>CM071928.1:39027249-39627249 GCA_016081115.2 Rehmannia glutinosa | reverse complement strand
TATTAACAATACAAGACTCGACTAATGAACCAACAAAGAATACACCTGTCAAACTTATAACAAACATTGTCCCTAATAGAGAGATGAGAGAAAGGATTTTCCTGATAGCCAAGTAGCTAGTGCTCCTCATCCAAATCTTGTGGTGGAAGGCAACAGGCCCTAGTTGTGGCAGCGGTGAAATGGGAAATGAGGGTACATTTGGCTATAGATCTGCGCAAAGACCCTATTATGCGTATTTTCATACTTCTTCCATTCGACTCGATGGTGTTGCTCCAACTGGAAAGCAACGGCCAGGCGGCAATAGGTCCTCCTCAATTCCTGTATCTCCTGATATAAATCACGCATAGGGTCACCATAGGGATTGGAAGAATGAGACTGGGTGGCCACCAAAGTAGATTGGGCATCAACACTGTATGTCTGGGCTGGCACGTCTGGCTCAATAATTGGAGGTTTGTGAGCAGAATCAAGGATATACCCCGCACCCTTGGGTTCAGGTAATATGTAACACTCCCAGATAAATTTGGGTTCATACAAGATTTCTTGGCCACGCATATGGATATCTTTGGGCATAATGATTGGGAAACGTGCATTGATATAAAATTCTCGAACAAAAGTAGATGCGTAAGGTTTGGGTTTGGCGGCTAGCTTCTTCCAACATCGCTCTCGAATCATACGTTTTAGGAGCCCATCTCAGTGGTGATACTCTGTGTACTTCATTTCTCGTAGAAGAGCGTTTGTGCCTCCAAACATACAAACCGTAGGCTGTCATATTCTTCAGAGGTAGAGGTTTCTTTGCCTTAGCCCTTGGCCGTGCCCTTTTTTGTCTTCATTGTCGTAAACTAGCAAGATAGAAAAAAGAAAACAAGGGACTGAAATAAAGAGGACAGTTATGAGTAAGATATTTCCAATCAAAGTACGTAACAATGCACCAAAGTGAAGGAATTAGTGTCAACGTATATAATGCAAGCATGGATGCTCAAGATGACAACCATACAATGTGAGAACTTCAATGGGGCATTTTGTCAAACACCTTGTGGGCATGAAATTGGAAAAAAAGTTGTAAGTACATTAAAGAATTCATATAAATTCCAAAAATTCAATACCAATCCTAGTTCTAGCATAAGAATTCAATACATAAACAAATACCCAAAAACTAATCAACGCATATCACACATGCCAATGAACCCAAGATCCTGAAAAGGGGAAAACCATGGGGAAGGGTTGTGAGTTAAGCCTATTTACCATGTGTGGTGTGGAAGAGATGAGGAAGTTGTGTGATGCCTGTGAGAGCTCCCAAATGTGAGAAGAAGTGAGTTGGTTGTGTGGTATATGCATATGAGAGGGTGGGAAATGAGAGAAATGAGAGTGATGGTGTTTTGTTGTGTTTTAAAACTTAAGGGGGGGGAAGGCTGCCATTTAACATAAAAAAAATGGATGCGCGCTGCAGCGCACTAGAAAAAATTTTCCTGGCCAAATTTGGGTGACCGCGGTACAGTGTAAAAGTTGTCACCCTCGAATTTGTGCTGCAGCTTGCAGCTTATGGCTCGGCGGCCTCGCTCTCTCAATTTGCTATCAAAAACCCCTTATGAGCATGCAATGAGGGGTAAGGGCATGATGTAATAAAACTAGTACTAATAACGCATAATGAACTATGGTGACTAATTAACTACGAAAGCAAATAGATACGAAACTAACAAAAATTAAAGCATGAAAAGTGATTGGGATGCCTCCCAAGAAGTGGTAAGTTTACAGTCTTCAGCCAGACTCTGTTAGAACCTCAAGAATCCGCCTCTTCTAATGGGAGATTAAGGATCTTTTAGGCTTCATCTACAAAATAATGTTTCAACCTCTGCCCGTTGACTTGAAATGTGCTTCCATCTTTTCTCCGTAGCTATATAGCACCAAATAGGGATGCACGCTCGATAGTAAATGGTCCAGACCATCTTGACTTCAGTTTGTCCGGGAATAATTTTAGTCGTGAGTTGAATAATAACATTTGTTGTCCCAGAAGAAATTCGTGCTAATCATTTTGTCATGCCACTTCATGGTTTTTTCCTTGTGTATTTTGGCATTCTCATTGACCTAAATTCAAAATTCCTCCATCTCATCAAGCTGCAGAAGCCGCTTCTCACCGTCCGCCCTTAAGTCAAAATTCAGCTTCTTTACGGCCAATACGCACGATGCACCAACTTCACCGGTAAATAACACGCCTTTCCAAACACCAAGTGATACAGGGACATACCAATAGGCATTTTAAAGGCCGTTCAATATGACCAAAGTGCGTCATCGAGTTTATGAGGCCAACCTTGCGATTACAGCTCACGATCTTCTCAAGAATTTGCTTCACTTCTCAATTGGAAATTTTTGCCTGCCCATTAGATTGCCGGTGGTAACCTAGAGAAACCTTGTTCCTTACACCAAACCAGAGAGAAGGTTATGAAAATTTTATTACAAAAATGAGTACCTTTATCGCTAACAATAGCTCTAGGAGTGCCAAAAATTGTGAATATTTCTTTGTGTAAAATATTTAACACTACCTTGGCATCATTAGTTGGTGTAGCGATTGCTTCCACCCATTTGGAGGCATAGTCAACTGCAAGTAGAATATAGGCATGCCCAAATGAAGGGGGAAATGGACCATGAAGTCTATCCCCCAAATATTGAATAGTTCTACTTCTATCATGTTAGTTAGGGGAAGCTCATGGCATCGAGAGATATTGTCAACCTGCAGGCATCCATCACAAGTCATCACGAAAGTGTAACAATTATGAATAGAGGGGGCCAACAAAATCCAAATTGTAATACCTTAGCAGCAGTGCGGGTCGAGCTGAAGTGACCACCATAGGGGGCAAAATGGTAGTGTTGTAGAATCTCCACAACTTCCTCCCGAGGCACACAATGATGAATGATAGAATTCACACGTCTCTTGAACAAAAGTGGATTTTCCCATAGATATGACTTCATATCGTGCAAAAATTTCTTCTTTTGGTAAGAGGTTAAATCTGGAGGCAAGACTCCACCGGCCAGATAATTCACAAAATTGGCATACCATGGGAGATGAGCCTCAACATGCAAAATACACTCATCTAGGAATGACTCTTGAAAAGTAGCTTCAATCAATTCATCGGGTTGTTCCAATCTCGATAAGTGGTCGGCTACCACATTTTCACTACTCTTCTTATCTCGGATCTCAATATCATACTCTTGGAGAAGGAGAATTCATCGTATTATGTGGGGTTTTGCATCTTTCTTCGCAAAAAGGTACCGAATAACAACATGATCAGTATAGACGATTACCTTGCTACCCACAAAGTAAGCTCAAAATTTGTCGAAAGCACGAACCATTGTTAGCATCTCCTTTTCTATAGTCGTGTAATTCTGTTGAGCGTCATCTAATGTCCAGCTGGCATAATAGATGGCCTTGAAAATTTTATCTCTTTTTTCCCCCAAAAAATCCCCTACTTCATAATCACTAGCATAACACATGAGCTCAAAGGATTGTATCCAATTCGGTACAACCATAATGGGAGCAGAAATGAGTGCTTCTTGATATGTTAAAAAGCCTGCAAAGAAAGATAATCAAATAAAAAAGACACATCTTTCTCTAGAAGATTACATAAGGGCTTGACTATTTTTGAAAAATCTTTAATAAATTTTAAGAAAAAAACCACTGCCTTAAGAAACTTCTAATTCCTTTTACATTTGATGGTGGTGGATATTTTTCAATGGCCACCATTTTCACTTGATCTACCTCTAATCCCGCAGCAGACACCCGGTAACCTAGTACAATGTTTTCTTTCACCATAAAGTGACATTTTTCACAATTAAGCACTAAATTGGTGTCTTAGCACCTTTGTAGGACCGGAGATAGATTATGGTGACACTGATCGAAAGAATTCCCAAACATTGAAAAATACTCCATGAAAACTTCAATAATCTCCTCCACCATGCCATGAAATATTGACATTATACACCTCTGAAATGTGGCTGATGCATTACATAGCCCAAAAGGCATTATGTGGAATGCTAGAGTACCATAAGGACATGCGAATGTGGTCTTCTCTTGGTCCTCCAGAGCAATAGCAATTTGATTATAACTCCAATATCCGTCAAGAAAGCGGTAATACTCATGTAAAACTAACTTATCCAACATTTGATCAATAAAGAGTAAGGGAGAATGGTCTTTATGAGTGGCTTTGTTTAGATTCCTATAGTCTACACACACTTGCCACCCGGTCACCATATATTTTAAATCAGTTCATTGTTGGAATTTTTTACCATAATCATCCCCCATTTTTTGGAACTACATGGATGGACTAACCCATGAGCTATCGGATATGGTATTAATGATGCCAACTTTAAGCCACTTAAGAACATCAGCCCTAACCACTTCCCTTCGAGGATTAAGCCGTATTTGGTGCTCAATGGAGGGCTTGTAAAGAGTCCTCCATGAGAATTTTGTGCATTACTATGGAGGGACTAATGCCCTTCAAATGGGCTATGGTCTAATCCAATGCAAACTTACATTTTCTCGGAATACACACTAATTTATCCAGCTCCGAAGGGGATAGAGAGTTAGGGACTATTATCAGATGTGTATTATTTTCACCCAAAAATGCATATTGGACATGTGCAGGAAGTTCCTTCAATTTCTGGTGTGACCTTTGGGATTTTTCTCAATAATTGCATCTCCTAAACTCTCTTTCAATCCATTGCTCGTGTCAACCTGTGTGGCATCAAGAGAAAAAAGGTAATATAATAAATTAATATCATAAAAATTAGATTCCATACCTTGCACCAGGGATTGGGTGAGTCATCATTCCAAAGGGTTGAAAGTAGCTTGTCAAGACACTTCCGTGTGGGCACACTTCTGTACAACATCTATCAAATGAGATGTGTGGTGTTCCTCTTGAAACTTCAACGCATGATAAATGTTGAACATCACTTCTTCGTCATTAATCCATAGAGTCATTTCTCCACGTTGAAAATCAATAAGTGCCCGGCCAACCGCTAAGTATGGTCTCCCTAAAATAAGTGGGACCTTTCGATCCTTCTCCAAGTCAAGTACCACGAAGTCTGCCGGAAATATAAACTTGTCCACCTTCACCAAAACATCTTTGATTACGCCTCATAGATATGTAAGTGATCTGTCTGCCAATTGTAAGGTGATGGTGGATGGTTTCACCTCACCAAGAACTAATTTCCTGAAAACAGACAAAGGCATAAGGTTAATGCTAGCGACTAGATCACAAAGAGCTTTATTGAAAATAGAATTACCAATAGTATAAGGGATAGTCAATCTCCCCGAATATTTCAATTTATGTGGTAGCTTCTATTGCAAGATAGAGTTGCACTCCTTTGTAAGCTTTACAGTCTCGAACTCGCCCAACTTTCTCTTTTGCGACGTCACATCCTTAAAAAATTTGGTGTAGTCAGGCATTTGCTCGAGTGCGTCAACAAATGGGATGTTGTTGTGAATATTTTTGAAAATTTCCAAGAATTTAGCATACTGAGAGTATATCCTCATTTTCTGAATCTTTGTGGGAACATAAGTGAATTAGACACTTTAATCGCAGAATCAAGAGTAGGGGCACATATAGGCTTTTCAACCCTCGTCTACTCATTGCTCTGCTAATCTTCTTCTTGTTTCAACTCATCCTCAATAGGTAGATCAAAATCAGAAAGCTTCTTAGTGGTGGTATGGGAGGGAAGCTTCAGACCATCATATTCATTTCAACTCCTCCACTATATGGCCTTACTTTGTTCCATCGGATTCACCTCAGTATTACTCGAAAAATTTTCCTTCTTCTGCTGAGAACTTATGTCATTCGCTAACCATCCCATTTTTTTGTTTCCAGTGATCTAAGATGCATCTCCATAGTAATCATCTTTGTACCTAAATTATTTTTGCGCATCACTTATATTCAATCGACTCCTGGTCTCTTTGATAAACGTATGTATTATCTACTCTAGCAATTGCTTATTTTCATCTGCGAGTGCATTGGAACTGGATGGGTTGGAATAAACCAGAGGTGGGTTCAACACATAATTGTTGTTGTTGTAGAAGAGATTCTCATGATTGTAAAGTCCCGGGTGATAGTGAGTTGATAGTGGATTACCCCTATTGTTAAAACCCTAATTATTCACATAATTTGCTTGCTCGACATCGTCCGTGGCAGCGCCTTGAATAGTCGCTGGTGGGATATGTGTTGCGGTGTTCCACTAGAATTCATGATGGCTAATTTCTTAGACAATGATGAGATTTGAGCTACTAGAGCCGACATAATATCCAACTCAAGAACACCGACAAATTTCCTTGGCGCTGGCCTCTCGGAGGGCCATTGATAACTGTTTGTGGCCATTTCTTTAAGTAGAAATAATGTCTCAATGGAGTTTTAGCCATCAATGTGCCCCCTGCTGCAGCATTGAGTCTGGTCCTCGTATGCTCATTCAGACCATTGTAGAAATATTGAACCCTCTGCCAGTCTACGTAACTATGTTGTGGGCATCTCCTCAACATATCCTTAAATCGCTTCCAAGCTTCATACAATGGCTCAAACTCGACCTGTTGGAATTGAGCTATCTTAATTTTCAGTTGGACTGTCTTACTGGGAGAGAAAAGTTTTTCCATGAACTTCTGAGTCAGATCATCCCAACTTGTGATACTCCCAGATGTAAAGGTTTATAACCACTGTCTGGCTTTATCTCGGAGTGAAAATGGAAATAACCTTAGTCGGATAGCTTCCTCAGATACACCATTCATCTTGATGGTGTTGCATATCTCTAAGAACGTAGCTATGTGGGCATTTGAGTCATCCACATGGCTCTTCCCGAACTGATTCTACTAAACCATGCTTATGAGGGTTGGCTTCAATTTGAAATTGTTTGTATTGATAGGTTGGCGCACAATTCTAGAATAGTTTTGGTTCATAGTCGGCCAGAAATATTCATGAATTGCCCTTTCTTGCTTCTCCGATTGTGGAGGTATAATTGATTGTGGACATCTTTTCACTAAACTACTAGTGTACAGTGTAGCTAGCAGATAGCAGCAAGCAATGTCGTATTCCTCAGGGATTGAATACGAAACACTTAGGCTATAGTAAATATTGTATTTTAATTGTGTTGAAGCGATCGAAAAACAGAAAATTATCTATCTAAACTAAACCCTAAATTAAAAAGTAAAATATTAGTAAATTTATAAACCCGAACTCCACAAGTTTTAAAAAAATAAATACGAAAGCAACCCTAGGCACATAATCTCAACATGCTTCTTCAATATTACTTCCAATTAATGTTTCATCAAACCAGTTTAAGTGTATCTATGTGTTCAATTCCTAAATTAGTTCATTCCCCTCCCGAGTGGCGCATAAATAGTTTATTAATAACAATTACTAGTATCCCTACTCAAAAATTACTATTAACTCCTAAAAGATCTTTGAATTAAAGTACTACCCACAAACAGTTGTAGGTCTCCCAACTCGTTACACCTGTTTATGTCTGAACTCGATTTTTGTTCATTAGAACTCATCCCAAATTATGAACTAACAAATATGACATGCATTATTTTGATCAGATAATCAACAAGGAATGAGCACTCGAATTCATATAATAAAACACAAAAACAAATTAAGAAAAACAATCAATATAGATTTTTCATAAATCCACAGTTTTGATTATGCCCTGGGATCAGAAAGATTTATCCTAACATATTTGACAACATATTCATCGACAAACATGAAATCAAGTATTTTAACATCCTTTAAGTACAAACATGAGATCTAAACTAATAGGATAGAACCCTTCTTGTCAGAATGGATCTTTGTTCGAAGTCTCGAACCCTTGTGCTTCCGTAGATGCGAAAGGCCTTGTGTTGTTCTTTGTTCATTAGTGCCTTCCTCTCAAAAGTATGTAGATTTTGTAACCCTAGTGTATTTTAATGTATGGAGATGTATTTTCCAGCATTTTAAATGATAAAACCATCCAATGCTTGATCCTACTTTTATAGGTGCTTTGGGAGATTCCTAGTAGAGTCCCGATGAAATTACGAAACAAAATCCACCGCCAGACGAATCACATGGCCATGCGAACTGACACGTGGAGACCGTGCGATTGGCTTTCTTCACTGTTTTTGGCACAATCAAAACACACGACCGTGTATTCTCACACGGTCTGGTCATGTACTTCGTCTCTGAAATTTTTCCCTCAAACAAGCACACGGGTGTGTAGAACCACACAAGTACCATTCACGCGGCCATGTGAATCCACACGGGCTGATCATGTCCTTGTTTTTCGTCATTTTCTTTGTGCATTAGATCATCTCTTCGTATTTGTCATTATTGTTTGGGCCGTCCTACTGATATATTTTCATTTTAGCAACATTTCCTATAAAAATTATAACAATACGCAGTATCACGCTCTTCTAAGGAAATCAAGTAAAATACTCTAAATATACATGCAACTGCATCAAATATATATGAAAATAAACTCTTAAATGTGCGTATATTTTACACGTATCAATATTTGGAACAATGTTCTTGTTTTTGTCATTTCCACTGTTGTCTGCCATTGCTTGATTTTCTGCTTGTCTAGTTGCTCTAAGCTCTCAAAGTGTCCTTTCAATCTCTGGATCAAAAGTCCACAAGTTAGTACTTTTAATCGTCGCATAGAACAAACAACTCAATTAACAACGATGAATTAATTGTATCAAACCAATATAGATTAGGATTACGACTACTTAGCAATAGTATTAGCACAAATAAGATTAATCAATTCCCGGCAACGGCGTCAAAACTTGTACGTGATTTTCTTACCGCAAGCGTACGGTGTCAAGTTTTAGTATACAAAGAAGACTGGGGTTATCGTCTCCACAAGGATTGATATCAAATTTTAGACTAAGTACTGTAACTATAATAGGTTAACTCTATCTAGATAATCGAATATAGATGATTTTGATTATAGATAATCGAATAAAGATGATTTTGATTAGACTAAAAATAAACCTAAAATTAAACTAAAAAGTTCGTTCAGATAAATTATTAAACACTTGGTGGATGTGAATTCTAGAGGGTTGATTCACCTATTTTTCCCCTATGTTATCAATCTAGTTTATTAATCACACGGTATTAATCTATAAGTCCAGTATTCTTACCGTATATCACTTCCTCTCTCGAGTGACAAGTGATTCTAGGTTTCAATCCTGATTTCAATACCTCTATAATAATAATGAATTAAACCCTTTTATGCTCAATGAATATTCATTCAAGGAGTTCCAAAAGATTCATAAACTTCTCAGTTCTAGGAAACCCTAAGTTATGCTATTTTATGGCTAAGTATTCAATTACCTCTCTCGAGCATGAAATCAAATACAACAATCAAAACTATTAATCAGATAATTCAGATGCAATCAATCCAAAGATCATAAATAGATTTAATAACATGCTAATCAATAAATTGAAATATTAACATATAGGTTAAAATGTTGGTTACATCAATCCCCTAGGAAATAAGGTTTAGCTCATGATATACGTACAAAAAGTCATGAAAAAGTAGATATACATCTCAATGGTTGAACAAAGATAACGAAAAAATAAATTCAGAAGTTCAACAAAGGTAATTCCAGAAGATAGATGCCTTTGATTCATGTTTCGAGCTCTTTCTCCGTGTTCCTAGTCGTCCCTTGTGCTTGATAGTATGTCCAACCCCTAATTTGTATGAACTTCTTCAGAGAAAGGAATATATTTATACCAAAATAAAATATTGGAAAAATAATTCATCCAAAACCTATTAAAAATTTTTATTTTTCTTTTCAATAACTTTATCTTTTATTCATCCCATCACGATATTTCAATGCTCTCCATCATTTTATCATTTGTGCCTACGCTCGCTAAATTCTTCGGATCTTTTAGCCCTCTGTTTATTATTTTTTTCGGGGTTTATACTTTTTGATATTACTTTTGAATCATTTATTTAGTATTTAATTAAAATAATTCAAAATCTAGTTTATGTTTATTGCAAAATTCCACGTTTATGTTTATCCTCTTCAAATGTGATTTCTTCCCTCCAAACAAGATTTTGTCAGTTTGCATCTCCATTCTTCTCGAGGTTACTACCATCATAAAGGAACAATTTGAGTATTGTTGCACTAACGAGCAAGAAAAGGATGCCCTCTTTTGCAGGGCCTTTATTACTAAACTAATAATTATAAGTCTAATGATTTTCTCACTTGTTGGAGAAAAGACGATTTTCTTCAATCGCTACTTCAATGCTTCAAATGGAAAAGCAAATAGTCCCAACATAGGCTCCTCTTATTTCAAATTTGTTTGCAAATGAAAGCATAAAACCAATGGTTAACAAAATACTTTTACAATGGATAAAATTGAGCGCAGACTATCATCACTATATTGAAAATTCAAATTTTTCTTGAAAAAGGGTTTTACAGATGGCATCCAATGCATCTCTTCGATTTATCTAAATCAACTGAGAAATAGAGAGGTTTTAAAACAAAAACAACTCCCAGTATAAGCTTTCTTGACTCTTCAAATCTTGATTCACATTTTAGTGAATATATTAAAAATTTTGATGTAATTGCTCATTTGGAAATATATTTTGGTATAAAAAATTTATTGAAATCTTTCAAAATAAAAACATTGATCCAATTTGTTAACGTAAAATATTATAATGACTCCTATTTTTTTGTTCGTGATTTTGTGACAATGTAGACAAGATTTTGTGTAATAAATTGCTAATCAACAAAATAAAGTACAAAGAAGATATAGTTTTAATTTTTTTCAATCTTCAATATCATAAAATATTTAATTGATTGTTAATCATTTTTAATAAACTTAAGATGCCCAAAAAGGTTCCATAGCTACAAATTTGGGTGATATTTGTGACTATTTTCTTCCAAGGAATGAAGGATTTGATGAGGAATAATGAGAAGTTATGAGTTATGGCTATAATGGTTGAAAATGAAGGTATAAAAGAGGAGGTTAGTTTGTTTCCCAAGAATTAACATGTTCCTAAGATACTTCAATTTTTTTTTATCAACTTATCTTCATTCTTAAGTCCAACTACTAATCAATCGATGGATTTTGAGTATTCTTAGGTCACAACAAGATTGACCAAATATGCAAGTTTGATTGGTCTAAGGATACCATAGAATATATTCAAATTTATTAATCTTTCTTTTCAAATGTCTTAATATATTCACATCAATGTATTTCGTTCATGATTGACTGTCATAAATTGCACTAATGTACCACACATAGTTGTAATTTCTTTCTCTTCAATATCATAATCTATTAATTGTTGTCTCATTAATAAACTTGTGCCCAACAACTTCCATAGCAATGATCCAATAAGAGTTCACTGAGTTATCTTATTAAACCAATCAACTTGTTTCCAAGAATTAACATGTTCTAAGATCCTTTTTTTATTCAAGGTGTAACAAAGTCTGAGTTTGAGTATCCAACAAGATTAAGCCTCATTTCTAAGGATACCATAGTCCTACTTCTTAATTTCCTTTCAAATGTCTTAATATCAGGTGCTAAACTTCTTAACAAAATTAGCATATCACCAAGATTTAAGGTTATTTGATTTGACTTAGATAGAACAAGATTCCATAAGAGCTGTTTTCTTATTTTCCTTGTTTTCCTTGACATCAAGCTAAATCCATTTTATTGAGGTGTTTGGACCTTTCCTTGATGACTTATCTTCCATGCTAAACTTCTTCATTAGATCTCCAGTATATTTGATTTGACTTATGAAGATTCCATGCGTGTTTTCTTCCTTGCTCTTAGCTGTGCTAAATATCTTCTAGAGGTTTCACCTTTCCTTGTATGAAAGTTCTTCTTATAGAACTTATATTATGATCATAAGTGCTAGCCCCTCCTTGTCAGCTGATCCTTTGACTCAGTTGACTTTAAGTCTCCCGCACGCAAGGCAGTTGTCTTTAGCACAACTATCTCATCTTGTTTTTCATTCTCCAACTCAAACTCATATGCCTCTAGATTTGAGAATAGCTCATGATTTGAGAGCTTTGTGAGATCATGGAGTGTCTCATTGCAATATCTTTCATTTCCCATTTTGAGGGTAAGTGTAGCACCCACCTTAGAATTCCCATATTATTTTCTTTATGTTATTATTATAATTAGTATTATAACATAGTTATCATTTTAAGTTAATTTTCATTAGTTGTTTTACTATTAATACTATTTAAAATTAAATATTTCATTTATTTTTCTTATTTTATCAATGATCAATGATATATTGGACCCCTGTAATAACATTTTAGTTAGAATTCATTTTTCTTGTTTAAGCACAATCTCTTATTTTATTTTTAGGGTCTAACCCAATAATTAAGCTTTAAAGTTGGTAAACCCAGGTCCATTTGGTTTAGTTAACTTGACAGATTCAGTTTTATCCCAATCTTCTTCAAAACCACCAGCAGATTCCATTAACCCGCATGTATTTAGCAGTTATTTTCCATTATACCATTTTTCTCAATCATAACTAGCAGTTTTATGCTAACTTCCCACCACATTGAGAGGTTAAGATCAGTTTTTGCTTGCAGTTTTATCTGTTAATCTATAAAAACAGATTCATAAGCACTAGTAGTTTGAGAAACAATTCAGACAAAAATCAAGAAAAAGAAGTCGAGGAGCACGAAAATTAGGACATCTACATTTCTACATACGTTTGGCTCATAATTTCTGCTTTAAGGTGGGGATTTCATTCCTATGAACTTGTCCTATTTAAATGCCATGTGTTATATTTACCTGTGAACCAGTTGTAGTATGGCATGATATGACAAGATACTTAGCCTTCGGGCTCAAGGCCTCTCGTGGAGTAATCCACGTTAAACATAGACTGTATTTCATGGAGAAATCCATATTAAACAGGTCGTGGAGCTATCCACATTAAACAAGACTTATGCTATTTTCTTATTTATTATTTATTTTACATCATGTGTAATTGATAGTTAACTCGCTCCCAAATGAGTTTATCACTCACCCAATGCTAAATAATTTTGCAGGTTGACGAGGTTGGTATTGTGCCAAATGCGCATGCTAAACTATTCATAAATTATAAATTAATGTTTTATTTTCAAGTTTAGAAATGGACTTTGGCGTATGCTTCCTTTATTTCAATTTACATTAGGGATATTACTATTGAGTTTTGTTAGCTTTTAATTATTTATTATCTTATTTAAAGCTTCCGCACGTTTTGAGTTGTGAACATTAGTCCTATTATGTTTCCTGTAATATGTGTAAAAAAAGAAAAAGAAATATATTTTCTACAAAATATGGGTCATTACATAGTGGTATCAGATCAGGTCTATGATCTTGTAGACTTTGCTAAAAAAATGTATTTCGAAAATATTAAATAATAAATGAGCATCCACTCCACAGTACAATGCCAACTCCAACAGGTGAATTTTACATTAATGTATTGCAATGCAGATTTACATATTAACT
This sequence comes from Rehmannia glutinosa, assembly GCA_016081115.2. NCBI lineage: Eukaryota > Viridiplantae > Streptophyta > Magnoliopsida > Lamiales > Orobanchaceae > Rehmannia > Rehmannia glutinosa. Next base: position 39,613,774 of record CM071928.1, on the reverse strand, counting down.
TCATGATGATGCACATCTATCTTTACATATATGTATGTGTGTGTGTGTGTGTGAATATATATATATATATATATATATATATATATATATATATATATATTTAACCTAAAATATAGATAAGGTATTCACATACTTTAGAATTAGGGCTGTGCACGGGACTTGGAGATTACCAAAACCGAAAACCGATATCCGGACCAAAAGATCTCTGAACCGAAAATATCCGTTGACTTTTTGACTTTCCCCGAACCGTACCGTACCGAAAATATTTATGGTACGGTTCTGGAGATTTTTCAAATACCCGTACCGAGAACCGTACCGAACCACTCCGAACCGAGGATCTGAAGCTAGAACCGATTTTAAAAATTTTATACAAATACATATACTTATTTCTATGTTGTTTTTATTTTAATATTGAATTAACTACAAATTATTTGAAATTAAATTGAATATAAAACATATTTCTAAAAAAACCATAGTACTACAACTATTATGAATTTTAAAAAACTTTGATATTAATAATAGAGTAAATAATTTTAAATTGAAATTAGTTAAATGATTAGTAAATTGCACTTAAAAGAGAAACAAGTAATAGTATCATATTATAAAGATATAAAAAATCATATTTTAATTTTTTACCACATCACATAAATTATAAATATAATTTTATTGATTACGTTAAGTTGTTAAGTATGAGACATTAACATTATAAATTTTTACAAGTTTTTTATTTCATTTTAATTTATAAAAATTATTATTTAATTATATATGTTTTATGTCAATAGAAGGACAATTGCACATATAATATACTATTATTGTATTATAGAGGTTATTAAGTTTAGAATTTTGGATTGTGTTACCTAACTATAGTTTTGGTTTTTATTTTGAGACTACGCTAAAAAGATACTAGAAATCTAGAAGTATATCCGTTTGGTGATTTTTATATTGCTTTTCTCTTTTCTTTTTTCTTTTTTTCCAAATTTGTATGCTTTATTTATGGCTAATCTCCAAATCTCTGTTCCGAACCGAATCATAGTGTTCCGTTCCATTAGAACCGAATCTCCGTCCCCAACTTTTGGTATGGTTCGGGACGGAGATTTGTTTCTATGGTTCGGTTCTGGTGATTTATTTTCAAAATCTCCGAACATCAGGACGGTTCTGGAGATTTCCAAATCTCCAAACTGTCCCGTACCGTGCACACCCCTATTTAGAATCATTCATGCTAGTAGATGGATCGCATGCATAAAACTGTTAGGGAGTCGATTTTGTGCCCTCTTGCTCAAAACCGTAATAGGGTTAGAGATTTTCGTGGATATCAGAAAGTTGACCATCAGGGTGCTAGTGATCATATCACTACTATGGTAAGGATGAATGTGAGGGTTAGACAGGAGAGTGCAACTAACTATTTCGCTGCCGTGAAGTTGATGGAGACCATACAACTTGAATGACGTACCCGAGCAAGGACACTACTTCGTGACACGGCAATTTTCACCACGGCTGTTGAGGTCCCTATGATCACTTATGTTGATTATTTGACTGCACCCTATCATATGTGTCTCACAAAGCAGATAGAATCAGTTGAGGAGGAGGAGGATCCAGTTGAGGATCCGAGTGACAAGCCAGAATCGGTGGGAGGAAATACTGATATTTGATAGGGTTATCGACAAGGGATATAGAAGTTAATTAGTTACTAGTACTTGATCATATGTTTAGTTTTCTTTCACTTTGGTTAGTTTCTTTATGACTCCTCGAGAAGGATTTCGTATTTATAATAGTGGAATTTCTCTATCCTTAGCACGAGTTCATTTATGTATTAATGCTTACTGATTGAATATTATATATAATTCGCATATCACATGGAGTAACAATAGATTTAAACCTTTGCAATTGGAAAATATCACCTAGAAGAGAATTTCTAGATAGGAATCAAGTCCCGACCAGACATCGAAAAACAACTGCTAGTGGTGCGCAAAATGTCACTCATAATTTGAACCACAAACTGGAGTACACTAATAACCAATCGTAGATGGTGGAATAGCTTCGTCGATACTTGCCACAAAGGTTAACAGGTCATGAAGATCCCTCATATGTGGAAGGATGGTTCCGGACTTTAGAGCGAACCTTCAGACTCATTGGTTGCACTGATGCATAAAGGATTACTTGCGTAGAATATCAACTTGCTGTAGACACAGACCAGTGGTGGGAAGGTGTTAGGAAATTTATTGAGTAGATTTTGATGATACTATGTAAAACTTAAACTAAGAAGTTGGCACCCCATTTTCCTTGTAATTTGTATTGTATTAGATAGGGCAGAAAAAGCTGAGTCAAGTCAGCTATGCCAAGAAATACAAGAAGTTAACTGCATAATGGATTGAAGACTCTGATGTGTGTCAGCTGAGTATGGCCAAAAAGGAAGTCAAGGACTCGACTAAAGGAGTGTCAGCTGAGGAACAGTTGTGAGAAGTGTTAGTCAAGTCAACTCAAGAAGTCAAGTCTCAAAGTTGAAGTGACAGTTGAGTTATCCAATGACTGGAGTTGACTAAAGTCACCTGGGGTAAAGACAGCAGTCTAGTCAAGACAACTGACTTAGATCCATTGATTAAAGTCAATAATATTACTCAATATAGTTATATGTCAATACTGTAAGGTCTAAAGTGTTAGTCTCAGAATTGTGCCAAAGGAATAAACCAATGGGAAACATTGCACCTTATGTCAGGCACCTGCAATGTTGTGAAGACATTTAATATGAGGAAATGTCAACATCAAGGACTGCAACAAGACAAGCCAACGAACAAAAGTGACATTTGAAATTAGCCTATCTCTTCAACGGGCAAAATTTGAAATGTACACTATAAAAAGCTGAGGAAGTTACTGAGAAGAGGTTACCTGAACCACGAACAAGCAAGCACTATTCAAGCATTTAGCTTACAATATTTTCAAGAACATTCCAGCAAATCCTCAAGCCTGAAACTAGAAGGAAATCGGTCTAATACAAGTAGTGAAGGAAAAACAACTTCAAATCTGTTGAAGAGGAAACATTTGAAGAAATCAAAGGGGTCTACTATCCAAGCTAGGATTGTAGAAAGGTTCCAGGTCGAACCATTATCAAGTTTGTTGGAGGGCTTCGTGATCAAATCCAAGAACTTGAGAAGTGAGCTGAAGTAGCAAGGCAGCTGCCATGTGAAGAAGTTGAGTCGCAAGAGAAGCCAGCTATGTGATCAAGGCTATCTCCAGACTGTTCACCACTTTGTAAAGTAGTCTATTACATAGTGGATTCCTCCAGGAGTTCGAGAAGAGAGGATTAGAAGAATTACCCAATCTTCGAACCTCTATAAAATATTTGTGTCATTTACTTTCAGCAAATTTACTTTCCTGCATATTTACATTATATCTGCTGTTAGAATCATATTTGCTATCCAACAGATTAATAACCAAGTGCTAAGAATCAAGTGCTAAAACAAACTTTAATCAAATCTAAGATGTTAAGTCTTCCGCTGTTAAAACCAAAACAGCCAAGTTAAGTATATGTTAAAGAGCCCAGTTATTCTATCAAAAGCTCTATCGAGTCTGTTGTGTGGCTAACTTAGCTGAATAACCAACTTAGTTGTCCCTCAAGGACACAGTTGTTTGAGTCAACTCTGTTGAATTAATTTAAAAGGACTAAATCAAAAATTTGGTAAGGTTTATTCAACCCCCTTTCTAAACATTACTTCACACCCCTTGGGACCTACAGAAGGTTATTGGAGGAAAAGACTTATTGAAGAAAGGGATACCATATCTTGGAATGCTTTTAAGGATATCGTCAAGGGGCAATACTTCCCCTAATTTTATCGGGAATAAAAGGAGCAAGAGTTTTGGAATCTGAAGCAAGAAGGGCTGACTGTAACAGAGTATGAAAGGAAAATCAACGACCTAAGTTTCATTGCCAGACACTTGGTGGATTAAGATTCTAAGAAAGATCAAGGGTTTCGCACAGGTTTATGGCCAAGGATCCGTCATATCCTACCAATCATGGGAGACTTATCGTATGCTGAGATAGTGAAATTGGCTCAGGAGATAGTTGCAAGTCATGACATGGAAACCACAGAGGTTGGAACCTTGGAAAATAGGAAATGGCAAGGACCAAGTCAAAATAAGGGTAATCAGAACATAAATCAGAAGCAGGAAAAACACGGAAAAACTGAAGTAAGAACAGAACCTTACAATCAGTCAAACAAGCCCATGTGTGCGAACAGTGGAAAGAATCACCATGGAGAGTGCCTTGCTGGACAAGAAAGATGTTTCCGATGCAAGAAGCTATGACATAATGTCTATGAGTGCCCCTTAACAATTTTGAGCGGGGAAACAATGGTCAGACCTCAGGAGGGAATGCTCGGGTATTTACAATGAGCCAGAAGGAGGCTGAGGAGAACCCAGGCACCATGACATGTATGTTGTTAGTGCTTAATATACTCACATTAGTGCTTTTTGACACGGGAGCCATGCATTCATTCATGTCTATGAAATTCATGCTCTAACTGGAAGTAGAGACGTTAGAGTAGAAGAATCACTTGAGATTAGTGTACCTTCAGGAGAGATAATTTATGCTAACTCAATGATTAGAAATACACATATAGATGTGAACGGACATAACCTAGAAGCCGAATTGTATGTGATTGCCACGAAGGATTTCAATACAATTTTGGGCATGAGTTGGTTGACAAGGCATCGAGCGAGTATTAGATGTCAAGAGAGAGAGAGAACTTTGAAATTTTCTGGGGAAAAAGTGGCAGTTCTCTATGGAGTAAACTCTGGTAAGGTACTGCGAGTCGTGTCAGCAATGAATGCATTGAAAATTCTTAAGAAAGTCAACTATAAAGGATATCGGGTCAATATGGTTGGTAACCAATCACTTGAACTATCTATGGAAGACGTACCAATTGTGAATGAGTTTTTGGATGTATTTCCAAAAGACTTACCAGGAGTGTCTACAGATAGACAAGTGAAGTTTACGATTGACTTGATACCTGGGGCAGCACAAATTTCAAAGGCTCCTTATAGGATGGCGCCTAAAGTAGTACAAGAGCTAAAAGTTTAATTAAAAGAGTTGTTGGACTTGAAGTTTATTTTCCCTAGCGTTTCTCCATGGGGAGCACCAGTCCTATTCGTTAAGAAGAAAGATGGCACTCTAACGATGTGCATTGATTATTGAGAACTAAACCAACTTACAGTAAAGAATAAGTACCCTTTACCGTGAATTGAACAATTATTTGACCAATTGCGAGGAGCGAGTATCTTTCCGAAGATTGACATAAGATTCGGATATCATCAGCTGAAGATAAAAGAAGAGAATATTTCGAAGACAACATTCAAAATGAGATATGGGCATTACGAGTTTGTGGTGATGCCCTTTGGATTAAGTAATGCTCCAGCCGTGTTTATAGATTTGATGAATATGGTTCCATTCATATCTAGATCAATTTGTTATTGTGTTTATCGATGATATTTTTGTATACTCATGAGACAAGAACCAACATAAGGAACATTTGAGAATTGTGTTGGAGATTTTTCGCAAGGAGAAGTTATATGCAAATTTTAAGAAATGCAAATTCTGGATAGATCGAGTTGTATTTCTTGGGCATGTAGTAACAGCTCAAGGAATCAAAGTTGATCCAGCAAATATTGAGGCGGTGACTGAGTGGAAAGCACCTAGAAACGCGAATGAAGTTCGTAGTTTCTTAGGTTTAACTGGTTATTATCGGAGATTTATTAAAGGATTTTCCAAGGTAGCAACACTATGACTAAATTGACAAGAAAGGGAGATAAATTTTTATGGAGTGAGAAATATGAAACAAGCTTCCAAGAGTTAAAAAAGAGATTAACATCGACGCTGGTGTTAACAATTCCAAATCCTACAAAAGAATTTATTGTTTACAGGGATGCATCGAAACAAGGACTGGGTTGTGTTTTAATGAAGCACGACAAAGATGTCCGATCTCGCTGCTGAGCCAATTGAGTCAGGGACAGTTGAGAAGGAAGAGGCTGTTGTCGAAGAACAACATATTTTAAAATATGGTGAAGTTGTGGAAGGTAGTGAGCATGAATCTGAAGCAACTACTCAGCCACAACAAGAGACAGTTGTTAGGTCAACAACTGAGGAATCTGAACCAAACAAAACTGACAACAGGCAAGAAGAGTTAGCGGTAAAATCCCCTCAGACCATTGCCATTGTCGCTGAGGAAGACAATGCTGCTGAAGAGCTTATGCATCAGGAGGATGATGATGATCTTATTATGCTATCTCATAGAGTTTATTATGGAAGAAGAATACCTCATAGAGTTTTGGGGAAATATTAGTGTTCGGACTGCACTGGACGAAGACTGCTGCATGAATATTCTTTTGGATGGAAAGGAGGATGAAAAGGATAAGGCGATTGAGAAGGCCAAGGCAATGGAGGAGTCCCTAAAACCTCATGTTTGTGGCCTAAATGATCCCAGAATCCCTCTAGAAGCCCTAGAACGTGTGAGCAGTGACAGCGATAAAGAAGTATTGGACGTTGTTGATCCAATAGAGACGGCTGATCTAAAGTAATCCTTGAAAGAGTTCAAGGAGTTGCATGAGCAATCATTGCGAAGGGGCTTGGAAAGTCACCATCTATTCAAATCTCTCCTACCCCTGACATTCTGGATATGGTAAGGACCATTGATGCTTCTACCTCACCAGCCGAAGGACCTACCAGGGAAACTGGCGATGAAGCTAAGGATAAAGATGTAGCGGGCAACTAAGCTACGACAACCCCTATGAAAGGTGTTGAGATCCCTGCCCAGTCAGTTGATTAAAGGGAACAACAACTGAGTCTCATGTGTCTAGTGACCCCAGTGATCATGATTCAGCTAGTGCGCCAGCTGAGGGGGAAACTAAACACCATAGCCGGGTTGGAGGAGGTTGTGGGAGACCTAACAAAATTGAAGATATGAGGCGATGGTGAAGCTGAAAAAGAACAGTAGAGTGGTATTAACGAGGCTTAGATGGTTACGACTGTCTGAACTAAATTTTTAACTGCACTGCATACGGAGGACGCTAATAATGCAACTGAGGCAAAGGATGGACAGCAGATCATGGCAATTGAGACTGCTGGTCATGAAAGTGCAATCCAAGTGGTTAAGACCTCGAAGGATGCCACAGTTCAAGACCCTAATGCAGTTAAGTCTGCATAAGGGAATGTCCAAGACCCTAATGCAGTTGAGTCTGCAAAAGGGATTGTAGAAGGCCCTATAGCGGTTGAGACGGTTGTTCAGGGTGCTGAAAGCCTAAAGGAGGTTGAGACTTCCTTGGGTAAACTGCTGAAAAAGGGAAAATACCAATTCCTCCTCCAGAGTCACCTGAAAGAGATGAAATTGGTGTGCTTCATGACTCTGAAGAAAACATGTTAGTCGAATTTTTGGACTCTGAAAATGAAGCTGAGTCCAATCCCAAAGAAAAAACAGTTGAGGACCCAGAGATAGAGGAAATGGCAGCAGAAATGAAAAAGTCACGCGAGGAAGCTGCCTTATCAAAATTCTTATTGGTTGATGGCCCACCCCCAATGGCGCCATTACCATCCCATGATGCTACTAAGGCAGTGGATGCCACGAAAACTCAAATGGAAGCACCTACTGAGACTAATGAAGTTGTAAGACAGTTGAGGATCAGTCAGCTCCGCAGGCTAACACAACCGCAACTGCCAATGATGCTGCTGACACAGATGTGGCAGATAGAGCTGAAGAAAGTCAAAGGAACAAAGGAAATGCTCCCAAAAGGAGAAGTGGGAGATGTTCCCGTAGTTCTAGATGATATATTCTCTGACTATTTTCCATTTGTGGCGGAGGTACCACTAGAGACTGAAACTACAAAAGAATGTGCCAAGTATACAGTTGGCATCCATCCTTAAGAATTTGAGGCTCCAGATGACTTAAGAGTTGTACCGTTTAGGTTTGTTTTCGATTTAGTGTGTCTAGAAGAGCAGTCACCTGAAGTAGCAGACTTCCAAAAAGCCTTCAAGGTTATCTGTTCTGAAATAGAAAATATGGAAAGAGGGTTTGTTGCACTCAACCAACGGTTGGATAATCATGATCCAATGATCTCTGGAAACATTCGAGGATTAGTTCTATGAAGTTAGGAATGGACATCACAGAAGAAGGTACTGAGAAGAGAACAAGTCAGCTATTTCAAATGCCTCTTTACCAAATTGGTGATTTGTAGTGATGACACTGGTAAATTTTAGCAGAGACAGCAGGATCACATGTTCAGAATGGACCAGACGCACAAACAAATATGGATTTGCTGAAGGCTCAACACATGAAAGACCTTCTAAAAGTTGAATGCAATCTATGTTCAGAGATGATGATAATGAATGTAGAGATGAAAATTATAAGTGCAGAAACTAAGGCTCTTCGATCAGAACATAGAGCAGCCCACTCAGCAACACATGACAAACTGGATTGCATTTTGACTTGTATTCCTCGAGCCTCTCTCACTAGTGTTGGTGATGATGCCAATGTTAGGAAAATTATTTTTTGATTTTAATGATACCATGTAAAACTTAGAATAGAAAGTTGGCACCCTATTTTCCTTGTATTTCTATTTTGTAATAGATATGACTGCTTGAGCTGAGTTAAGTCAACTATGTTAAAGAATGCAAGAAGTCAACTGAAGACTGAATTGAAGACCCAGTTGTGTGTCAGCTGAGTGTAGTCAAGATGGAAAGCACAGACTCGACTGAAGGAAATCCAGCTGAGGAATAGCTGAGTAAAGGCTAAAGAAGTGTCAATCAAGTTAGTCAGGACCAGAGTCTACCAGTTGAATTGACAGTTGAGTCATTCCTAAAAAGTTGGAGCTGACTCGAGTCAAAGGGGTAAAGGCAGTTGTCAAGTCACGTCGACTGATATATATATATGTTGCACAGAAGTCAAGGATATTGCTTAAAATAGTAATACGTCCATGCATCCATGTCTTAAAGTGTTCATCCTAGAAGTGTGCAAAAGGAATAAACCAATGGGAAGCACTCGAGCTTGTGTCAGGTCCTGAAAAGCTGTAGAGTCATTTAATATGAGGAAATGTCACCATCACAAGCTGCAAGTGAAGAAAAGACAAGCCAATGAACAAGAAAGTGTCATTTGAAAATAGCATATCTCTTTAAAGGGCAAATTTTCAAATGAAAACTATAAAAGGCTGAGGAAGCAAGAGAGAAAAGATACATGACAAGAGAGACCAAGCATACGAAGTAATTAAAAGCAATCAATACCTGCAAACATTCTCTCAAGCTTACTAAGAAATTCTTCACGCCTAAAACTCGAAGGAACTCGATCCAACACACTCTGTGAAGGAAAGAATACTTCAACCAGTTGAAGAGAAAAAAGTTTTAAGAACAAAAAGGGGTCTACTCTCCAAGATTGAAGGAGTTGTAGTAAGGTTCAAGGTTGAACCAGAACTTTCGAGCTCGTTGGAAGGCTGTGTGATCAATTCCAAGGGTTCGAAGGGAGATGAAGTAGCAAGGTCATTGTCTTGTGAAGAAGCTGAGTTGCAGGAGAAGCCAGTTGTGTGATCAAGGCTGCCTCATACTGAAAACAACTTTGTAACCTGATCTATTACTTAGTGGATTCCTCCAGGAGTTGGGGAAGAGTGGATTAGAGGAATTACACCATCCTTGAACCACTATAAAATTTACTTGTGTCATTTACTTACAAAATTTTAATTTCCTGCTTATATTCATACTTGTTGTTCAAGTTAAACTGCTAACCCATCTGATAATAACATTGCTCAGAACAAGTGTTAAAAACAAGTTTAAAATTAACAAGGAAATTAAGTCTTCCGCTGTATAAAAACCAAATCAACTAAAAAGTTATGTTTTAGCTGACGCAGCTAAGTTATACTATCAGCAGCTCAGTCGAGTCGGTTGAGTGCGTAACTTTTGTGAAGTAAGCCAACCTAGTTGTCCCCCAAGGACTTAGCTGATTTGAGTCAACTCTGTTGAAATATTTTAAAAGGACTAAATTGCAAAAGTTTGTAAGGTTTATTCAACCCCCTCTCCCTTCTAAACGTTACACCACACCTCGCGGGACCTACAAGTGGTATCAGAGCGGTTGGTTCATTGAGCCTTCCGCACTAGGTATTGAACTAGATCTCAATGTTTTTTCAAAAGATATAACACTTGTGTTTTCAAAGCCTTCATTTCAAAAGCAAAGTTATTATCATGGAGGCTAATCTAACTTGTATTCATATGTTCACTGCGGAAGAGTTTGATGACTGGAAAATTCGCATGCAGGCTTACCTATCAACCTTACACGATGAAATGTTGCTTGTCATAGAGGATGGGCCATTGCAAATATTGAAGGTTAATACTGCTGTGAGAAGAGCACCTCCAGGTGAAAAAGAAGATGCTGCAGCAGAACCTAGACCAACCATGGTTGAAAAATATCACTGTGAATAGACAAATGAAGATAGAAAGAGATACAACCTTGACAATGTTGCCAAGGATATTCTCTACAAGACATTGGACAAGGTTATGTTCGATAAAGTCAAGTCATGCAAATCAGCCAAAGAAATATGGGATAAGCTAACCCTGATTTGTGAAAGATCTGAACATATAAAGGAGAATAAACTAATTGTTGCTGTTCAAAAATTTGAAAATTTGAAAATGTTTGCAGATGAAAGTCTAGATCAGCTGGATGTCAGATTCACATATATCACAAATGAGCTTTCAGCTCTTGGGAAGGAGTACACTCAAAAGGAGATGTGCATGAAGATTTTATGATCCCTCCCAGCTTAATGGGAAATGTAGGTCATAGCACTGAGACACTCTATGTACCTCTCAAAAATATAAAACCATCAGTTGTTCTTAGATCTCGAGGCCTATGAGTGTGAGCTGAGAAGAAAAGAGTAAGAGGAGACAATTGTGCCCAAGACAGCTGCTTTGATGGCCAGTGAAGGAAAGAAAGTAGAGCCAAAAGAAACAATTGACCAAGAGGAGATTGCTCTCATGGTAAAAAGGTTCAACAAGTTCTTTAATAAGAACTATAAAAGAAACAAGGGTGAAACCTCCAGAAGACATACAGCACCTTCCAAATCATGGGAGGACATGTAACCCAAGATAGTTGAACATGAAAGAGCTGAGTATCAGAGAGGTGATAATCAAAGAATTAAAAGAGCTGATATGCAAAGAGCTTAAAATATGTGTTGGAATTGCAGACAAACAGGACATTTTGTTGTTGACTGTTCCTATCCACCAGTCAACAAATATAGAAATGAGGAAGAAAGAAGAGTCTTCAGGGAAAGAAGACAAGAAAAGAAGAAAGCTATATTGTCTGCTGAAACTGCTAAACCGGCCAAGTGCAAAGAGCCAGCAGACTCGGACAACAATGAAGCTGACTACTCAAGTGACACTGAGAAAGAGGCTTTGATTTGCCTCATGGCCAAAGAACAATATCAAGAGGATGAGGTACACTCTAACTCATCTCATTCTGAGTCAAGTGATAGTGATAGTGACACAAACACTTCCTCACCTACAGATCTTTAGGTTTCATTAGGAAAAATAATGAAAGACTTTGAGCACATCAAAACCTCACACACTTTTAAATGAGGAAAACAACCAACTTAAAAGCCAAAACTCACAGCTGACTAAGGAGCTGAGTACTCTAAGTCAAATAGCTGATGAGAACAAAAAGCTGAAGGCTAAAAATGCCAAGATTCTAGCAGAGTTAGCTACTATAGAAAAGAGAGAGAAAGATTTCAAAAATGTGATTGCCTCATTTACAAAAGCATCCAAATCATTGGATGAACTAATAATGAGTCAAAAAGAGCGTGGAGACAAGACAAGCATAGGATTTAATTTCTTTGTGCATAGTCAAACTCCAAGAGTGATTTTGAAGAAAGGATCCTCAAGCAATGAGGGAATTCCAAAACCCAAAACGCCATATGTTGCCCCCACACCCACACTGAAACACAATCACAATCATACTGGCCTTGGATACAAAGGTAAAGGAATGAAGCTAGTAGAGTATGCTGAAAGGACAACTGAAAAGAAATTTAGAAGAGTCCATCAGCAAACTCCCAACAGAAAAAACTATGTGAAAGCTAAACAGAACTACTAAAAACACCAGACATTTCATCAAAGAAATTCATACGATGGGAATGGTAGAAACTATCCTAACCAAGCTGATTGGAATAACCAAGTGAGATATCAGCAAAGACCTATGGGATACAAGCCAAAGTGGCAAAGACCTCAACCTCAGCAAAGGTCATTCCCAAGACAAAAGAGCTATCATCACCTCACTTACGCAGGCACAACACCGACAAATTCCACTACTACCCCAAGAAAGTTATTGCTCAAACAAATGCATAGGCATATAGACTAAAGAGACAGATGTATGATCCTAAAACCCCCAAGCATTTTGCTAATGTGCATTATGATTATGGAACTGATAGATGGCAACCTCTTAGAGTCAGATCATCTTGCTATATGTTGGTTGGAGCATCTTATAGCACTACCTAGGACCTAGGCAAGAATAGGTACCTAAAAACTAATTTCCTTGATTGCAGGATCAAGGAACAGCTGAGTACCAAAGAACCTGGTACGTGGATAGTGGTTGTTCCAGACATAGACAGGAAACAAGAAAAATCTATCAAAGTTCAAGGAAATCAAAGGAGCAAAAGTCATATTTGGAGGAAATGAAGCCCCAGGGGAAATCAAAGGCACAGGGTCGACGAATAAGAATGGTCTGGAGATCACAGATGTTGCATATATCGAAGGTCTCAATTTTAATCTTCTAAGCATCAGCCAACTCTGTGACAAAGGCTACAATGTAGGATTCAATATGGGAGTATGCCAATTCAAAGATGCTAAATCAAATGAGATTGTGCTACAAGGAACAAGGCAGAAAAACATGTATGTAGTGGATTGGTCAACTGCTACACCAAGCACATGTCTACAAGCAAAGAGTACAGTCGAATCAAGTTGCTTGTGGCACAAGAAGCTGAGTTACCTGAATTTCAAGACAATCAACATGCTTGCAAGGAGTCATCTTCTGGAAGGATTGCCTGACTCAGTATACAAGAAAGAAAGCATATTTGATCACTACAACATAAATGACATTAGGTAACACTCAAAAAATGTTACCTAATGGCCATAAAATGTTACTATAGACAATAGGTAGCACTTTTATGGCGCTGCACTTGCCCGTGCTACCTATAGTCTAAGGTATGACTTTTATTAGCTTTTAGTAACACTTTTTCTAAGTGTTACATTATGTTTTCTATTGGTAACACTTTGAAACAATATTTCTATAGTGTTGCATATGAATCTTATGTAACACTTTTTTGTAACACTTTTTATATTTGTAACACTTTATAAAAAATACTTCTAAAATGTTACATATGAATCTTATGTAACACTTTTTTTGTAGCACTTCGTAGAAATACTATTTTGTACCACCAAGTAGATTCGAACTCACGACCTGTTATGTATGGAAGTGGCAATTTGCCACTAAGCTAAGTTGATTCTTATTACAACTTTTGCTTTGTTTTATATACACACACACACACACACACACACACACACATATATATATATATATTATATGTATATATGATATATTTTATATAATAAAGATTATATTTTATAATATATATTAAATTATATTATACACTGTATATATCAAATTTATATTGTATAGTATATAGTTTGAAAATTATATTATATTATATATTAAAGTACACAACAAATTAAAAATATCAAAAATATATAAAATAAATTTACCGACTAATAAATATTCAATTGGTAAAATAAAAAATATATAAAAATATAAAATTAATTTATCGACAGATAAAAAAGTTCTAACAGTAAAAAAATTAAATAATAAAGAAAATAACGAAAAATAATTTACCGATGGAAAAAATTCCTAAGTAATTACCGACAACATCAATTTTCATTGGTAATGTTTTTTAAAAAAGTAAAAAAAAAAGTTTAACGATGAAATTGGTCTCCGTTAGTAAAAATTAAAAAATAAATAAATAATAATAATAATAAAATATATACATGCGCATTTTCCGTCGGTATTAAGACGGAATTAATTGCCTTCGTAAAAAATAAAAAAATAAAAGCAAAACTAAAATACTTTGTAAAAAGAAAATAAAAATTCAGTTAAAAAAACAGAGTACATGATGTCTACAATTTTTAGGTTTGGTGACATCAATTAATTAAAAAAATCTTTGACATGATTTAATGATAGTTATATAATTTTGTGTTACTAAAATATAGCTTAAAAAGTGTTACAATCAATAAAATATAGTGTTGCCAAGAGTGCTTCTTAAATAAAGTGATACCTATTTGCGTTACAAAAGAAATAACAAAAACAAAGTGATACTTAAAAAGTTTTACTTATATAAAAGTGTTACATATAAGCGTTACATATTGATAAAAAAACCTATTTGCGTTACAAAAGAAATAACAAAAAAAAGTGATAGTTAAAAAGTGTTACTTATATGAAAGTGTTACATATAAGTGTTACATATTGATAAAGTGCTACAAAAGTGTTACATAAATATTGAAATGTAAAAAGTGTTACAAACATGTGTTACATATGTACCTTATGTAAAAAGTGCTACAAAATTAGTGTTACCTAATGTCATTTATGTTGTAGTGTAATTATATATATATATATATATATATATATAGCATGCATCGATGCATGCTATTTGGGAAACCAAATCAAGTTATCCTTTAAGGATAAGCCAAGTCCTTCTTCCACAAGGATATTACATCTGTTGCATATGGACTTTTTTGGTACTGTTGAACCAGCCAGCAGTAGTGAAAAAAAATACACCTTAGTGTGGTAGATAATTTCTCAAGATATACATGGACAATTTTCATGTGTAAAAAGAAAGAAACACTACATAAATTGCCTCAGCTGATGAGAAGAGTTCAAAATGAGAAGAACAAAACCATTATAAAGATAAGGTCTGACAGGGGAATTGAGTTTGTCAATGGGATTATAACTCAGTATTGTGTTGAAAATGGTATTTCTCATGAGTTATCAGCTTCTAGAAGTCCACAGCAGAATGGAGTAGCTGAAAGAAGCAACAGAACTCTCAACGAAGCTGCAAGGGCAATGTTAGCTGAAGTGGGATTCCCTAAGAGATTTTGGGATGAAGCCATAAATATAACATGATATACTCAGAATAGATGCATGATTAATAGGCAATTAACCAAAACTCCCTATGCGATATGGACAAGGATAAAGCCAAATATTGGATATTTTAAGATATTTGGATGTAAGTGCTTCATCCACAACAATGGCAAAGACAATTTGAAGACTTTTGATGCTAAACTTGATGAAGGTATCTTTTTGGGATACTCAGCTGAAAGTAAAGCCTATAGAGTGCTAAACAAGAGGACTATGGTCAAAAAAGAGTTTATCTATGTGGTATATGAGGAGCCAAATGTTAATGGAGAAGACATTGATGAGTTAGCTGAGAAGCAGAATCAGCCAACTATGCAGAAGAGTCCTTATGATGATGCATATGTGAGAGCACTCAAACCTGAAGATGATGAGATAGCTAAATCTCAAAGATAGTTGGAAGGTCTGCAGCTGAATGAAGATGAAGAAGATGTTCAGGACAACTTAGTTGCAAGACGTCTGAATCCAGCAGACTTACTCCAACCTGATGTGAGATGGTTGAAAGACCATCCACCTGAGTTAATCATTGGAGATGTCAGAGATGGCTTAAGAACCAGATCCAAAGTTCAACATGAAGCTATATTTACTTGTTTTGTTTCCCAGATAGAGCCTGAAGATGTGTCTCAAACATTGGATGACACACACTGGATTCAGGCCATGCAAGAAGAGCTGAATCAATTTGAGAGAAACAATGTATGGGAATTAGTTCAAATACCTACTCACCAAAATGTCATTGGTGCTAAGTTGTTATTCAGGAACAAGATGAATGAGGAAGGATCTGTAGTTAGAAATAAAGCAAGATTGGTAGCCAAAGGTTATTGCCAAGAGGAAGGTATAGATTTTGATGAAACATTTGCTCATGTTGCTAGATTGGAAACAATAAGGTTGTTTCTTGCTTATGATGCACACAAGAACTTCATCGTATATCAAATAGATGTGAAGAGTGTATTTCTAAATGGACTTTTAGAAGAAGATGTCTATGTTGAACAACCTCCAGGTTTTGAGCAGAAGACTATTGGAGACAAAGTATACAAGCTCAAGAAGGAACTGTATGGATTGAAACAAGAACCAAGAGCATGGTATGACATATTGTCACAATTTCTAATTGACAATGGATTTGCCAAAGGAAAAGTTGACAGAACACTCTTCAAAAATCAAGATGGAGAGAGTATACTGCTTCTTCAAATATAAGTGTATGACATCATTTTTGGATCCACAAACAAGGAGCTGTGTGATAAGTTCTCAAACCTAATGCAAGGTAAATTTGAGATGAGAATGATGGGAGAGCTGACTTTCTTCCTAGGGGTGTGAGTATGGTTTAGAAGGGGGGGTTGAATAAACCTTACCAACTTTTCGCTTTTAGTCCTTTTTAAATTATTATAGAGTTAACTCAAATAGCTGTGACCTTGAGGGACAGCTGAGTTGGTTATCAGCTGAGTTAGCCACTCAACAGACTCGATAGAGCTGTTGATAAAATAACTCGGTTGTTTAACCTGTACTTTAACTTGGCTGTATTGGTTTTATCAGCGGAAGACTTAACACCCTTTGAATTGTTTTAAACTTGTTTTAACACTTGATTTTATCACTTGGTTATTAATCAGTTGGATAGCAAATATGAGTTTATCAGTAGTTATGAAAGTATGCAGAAATATAAATGTGCAGAAAAATAGATGATACAGTTAATTTTTATAGAGGTTCGAAGATGGGGTAATTCTTCTAATTCTCTCTTCTCCAACTCCTGGAGGAATCCACTAAGTAATGTGATCGTTTACAAAGTGGTGAGCAGTCAAGAGAGAGCCTTGGTCACACAGTTGTCTTCTCTTGCGACTCAGCTTCTTCACAGGGCAGTTGCCTTGCTACTTCAGCTCACTTCCTCAAGCTCTTGGATTTGATCACGAAGCCCTCCGACAACTTGATACTGGTTCGACCTTGAACCTTCCTACAATCCTCCTTGGAAAGTAGACCCCTTTTGATTCTTCAGAAGTTTCCTCTTCAATAGATTTGAAGTTGTCTTTCCTTCACAGCTTGTGTTGGATCGATTTCCTTCGAGTTTCAGGCTTGAGGAATTGCTTGAATATATTTGATAATATTTGCAGGTTAATAGCTTGAATAATGCTTGATTTCTCAGGTGTGCAAGGTAACCTTTTTTCAATGAGTTTCCTCAGCCTTTTATAGTGAACTTTTGAAATTTTGCCCGTTGAAGAGATAGGCTAATTTCAAAAGTCACTTGTGTTCGTTGGCTTGTCTTGTTTCAGTCATTGATGTTGACATTTCCTCATATTTAATGTCTTGCAGCATTACAGCGTATCTGACACTTGGTGCAGTGCATCCCATTGGTTTGTTCCTTTTGCACACAACTGGAACTAACACTTTATCTCTGACAACTTTAACATGTTAGCATTCTGAGTAACATTCTTGACTTTCATCAACGGATCTCGTTGAGTTGTATTGACATGACTGCAGTCTTTTGTTCCCCAGGTGACTCGAGTTAGCTTCCAATACTTGGATGACTCATCTGTCACTTCAACTTTAGACTTGGCTTCTTGAGTTGACTTGACTGACTCTTCATACAGCTGATTCAAAGCTGATACACCTTCAGTCGAGTTCTTGACTCTCCTTCCTTACCATACTAAGTTGTCTCACAGCGGAGTCTTCACTTCAGTCTTCAATTGACTTCTTGAATTTCTAGGCCTAGCTGACTTGACTCAGCTTTTCTAGCCCTATCTATTACAATGTAAATTACAAGGAAAACGGGGTGCCAACTTTCTAGTTTAAGTTTTACATGGTATCATCAAAATCTACAAAATAAATTTCCCAACAATTTCCCCATTTTTGATGATGCCAAAACATAATAACATTCAAAATATAAACATCACAGATACATACAGACAATGCGGTAACAAAGAATGTATGCTTGGAATAGATCTTTTTTGATCATAGCATTCTTGTCCTTTACATAGATGTTTACATTTGGTATCATAACATTCTTTATCAAAGAAAAACACATATCTATGCTAAGATACAAGAGAAAATACAAAGTGAAAAATTACAGGGAAAATCACTAAGTATTACAGATGACTTACAAAAATGTATTTACATAAGTAATATACATGAAGGGGTTCGCAGCAACACTTCAACGCCTTCGATGTCTCCTTCTTTCCTCTTCAGCTCTATCGAAGTCATCAGGTCTCTTTCTTTTTCTTTCTTCATCTTCAGCTCTCTTCTTCTTTTCATAAGCTCATTTGGAAGCATCATCCCTTCGCTTCCTCTCGAGCCATTGCTGAGTTTGTCTTTCGTTCTCTTCCTCTTGTCTTCTTACTGCCTCTGCGTTCTTTCTTGCCACTTCCAGATTGGCCACTTCATCATACCCAGCCCAGTAGATCCTCCCTTTCCCTCCATGGTCTACATATTCAATATTCTTGGGTTGTGGTCGAGGTCTGAAACCTCTTCCACAACCACTTCTTCCTCTTCCTCTGGGTGTGTACTGTACGGGAGTCTTCTGCTTACCAGCTGAGTGACTGATGGATGTCTGCTGCTTTTCAGCTTCTTCACACAATGCAAGACCTTTCTCCCAGTACAGATCCCAGGCTTGGGCTAGTGACATTCCTTGGAAATAGCCTTCAGATTCGACCGTTTTGAATTCTTCAACTGATCTAGGCACAGATGCATTGTTAGGGTCAGCATCTTGATCCTTCCCTGCTGTAATACCACCATACTGTTTCAGCACTTCCAGAACGTGGGAATCCTGCTTTTTAGAAAACTCCTCAATCCCTGCTTCAATGATTCTTCTTTTCTCCGACATTAGCACAACAGAGTGCTCAATGGGTAGGGTTACGGGGAGTTTGCTCAGGGTGGAGGCAGTAATTTGACCCTGCTAAGGGGTTTCAGCTTTCATTAAAGTAAGATCTTTTGAACTTTCCCCCTCAGCTGCTTTTCCTTCCTTCTTAGCTGCAATCTACTTCTCAGCTGCAGATTCCTTCAACTTTTCTTCTTTTAAGTTCCTTAGGGACTCCTCTTCTCCTTTTTTGGTATCATCAAAAGAAAGAGGGACCCCAGGGAACATGCCTGCGAGCATGAAGCCGAGTCTGCTTAGAGCTGAATTTTGTTTGGAGTCAGCTGATGCATAAGCTTCTCGAAATTCTGAGCGAGTTGCCTTGGACTCGGCTGCCACCAACTTCATTTCAGCCATGAGTAGGCTGAATTGATCATTTCACGAGTTCTCAAGGCACAAAATTTCTTTCCTCTGGAATTCTTGCAGTAGCTCTATTTCAGTCTTGTGAGACTCGTGTAGCCTTTCAATGTAAACTTGCATCCTTTGTTTGATATCAGCGTTGTCGGCCATCCAAACGAGCATTTTGCCATATAATACTTTGAAATAACGAACTTGTTCGAGTCACATGGCAGATTGCTACTGAGACCATTTCCTGATCCTTACTACTATCCCTCTCAAGTCGGCTGTGAGGGTAGCATCCCAATTGTCCAGTCTTAAGTCGAGTGAGGCCTGATGTCTTTCAATCTTCTCAATCTCTTCACAGATTTTCTTGAAGACCTGACCAATCTCAACCATCTCACTTGAATCAGCTGTAGGCCACTCTTCATCAAAGTTGAATTCGGCTGGAACAATGGTGTCAGTGGGAATGATTGGATCTTCTCTTATAGTGAATATTCGTTGTTGAGCAGCGGTCTCTTCTTCTAACTCTGGTAGGATTGAAGCGAAAGGAAACATCTCCTGAAAGGCATCATCACGCACATATGGGATGTTTTGCGATGTTTGTGCCTGCGATGACGGAGCTGGTGTAGTCGTTACTGCTGCAGCTGTGAAAACATACGCAGATGACTATGTTTCAGCTGGGGATTTGGGATTACTTTGCCTAGCTGACTGAGCCTCAGCTATCTTAATAGCGTCTTCGATCTCAGTAGATTTTTCTAAATGAAGTACCTGGTCCTCTGCCGCATCATCAGGTCATCGGATGATGATGAGACCTGTGGACTTAGCTCATCATCAAAGTTGAATTTTTGACGAGTCGCTTTGTCATCGAATTTTTGAGAACATCCTCAGCTGGGTCCTTAGGATTTGCAATCGGAGTGGACTCAGCTTCATCTTCTGAGCCCAAGAATGATACATCAAGGTTCTCCTGGGAGTCATGAAGTGCGCTTATCTCTTGTTCTGTTTCAGCGCTTTGAACTGGAGGAATGTTCTGTATCTCTTGACCCTTACCTAGGGAAGTGTTAACCTCCCTTAGGCCTTCAATACCTCCAGCAGAGTCAACTGCGGCGAGGCCTTAAGTGTTCCCTTCGATAGTCCTCAACTGTCTTAGGGCCTTCGACATTCCCTTGCACAGTCGCAGCTGTCTTAGGGTCTTCGACTATGGCATCCATAGGAGTCTCAACTCCTTGGATTGCACTTTTACTGCCCAGAGTGTTAACTCCCAGGGCATCTCCATCTTGTGCCTCGACTGTAAGAACAGTGTCATTAGCCTTCAAAGCAGTTGACACTTCAGCTAGGACAGACTCAATTGTTCGAGCTTCGTCAATGTCACTCTGCTGCGGTTCTTTTTCTGTTTCCACTTCGCCTCCTTTGTTCAAGTTGGAGTCTTCCACAGCATCCTACAACCCTGCTGTGGTGGAGAGAGCTTCCCCCTCAGTTGGCACACCAGTCAAGTGACTAACATTGGGGTCACTCTGCTCCTGACTCGTGGCCTTTTCCTTTGAGTGCTCAGCCGCTGGGGCAGTTGTTAAAACACCTTCTTCAGGGGTTGGCTCAACTTGGGTGCCCAAAATCTCAGTGTCATTGCCAGTGCCCTTGGATCCATCC
The DNA here is from genome assembly GCA_016081115.2 of Rehmannia glutinosa. Classification (NCBI taxonomy): domain Eukaryota; kingdom Viridiplantae; phylum Streptophyta; class Magnoliopsida; order Lamiales; family Orobanchaceae; genus Rehmannia; species Rehmannia glutinosa. The sequence continues at coordinate 39,592,771 of CM071928.1, read as the reverse complement.
TCCGATTGTACAGGGGACATGGCTGCAGCAATGACTGAGGCAATGTGATGTGCCACTCCCAGAGGATCGGTCTGCAGGAGAGATTGAGACGACTCTCATGGTCCTTCAAACAATTACTGCTCTTGCATTAGCCTGGATTCCCTCAGAGCATGTTGCATATCTGCCTTCTCTGCTGCAGCAATGGGATCCTCATCACTGTCAGAGTACACATCGAGATGTGTATGAGTGTGGTCGACAGAGCCAGTAAACTCGCACATCTTGTCTTTCTCAAGTGTTTGTGCTTCCTCGGCTGCTCTTTCTTTTTCCTTCTCCCTGGTGATGTGAAGAATATCCATGCAATTTTCTTCATCAAGGGCCTATAACATAGTGTTAACTCCGAGAAATCGCAGCAATTCCTCTTCTTCATCAATGAACTCAGGGTGAGCGAACTGCACCCTTGAGTGATCAAGTTTCCATGTCCTCCACTCTTGTAGGCGTCTCTGGATGTCTGGATACAGTGGAGATTACATGATTATATCATCGTCATCATCCTCGTCTTCTTGTCCTCCTTTTTCAGTAATTAAAGGCAAGAGACTCTGCTCCTCCTCGCCTTCAGCAGCATCAGAAGCAGGTGGAGAGGCAACCTTTTCAACTGTAGGTTCAGTTGTCTCTGCTGCTTTACTTCCCTCAGTTGTCTCTCGTACAGCTGTGTCTTCGGATGGTATCTGATGCACATCATCAGCAGACTTAGTTGACTCATCAATTACTTCAGGAGATTGCTCTTCTTGATTTCCAGCAGTCTCTTCTTCCTTTTCCAGCTGAGTGGAAGACTCAACTGTCTTCTCAAGATCGGATTTCTTGACCAACCTTCGTTTTCTAGATGGGAGCAGTGGAACCTCATGTTCAACATCCTCAGGTTCCTCAAAGGTGAAGGCTTTCTGAGTTTTCTTAGAGGCAGCTGCCTTTCTTGTCTTGGCAGTCCTCTTCTTCCTTATGGCTGGAGAAGGGATTTGAGGTTCCTTCTTAGCCTCTCTTTGTGTGGGGGGAGACTCGGCTGCGCAGGGCGGGAGACTCGGCGCAGGGCAGTGCATCCTTTTTCTTAGCTGCTGGGGCAACCTTCTTCTTCGAAGCTGCAGGGGCAACTTTCTTCTTGGATGAGGGGTAGCAGTTGTGTCTTCGAGATCAGTTGATTCTCCCTCACTTGTGTCAGCTCTCTTCGCATGAGCTCTCTTTTGGGCACCTGAAAGGTTTGCCCGGAACATCCTCTTGTTCACGTGAAATGGTTTGCCATGGCAAAGGGCAACACCTTTCACTTCTAGCAAGTGACCAATTACAAGACCATATCCAAGTGATCCTCCAAAGGATCCATCCTCCTTAAATGTCTTGTTCATCACATTCTGGCAGAGTCTGATGTATTCGAACTCAGCCCAATCAACCTTCTCGCCCTACATGATCGCAGCCATGACGATCAGCTTAGTCTTTGACAGCTGGTTGGAGCTGCCAAACATCATATCTACACACTGGGAGACGACATCCATAAGCTTATGATAGTCGTCATTCAGTAATTTTTTGTCAGTTGTGTAGACTACCTTAGCAGCACACTCATGTTTGGCTACTTCTTTCCATGTAGCAGCTAAGTCTACATCAGCTTCATGTATCTCCTTTATGCCTTCTGACGGCAACAAGCAGTGCTCAGCAAGGTCCGTAGCACTTATTATGATGTCCTTGCGGTGAACAGAAGATTTGATTCCTTCGTCTTGTACATCCGCGTTGACATAGAACATCGCTACCTCCTCAAGGTAGGTGTGAGAATATTCCATGGTTAGAAAAGCCTTGAGTACTGACTTTTCTAGCATCTCAGCGATTTTCAGAACAAGGGTTTCATCAGAACCCTGCTTCACCATTCCTTCAAAGTTAACTGATGATCCTGAGTGGATTTGCTTGGAGAGCTTGACATAGTCGATCTTTGGTGCCATTTTCAAAGATTTTTACCGATTAAAAACTGAAGAATTGCTTGAGAATACTTAGGGTTTCCAAGAGAAAAGAGAACTTGCTTGGCCTTTGCTTTGAAGATGAACAGTTTCCGTAGGGGAGAGAGAAGACTGAAAATCGTATATATAAGGGTTATGAAAGGACATGTCTTCGGATTTTGAATTTTTGATCGAGATCAACGGCTTAGATTAGAGCGTCGAAACCGCATTAAATTCCTTGCATTTAATGCGGCAGCATTTATATCCAATCATATGCTTACTGTGCAGCTTTTTACTGTATCCGTCATTATTACGCTAATGTCATCCTTAAAAACATTCCCGCTCATTTAAAACGACTGTGTTTTTGTCACTTAGTTCATAAATGACTCAGCTTATATCAAATATGACTCAACTCTACTTCTCTCTTCTCATTAAGTGACTCAGCTGTCAGCTAACTCGATACAACTAACTTTCCGATATGGTTGTTTCACTTGGTTGATTTGTGAAACTTGCTATTTTCTCATTTTCTCATCGACTATCTCTGCAGATTGAGTCTTCTGAGTGTTAACTCAGCTCAATTAACCCTAGCTCATTCTTAAGCTCTTCAAATCTTGATTCACATAGGGGATTAGTGAATATGTCAGCTAACTACTTATCATTTGAGATGTATTCCAAAGTGATGTCTTTCTTTTCAACATGATCTCTTATAAAATGATATCTGACATCAATGTGCTTTGTTCTTGAATGCAACACAGGATTCTGAGTGATTGCAATAGCACTAGTGTTATCACACATAATTGGAATTTCTTTTTCTTCAATCTCATAGTCTCTCAGATGCTGTCTCATCCATAAGACTTGGGCACAACAGCTACCCACAACTATGTACTCTGCTTCAGCTGTGGATATGGCTATTGAATTTGTCTTCTTGCTAAACCAGGAAACCAATCTATTTCCAAGAATTTGACATGTACCTGAAGTACTCTTCCTGTCAACTCTACATCCAGCATAGTCTGAGTCTGAGTAACCAATAAGCTTGAATCCACCTTCCTTTGAATACCATAAGCCAACTTCCTGGCATTTCTTCAAATACCTTAGGATTCTCTTAACTGCAGTCATGTGGCTCTCCTTTGGTGCAGATTGAAATCTTGCACATAAACCTACTGCAAAGGTGATGTATGGCCTGCTGGCTGTTAAGTAGAGCAATGATCCAACAAGTGCTCTATATATGGTTTGATCTACAGCCTTGCCATCTGCATCCATGTCCATCCTGACTGATGTGTTCATTGGTATTTTCACAGAAGACTTCTCTTCCATACCAAATTTCTTCATTAAATCTCTAGTGTATTTTGTTTGACTTATGAACGTTCCATCCTTCAATTGCTTGACTTGAAGTCCTAGGAAGAAAGTCAGCTCTCCCATCATGCTCATCTCAAATTTACCTTGCATGAGGTTTGAGAACTTATCACACAGCTCCTTGTTTGTGGATCCAAAAATGATGTCATCCACATATATTTGAACAAGCAGTATACTCTCTCCATATTAAATTCTGAAGAGTGTTCTGTCCACTTTGCCTTTGGTGAATACATTGTCAGTTAGAAATTGAGACAATGTATCATACTATGCTCTTGGTGCCTGTTTCAGCCCATATAAGGCTTTCTTAAGCTTGTACACCTTATCTCCAATAGTCTTCTGCTCAAAACCTGGAGGTTGTTCAACATAGACTTATTCCTCTAGCAGTCCATTTAAAAATGCACTCTTCACATCCATTTGATACACAATGAAGTTCTTATGTTCAGCATATGCAAGAAACATTCTTATTGCTTCCAATCTAGCAACAGGGGCAAAGGTTTCTTCAAAATCTATCCTCTTCTTGGCAATACCCTTTGGCTACCAATCTTGCTTTGTTTCTCACCACAGATCCTTCCTCATTCATCTTGTTATAAACACCCATTTTGTGCCAATAACATTTTGATGGGTTGGCCTCTACACCAATTCCCATACCTTGTTCCTTTCAAATTGATTCAGCTCTTCTTACATGTCTTAAATCTAATGTGTGTCATCCAATGCTTGAGACACTTCTTTTGGCTCTATTTGGGAAATAAAACAGGTAAACATTGCTTCGTGTTGTGCTCTGGATCTGGTTATTATGCCATCTCTAACATCTCCAATAACTAACTCTGGTGGATTGTCTCTCATTCATCTCACATCAGGTTGGAGCAAGTCAGCTGGATTCAGCCGTCTCGCAGCTAAGTTATCTTGAACGACTCTTTCATCTTCATTCAGATGTAGACTTTCCAGCTGTCTTTGAGATTCAGCTATCTCATCTTCATCTTGGTTGATTGCTCTTACTTCAGCTTCAACATAAGGACTCTTCTGCATAGTTGGCTGATTCATTTTGTCAGCTAACTCTTCAATGCCTTCTCCATTCACAATAGGTTCATCGAAAACCACATAGATAGACTCTTCTGTGACCATAATCCTCTTGTTCAGCACTCTATAGGCTTTGCTCTCAGCTGAGTATCCCAAAAAGATACCTTCATCAGCTTTTGCATCAAAAGCCTTTAAATTGTCCTTGCCATTGTTATGGATGAAACATTTACATCCAAATATCCTGAAGTACCTAACATTTAGCTTTCTTCCTGTCCAAATCTCATAGGGAGTCTTGGTTAATTGCCTATTAATAATGCATCTATTTTGAGTATAGCATGTTGTGTTAATGGCTTCAGCCCAAAATCTCTTAGGCAATCCAGCTTCAGCTATCATGGTCCTTGCAGCTTCCTTGAGAGTTATGTTCCTTCTTTCAGCTACTCCATTCTGCTGTGGAGTTCTTGTTGCAATAATTATCCCATTGACAAACTCAGTTCCTCTATCAAACCTTATTTTTATAATGGTTTGCCTCTTTTTATTTTTAACTCTTTTCATCAGCTGAGGTAACTTCTGCAAAGTTTACTTCTTTTTGCACATGAAGATTGTCCATGTATATCTTGAATAATCATCTACCACCACTAAGGTGTATTTCTTTCCACTTATGTTGGTTGGTTCAACTGGACCAAATAGATCCATATGGAACAGATGTAATATCCTTGTTGAAGAAGGACTTTCTTTCTTGTACACTGAGTCTGGCAATCCTTCCACAAGATGACTTCTTGCAAGCTTGTTGATTGTCTTGAAGTTCAGATGACTTAGCTTCTTGTGCGATAGCCAACTTGATTCGGTTGTGCTCTTTGCTAACAGAGAAGTGTTTGGTGTGGCAGTAGACCAATCTACCACATACATATTCTTCTGTCTTGATCCTTGCGGCACTATTTCATTTGATTCAGCATCTTTAATCTGGCACACTCCCATATTGAATCCAACATTGTAGCCCTTATCACAGAGTTGGTTGATGCTTAAAAGGTTGAAGTTGAGGCCTTCAAAATAAGCAACATCTGTGATTTCCAATCCATTCTTCTTGATAGATCCTGTGCGTTTGATTTCCCCTGGAGCTTTATTTCCTCCAAATATGACTTTTGCACCTCTAATCTCCTTGAATCTTGACAGATGTTTCTTGTTTCCTGTCAGATGTCTGGAACAACCACTATCCATGTACCAGGTTCCTTGGCACTCAGCTGTTCCTTGAACCTACAATCAAGGAAATTAGTTTTTAGGTTCCCATACTTGCTTGGGCCCTGAGGGGTTAGTGTTATAAGATGATCCAACCAACCTATAGCCAAAGGACTTCACTCTAAGAGGTTGCCATCTATCAGTGCCATAATCATAGTGCACATTTGCAAATTGCTTGGGGTTTTAGGTTCATAATCATATGCACATTGTGTGTGTTTTGCTTTCTTGGGATAGTTGTGATATTTACGTGTGTAGTGCCAGGTGCATATGTCTTTGATAAATAGCTATTTTCCCTTTGGAATGACCTTTGCTGAGGTTTAGGTCTTTACCATTTAGGCTTGTATTCCATTGGTCTTTGCTGATATTTTACATTGTACCAATCAGCTTGGTTTGGATAGTTTCTACCATTCACATCATATGTATTTTTTTGATGAAATTTATGGGGTTTCTGGTAGCTCTGTTTGCTTTTCACAGAGTATTTTCTGTTTGGAGTTTGCTGAGGAATTCTGCTGGATTTCTTCTCAGTTGTTCTCTCAGCATACACAACTGGTTGTTTTCCTTTTCCTTTATATCCAAGGCCAGTTTGTTTGTGATTGTGCTTAGGAGTGAATGTGGGTGCAACATTTGGTGTTTTGGATTTTTGAGATGCTTCATTGCTTGAAGATCCTTTTTCCAAAATCACTCTTGGAGTTTGACTGTACACAAAGGAATTGAATCTTATGCATGTCTTATCTCCACATTCCTTTTGGCTCATGATAAGATCATCCAATGATTTAGATGCCTTTGTGAATGAGGCAATCACATTTTTGAGGTCTTTTTCCCTCTTTTCTATAGCAGCTATCTCTGCTATCATTTTGGCATTCCCAGCCTTCAACTTAGTGTTCTCATCAGCTATGTGACTTAGAGTACTCAGCTCCTTAGTCAGTTGTGAGTTTTGGCTTTTGAGCTGGCTGTTTTCCTCAGTTAGAAGTGTGTGTGAGGATTTAATATGCTCAAAATCTTTCATAATTTTGCCTAATGAATCATAACGATCAGTGGGTGATGAAGTGTGTGTATCACAGTCACTATCACTTGAATCTAAATGAGATGAGTTAGAGTGTACCTCATCTTCTTGGTTTGGTTGATCTTGTTCTTTAGCCATAAGGCAGATCATGGCTTCTTCTTCAGAATCACTTGAGTAGTCAGCTTCACTACTCTCTGAGTTTGCTGCTTCTTTAGACTTAGTTGTCTCAGCAGCCAACATGGCTTTCTTCTTTTCCTGTCTTCTTTCTCTGAGGACATTTCTTTCTTCTTCATTCCTATATTTGTTGATTGGTTGATAGGAACAATCAACTGCAAAATGTCCTGGTTGTCTGTAGTTCCAAAACAGGTTCTTAGCTATTTGATCAGCTCTTTCTGTTCTTGGGTTATTAGCTCTCTGTTATTTTACCCTTTGATGCTCAGTTCTCTTGGGTCGCCTATCTTCCCTTGATTTAGAGGGAGCTGAATGTCTCCTGGAGGTTTCACCCTTGTTTCTTTTATGGAGGTTTCACCCTTGTTTCTTTTATAGTTCCTATTGAAGAACTTGTTGAATCTTTTAACCATTAGCAATCTCCTTCTGGTCTATGGCTTCCTTTGGTTCAGCTCTCTTTCCATCCTTGACTACCAGTGCAGCTGTTTTGGGTACAGCTATTTTCTCTTGCTCTTTTCTTCTCAGCTCAAACTCATAGGCTTTGAGGTCAGAGAATAGCTCATTGTTGGATGATCTGGAGAGGTCCATTGAATGTCTCGGAGCCATAGTCTTCTTCCCATTCAGCTGGGAGGCTTCTTAGGATCTTCATACACATTTTCTTTTGTGTATATTCCTTCCCAAGAGCTGAAAGCTCATTTGTGATTTCAGTGAATCTGGCATCCAGCTGATCAATGGATTCACCTGCAAATATTTTGAAATTTTCAAATTTTTGAACAGCAACAGATAATTTATTAGCTTATTCCAGATTGCTTTTGTTGAGGTTTCACCCTTGTTTCTTTTATAGTTCCTATTGAAGAACTTGTTGAATCTTTTAACCATTAGCAATCTCCTTCTGGTCTATGGCTTCCTTTGGTTCAGCTCTCTTTCCATCCTTAACTACCAGTGTAGCTGTTTTGGGTACAACTATTTTCTCTTGCTCTTTTCTTCTCAGCTCAAACTCATAGGCTTTGAGGTCAGAGAATAGCTCATTGTTAGATGATCTGGAGAGGTCCATTGAATGTCTCGGAGCCATAGTCTTCTTCCCATTCAGCTGGGAGGCTTCTTAGGATCTTTATACACATTTTCTTTTGTGTATATTCCTTCCCAAGAGCTGAAAGCTCATTTGTGATTTCAGTGAATCTGGCATCCAGCTGATCAATGGATTCACCTGCAAATATTTTGAAATTTTCAAATTTTTGAACAGCAACAGATAATTTATTAGCTTATTCCAGATTTCTTTTGTTGAGGTTTCACCCTTGTTTCTTTTATAGTTCCTATTGAAGAACTTGTTGAATCTTTTAACCATTAGCAATCTCCTTCTGGTCTATGGCTTCCTTTGGTTCAGCTCTCTTTCCATCCTTGACTACGGTCTTTGTTTTGGGTACTGACTATTTTCTCTTGCTCTTTTCTTCTCAGCTCAAACTCATAGGCTTTGAGGTCAGAGAATAGCTCATTGTTGGATGATCTGGAGAGGTCCATTGAATGTCTCGGAGCCATAGTCTTCTTCCCATTCAGCTGGGAGGCTTCTTAGGATCTTCATACACATTTTCTTTTGTGTATATTCCTTCCCAAGAGCTGAAAGCTCATTTGTGATTTCAGTGAATCTGGCATCCAGCTGATCAATGGATTCACCTGTAAATATTTTGAAATTTTCAAATTTTTGAACAGCAACAGATAATTTATTAGCTTATTCCAGATTTCTTTTGTTGTTTTGCATGATTTGACTTTATTGAACATTGCTTTGTCAAAAGTCTTGTAAAGTATGTCCTTGGCCACATTGTCCAGGTTGTATCTCTTCTTATCATCATTAGTCCACTCAGTCCTTGGTTTTTCAACCATGGCTGGTGTTTCTTCAGTAGCAGTTTCTTCTCCTTCCGCTGCAGCTGCTCTTCTTACAGCCGTGTTCACTTTCAATATTTGTAGTGGCCCGTCCTCTATCACAAGCAACATTTCATCGTGTAGAGCAGATAGATGAGCCTGCATACAAATTCTCCAATCATCAAATTCTTCCACAGTGAACATAGAAATGCGTGTCAAATTTGCTTCCATGGTAATAACTTTGCTAAAAATGAAAGATGTTGAAAATGCAAGTGTTTAAAACCTTTTTGAAAAGATAAAGATCTAGTTCAGTAACCAGTGTTGAAGGCTCAATGAACCAACCGCTCTGATACTACTTGTAGGTCCCAAGGGGTGTGAGTAAGGTTTAGAAGGGGGGTTGAATAAACCTTACCAACTTTTCGATTTTAGTCCTTTTAAAATTATCAGAGTTAACTCAAACAGCTGTGTCCTTGAGGAATAGCTAAGTTGGTTATTCAGCTGAGTTAGACACTCAACAGACTCGATAGAGCTGTTGATAGAATAACTCGAATGTTTAACCTATACTTTAACTTGGTTGTATTGGTTTTATTAGCGGAAGACTTAACACCCTTTGAATTGGTTTAAACTTATTTTAACACATGATTTTAGCACTTGGTTATTAATCAGTAGGATAGCAAATATGAGTTTATCAGCAGTTATGAAAGTATGCAGAAATATAAATGTCCTGAAAAATAAATGACACAGATAATTTTTATAGAGGTTCGAAGATGAGGTAATTCTTCTAATCCTCTCTTCTCCAACACCTGGAGGAATCAACTAAGTAACAGATCAGTTTAAAAAGTGGTGAACAGTCTAGAGACAGCTTTGGTCACACAACTGGCTTCTCTTGCGACTCAACTTGTTCACAGGGCAGTTGCCTTGCTACTTCAGTTCACTTTCTCAAGCTCTTGGATTTGATCACGATGCCCTCCAATATCTTGATACTGGTTCGACCTTGAACTTTCCCGCAATCCTCCTTGGAAAGTAGACCCCTTTTGATTCTTCAAAAGTTTCCTATTCAACAGATTTGAAGTTGTCTTTCCTTCACAGCTTGTGTTGGATCGATTTCCTTTGAGTTTCAGGCTTGAGGATTTTCTTGAATATATTTGAGATTATTTGCAGGTTAGTAGCTTGAATAATGCTTGATTTCTCAGGTGTGTAAGGTAACCTTATCTCAATGAGTTTCCTCAGCCTTTTACAGTGAACTTTCGAAATTTTGCCCGTTGAAAAGATAGGCTAATTTCAAAAGTCACTTGTGTTCGTTGGCTTGTCTTGTTGCAGTCCTTGATGTTGACATTTCCTCGTATTTAATGTCTTGCAACATTGCAGCGCATCTGACACTTGGTGCAGTGCGTCCAATTGTTTTGTTCCTTTTGCACACAACTGGAACTAGCATTTTATCTCTGGCAACTTTAACATGTTACCATTCTGAGTAACATTCTAGACTTTCATCAACGGATCTCATTCAGTTGTCTTGACTTGACTGCAGTCTTTTGTTTCCCAGGTGACTTGAGTTAGCTTCCAATACTTGGATGACTCATCTGTCACTTCAACTTGAGACTTGGCTTCTTGAGTTGACTCTTCATATAGCTAATTCATTGTTGATACACCTTCAGTCAAGTTCTTGACTCTCCTTCTTTGCCATACTCAGCTATCTCACAACAGAGTCTTCACTTCAGTCTTCAGTTGACTTCTTGAATTTCTACGCCTAGCTGACTTGACTGAGCTTTTCCAGCCCTATCTATTACAATGTAAATTACAAGGAAAATGGGGTACCGACTTTCTAGTTTAAGTTTTACATGGTATCATCAAAATCTACAAAATAAATTTCCCAACAATATGTGAATGATATCATCTTTGGATCCACAAATAAAGAGCTGTGTGATAAGTTCTCAAACCTCATGCAAGGGAAGTTTGAAATGAGCATGATGGGAGAGCTGACTTTCTTCTTAGGACTTCAACTCAAGCAAATGAAGGATGGAACCTTCATAAGTCAAACCAAGTATACCAGAGATTTAATGAAGAAATTTGGTATGGAAGAAAAGTAATCAGTGAAGATCCCTATGAACACTTCAATCAAGATGGATATGGATGCAGATGGCAAAACTGTTGATCAAACTAGGTATAGAGCCCTCATTGGATCATTGCTCTATTTAACAGCAAGCAGACCAGACATCACCTTTGCTCTAGGTGTATGTGTTAGATTCCAATCTTCACCAAAAGAGAGTCACATGACTAAAGCTAAGAGAATCCTAAGATATTTGAAGGGATTCCAAGAAGTTGTCTTATGGTATCCGAAGGATGGAGGATTCAAGTTGGTAGGCTACTCAGACTTACATTATGATGCATGTGGAGTGGACAGGAAGAGTACATCAGGTACTTGTCAAATGCTTGGAAATAGATTGGTTTCTTAGTTCATCAAGAAACAAACATCCACAGCTGAAGCAAAGTACATAGTTGCGGGCAGCTGTTGTGCCCAAGTTCTCTGGATGAGACAATAGCTGAGAGACTACGATATTGAAAAAAAGGAAATTCCAATTATGTATGATAATACAAGCGCTATTGCAATTTATAAGAACAGTGTTCACTTTCAAGAAGAAAAAACATTGATGTAGTTATCATTTTATAAGGGATCATGTTGAAAAGAAAGACATCACTTTGGAACATACCTCAACCGATAAGCAGTTAGCTGACATATTCACTAAGCCTTTATGTGAATCAAGATTTGAAGAGCTTAAGAATATGTTGGGATTAATTGAGCTGAGTTAGGAGACTCAGAAGACTCCATCAGCAAAGACAAAGAAGAGAGAACCAAAAATAAGCAAGTTTCAGCCAAGTGAAACAACCAAGATGAGAATTCAGTTGACTTATTTATGAGGTAAGTCACTTTTGGAAGATAGCTGACTTATTTATGAGGTAAGTGACAAAAGGCAGTCGTTTTCTGCGAGCGAGAAAGTTTTTGAGGATTAAGTCAGCGTAATTATGATGTCAGAACAAAAGTTGCACGTTTAGCCTATGATTGGATATAAATGTTGTTGCATTTAATGCGGGAAAATTAATGTGCTTTCAAAGGTTGAATCCTGTTCGTTGATTTTGATCAAATTTTTCAAATTCCAGAAACCGTCCCTTCAAGTCCAATATAAACCAAAATCCATTTTATGTCTCCTCACAAACACTCGTCTCTAGCAAGAAAAGCAAACAAAGCAAAGTTTTCTCTTAGTGAAAGTTGTGAAACCCTAGTTCCAGAAATTAAGATTTTTCATTTCATTTCTCGATTATTTTCTAAGAAAATGGAAGCATCATATGATTTCTTCAAGATGTCTGAGAAGATCCACTAGGGATCTACAATCGACTTTGAGGGAATGCTAAAACAGGATGCTGACAAGGCCCTGGTGAAGAAGATCACCGAAAAGCTTGAGAAATACAGTCATACGTACTTAGAAAAAGTTTCCATGTTCTATGTCAACGCAGAAGTTCATGACGATGAGATTAGGTCATTTGTCCATAGCAAGGAGATCAAGATCACTGCTGCTGACCTTGATGAGAACTACAAACTGCCCTCTGAAGGGTTAAAAGAGATCGATGAGAATGATGTGAACTTAGCTACGCTTGGAAGGAAATCGCAAACTAAGTGTTGCTTGGAAGGAAAATTGCCCTCGAAGGCTTTGATCAAGGAAGACTACCATAAAGCGATGGACATCGTGTCCAAGTGTGTTGACATAAAGTTCGGCAGCTTTAATCGGCTATCTCAAACTAAGCTGGTGGTGATGGCTAATATAATGGAAGAAAAGAAAGTAAACTGGTCTGAGTTTTTCTTCAGCCGCATTTGCCAGAATGTGATCAACAAGACTATCAAGGAGGATGGACTGTTTGGAGGCTCATTGGGGTATGGCCTGGTGAATGGCCATCTCATGGAAGTGAAGAGGATTTCCCTGAGACATGGAAAGTCGTTCCATGTCAATGAAAAAATGTTCAAGACAAATCTGTCTGGCGCTCAGATGCAAGCGCATGCAAGGAAGGCTAACACCAGCGAAGGTAAATCAGCTGACCCTACTCCAGAAGACACGACTGCAAACGCCCCAGCTCTCTCTCCAAAACATATTCAAAAGAAGAAAGTTGTTGTAGCTAAGCCAACACCTGCCCTAGCTGCCACGACTAAGAAAGCCCGTACCCTGCAGCCGAACCAAAAGACGCCCCTGCCCCAGTAGCCAAGTCAAAGAAGGCTTCTACCCCTGCAGCCGAGCCAAAAGCTCTGGCAGAGATGGCGAGGCGAGAAGGAACCCTTAGTACCTTCTCCGTCGTGAAGAAAAACTACTGATGCCTTGAAAGGAAAAGCATTGCGTTCTTTGGAGAAAAGGCTTTTACCTTTGATGAGCCTGATAATGTGGAGCCATAAATTCCTTTGGTTACAACCAAAAGAAGAAGGTTGTTCAAGAAGTGAGTGGTGCTTGGTGAGTCCGACACTCGCTCATCTCTGAAAGAAAAGACTGCTGAAATTCAAGAAGAGCAGTCAAAGGAAACTAATGGTGGTGATGCAGTCACCACATAGATAGAGAAGGTTGTTGATGTCGATCTGTAGATTGTTGAAGACCCATCTGCTCGAGAGACAACTGTGGGAGAACACGGAGCTGAGACAGCCAAGCATAAAGAAAAAAAATTTGTCCACTCCCCTCAGACAGATGCTAATGAACCTGAGAAGGAACATGCTCCGCTTGCCACTATTCAGGAAGAAGAAGATGATGATGATGTTGTGATGTTATCTCCTGTCTATGCTGACATTCAGGAGAGATTGAGGGTATGGAGAATATGGAATATGAGTTATTCAAAATACCAATTTGAGAGCCCTGAGTACATTGAAGAAAATGAGGAGCTCATGAGTTTCTTGGGTGACATATCAATTAGCTCTGCCCTTGATCCTGATTTTTGCATGACCATCCTTTATCAAATGAAGGATGAAGAGAAACAAAGAGCCAATGAGAAGGCCAAAGCCATTGAAGAATCTAAGAGGCCTCATTCATGTGTCTTTACTGATGCGCCTGAACATACCCTGGAATCAGCTGACAGCAGCGACAGCGACTTAAAACAGATCGACCATGCTGTGGCAACAAAGAAAGCTGAATTCCAGCAAGCCATTAAAGAGTCCAGAGAGATGCACGAGCAGAAAATGCAAGAGGGTCCAGGAGAATCTTCTTCACTCTCCTTAGTCCCTAACGTTATGGATGTGGTGCATAACATAGCTGTCAATATTATAGCCACCACATCCCCCGTGCACTCAGAAGATGGCACTCAGAAGATTGGCGATGAAGCTAAGGATGGTGACAAAGCGAGCACCTTAGCCAATCCAACTCCTGCATAAGGTGTTGAGACACCTGCCCTCATGGCTGATCACTCAAAGGGAATAACAGTCGAGTCTCAGGTGCAGAGTAACCCCACTACTCTTGACGCAATTGGTGCGCCAGCTGAGGGGGAAGCTCTCACCACCACAGCCAGGTCGAAGGATGTTGTGAGAGACCAACCTTTGTAGTTTGGAGGCGAAGGTGAAAAACAAAATGAACAACAGAGTGAAGTTGATGAAGATCGACGGCGTCGAGAGGTTGTCTTAGTTTGAAACCTCATCTCGCATCTGAAGAAGGTGATGATGCACGGTGATGCAAAGCAAAGGTAAAGGATGGAAATAAGGCCATGGGAGTTGAGACTCCTGGCCCTGAAAGTATAATCCTAGGAGTTGAGACTCCGACGGATTCCACTGAAGACCATAAGACAACTGAGTCTGCTGAAGGGAGATCTACCCAAGACCCTGCTTAGGTTGAGACTACACACAGGGATGTCGAAGGCCCTCAAGCGGTTGAGACTACTGAGGGTGTAGAAGCTGTTACTGAGACAACTCCTCAAGTTGAGGTAGCTGATGAAGAATAAGAAATCAGTGCCCTTCGCGATTCATAGGAACATGTTGACACATAATTCCTGGAATCAAAATTTGAAGCTGAGTCCACCTCCGTTGATGAATCTAATAAGGACAAAGTTGAGGATGCTCAAGCCTCTCGGAGTGAAGCTAGTGACAAAGCTGCTCTGATGAGATTTGTATTCGTTGATGAGCCAACCCCAATGGTTCCATCACCCTCCTATGATGCTGATGAGTCAGCCGAGGACCAGACTACTCAAAAAGAAGCAACAACTGATACTGAGGAAGCTGTTAAGACAACTGAGGATTAGTCAGCTCAGTAGGCTACCACAGTTGCTCAAGATGCCGATGAAGCTGAAATAGTTGAGGCATATATAGCTGAAAATATTTTATAGAAAATGGGAAAGGTCGCAGAGACGCAGGAAGTGGGTATTCTTATTTTTCCAAATGACCTATTCGCGGAATACTTTCTGTTTGAAGCCAACATTTTTGTTTGAAGCCTAATCTGCTAGGGAACAACCTCGTTTTAATGTCCAAGTACCCCCAGAAGAACTCTGAGCTCTAGGTGAATCTGCAATTGTGCCTATAGGGTTTGATTTTGATGCAGTATGGCCGTAAGATCAGTCTGCTGAGACAGCTAACTTCAAAAAAGCATTTAAAGCCATCTGTGAAAAGATTGAGAAGATGGATAATGGCTTTGCATCTTTGGACCAAATGTTAGACAACAGGGATGCTACGATCACCGGAGACATCAGTGGCACGGTTTTGAGAATCCGAGAATGGATATGACAAGTAAAAGGTTTTAGGAGAGTGTAGGTCACATATTTCAAGTCATTATTTGCTAAGATGGTCATCTGGAGCTCTGACAACCTCAAGTTCCAGCAGAGACTTCGAGACCACATTTTCAAGATAGACGAGTCTCATAAATCGGACATGGAGTTGCTCAAGCTGTAGCACAAGAATGAAATTGCAAGATTGGAGAACAACATGAGTCAGCATATTTAGGTTCTCCAAACAGAAATGAAGCTGATGGCAGCTGAGTTGAAAGATATGCGGTCTGAGTTCCGAACAACTTACTCCAAGTCACACGATAAGCATGATTCAACAAACAGCAGACTCGATTTTATCTTGAGTGGAATGTTCCCTGGCCTAACTATACCTTTTGGTGATGATGCCAAAAAGGGGGAAGAGGAAGCCATGTGGGAACTGAAGGAAGGGCTTGGGAAAGATAAGGAATGAGAGCAAGGGGAAGCATCTAAGGGGGAAGGTATCTCAGTGAAGAATCCCTCATTGAAAATAATGTTTTCCGAAACCCCTCATCAAGGAGAAGTCACAGCCTCACTTCTCAGCAAACTACCTAGAGTCGCGACTTTGGAAGAGAAAGCTGAGTTGGCAGTCAAGGAATAAAGAAAAGCCATTGAAGCTGAGTTTAAGAAGGTAGCTAAGAAGCGTTCCGAGAATATTAAAGATATCAGAACAAGGTACGATGGTCCCCCAGCAGGACTATTGAAGATTCCACCTCCAAGAGAAATCACAATGCCCGATGCTGGATCTGAGCCCAGATCACTAGAGGAATTTCAAACTCTAGATGCAGAAGGCTACTTCAAGAAACTATTTATAAAGACCTTCAAAATACTTGAATTTTATATATTTTATGTATTTTAATGTATATTACCGTGTGGTAAAATATCAGATCATTCCAACTTATATTTATTTAAATATCAACTAGTTTCCAAAATATTACGGTTTTAGCTATGACAAAAGGTTAAGTTCATGAAATTCAAAACCTAAAGTTAACGAAATTTAAATATTATAATTTTTGGATATGTAATACTATGGTATGTATATTATACGTCGTTAAAATTCCAGATGATGTAGTACTATATTAATTTGAATATGATTTTTCTTCCACAGTTGTGCAGTATTTTATGTCACAGCAATTTCAGTTTCACAAATTCAAAACCCATAGCTAAACATTTCTAATCTTCATAAAATATTATATAATATCTATTTATGAATCTATTATCTACTGTAAAAATATTTAATAATTCCAATAAATATTTTATGAGAAAATATTATTCGATCCAAACTGCGCAGAGATTTAGTATTGTTCAAACCTACCAAGTTGAACCTTAAACCTTAGGAAAATACCGTGAACTTCCATGAATGTTATTTTAGTGCTTCCGATATCGAGGTTAATACTTAAGTTTTGACTTCTAGGAACTAAGATGTATATATATCCATGTTATGCGACGAGGATGGCGCGTTCTGAAGTTCAATAAGGATATTGCATCAAATCATTCACTATTTTTCAAACAAAGTTTCAAGGTGGGGTTTATTTTCTAAACTTTATTGTCCTTGTTAATGCTTAGATTATTTTGCATGATTGTGTAGTACAGTTGCTTTAGACACCCATGAGCCAGGGACTCAAGAGGTCCGGGGTTGATGTATCCCTCAGGTGGAACCCCTACAGTGCAATCTATGTCTATGTTCTATTGGATTGTATTTGCATGCCTATGTGAGATATCTGTATATTTAGCTTGGACAATTTTGACTCCACTGAGCTGTGTTTCTCAACCCATATATAATCAAACTTTTCAGATTAAGGAGTCGGCGGTGGTTATTGGCGGTGGATAATGGTTGGCCTATGAAACTACTGGAGTAATATCTTTTTATTTTTAAATGTTGTTTTCTATTAAATAAGAAATTATTATACGAATTATGATTTTCCTATTCAACTCCTAAAGTGATGTGTTTTTCTAAATGTTAATTTTCTTTTTTAATAAATGCGAAAATATATATAAAAAAGGAAAAGAGAGTATTCCTGATCACAGGCTGATCATGTAACCAAAAGTAAGCCTGAAAACATTGTCATAAATGAAAACGAAATGGTCAGAAGCCGACCAAATGGCTGAATGGTTGGGGCCTCATTAAAACCTCCAAGGTAAAACCAACCCTTGTGGGGAAAACCCTTGACAAGAAAAAGAGTACCCCCCATGAATGAAAAAGCGTCCTAAAAATGGGAAAAGAAACCAGAAGCCAGGACGCACTAGCTAACAATCCTATAGTTAGATTGGCCAACATAGTCATCAGTGAGATAATGTACGAGGTCATCAGGCGGGACGTCCCACCATGTACCGTAATCCGTCTTCTTGCTCAACATGTCTGCCACCCAATTGCCTTCCCGAAAGATATGTGAGACCACCAAATCCATATGAGCGAGAAGATGCAAGGTGTATCGCCATTTGTTGAGGTGGCGCCATGGGACCTCAGCAGATCACAAGGAGTTGGAGAAGAGTGGATTAGAGGAATTACCCCATCCTCGAACCACTATAAAATTTACTTGTGTCATTTACTTGTAGCATTTTAATTTCCTGCTTATATTCATACATGTTGTTCAAGTTAATAACATTGCTCAGATCAAGTGTTAAAAATAAGTTTAAAATTAACAACGGTATTAAGTCTTCCGCTGTATAAAAACCAAATCAACTAAAAAAGTTAAGTGTTAGCTGACGGAGCTAAGTTATACTATCACCAGCTTAGTCGAGTATGTTGAGTGGGTAACATTGCCGAAGTAAGCCAACCTAGCTGTCCCCAAGGACTTAGCTAATTTGAGTCAACTCTGTTGAAATATTTTAGAAGGAGTAATTTGATGATACCATGTAAAGCCTAGATTCGGAAGTTGGCACCCATATTCTACTGTAAATCAACTTGTAATAGATAGGGTTCTATTAGCTGAGTGGAAGCAGCCAAGCTGAAGAATGCAGGAATTGACGCAAGACCAAGATGAAGAATCAGCTGAGTGGCAGTTGAGTAAAGTGAAGACAAGTCTAAGTCAAGTGATGGAAAAGTTGTCTCAATCAGTGGCTTGAGAGCTGAGTCACTCCCAGATAAGTGGAGTTGACTGTCAAATGAGTTATGCAGCAAAAAGGATCCTAGAAAGCTGAAGAGATCCGTTGTCAAGCAAAGTCAAAAGTTTGATGAAAGTAAGTATTTGTCAGACCGCCATCATTAAAGTTGTTTTGCTGAAAGAGTGCAAAAAGCAAGGAACCAATATGATGTCCCTGAAAATCTACAGAGATTCAGGAAAGGCTGCAGAACTTTAATTCAAGGATCAGTCTATATCAAAGATGTAAGACAAGACAAGCCAACAACCTCAAAGTGTAGTTTGAAATTTAATCTATATCTTCAACGGATATATTTTCCAAACATGCACTATAAAAGGCTGAGGAATCCATTGAGAGAAGGTTATGAATTCAAGCAAAACAATATACACTAACTTGGAAAGTAAGAGCAAAAATCTCTCAAGCATTCAATACTATCCTCAAGCCTAACACTCGAAGAAATCAATCCAACACACTCAATGAAGGAAAGACAACTTCAAACTGTTGAAGAGGAAAACTTGTTTAAAGAACTGTCGAACCAGAAGATTTGGACTTATTAGACGAGTGTGTGAACAAATCCAAGAGTCTAAAGGAGCAGAAGTAGCAGGACAGCTGTCTTGTGAAGAAGTTGAGTCCTAAAAGCAAAATCAGCTGTGTGATCAAGGCCTAGCTTGGACAGTCACCATTCTGTAACAAAGTCATCGTTACTTAGTGGATTCCTCCAGGGTTGGAGAAGAGTGGAATAGAGGAATTACCCCATCGTCAAACCACTATAAAATTGCTCTGTGTCATTTACATTCAGCACTTTATGTCTAACATATCTATATTGTTGTTTGTTATATTTGCTAAGTCAACTGATAATAATTAGGCTTAAAACAAGTGTTGAAAAACGTATTTTAGTCAAAGTGTGAAAGTCTTCCGCTGTAAAACCAAGTCTACTAAATTTCTAAAGAGTTAACTGAATCAGCAGAATTATCTTATCAACAACTCAGTTGAGTCTGTTGAATAGTTAACTCTACTGTGATGGTAAACTAAGCTATCTTCCAAGGACCCAGCTGACTTGTGACTAAACTCTGACTTTAAAAGGACTAAAATCAAAAAGTTGGTAAAGTCTATTCAACCCCCTCCCCCCTTCTAGACTTTACACTATCAACCATTGGGACCTACAAATCACCATAAAAGACGATGGAAGAAATTATGGATAATTATACCTGATTTGTGCGTCCATGTAAGATAGGGTACATGGAAACATCAAATACAGATAACTGTTATCTCCAAAAACAAGTGGACAAAAGGGCACAAGCTTTGGCAGATAGGTTGTATGGCACATCAGTTAACCAAGTGGTTTTGGCGCCATGTAATATGAGGTAAGTAAGAACTAAATTAACACTTTATATGCATGTTTTCATAAATAGAAGAATAACATCTTGCTTAGTTATGTATTTGTGTGTAGTTATCATTAGATATTAACTGTGATCGATCCTAAGAAAGAGGTGGTTTATGTATTGGATCCTCTTGGTCCCCAAATTCGCTCGAATAGTTGGAAAGATGTTGTGAATCGATAAAAGCTCATACCTACTAATCTCAAAACTTTGACCTCAAAAATTAATAAAACTCGCTTTTTAAGATAACAACAAAAGAAAACTGAAGCAAGAACATAAATATTTTCATTGCTGATAGATAATGCATTTTAAATTTCAAGTATATTCTTATGCTCTAATTTTCTCCTTGGATACATTTCTTCTCATTACGTATATAATGTATTGTAGGAGAGAAAGAAACTAATCTACAAAACTGAATTAAGTGAAAGCTGAGAAAGCTAAAGTATTTGAGGACTTAATGCATAATGTAAATTTAATTATCAATTCTTATGTGTATGAAGGGCATTAAAGTTGTTCAATGAGAAGAATGGAAGAAAAGCAAAAAAGAAACCCACTTGGGAACCCATTAAGGTATGTTATATCAATTAATAAATCTTTTTCATTGTATCTGGATTGGTCATTAATAATTTATTTCTAACACAGGCTCTAGTTCAACCGAATGAATTTAAGTGCGGTTTTTATACAATGTGTTACATGAAAGATATAATAGATGAATTCATAAAGACTGGCCAGGCCCGCTTCGATCAATGATAATATTTTATATTTTAGATTTTATATTCTCATCATTGGTTTTTGTCAACAAAATAGGTGTTTGTTCACATTTCAAAAATACTAAGTACTCTAAAGCTGAAATTGATGAAGTACGTTTGGAGTGTGCTAAATGCGTACAAGATCACATGTTTGGGTAGTTGTGATTTTAGTTTTGAGGTAGGTAATTTTTACATGGACTTTTCCTCGAGTGATCTTGCAAATTCAATCATGAAATGTGTGTAAAAATTTTGATTTGCCTATCTATGATGGTTAATTGATAGTTCATTATTGGTGATGGCTTCCTATTATGTGATGGTTAATTGAAAATATGTATAGTGTCTTTTTTAAATAAAGAGTAATTATTTGCGATGGCTGCCTTTTACACGGTTGATATAGCTTCGGTCTTTCAGCATGTTTTATATATATATATATACTGTATTACTGCCTATTTGGGGGTTTTGCAGTTGGCTTTATTTGTTTCTTGGATGATTTGTAGGTTGCACTTTTCTTTTGTAATCTAAATAGTTAGGTAAAAAGTTTTTACCTGAAATTTTAAAGCATGTGGTTTTTACGATATTTTGTAGTTGGCTTTATTAATGAAGTAGTCAAATTATGATATGGTGCTTTTTTATCACATAATTTATCTTTCATTTATCGGGATTGTATATAGAGGAGATTGTATATAGGGATGCTTTAATTACTTTGTTATAAAATTTATAACCGTTTGATTGTTGTGGTATAATTTTCTTTAGGTACTTAAAAGAATTGATGCTCTCATGTATAGTTCAAACATTTTCGAAAGCTTGAGTGACATGAGCAATGTTGATCTGGATTTTGTTGCATTGAGTTGAATGTATATAGCATTTTTGTTGGTTGATGGGATTGGATTATGAATTTGTAGTTGCTTTATCGAAATGAAACTTCACTACTAATACTTTTTGTTGGATTTTGGATCTTGGTGACTTTAGTATTGCACTTTTTGTTGGTTGGGAGAATTGGATTTCATGTTTAATTGTTAGTGAATTTCATGGTGGTTGGTGGAATTGAATTTCATGATGAATTGCTTATTGATATGGATTTTTTGCAGCTTTGTATTATATCTACTGTTGGGAAATTTATTGTTTAGATTTTGATGAATGCCATGTAAAACTTAGACTAGAAAGTTGGCACCCCATTTTCTTTGTAATGTGCATTGTAATAGATAGGGTTGTACGAGCTGAGTCAAGTCAGCTATGTCTGGATATGCAAGAAGTCAACTGGAGGCTAAAATGAAGACTCCGCTGCGAAGCAGCTGAGTATGGCACGAAGGAGAAGTCAAGAACTCGACTGAAGGAGTATCAGCTGGATACAGCTGTGTGAAGTGTCAGTCAAGTCAACTCAAGATAGCCAAGTCTCAAGTTGAAGTGACAGATGAGTCATGCAATGATTGGGAGCTGACTCGAAGTCATCTGGGGAAGTTAAGGAACTGCAGTCAAGTCAAGACAACTGAAAAGAGTCCGTTACACAGAAGTCAAAAAAGTTACTTTAATAAGTAATACTTCCATGCTACAATATTCTAAAGTGCTAAGTCCCAGAAGCGTGCAAAAGGAATAAACCAATGGGAAGCACTGCACCTGTGTCGGGCTCTGAAAAGCTGAAGGTTCATTTAATACGAGATAATGTCAATTTCAAGGACTGCAACAAGACAAGCCAACGACCACTAGTGTCTTTTGAAAATCAGCTTATCTCTTCAACGGGCAGATTTTTGAAAAGAGCACTATAAAAAGCTGAGGCATCACTTTGAGACAAGGAAACCTGAACCACGAACATTCAAGCTATTATTCGAGCTGTAACCTACAAAAATATTCTCAAGTTATTCAAGCAAATCCTCAAGCCTAAATATCGAAGGAAATCGATCCAACACCAAGCTGTGAAGGAAAGACAACTTCAAACTGTTGAAGAGGAAACTTTTGAAGAATCAAAAGGGGTCTACATTCCAAGGAGGATTGTAGAAAGTTCAAGGTCGAACCAGTCTCAAGTCATTGGAGGGCTTCGTGATCAAATCCAAGAAGCTTGAGCAAGTGAGCTGCAGTAGCAAGGCAGCTGTCCTGTGAAGAAGTGGAGTCGGACGAGAAGCCGTTGTGTGACAAGGCATCTCTCAGATCGAGTCCTAAAGGATCAAGTCGGTTGTGTGATCAAAACTTGCATCCGACCGATAACCACTTTGTACTCGATCAATACTTAGTGGATTCCTCCGGGAGTTGGAGAAGAGAGGATTAGAAAAATTACCCCATCTTCGAACCTCTATAAATTTATTGTGTCATTTACATTTCAGCATTTACTTACTGCATATTATTTAATATCTGCTGATAATTTGCTATCCAATTGATATTTAACAAAGTGTTAAAACCAAGTGTTAAAACAACTTAAACCAAATTCAAGGGTGTTAAGTCTTCCGCTGAAAATCTCATCACAAGTAGGAGTTATGTATTAGACTAAACAAAGTGAGTTATTCTATCAACGGCTCGGTCGAGTCAGTGCATTTGAGTGGCTAACTCTGTTGGTTAACTAACTTAGTTGTCCATCAAGGACATAGCTGTGAAACTAACTCTGAACTTATTTAAAAGGACTAAATTCGAAAAGTTGGTAAGGTTTATTCAACCCCCCTTCTAAACCTTACTCACACCCCTTGGGACCTACATCTACTAGTTACAAATTTAAATTTAATACAAAAGACATCTGTTATGTTTGATATGTCAGACATTGGCTTCCAATCGCTTTCTTTGCGAAAATGAACAACCTTTTTAAAACAACTTCTAAAAACAATAAGACAACGGTTTTGAACCGGTGTCTTTAAATTAAATGACACCGATTTAAAACCGGTGTGAACAAGCAATGTCTATTCATCACAGACACCGGTTTCAAGCCAGTGTCTTTAAATAAAATGACACCGGTTTAAAACCGGTGTGAATGCTCGATTCTATACATCAAAAGACAGCGGTTCTAAATCGGTGTCAAAAACATAAACTTTTAACATAAGGGTCTTAGAAAGTGGATATTTTATCTATAAGAGAGCAGTTTAAAACCGGTGTCTTTATAAGAAATGACACCAATTCTCAGCCAAACGTTCATGTTTTTAATACTAGTGGCTCTAACAGCGGTTGTTTTACTAATATATTACGGATTAAAATCGTTATCTATTGGCGTTTTGGTAGTAGTGCAAATACATGTTGGAGCATGTTCCTTAAATATTTTATTACACAACCCACATGCTCTAGTCAGCCACCACGCGACAGCCAGTATGCCAGCATAACATCTAGATATCGTCCCCTCCAACGTTAGCGACATGTGACAGCCATGAGTCGCCACATTTGCACCTATGTGGTGATTAGGTCATGTCAGTGTGTTGACCTTTATTCTTATTAAACTGTCCACATGTGTCAGTAATCAGTTATGCGGCAACCAGTATGCTCGAAAGGCATCCAGATAGCACCATGTCAGCCCTGCAACGTCAGCGACATGTGGCAACCATGATTTGCCACATCTTTGCCTATATGGCGATCAAGCCACGTCCGCATGGCGACCTTTTTTCTCTTTTTTTTCTAATACGCCACATCAGCAACAGAGGTCCAAATCGCCAAGAAAAATAATATATCATCCCATGACTGAATTTTAAAGCAACCAAATTTATTTTTCTCCAAAAAACTTTGAATCACCTTTATTTTATTCGTTTCAAATCCGTTTCACATGCATAGTATATCAAAGTAATCGCCTTTTTGAGATCAACCATTTGACAACAATATTCCTTGTATAAAAATATAAGTACATATTCGATTTGTTTATAAATAAAAACCAAATTTCATGCGTGGCACATAACTTATACACAACATGAAACTCAAGCACATCAAATAGGCGAGATCGAGCCGTAATGAATCTAATACCACTATTAGTAAATATGGACCGGAGCATGAATCACATATTTGCACATATAAAATGGATCGAGTATACCTATTTATTGTGGAACTCTCGATCCATATAACTAAGCCCGTCTACAAGCCTTCTTTTGATTCAGGATTAAACTTGTCTACAAGTCTTCTTTGATTGAACCGTGAACTACGAACAAACCCCTTTGATTGGTTGAACGATGAACAAACCACGAACAAAAGCAAATCCGTCTTTCTCATTGATTGATGTAAATAACTCTAGAGTTATTTACTTGGTTGTGCACATCTTAAATCCTTAGAGATATCTTATCATGCACCAAGAAGAAAACCGTAGAACGGAAGTTTAGGAAAGAGATTATTTTTTCTAGTGTGGGAGACACATATATTGCTTTGTTTAATAATATAAGAAGCAATGGCGTAGTCAGGAATAAAACTGGGGTGGACCGACACGAAATTGAGCTGGGCCAGATCAAAAATTAAAAGAAAAACCATATAAAAATAAAATAATTTTTTTTCAAAGAAAACTTTACATAGAAAAAAAAATTTAAAAGGAGGGGGTCGGGGTAGGGGTAGGGTTGGCCCCCTAGCTACGCCAGTGGTAAGGAGATATATCAATTTATATTTCAATTCACATAGCTTAGTTCGAGTCGTGATAGGAAATATTTTTAGATAAATTTCATCTAAATAAGACTCTTCAAATATGGATGCACCCTAATGCATTCAATACTCGATTTTTAAGAATATAAATATAAATATACACAAAATATAATTTTTGTTAGCTGGTCCTTTAAAACTTCATCTTTGGATTAAATGGATACCTTTATATAAAGTCGAGAGAAGAATAGATAACAGAAATAAAGGAAAATCACATGTGAAAGTTATATGCAACATCGGGTCTAAAGATCCATTCATTTATTCTTTCTCAAGAATCAGTGATGTTGGGGATTATAGTGTCTACTCGTTTAGTTTTTTTAACTGTTTCTAGTGAGTTTGTATAATTGTTAACTTCATCTTGTTGTCTGGACAATTTTCATTGTTGTTTCAAAGCTGAGGTTTGTTCAGTTTGCTAGATCATCCTTGATTGTGAAGGTTTTTTCTCCTTGGTCCAAAATTGGATCCAAAGAGAATCTGATGTAATTAAACTTCGCTTCTTCGATGTTCTATAATATTACTATCGTTTCGATTAAGAAAAAAATAATGAGTATGTTGTCTATGCATTTCCCCTTATTCATCATAAAGAAATTAACAAATAAATAAATAATTATATACATAGTTATAGGCGATTCCCCTGAAAAGTAGACAAACAAAATCAAGAAAAAGGAAGAAAGAACCCAAATGAAAAAAATTCCAATACCAGCATTTACCTTAATGGCATTGGGGGGCCACTGGCCAGGGGCACAATTATACAACAAAAGGTGGAAAAAAAGCAGGGATACTTCGTCTCGTAGTGCTGTGAGGTTACTTATAAATTGATCACACCCCACATTTCCCTTGCCACTTGTGACGTGTTTGAGTTCTCCCACATTTATTTTCTTCTCCAACTATCTTTTTTTTTTTTCTGTTTTCTTTTTTTGGCAGCTAAATTTGCAACTCCTTTCTTGTTCTTCTATTTCTTTTCCTCGGTATTTTCACTTCATTTCTATCAAAACTTCCAGCCCTTTTCCAGGTAAATTCACGGTTCATATTTTATCATTTCTTTGGCACGCCCAATCTTTGTTTTGTATATTGTTCTTTGACTATAAATGTCAATGCAGGTTTCCAAGTTAGCTGAAATTAAAAAAAAAAAAAAGAGTGACCATGACAAAACAAAATATTGTGATTTCTGATGCAAAATCAGGGCTTCCTATCGCTATAGCTGTTGCCATATCAGATTCGACTCTGTTTTCGCCCCTTGTTACACCCAATGGATACTTCAGTACCAGAAAAAAGCTGCTCAAAAAGCTCGAAACTAATGGAAATGGAACAAGGATCAATGCCTTGCTCGATTCAATGCGGGCTTCGTCCCCCACACGCAGACCTACCGACACGGAAGATCTAAACTCTTGGATCGTAAGTTAAAAAACGCTTTGGATTTTAATATTTTTCTGATGGATAATGCGCGATGAACACATGTGCCTGTACGTCTGTAAACAGCTTCGTCATCCCTCGGCCTTGAGCATGTTCGAGGAGATAATGAGTGCTTCAAAAGGGAAGCAGATTGTAGTCTTTTTAGATTATGATGGCACTCTATCACCCATTGTCGACGATCCTGACCGTGCATTCATCACTAGTGAGGTTTGTCTTCTTCATTATCCCATATTTACACCATTGTATTAGCGGATAATTACCAAAAAAAAAAAAAAAAAAAACTAAGGTTCCAGCTAATTACACAAAGACCCAAAGATTTTTGAAAATTACAAAAATCTCTTTGAGTTTTGTTTTCGTATTACATTAAAAAAACATTTTAAAAACCCCATGATAGTTACTCCCTTAATTTAAGACATAATCAGATATGAGAGTTTTTTTTTCCGTAAGTTTGAAACATTTTTTTTTTTTTTTTTTTTTTAATTAGTCCAACCTTAGTGGTGTTTTAGTAACAATCCCTTAAATTAGTAAATAAATGTTCATTATATGTTTTCTCCTTTATGATCAGATGAGAGAAGCCGTGAGGGATGTTGCGAATTTATTCCCGACCGCCATTGTTAGTGGGAGGTGCCGAGCTAAGGTACATTTTCAAAACTAGAAACAAGTCGAAATACATAAGCGTGCATAAGTTTGGTTTGATCTGATGAGGAAATGTTTTTTCATTCTGAATTTGTAAGGTGTATAATTTCGTAAGATTGTCGGAGCTTTATTACGCGGGTAGTCATGGAATGGACATCAAGGGACCAGCAAAAGGACACAAACACAGAATAGTGAGTCATGGCCCCTTATTAACTATGTGTAAATTAAGTGTCATGAGCTGTTCCATTTTTATTTGTTTTTGCACAATTTTGATATGTTTTGGTATCTGTAACCATTCAGGGAAATCAAACTGTCCTGTGTCAACCTGCCAGGGAATTTCTGCCTATGATTGATGAGGTTGGTCTCTTCCTAATACTCTGCAGTCTACCTATTGGAAAAACGTTTATTACTGCTGTAATTATTTTGGATTGGTGAAACTTTAATTTGATTATTGTTCAGGTATACAGAGCTTTGATAGAGAGAGTTAATTACATACCTGGGGCTAAAGTAGAGCACAACAAGTTTTGTCTGTCTGTACACTATCGTTGCGTTGATGAAAAGGTACGAAAAAGTTAGATCTTTAATGTGCAAAAAACAAAAGATTATTTTTTTAAAAAAAAAAAAATAGATATTGAGTAGACTAATATTTTTCATTGTGAAAATTTTAAATTGCAGAAATGGGGTGAATTAGCTGATCAAGTTAAAATTGTAATAAAGGACTATCCACAACTTAGACTGAGTCAAGGAAGGAAAGTTTTCGAGATTCGTCCCATGATTAAATGGGACAAGGGAAATGCACTTGAGTTCTTGTTGGAGTCATTAGGTAATATTCGCAGGCTATTAAGGGAGTGTTTGCAAGCTTTAAAAAAAATGATTTTCAGCTTTTAGTGGAAAAATAGAGTTGAAAATCATTTTCTCTTTTCTTAGAGTTTGCAACACTCCCTAAAAGATGTTAAATCAGGAATCGCTTGTTGTGCTAACTTTTCAGTTTATTGTCAATTTTTCCAGGCTATGCAGAATCACACGATGTTTTGCCTATCTATATAGGCGATGATCGAACAGATGAAGATGCATTCAGAGTATGTTGGTTCTTAATTCTATTATTTTTTTCCCCTTAAAATTTTTCAAAATCACTTCTGTAGACAAAAAAAGGCTTAACATAGTTTTTGATCAGGTTTTGCGCAACAGAGGACAAGGTTTAGGAATTCTGGTATCGAAAGCTCCGAAAGAAACAAACGCATCCTACTCTTTGCAAGAAACATCCGAGGCAAGTACCAAGAAAAAAATAATGTTTTTTTCTTTTCCTTTTTTGTCTTATTGTTGTTTTGTTCAATACGGAACAATTAGAGAGCCTGCTTATCAGATTGTTAACAAGTTATCATGTGATATTTGACAGGTTATGCATTTCCTAAAACGTTTAGTGGAGTGGAAGAAGTTGGGCCTACTAAGGCATCAGTGAGAGACCTTCCTATCTATAAATTGACATAAAGAGTGCAAGAGCAAACCTGTCCTTGATGTTTTTTATGAAGGATGGGGTTGAAGTTATGTACTTTTTCTTCATTTTACTTTTAATTGTAATTTTGTCCCGAAGGGAAATTTTTGTATTAATAAAAAATGGTGACTAGAATAATTGGATTAATCTCTACGTGCGTGTGAGTAAAAATATAATATAGGGTTGAAAAAAAATCAAATTATATTCAACACTCAACTCGAGATTGATCGTTAAAAGCTCGTTTGAGTCGATTTTTTAACTTAACAAAGCTTTAACATGTTGTTTTGTTTGATAAGATAAAAAGATCGAATCATATTCGACAACATTAGTAAATACAAAGTCATAACAATATGTGTAAGAAAAAAAAAGATAAAAAAACTAAGCGAGCTCGAGTTCTATTTCACTTGGAATTTGGCCTGTTGCAATTCAGTCCCACGTCTGCAAAATGGTCCTATACGAATGATCTTTTTGCAAAAAAAAAAAGTTCCACTATTACATTTTAAAAGGAAATAACTGCCAGCTCCGTTAATAAGTAAATTTGGAGGGACGGATATGCATATATTGTCC
Organism: Rehmannia glutinosa; assembly: GCA_016081115.2. Lineage (NCBI taxonomy): Eukaryota > Viridiplantae > Streptophyta > Magnoliopsida > Lamiales > Orobanchaceae > Rehmannia > Rehmannia glutinosa. Next base: position 39,563,549 of record CM071928.1, on the reverse strand, counting down.
CACAAGACTTTGTCACTTACAATTTCAGTCATATGTCTTCAGAACGTCCCACATGAATGGAGTATTTGTAAAAATAGTCTCGCTATTACATTTTTAATGTATGCAATTGTTTGCTCCATTTGATATAGGATTTGAAGGAATAAGTCAGACTCCTCAATTAAAGAAATAAAAAAAATTGAATACAAGTGTTTTTCACTCAATTTGAAAAATCTTTTATGTGTCATGCCTAACTTGTATATTCACTAGTCAGATAAATACGTGATGAGTAAAATTCGGCATATAATACATACATTACATGGAGATCATGACATAGGATGAGTTTATGGGGACCAATCCTAGTCATAGATCTATTTTTTCAAGGGCAAAGATTTAACAAGCTAAATTGTAATTTATTCATTAATAAGGATAAATTAGTCCATACAAAATTTCCCCCCACGACAAAATAGGAAGCAGTTACCAAACTCATCCACGAGAATCACTTCATGATCAAATACCAAAATCATCCACGATAGCACCTTTCTGTTTAATATGCATGAATCTAATATTATGTAAACAATAATCAATACATTCACAATCAATACTAACAATGTATACAAGCATAAAAAATGTCAGTTACAATTAATTAACTTAATATAAGGGTAAACAAGCCCACAAAAAGTTTTTCCCAGCGACAAAATAGGAAACAATTAACAAACTCATCCACAAGAATCACTTCATGATCTCATACCAAAATCATCGACGATAAAAAGTTAATCTAATATTACATAAAAACTTCACATGCAAGACTATAAATGTACACAAGCATAACAAATACCAGACACAACTAAAAAAATCAATATGATAGCATTTCATAAGCAACATTGAATAACTACACAAGCAAATTTAACCATTTACACAAGCATGCACTCTAGGGCTTCCAAAGCTTATAAAGGTTATAACTGTAAAAAAAAACCAATTTGATAAACAACTCATAGCAATATTGAATGCCTTCACAAGCAAAACTAACCAGTTACACAAGAATGTCAATCTACAACACCGTTCTGATAAATAAGTAACAAACTTATACTACATATGCAACACACAAACTAAGTAACAAACCTATACTACATACGCAACACATCTCTTTAAATAAGAAACACACTCACTTTAATGTGAATACACACAACATAGGAAACAAGAAAAAAAGGCACGAACCATAGCTAAGGAAAATCCGAAAAATCGACACATATCATTATGTCTTATCCTTTGACAATATCAATGCGCCGGTTGACTTCATAGGAAAAGGTGGAGTAAATTAAGCACATATCATTATGTCTTATTGAATTGTAAATAAAATTACACAAGTACTCTTAATAACAATTTAAAAAATTAAAAAAAACTATGAAAGCCATTTAAATTTGGGCCATTAAAAAAAATCCCAATGATTAGGATTTGTCCTCGCGTACTCACCTTAAATGGATGGACTCATAGGATCCAACTCCTACATTATATTATGAATATTCCTTAAAAGTTATGGTGAAAAATTCGGCAAAAGATACGAAAGTAATTAATACACAAATTCATAGACGTGGGACTAAAATACAAATATAAAAGAATTGTTTGGAAGTAAAAAAAAAAAGACTTATTTTAACATTATTTTTGTATGCATTGTAATTACACTTACGTTTAGATTTTAAAAATAATTAATTTAAGATACTAATTAATTTATAATTATAACGTACATTACAAATAATCATTTAATAATAATTAGTTAAGTTTTATGTGAACCTTATTTATACTTCTGTTTGGATTATATAATATATAGGATTTTTACTACATAAATTATAACTTAATAAATTTATTAATAATTAGATTATTTGTTTATCATTAAAATTCTTAGTTTATTCTTTATATAGTATTTAAATTATACTTATATATAATTTTTATTTTTATTAATTTAAATATTATAAAATATATTGAATGAAGTATTATTCACTATGTATTATACGAATAACTATAATACGTGTACTAAAGGTTTAGTTTTAAGAAAAAAAGAAATATATGATATACACAAAGAAGTATATAATATATATGAAGCGGTGATTTTAATCTTATTAATTAGCTTTCTAACATTGATTTATATAGATTATGTCATTTAGTTATCTAGTTAAGTTAATATTTCGTAAATATGTTATTTTTCTCATTTGCAAACTAGGTGCATACCGTAGATGCATGTACATGTAATTACAAATAATGGTGGGATTATATTTGCAAATATTTGTTCTTATGAGGCCATTATCCAATTTTGAGACTAAAATAGAGTTGGGATTTCTAGTGTATTTATCGTAATTTGTGTATTGTACTTTAATATATTCTCTGATATTATAATATAGAACCTTAAAGATAGAAATGGTAGAGGAAGATAGAAGGGGAATAAGAAGATCGGGGAAGAAGATAATATCTGATAACAAATTCTAAATATTCCTGACAGGTTGTTAGCACCTTAATAAGCATGTTAGCTGGGACCACATGGACTTAAAATTTTAAATAACCAAAGCAACATTATAAAATTAAAAACCCCATTAACAATCTACTTGTACGATAACTATGCTTCATTAGTGTATTCAATCAAAAGTAAAAAACGCCACACATTAGGTTATCTTCTTGTATTAGTTTCTTCTGGACTCTTCGTTTCTGCATCAAGAATTTCGACATCCTTTTTTCCTTTCACTAAAACTCTGTCTACCTCCCAAATGTTCACAACAATACTCCCCGGTAATTGAGATCCTTGTCCACAATAATCAAAGGTCGGAAACTTCTTGTGAATGAATTTAACATTTTCCCAGGTAGCATTTTCAAGAGAAGAGTTGACCCACTCAACCAAAATCCGTGAAACCTTTTCCCATTTTCGTGTGCACTCTCGCCGATCCAGAACCATAAAAGGTTCAATCTTGAAATGCCATTTACTGTCAGTCAATGACAGCTCTAGTGAAGGTACGGATTCATCGCTGATCATTTTCTTAAGCAGCGACACATGGAACACTGGGTGAATGCGTGACCCCGGTGGAAGATCAAGACGATAAACAACTTCACCAATTCATTCTAAAATGGTATAAGGCCAAAATTATTTCAATGATAGCTTAGGATTTTTCTGAAGAGACACAGAGTTCTGTCGGAAAGGTTGCAACTTGAGAAAAACTTGGTTCCCTACTTCAAACTTCCTTTCACTTATGCGTTTGTCTGCATAGGTCTTCATACGATTCTGTGCTTGCAACAAATATTCCTTGAGTGTGTGAATAAGTTGTTGTCTCCGTATAATGATATCCTTCGCCTCATTATTTTGGGAGTCCAAATAGGGTCCAATAGAGCAAAGTTGGGGGGTGGCTATACAGAGCTTGAAAAGGAGTAATCTTGATACATGTATGGTAGTTGGTGTTATACCAGTGTTCAGCAAGGGAAAACCACTTAAACCATTATTTTGGGTTATCATGAACCATACACCTTAAATAAATTTTGACGAACTGGTTAAGTCGCACAGTCTGGCCATCAGACTGAGGGTGATACGCCGAAGTCATATGCAAACCCTCCCCCATGAGTTTGAAGAGTTCTTTCCAAAAAGAACTTGTAAATATCTTATCCCGATTCATGAAAATACTTATTGGGAGACCATGAAGTTTGTAAACTCCAAGAAGTGGCTAGCAACCGTAGGTGCGGTGAATGGGTGTGATATGCTTATAAAGTTAGCATATTTATTAAAACGGTCAATAGCCACTAATATAACATCCTTCCCGTTGGATTTTGGTAATACTTCAACAAAACCCATAGTGATGTCTGTCCAGGCCTAATCCGGAATAGGTAACAGCTGGAGCAACCACGGATAAGCTCCACTTTATGGCTTGTTCATGTTGCATACATCACACACCTTCACTAAGTCAATTACATCAGTTTTCATGTTAGGCCAACAAAAAATGTTCTTCAACCTTCTTTATGTTCCATTAACGCCTTAATGACGCCTATATGTTGAGTTGTGCATAGCAGTTAGTATCAGTTTCCCTAATTCTGGATTCCCCCAACAACTAATCTCCCTTTATATCTTATTATGCCTTATGTAATTACAAATTTAGGATAATTGGAAGGGTTCAAGGTATTGGCTGTTAACACCTTAGAGAAAAAAGAGTCTTGTTGATAACTATCAACCACTTCGTTAACCCAGTTGGGAGAGACAGTTGAGAAAGAACCACGAAAGGAATTCTCACTATCTGTTTTCTGCCCCTCTTTTGTATTGAATATCATAATCCAATCCCAGTAACTTTGTAATCCATTTCTCCTTCATAAGATTCATAACCCTCTAATCCATGAGATATTTGAGTGCCTGTTGATCTGTCTTGATTGTAAACATATGACCCTGCAAATAATGTCTCCATTTATGCACTGCCATGATAATTGCTAAAAATTCTCTTTCATATATGGAGAGACTTTGGTTCTTTGAGTCCTTTAGCTACTTTACCCCTTTATTAAGTCTTCTCAATGATTCTTGGATGACTCAGCTGGTCTATTGAAAGACACAACTTCTTTACCTGACTGAGATTCTTCTTCGATACTCAGTTGCAACACAGGTGACTCTTCTCTTCAATTCTTCAATCAGTTTTTTGCATCCTAAACTCTGTTGCTTTATGACTCAACTAATTTTCTATTTAATACATAGTTGATATACAACAGAAAATGGGGTGCCAACTTTCTAATTAAGTTTTCTATACATCACCAAAATTTGTACAAATAAATTTCATAACAATTTTTCCCTTTTTGACGATGCCAAAACTTAAAATGCAACATAAAGTGCTAAAACATAATGATTGAAAGAATGTATTATTTTATTAAATGAATCATTCAACACTTACATGTACTTACATTATTTTGTGTGTTGCGGCGATCTTCTTCATCTCTTCTCCTTCTTTCTCCTGCGGCGATCTTCTTCATCTACTCTCCCGGCTCATATGTAATTTGAGCGGCTTATCTGTTGCGGCTTCAATGAATCCCAACCAATATTCGCGGTCCTTTTTTTAGAGGATCTATTCCACGAATCTAGTTTGTCTTTTGGTGGACCTCAGAATTTCTTGGCCTTCGGCCTTGGTGTTGTTAAGTCCTCGATTAAAAGCGATCTTAACCATTGCAGCTTCATCGGTACCAATAACGTCTTTCTCAGTTGACTCACCAACGCATCCTAAAACCAATTGTTCTTTTTCCCCTACAGCCTCCTCCGACATGGCTGTGGTTTGAACAACTTCTCCCTCAGCTAGCGCACTGGCTGGTTATTTTTCCACGGTGTCAGCTGTCACCGGGGAATTGGCTGTTTCTTATGAATTTTCAACCGTATCATTTGCTGTCTTAATAGCTATCTTATGTCGTGGTTCCATTGGCTTACCCTCTTCTACTCCATCTTTCCCAACATCATCGCCATCCTCCCTATTTTATTATCTTTCGGAGTGAGCTGGTGAGGGTAGGAGAGACAGTTATTGAGGATTATTCTCCAACACCTTTGAGCCTAGACTGTTCATGCAGCTCACAGGACTCCTTCATGGCTTTTCTCGGTGGCAGTTTTGACCGCATTAGCTTCTTTGATGGGTTCCACGTCACTGCTACTACCACTGCTGAGAGCGCAATCTAGAATGTTTGCACGAGTGAAAGGGCAAACATGAGGCTTAGGACCCTTAGTCTTCTCCAAGGCCTTAGCATTTTCGGCTTCCTTCTTCTTGAAAAGAATGGTGCTAGAGTATAGTTCATCTAGACCATATACAACAATAGCATTATCCAATAAGCCAAGGACATATACTTCCTCTTCGATCATCTCCGGCCTCATGAATTGAACTCGACTAACGCTCAACTTCCATAATCTCCATGCACGTAGCTTTTCCTTAATCTAAAGATACGTTGGGGATCCTAGTTCTTCATTTCGTCCAATCATTTTCCTCATAATTAACCTTTTTGCCCCAAGTGCTTTGATCAACCTTTGAGCTATTTTGGGTTTCTTCAGCATCAATTTTTTGTTCACCCATTTTTTTCTGATCATTATCGTCGGAATTGACCTTTTTATCCTCCTCAGTTGTTGGGGGCACAACAACAACAATTGTTTTTTTGCAGCTGTTTCAATAGCTTTTGTTGCAGCATACTTCTTCACAAGCCGTCTCTTGGAGCGCCTCTCCAAGGAGGTTTCTTCCTCCTCCCTATAAGATCGTTCAACCATAACTCTAACAGCTGACTCAGCTGTAGGAGACTCATCTACAAGCTCATCAGCAGCCTTGGCAACTTATTCCTCTTCATCTCTTAGACTAGTAGTGGTCCGAGTCTTCTACTTCTTTGCAGCTGCCTTTTGGGGTGCAACTGTCCTCATTTTCTTAGTTACTTTGGGAGCAATGGCAGCAGGTTCAGGAGACGGAACTGGGACATGGCCAGCTGTCTCCATTAGAACATGCTCAATTGATTCCCCCTCAGATGCTCCTTTCTTCTTTGCATGCGCCTTTTTCCGAGCCGCTGACAAGTTCGCCTTTAACAACTTCTTGTTCGCATGGAAAGGCTTCCTTTTGCAAAGGGGCACACCCTTCTTCTCCAACAAGTACCCGGGGACTAGCCCATGGCCTAGGGAGTTCATGAACTTCCCTTCATCCATCTTGATGTTCTGGACATTCTGGCATCGCTTGTCAAAGATGAACTCGCTCCAGTTCACCTCCAACTCTTCCATGATCGCAGCCATCACAGTCAGCTTAGTTTGGGACAACTGATTGTATGGCCCAAACTTCATGTCCACGCACTTGGCTACCACATCCATCAGCTTGTGGTACTCATCCTTGATGAACTTCTTGGTAGGTGAGGGATTATGCTTGTCAGCTACCTCCTTTTTAGCGATCTCCTTGCAAATCTTCATGTAGTCGAACTCATAATCCTTATGTTCTTCGAGTCATTGGGGAGATATAAAAACTTAGTCAAGTTGGCTGCAACCAACTTGATCTCTTTACTATTCACTGAAGAGTGAATGCCATCATCGTGAACAACATCGTTTACGTAGAACATTGCAACCTCTTCTTGAAAGGTTTCGGCCATCTCGATCGACAAAAATTTCTTCAGCCCAAATTCTCGAGATGTCCAACAATCTTCTTAGCCAACACCTTGTCCTCCGACTGCTTGACAAGGCCTTCGAAGTCCATAAATGTAGCAGTGTAGATCTTTTCTGCAAGCTTTGCAAAGTCGAGGGCATATTTCTTTTGTGCCATTTGATGATTTCTAGTGATTTCTTGAAGAAAAATATGAAGGGTTTTTGCAGAGAATACTTAGATATTTTTGAATGCTTGAGAGTGAAAGTGAGAAGAGAGAGAATTTGATTTTGGATATATATGATATGTGAAAGGAATGTTTCATAACCTGTAAGGTTTGAAATGTGATCAATAGTTAGGATTAAACCGTGCAAAAAGCATTAATCATGTCACCATTAATGCGAGCAGCATTTACCTCCAATCATGAGTTACTATAGCATCTTTTACTGAGCCACATTTAATGATGCTGATGTTATGCGTCAAACGTTCCCTCTTTAAAACAAATGACCTCATTTTATCTCTTAGTCCATAAATAAGTCAGCTTTCTTATTTTATGACTTAACTCTGCTTCTCTCTTCTTTTTAGTCTACTGAACGAGACTCAGTTGTTCAGCTAACTTGACTCTATTGAATGACTACAAAGGCTATTTTACTCTGTTGGTTAAGTAAAACTCTTCTGAAATGCAATTCTCCCATCTCTAACTTTGTTGAATGAGCATTCTGAGCATATTAAGACAACTCAATCAATCCAAGCTCATTCTTAAGCTCTTCAAATCTTGATTCACATATTGGCTTTGTGAATTTATTAGCCAATTGCTTCTTAGTTGATACATATTCTAATGTGATATATTTCTTTTCAGCATGATCTCTTATAAAATGATATATGACATCAATGTGCTTTGTTCTTGAGTGCAATACTGGATTCTGAGTAACTGCAATAGCACTTATGTTATTACACAAAATTGGGATTTCCTTCTCTTCAATGTCATAATCTCTCAGCTGTTGCCTCATCCATAAGACTTGGGCACAACAGCTGCATGCATCAATATATTCTTCCTCAGCGCAGAAGTAGATATTGAGCTTTGTTTCTTGCTGAACCAAGAAACCAATCTATTTCCAGGCATTTAACAAGTACCTGATTTACTCTTTCTGTCAACTCTACATCCGGCATACTCTGAGTCTGAGTATCTAATTAACTTGAAACCACCTTCCTTGGGTACCATAAGCCAAATTTTTGGCTACCCTTCAAATATCTCAGAATCTTCTTAGTTGTAGTCATATGGCTTTCTTCAGGGGCAGATTGAAATCTGGCACACACCTACTGCAAAGGTGATGTCTGGTCTGTTGGCAGTCAAGTAGGGCAATGATCCAATAAGTTCTCTATATCTTGTTGATCCACTAGTTTTCCTTCTGCATCCATATCTATCTTGATAGAAGTATTCATGGGAATCTTCACATATGACTTCTCTTCCATACCAAATTTCTTCATTAAATCTATATTATATTTGGTTTGACTTATGAAGGTTCTATCCTTCATTTGCTTAAGTTGAAGACCTAGGAAGAAAGTAAGCTCTCCCATCATACTCATCTCAAACTTCCCTTGCATAAGGTTTGAGAACTTGTCACACATCTCTCTGTTTGTGGATCCAAAGATGATGTCATCCACGTATATTTGAACAACCAATATACTCTCTCCATGTTGAATTCTGAAGAGTGTTCTGCCAACTTTGCCTTTGGTGATCCATTGTCTATTAGGAACTGAGACAATGTATTATACCATGCTCTTGGTGCTTGCTAAAAACCATACAATGCTTTCTTGAGCTTGTAGACCTTATCTCTAATAGTTTTTTGCTCAAAACCTGGAGGTTGTTCCACATAGACTTCTTCTTCCAAAAGTCCATTCAAAAATGCACTCTTCATATCCATTTGATATACTATGAAGTTCTTGTGTGCAGCATAAGCAAGAAACATCCTTATTGCATCCAATATGGCAAAAAGTGCAAAGGTGTCATCTAAATCTATACCTTCTTCTTGGCAATACCCTTTGGCTACCAATCTTGCTTTGTTCCTTACTACAAATCATTCCACATTCATCTTGTTTCTGAATACCCACTCTGTACCAATAACATTTTAGTGAGTAGACCTTTGAACCAATTTCCAAACTTTATTCCTTTCAAACTGATTCAGCTCTTCCTGCATAGCTAGAATCCAATAAGTGTCATCCAAAGCTTGTGACACATCCTTTGTCTCAATTTTGAAAAACAAAACTAGTGAACATATCTTCATGTTAAGTCCGAGATCTTGTTCTTACTCCTTCTCTTATATTTCCAATCATTAACTCAGGTGGATAGTCTCTTAGCCATTCACATCTGATTGGATTAAGTCCACTGGATTGGTTCTTGGCAACTAAGTTGTCTTGAATAACTTCTTCTTGATCATCTTCATTCACTTCAAACCTTCCATCTGTCTTTGAGATTCAGCTAACTCATCCTCATCACGATCGAGTCTCCTGACATTCGCTTAAGCATGAAGACTCTTTTGGATAGTTGGCTGATTCATCTTCTCGGCTAACTCATCAATGTCTCTCCATTCACATTAGGTTCATCACAAACCACATGGATAGACTCTTCTGCTACCATAGTCCTTTTGTTCAGCACTCTGAAAGCTTTACTCTCAGCTTAATGTTCTAGAAAGATATCTTCATTAGCGTTAGCATCAAAAGCTTTCAAATTGTCCTTGTCATTATTATGAATAAAACATTTGCTTGCAAAGATATGAAAATATCCCACATTACACTTTCTTCCGGTCCAAATTCTATAGGGGGTTTTGGACAACTGCCCATTTATCATACACATATTATGAGTGTAACAAGCAGTGTTAATGGCCTCAGCCCAAAATCTCTTAGGCAACCAACTTCAGCTAACATGGTCTTTGCAGCTTCCTTTCAGCAACTCCATTCTGCTCTGGAGTTCTTGCAGCTGATAACTCATGAGCAACACCATTTTGCATGCCATACTGAGTTATAATCCCATTGACAAACTCAGTTCCTCTGTCAGACATTATCTTGATAATGGTTTGACTCTTCTCATTTTGAACTCTCTTCATCAACCGTGGAAGCTTTTGCAAAGTTTCTTTTTCTTACACATAAAGATGGTCCATGTGTATCTTGAAAAATCATCCACCACCACTAACTGGTATTTCTTTCCACTTATGCTAGCTGGTTCAACTGGTCCAAATAGACCCATGTGCTATAAATGCAAGATCCTTGTTGAAGAAGGACTTGGCTTATCCTTGAAGGATGACTTGATCTACTTCCCTTTCTGACATGTATTACAGATGCTTTCTTTCTTGTAGACAGAGTCTGGCAATCCTCCAACTAGATGACTCATTGTAATCTTATTGATTGTCTTAAAATTTCTTGAAACTTCTTATGCTACAACCAGGCAATTTTTCCAGGCACTTGGTGTAGTAGTGGATACATACATATTTTCCTTTCTCATTCCAGATAGCACAACTTCATTTGTTTAAGCATCCTTGATCTGGCATATACCCATGTGGAATTCAACATTGTAGCCTTTATCACAGAGTTGGCTGATACTCAACAAACTAAAATTTAGCCCTTCAACATAAGCTACATCTGTGATTTCTAGTCCATTCTTCTTGATGGATCCAATGCCTCTAATTTCCCATGGAGTTTCATTTCCTCCAAATATGACTTTGGCTCCTCTTGACTCCTTGAAGTTTGATAGATTCTTTTTATTCCGTGTCATATGTCTGGAACAACCACTATCCATGTGACATGTTCCTTGGCACTCTGATGTTCCCCGAACCTGCAATCGAGGAAATCATGTTTTAGGTACCCAAATCGGTCTGGGTCCTGAGGGGTTAGCACTATAGGGTGATCCAACCAACCTATAGCCAAATGATCTGGCTCTAAGAGGTTGCCACCTATCAGTTCCATAATCATAATGAATTTTACCAAATTTCTTTGGATCTTTGGGAACATACAACTGTCTCTTTTGTCTGTATGCATGTGTATGTGCTAGTGCATTTACTTTTCTTAGATAATATGGAAACTTGTGTGCATGATACGCGTTGTGCTTGGGTGCATATGTGTGCTGATTTCTTGGTCTTGGGAATGACCTATGATGAGTTTTATAGGATTCAACCTTGTTTATCTTGTAGTTCTTATTGAAGAACTTGTTGGGTCTATTAACCATCAGGGAAATCTTCTCTTTGTCGATGATGTCCTTGGATTCTGCATTCATTGACTCCAGCCACCAAAGCAGCTAGCTGTCTTGGGCACAACTATCTCATCTTACTCTCTTCTTCTGAGCTTGAATTCATAAGCCTTGAGATATGAGAATAGCTCATGGTTGGAAATCTTCGTTAAGTCCATTGAATGCCTGAGGGCTATCACTTTCATTTCCCACTCAGTTGGGAGAGATCTGAGAATCTTCATACACATTTCCTTATGTGTGTATTATTTACCAAGAGTTGATAGCGAATTTGTAATCTCTGCGAATCTGGCATCCAGTTGATCCAGCGGTTCACCAGCTATCATCTTGAAGTTTTCAAACTTTTGCACAACAACTTTAAATTTGTTCCCTTTTATTCCCACATATATTTTTTTCACCTCAAATCCAACACATATTTCTCTAGAAGTACTGAGACCAACAGTTAGAATCAAAATACTATCACTGAGAGATGATATTATCCATGAAGCTAAAATTTGATCCTGCCTTTGCCAACCTAAAAATTCAGAGTTTACCTCCTTTTTTCCTGTTTCTGTGGTGGTAAATCTTTCTGGAACATTTGCTTCTCAACCTTTGATTGTGGTAAGAGCTTGTTGCTTCCAGATGAGGAAGTTCAATCATCCAACTTCACAGATATTAGTTGGTTATGAGGAAAAATAATTTGAGACTGGTTCATTTACTAATTGATTTTTTTCTTCTTCTTATTTTTTTAATTCACTGAGATTATTGAATAATGAACTCACATAGAATTTTTAAATTGGAAAAATAATAAATAAGATAAAGCAGAAAAACAGAAGAAATGAAATTAATATGATGTGTTTTTCATACCTCTGGTTCATTTTCCAGTCTAAGCTTGTTAACCAGGTGCTTTATAACCAGTCGGATTGTCATCCTCCCATCCCTAAATAAACAAATATATATATATATATATGATGTTTTCCCCCATGAAATTGGTAAAATACAGTTAAATTCATTTGAAAACCAATAAACAGACAAAGAATGAAGTAAATTACTTGATTCTCAAATCACTCTGAACTCTAAACCAACTGGCGTGGCCGCCATATCTACGTAGGTCTCCAAAATTTGCATATTTTCTCCACTTGAATTATATGTAGGTCTCTGAAAATCTTGGATGCAATAACCTTATGAAGTGGCTCCAAAATACTTTCCCATAACAGATGATGCGGGAGACAAAGATATAGAGAGAGGGAAACGAGATAGTGGTGGCCAGAGTAGAAAACCCTAAATTAGAGGCCAGAGTTGCATAAGAACGGTCAGGGAGGGAGATAGAGAGATGGAGAGAGGGAAACAAGATGGTGGTAGTCGGAGTGGTGGCTGGAGTAGAAAACCCTAAATCGGAGGCTGGAGTGGTGTGGGAATGGTCGACGCGGGAGATAAAGAGAATGAGAGAGAGAAACGAGAGGCCACATGAAGTAAAAAAGTTTTTGGGGTAAATTAAAAAAAGAATACATCAGTTCAGTTTACAACCACTGTAGAAAACGAAAAATTTGATATGTTACACCAGTTTCTTAGACAACCAATGTAGGAATCTTTCAAAATATTACTATTATGCCACTGGGTTTTTTTAACCGATGTAAAATGCCGTTGTTAAATCCATATTTTGTAGTAGTGAGTGCTCTCACATCTACTTCAACATAAGGACTCTTCTGCATAGTTGGTTGATTTTGCTTTTCAGCTAACTCATCAATGTCTTCTCTATACACATTTCGCTCATCAAACACCACATGGATAGACTCTTCTGTGACCATAGTCCTCTTGTTTAGCACTCTATAGGCTATACTCTGAGCTGAGTATCCCAAAAAGATACCTTCATCATCTTTAGCATCAAAAACCTTCAAATTGTCCTTGCCATTGTTGTGGATAAAGCACTTACATCCAAATATCATAAAATATCCAACATTTGACTTTCTCCTTGTCCAAATTTCATAGGGAGTCTTGGTTATTAATTGCCTATTTATCATGCATCTATTCTGAGTATAGCATGTTGTATTTATGGCTTTAGCCCAAAATCTCTTAGGGAATTAAGCTTCAGCTAACATTGTCCTTGAAGCTTCCTTGAAAGTTCGATTTCTTCTTTCAGCTACTCCATTTTGCTGTGGAGTCCTTGAAGCTGATAACTCATGATCAATACCATTCTCAACACAATACTGAGTTATAATCCCATTGACAAACTCAGTTCCTTTGTCATACCTTATCTCTATAATGGTTTGACTCTTTTCATTTTGAACTCTTCTCATCAGCTGAGGTAACTTCTGTAGTGTTTCCTTCTTTTTACACATGAAAATTGTCCATGCATATCTTGAATAATCATCCACCACCACTAAGGTGTATTTCTTTCCACTGATGTTGGCTGGCTCAACAGGACCAAATAAGTCCATATGCAACAGATGCAATTTCCTTATCCTTGAAAGATAATTTGATTTGCTTTCCCATCTGGCATGCATCACGTATGCTTTCTGTAGGTCCCAAGGGGTGTAAGTGTAAAGTTTAGAAGGGGGGTTGAATAAACCTTACCAAATTTTTGATTTAGTCCTTTTAAATATTCGAGTTGATACTACATTTGTGTCCTTGGTGGACAACCAATTTAGTTAATCAAGAGAGTTAGTCTCTCATGGACTCAACCGAGCTATTGATGGAATAACTCATTTGTTAAGTCTAAATTAACTCAAGCGTGGTTTTTTTTTTGAAAGACTTAACACCCTTAAGTTTGGTTAAGTAGAGATTTAGAGCTTGATTTAGTACTCGAGAGATTATCTAATGGATAGCAAATATGCCGTGAGAATTAAACAATTAAGATGCGAGGAATTAAAGTCTTTGAAATGTAAAAGACACGATAAGTTTTTATAGAGGTTCGATGATGGGGTAATTCTTCTACTCCTCTCTTCTCCAACTCCTGGAGGAATCCACTAGGTATTGATCAAGTATACAAAGTGGTAACAGTCCGGATACAAGTCTTGATCACACAACCTGGTGACTTGATCCTTTGGGACTCGTCTGGAGACGCCTTGATCACTCGGTGGCTTCTAAACGACTCGGCTTCTTCCAGGCAGGGGCTTTGCCTTGCTACTGACCCACTTGCTCAAGCTCTTTGGATTTGATCACGAAGCCCTCCAAAAGCTCAAGACTTGGTTCAACCTTGAACCTTCCTACAATTCTTCGTGGAATGTAGACCCCCTTTTCTTCAAAGGTTTCCTCTTGGCGATTGAAGCTATCTTTCCTTCACGGGTGAGTGTTGGATTGATTTTCTTCGTAGTGTAGGCTTGAGGATTAATCTAGAATGATTTGAGAATATTTTAGGTTACGATTCAAATGTTTTCTTGAAATGTTCGTGATTGAGTAACCTCTTCTTTTTTGAGTCATTCCTCGGCCTTTTATAGTGATCTTTCAAAAATCTGCCCGTTGAAGAGATACGCTTATTTTTGAAAGTCACTTGTGGTCGTTGGCTTGTCTTGTTGCGATCCTTGGAATTGCCACTTCCTCGTATGAATTGTTCTCGACTTTTGAGTTACGACACGGTGTAGTGCTTCCCATTGGTTTATTCCTTTTGCACGCTCGGGACTAAGCACTTCAAGAAAGGTAGCATGGAGATATTACTTGTTTAAGTAATTCTCTTGATTTACGTGCAACGGATCTTTTTGATTATCTCGACTTGTTGCATTTCCTTGCTTTCCCAGGTGACTTAGAGTCGACTTCCAATCATTGGATAACTCTTCTTGTCACTTCAACTTGAGACTTGGCTTTTCTTGAGTTGACTTGATCGATACTCCACTCATTGCATCTCATTTTGCTCCTTGATAGAGTTCCGTCTTCTCTTCTTTGCCATACTCGGTTGTCTCGCAGCGGAGTCTTCCTTCTAGTCTTCAGTTGTCTTCTTGATGTTTGGGCATAGCTGACTTAACTCAGCTAGACCAGCCCTATTTATTACAATGCAGTTTACAACGAAAATTGGGGTGCCAACTTCCTATTCTAAGTTTTACATGGCATTCATCAAAATCTAATAAATTTCCCAACAATTTCCCCCTTTTTGATGATGCCAAAACTTAAAACATTCAAAAATGTAAATAGCAAAGATACATACAGATAGTGTATTCACATATAATGTATGCGTAGAATCAATCCTTTTATTGATCATAACATTCTTGTTCTTTTACACAACTGTTTACAAGGTGTATCAGAGCAAACATTTGTCTACACAAAAAAATAAAGAATTTATAGCTTTATTGCAGAAGACTTACATAGTATGTATTTACACAATAAGATACATGAAAGGGTGGACAGCAACACTTCATCTCCTTCGCTGTCTCCTTCTTTCATCTTGTTCAGCATCTTCTGCTCTTCTTCTCTTTTTCTCATCGTCAGCCGCCTTTTTCTTCTTTTCATAAGCCTTCCTGGCAGCTTCATCTCTTCTTAATCTCTCTTGTCTTTCCTCCCATAGCTGAGTTTGTCTCTTATTTTCTTCTTCTATTCTTTTCGCATACTCAGCATTACTTTTAGCCACTTGCAAATTGGCTACTTGGTCAAGACCAGCCCAGTAGATCCCTCTTTTCTTTCCTGGATCTACGTACTCAATGTTTTTGGGGCGGAGGCCAGGTGCGAAACCTCTTCCTCCACCACTTGCTTCTTCCTCTACCTGCGGGCGTGTATTGTACTAGGGTCTTCTTCTTTCCCGGTGAGTGACCGGAGGAGTGACCAGCAGAGTGTTAGGTAGTCTCTTTGCTGTCGCCTTCTTCACATAACGTGAGACCCTTTTCCCAAGATACAAGTCCCAAGCTTGAGCCATAGACATATTTGCAAAGTATCCTTGAGATGCGGCGTTTTAAATTCATCAAGCGATCGTGGCTCGGTCCCGACATCCGAGATGGCATAAGTGTCTCTGTCTCTTTGGAATGCCTCCATGTTGTTTCAAGATGTTCATAACCCGGGCATCCATTCTTCCTTCCACTTCCTCCATCCCTCGCTTCAATTGTCTTTCTCTTTTCGACCATAGATATAGTAGAGTGTTGGAGTGGCGAGTCACTGGAGTTTCTGCGATAATATCACGTGACAATACCTTGTTGGGGTTTGTGCGATCATCAAGGTCACTTCTTTCGATCCTTCCCCCTCAACGGACTTTCCTTTCTTTTGTTTCAACACTTAATCAACTGTCTTTCCCTTTGCAGCTGCTTCCTCTTTTTCAGCTTCAGATCTCTTCTGCGCTTTAAGGTATTCCTCTTCCCCCTTTTTGGCATCATCAAAGGAGAGAGGAACGCTAGAAACATCTTGCAAGCGGGAAGTCGAGCCTGCTGATAGTAGAGTTCTGTCTCGAGTCTGCTGCGGAGTATGCGGCACGAAATTCAGAGCGAGTAGCGTTGGACTCTGCTAAAATTAGCTTCATTTCAGCCATGAGAAGGCTGAATTTTCTATCCATCTTTTCTTCCAAACGCTGGAGATCACTCTTATTTTGCTCACGCAGTGACTTTATCTCGGAGTGTGAGCTTCATGCATGTGCTCAATGTGTTCTCTCAATTTCGTCTTTGCATCGGCATTCTCATTTCGCCATACCAATGACTTGTTGAACAATGTCTGAAGTATCGACTTGTTCCACACGCATTGTTCTTCTTTGTTGCCACCATTCCGTATCTCCGTTGTTATGCCTCTCAAGTCGGTAGTAAGGTTGGCATCTCTGTTGTCGATCGCATGTCCATAGAGGTGCGGTGCCTCTCCATCCGTTCAATTTCAGCAAATAATGCCTTGAACACTTCTCGAACGAGATGTTTCTTCCGTTGCATCGATGGCCACACATCGTCAAAGTCATAGTTAGTTTTGGAATGATGGTACATTTAAAACAGACAGGCTGGTGAGTGCGTGGAAGCGCGTGCGAGCTCGTTCTCGACTCTTCATGGAGGTCGGGTACCTCAAGGAGAAAAGAAATGATTCTACAAAGGAATCATCACGGCCAATCGGGATTTGTTCAATAATGAGAGGTGCGCGTGAAGTTCCTTTTGGAGTCGAATCTCTGCGGACTTGGGGAGCTGCGCGGTGGACTCTGTTTGGTGGGGTCTGTTGTGAAGTGGACCCGACTGCGAGCCTCGGCCGTCTCAAAACTTCGTTGGTCTCGGTGGTTTCTCCAATTGAGTGGGTGATCCTCGGCCTTATCGAGCGTCATCGGACGATGATGAGATTTCCATTGGTGGCTCATCATCAAAATTGAAAGTTTGTGAGTAGTCTTGAGATCGACTTGCTCGTCTTTGGGAACATCCATAAATTTGAGTCTTTTGGAGTTGTCACGGGGGATGACTCGGCTTCTTCGTCACCTTCGATCCCAAAAGTTTACATCGGGATTATCCTGGGAATCATGAAGCGCGCTTATCTCCTTTTCGGATGGATCAATGATAGAAGGAGGGATGTTTTCTACTTGACTTCTTTACCCAGGGAAGTCTCAACCTCCGTGGGCCTTCATTACCTCCTGCGGTCTCGATTGCAGCGAGGCCTTGGACCTCCCATTCGACGTGTGTTAGGTTGTCTTAGGGTCTTCGTGGTGGCATCCATTGAGTCTCAACCCCATGGATTGCACTTTCATCGCCCAGTGTTAACTCCCGGGGTTGTTCCTTTCGTGTCTCGTTTGCATCTTGGCGTCAAAGCCTTGAGCGATTGGCACTCTCGGTGAGACAGTTTCAAGAAATCGAGCTTCATTGATGGCAACTTCTTTGTTCGTTTTACGTTTGTACTTTCTCCACTTCGCCTCCTAGATTCGTTGTGGAGTCATCTGCGCAGACATTCTCCGACCTTGCTGCGGTGGAGGGAGTTTCCCCCTCGGTGGCTCACCGGTGAGTGACTTGGAGTGGGGTCACTCGTCTCGGACTCCGGCTGTTTCTCTTGTGTGTTCGGCCGTTGGGCGGTGTTAAGACACCTTCATTAGGGGTTGGCTCAACCGGGGTCCCCACTAACTTGATTTCATCGCCGATTCCTTAATTCCTTCTTCCGAGTGAGTGGGAAGTGGTGGCAGCAACAACGGTGGCGATTTTTGAACCACTCCCATTGGATCGATTTCGATTGTGTTTTGGAGGACTCTCCTGGTCCCTCCATCATGCTCTTCTCATGAAGAATTCGGATTCATGCATTGCTTCTTTGCATTTGCAACTCTTCGTAGCGGCAGCAGGGTCAGATCCTCATCACTTTCTCGATAGAATATCGAAGTGAGAATGTGTATGTTCGTGGTTCCGGTGAGAGGGCAGATGCGGGCCTTCTCTCTTGCCTTCTTCTTACGCGTCGCTCCTTCTCCATATCCTTTAAGATCTGCAGGATATCGTGCGATTGTCTTCATCGATCTTTGGGATCACGAGCTCGATCCAAGGAAGTTCAACGATTCCTCTTCTTCTTCTATAAACTCGGGCCGTTGGAACTGTTCCTGGATCGACTCAATTTCCATTTCCTCCACTCTCGCAGACGATTTTGGATATCGGGTAAAGTGGGGATAGGATCATCACATCACTATCGCTCTCTATCGCCTTCTTCTTGTGTCTCGGTGCGCGGACTACGGTTTGTGTCTTGATTTGCCTCTGTTGATCGCCTTGGACGAGACTTAGCCGCTTCATCAATTACATCAGGGGACTCTCTTTGCTTCATAGTTTCAGTATTTGTTCGGCTAAGTGGTGACTCGGCCGGTTTCTCAAGCTCGGATCACTTGATGATTCTTCGTCGTCTCTTAGTTCGTGCCGGAGGGACTTCCAGGGTTGAGAGATAGTTTCTTCGAGTCTTGGGCGGCGGGGGCGTCTTTGGTGTCTTCTTCGAGGAGCTGGCCGTCTTGGCTTATCACATCTCCTCTTTTTGACGATCCGAGAAGGTAGTTGAGAGTCCTTCTCGCGGCCGCTTCTTTGGGCGGGAGACACGAGCTGCGGGGGGTGACTCGCTGCAGGGGGGAGCGGGTTTGACTTTCTTTCTTTGCGGGCAGCGTGATCTTCTTCTTAGTTGCGCAGGGGACTTTCTTCTTTGGTGGAGAGGAAACAATTGTATCTTGAGGTGGTGATTCCCCCTCACTCGTGTCGCTCTCTTGGCGTAGGCTCTCTTCGTGCGCGAGAGAGAGGTTTGATCGAACATCCTCTTATTTACATGGAACGCCTTTCCATGTCTAAGAGGGACTTCTTTCACCTCCATCGGTAGGCCAATCACAGGCCATATTCTAGGGATCCTCCAAATGTACCATCTTCCTTGAAGGATTTGTTCCCTACATTTTGGCATAGTCTGCTTTGTAGACAAACTCAACCCAGTTTATTTTCCTTTCTTCAATGATCGCGGCCATTACGATCAACTTTTGCTTTGTGATTGGTCAAAGCGCCAAATTTGATTTCAATACATTTGGCAACTATGTCCAATGACTTGTGATAATCCTCCTTCAAGAAGTCTCTTGTTTCTTTGTGTAAACTATTTTATCAAAGATAGTCGGGCTTGGCTATTTCCTTCCAGCGGCGGCCAGGTTTACATCGGCCGTTGATTTCGATGCTCCTTCCGTCGGTAGTGGCGGTGTTCACCAAATCCTTGGCGAGAGATGGTGAGCTTCTTTCCGTGAGCAGATGACTTTATCCCTTCATCGTGAATCTTAGCGTTCACGTAGAATTGTGCGACCTCCTCCACATAGGTCATATTCCAGCGTCAGAAACGATTTTAGTCCAGACGTTTCCAATTTCTCAGCAATTTTCTTCACTAGGGTGTCGTCGGACCCCTGTTTCACCATCCGTCGAAATCCCACAGTGAGACCTGGTGTGGATTTGCTTTCCTAACTTGACAAAATCATAGGTTGATGCCATCCTTCAGGATTTTACCGAAGAAAACTTAGAGATTGATTTGAAGATAGATTTTTGAGAAAATTTTTGCCTTTGCTTCTGAGAGAGAGAAATGAACAGTTTTGGTAGTGTGTGAGAGAAACGGACAAAAATGGTTTAAGTATGGTTTATGAAAGGGCGTGCGGGTGGTTTTGAAATGGGATCGAAATCAACGGCTTAGATTTGCACGCCGATTGAGCATTTAATATCTCGTATTTAATGCGGCAAAGCATTTATATCCAATCATAAGCTTGGTGTGCGCTTTTGCTGTACACATCATAATTATCTTTGACGTCATTCTTAAAAACATTCCCGCTTAGTAAGCATTTGCGTTTTTGTCACTTTGCTCATAAATGATTGACTTTTGCCCTCATTTGGTTTAACTCTTCTTATCACTTTGTCCTCTTTGTGACTCAATTTTCACTAACTTGGTATAATTTGTCTTTCCGATACTGGTGATTTACTTAATTGATTTGTGAGTTTAGCTCTTTTTCCTTTTTGTGTTCCATTTCTTTTCTTTGATTCTTCTCCGAGTGTCACTCATCTCAATTAACCCTAACTCATGCTTGAGTTTTTCAAATCTTTACTCACATAATGGTTTTGTGAAGATGTCGACCCAATTGTTTATCAATTGAGATATACTCCAAGATGATGTCCTTCTTTTCAACATGATCTCTTTGAAGTGATATCGACATCGATATGCTTTGTTCTTGAGTGCAACACAGGATTTTGAGTAATTGCAATTGCACTTGTGTTATCACACATGATTGGAATTTCTTTTTCCTCAACTTCATAGTCTCTCAAATTTCTTTGTCTCATCCATAGGACTTGGGCTACTTGTTTGCCCGCAGCCTATGTATTCGCTTCAAATTTGTAGAGGTGGCTAATTTTGCTTCTTGCTAAACCAGGAAATCACTGTTTCTAGCATTTGACATGTGCCTCGAGGTGCTTTTCCGTCCACTCTGCATCCAAACATAGTCAGTCCGAATAGCCAATTAGTTTGAATCCACCTTCCTTTGGATACCATAAGCCAACTTCTTGGCTTCCTTTCAAGTATCTCGGGATTCTTTTATTTCTTTGTCATATGACTCTCTTTTGGAGCAGATTGAAATCTCGCACATACACCTACAACAAAGGTGATGTTTGGCTGTTCTTTGTGAGATAGAGCAATGATCCAATAAGTGCTCAGTATCTTGTTTGATCTCTGACTTGCCATCCGCATCCATGTCCATTTTGTGATGTATTCATTGGTATTTTTCTGAAGACTTCTCCTCCATACCAAATTTCTTCATTAAATCTACGGTGTATTTTGTTTGACTTATGAACGTTCCATCCTTGAGTTGTTTCACTTGGAGTCAAGGAAGAATGTCGACTCTCCCATCATGCTCATTTCAAATTTACTTTGCATGAGGTTTGAAAATTTTTCACACAACTCTTTGTTTGTGGATCCAAAAATGATGTCATCCACATATATTTGAACAAGCAAAGTATACTCTTTTTGTCTTGAATTTGAAAAGTGTTCTATCTACTTTTCCTTTTGTGAATCCATTCTCGTTAGGAATTGTGACAAAGTATCATACCATGCTCTGGGTGCTGTTTCAATCCATACAGAGCTTTCTTAAGTTTGTATACCTTATCTCCAAGAGTCTTACGCTCAAATCCACGGAGGTTGTTCAACATACACTTCTTCTTCCAATAAACCATTTAGGAATGCACTTTTTACATCCATCGATGTACAATGAAATTCTTGTGAGTCGCATAGGCAAGAAACATCCTTATAGCTTCCAATCTTGCTACGAGAGCAAATGTTTCATCAAAATCTATTCCTTCTTCTTGGCAATATCCTTTGGCTACTAGTCTTGCTTTGTTTCTTACCACGTAACCTTCCTCGTTCATCTTGTTTCTGAACACCCATTTAGTACCAATAACATTTTGATGTGTGGGTCTTTGAACTAATTCCCATACTTTATTTCTTTCAAATTGATTCAGCTCTTCTTGCATAGCTTGAATCCAATGTGAGTCATCCAATGCTTATAACACATCTTTGGGCTCTATTTGCGAGATAAAGCATGTGAACATAGCTTCTTGTTGAGTCCTGGATCTTGTTTTGACACCTTCTCGTATATCTCCAATGACAAGTTCTGGTGGATGGTCTTTCAGCCATCTTACATCAGGTTGGAGTAAGTTGGCTGGATTCAGTTGTCTAGCAGCTATATTGCTTTGATCAGCTCTCTCGCACTCACTTAGCTGCACATTTTCCAGCATTTTATGAGGCTCAACTATCTCATCTTCATCTGAGTTAATAGTTCCAGCTTCAGCTTCAGCATAGGGACTCTTCTGTATGGTTGGATGATTCAACTTATCGGTGACTCTTCAATGTCTTCTCTATTTACATTTGGCTCATCGAATACCACATGAATGGATTCTTACGCAACCATAGTCCTTTTGTTGAGTACTCTGTAGGCTTTGCTTTCATTTGAGTATCCCAAGAAGATACCTTCATCGGCTTTAGCATCGAAGGCCTTTAGATTATCTTTGCCATTGTTGTGGATGAAGCATTTACATCCAAATATTCTAAAATATGCAACATTTGGTTTTGTTCGTCCAAATCTCATAGGGAGTCTTTTGTATGTCATTTTATCATACATCTGTTTTGAGTGTAGCAAGTTTGTGTTGATTGCTTGACCCAAAATCTTTTTGGTAACCCCTTGACTAACATGGTCTTCTTTTGCTTCTTTGAGAGTTCTATTCCTTCTTTTCGCAACTCCATTTTCTTTGTGGAGTCCTTCTTTGAGATAATTCATGACCAATACCATTTTCAATACAATCTTGAGTTATTATTCCATTGACAAACTCGGTTCCTGTCAATACGATCTTATTTTGATAATGGTTTGGCTCTTCTCATTTTGAATCCTCTTCATCATTTGTGGTAGTTTCGTAGAGTTTCTTTCTTCTTACACATGAATATTGTCCATGTATATCTTGAGTAGTCATCTACTACCACCAAGGTGTATTTCTTTCCACTTATCTTTGTTTGGTTCCCGGTTTGGGCCAAATAGATCCATATGTAGCGAGATGCAATATTCTTGTTGAAGATGGACATGTCTTTTCTTTGAATGAAGATTTGATTTGTTTTCCCTCCGACATGCATCACATATACTCTCCTTCTTGTATCATCGAGTCGGAAGTCCTTCCACAAGATTACTTCTTGCAAGCTTGTTAATCGTTTTGAAATTCGGGTGACTCGGCTTTTTTGTGCCCATAACCAACTTGATTCAATTTGTGCTCTTTGCTAATAGGCAGTCTTTGGGTGTGCTTGATTGACCAATCTACTACATACATGTTCTTTTATCCGCATCCTTGCAACACAACTTCATTCGATTGAGTATCCTTAATTTGGCATATACCCATGTTAAATCCAACATTATAACCCTTGTCACGCGAGTTGGTGATGCTTAGTAAGTTGAAGTTGAGTCCTTCGACATATGCAACATCGTGATTTCTAATCCGTTCCTCTTGATGGATCCAATGCCTCTAATTTCACCTGGAGCTTCATTTCCTCCAAATATGACTTTTGCTCCTTTTACTTCCTTGAATTTTTGACAGATTTTTCTTGTTTCCTATCATATGTGCGGGCACCACTATCCATATACCAGGTTCCCTTCGCACTTCATTGTTCCTTGAACTGCAATCAAGAAAATTAAGTTTTAGGTACCCATACTTGCGGGTCTGAAGGGTTAGAATTGTAAGATGATCCAACTAACTTATAGCCAAATGATTTGACTCTAAGGGGTTGCCATCTATCAGTGCCATAATCATAATTAATCTTGGCAAATTGCTTGGGGATTTTAGGTTCATACAACTGTCTCTTTTGTTTGTATGCCTGTGTATATGTTTTAGCAATCGCCTTCTTTGGGTAATTGTGGTGTCTACGAGTGTAGTGCCTAGGTGCATATGTGTCTTTGATGAAAGCTCTTATACTTTTGGAATGGCCTTTCTTTGAGTTCTAGGCCTTTGCCGTTTGGGCTTATATTCCATGAGTCTATGCTGATAGTTTACATCATTCCAATAAGCTTGGCTTGGATATTTTCTACCATTCCCATCATATGTATTTCTTTTATAGATTTTAAGGGTTTTTGGTAGCTCTGTTTCTTCTTTCTGAGTATTTTTGTTTGAGTTCTTTGAGGAACTCGATTTGAATCTCTTCTCATTTGTCCTTTTCAGCCGCACTCAATATTTGTTTTCCTTTTCCTTTATAACCAAGGCGGTTTGCTTGTAATTGTGCTTTGATGTGAATGTGTGTGTACCATTTAGAGTTTTGGATTTTTAGACTCTTCATTGCTTGAAGATCCTTTTTCCAAAATTACTTTTGAGGTTTGACATAGCACGGAGGAATTAAATCTAAGCTTTGTCTTGTCTCCACATTCTCTTTGACTCATAATAAGATCATCCAATGATTTAGATGCCTTAGTGAATGAGGCAATAACATTTTGAGGTCATTCTCCCTCTTTTCTATGGCAACTATTTCGCTATTAACTTAGCATTTTAAGCCTTTAAACTTTCATTCTCATCGGCTATTTGACTTAGAGTACTCGGCTCCTTAGTCGACTTTGAGTTTTAGCTCTTGAGTAGGCTTTGTTTTCCTCATTTAATAGTGTGTGTGAGGATTTAATGTGTTCAAAATCTTTCATCATTTTGCCTAATGAGTCATAAAGATCGAGTGGGTGATGAAGTGTGTGTGTCACGATCACTATCACTAGAATACGAGTTTGATGAGTTAGAGTGTACCTCATCTTCTTGGTCAGGTTGATCTTGTTCTTGGCCATCAAACGGATCAAGGCTTCTTCTTGAGTCACTTGAGTAGTCGGCTTCACTTTGCTCTCTGAATCAATTGTCTCTCTTGACTTGGCTGTTTCAGTGATCTCTCTGACCAACATTGACTTTTTCTTTTCTTGTCTTCTTTCTCTGAAGACTTTTCTTTCTTCTTCATTCTGTATTTGTTGACTACAGGGGTATGGGCAATCAATGGCGTAGTGACCTGGTTGTCTACGGTTCAACATAGATATTCAACCTTTTGATCGACTCTTTCCATTCTTGGATTGTCGACCCTTTGATATTGACTTTTTGATGATCTGTTCTCTTGGTTGGCCTATCTTCCCTTGACTTGGAGGGAGGTGAGTGTCTTCGGAAGATTCGCCCTTGCCTCTCTTGTAGTTCTTATTGAAGAACTTATTGAACCTTTTAACCATCGGGCTATTTCTTCCGGATCAATGGCTTCTTTGACCTCGACTCTCTTCCCATCTTTAACAATTAGAGCAAATTTGTTTTGGGTCTGTTGTCTCTTCTGGTCTTTTCTTCTCGGCTCAAACTCGTAGGCTTTGAGGTCCGAGAATAGTTCATGGTTGGATGTCTTTGATAGGTCCATGGAATGTCTTAGTGCCATGACCTTCATTTCCCATTCATTTGGAAGACTTTTTAGGATCTTTATACACATTTCCTTACGTGTATATTCCTTTCCAAGTGCGAGATAGCTCGTTGGTGATTTACGTGAACCGAGCATCCAGTTGATCCAGGTTTTCTCCGAGATCATTCTCAAGTTCTCAAATTTCGTCGTGACCCATTTGATAATTTGTTTTCTTTGATTTGCTCACGAGCCTTCACAAATCAATGTTAGCTTGTCCTGATTTCTTTAGCCGTTTTGCATGATTTGACTTTATTGAACATGGCTTTGTCCAATGTTTTGTAAAGGATGTCCTTGGCTACATTGTCCAGGTTGTATCTTTTTTGTCATCATTTGTCCATTCGGTTGTTGGTTTTTCAACCATAGCTGGTCTAGGGACAACATCCTCTTCACCTTCAAATGCGGCTCTTCTTACAATACGGTGTGTTCACCTTTAAGATTTGCGGTGGCCCATCCTCTATCACTATCCACATCTCATCATGTAATGTTGATAGATGAGCCTGCATACGAATTTTCCAATCATCAAATTCTTCAATTGTGAACATAGGAATGCGTGTCAAATTTGCTTCCATGATAATAAAGTTTAATGATAAAGGTAGTTTTGAAAGTTTAAGTACTAAAGCAGACTTTGAAAAGTTTGGAGATCTAGTTCAGTAACCAGTGCGGAAGGCTCAATGAACCAACCGCTCTTATACCACTTGTAGGTCCCAAGGGGTGTAAGTGTAAGGTTTAGAAGGGGGGGTTGAATAAACCTTACCAAATTTTTGATTTAGTCCTTTTAAATATTGAGTTGATACTACACAACTATGTCCTTGGTGAATGACCAATTTAGTTAATCAGTAGAGTTAGTCTCTCAATAGACTCAATCGAATTTTGTTGATGGAATAACTCATTTGTTAAGTCTAAATTAACTCAAGCGTGGTTTGTTTTTCAGGAAGACTTAACACCCTTAAGTTTGGTTAAGTAGAGATTTAGAGCTTGATTTAGTACTTAGAGATTATCTAATGGATAGCAAATATGCAGTGAGAATTAAACAATTAAGATGCAGGAATTAAAGTCTTTGAAATGTAAAAGACACGATAAGTTTTTATAGAGGTTCGAAGATGGGGTAATTCTTCTACTCCTCTCTTCTCCAACTCTGGAGGAATCCACTAGGTATTGATCGTATACAAAGTGGTAGCAGTACCCGGATACAAGTCTTGATCACACGGTGACTTGATCCTTTGGGACTCGATCTGGAGGCGCCTTGATCACTCGGTGGCTTCTCGTACAACTCGGCTTCTTCACAGGCGTTGCCTTGCTACTACTGACCCACTTGCTCAAGCTCTTTGGATTTGATCACGAAGCCCTCCAAAAGCTCAAGACTTGGTTCAACCTTGAACCTTCCTACAATTCTTCGTGGAATGTAGACCCCTTTTCTTCAAAGGTTTCCTCTTCAACTGATTGAAGCTATCTTTCCTTCACAGGTGAGTGTTGGATTGATTTTCTTCGTAGTGTAGGCTTGAGGATTAATCTAGAATGATTTGAGAATATTTTAGGTTCTGATTCAAATGTTTTCTTGAAATGTTCGTGATTCGGAGTAACCTCTTCTTTTTCAGAGTCATTCCTCAGCCTTTTATAGTGATCTTTCAAAAATCTGTCCGTTGAAGAGATAGGCTTATTTTTGAAAGTCACTTGTGGTCGTTGGCTTGTCTTATTGCAGTCCTTGGAATTGCCACTTCCTCGTATGAATTGTTCTCCGGCTTTTCGAGTTCGACACGGTGTAGTGCTTCCCATTGGTTTATTCCTTTTGCACGCTTCTCGGGACTCGAGCACTTCAAGAAAGGTAGCATGGAGATATTACTTGTTTAAGTAATTCTCTTGATTTACGTGCAACGGATCTTTTTGATTATCTCGACTTTTTGCATTTCCTTGCTTTCCCAGGTGACTTAGAGTCGACTTCCAATCATGGATAACTCTTGTCACTTCAACTTGAGACTTGGCTTTTCTTGAGTTGACTTGTGATACTCCACTCACCGCATCATCTCATTTGCTCCTTGATAGAGTTCCGTCTTCTCTTCTTTGCCATACTCATTTGTCTCGCAGTGAGTCTTCCTTCTAGTCTTGATTGTCTTCTTGCATGTTTGGGCATAGGCGACTTAACTCAGCTAGACCAGCCCTATTTATTACAATGCAGTTTACAACAAAAATTGGGGTGCCAACTTCCTATTCTAAGTTTTACATGGCATTCATCAAAATCTAATAAATTTCCCAACACTTTCTTTATTGTATACTGAGTTAGGCAATCCTTCCACAAGATGACTCCTTGCAAGCTTGTTGATTGTCTTGAAATTCAAGTGACTCAGCTTCTTGTGCCACAACCAACTGGATTCAGTTGTACTCTTGGCTAGCAGACATGTGCTTGGTGTAGCAGTAGACCAATCCACTACATACATGTTTTCCTGTCTTGTCCCTTGCAACACTATCTCATTTGATTAAGCATCCTTGATCTGGCATATCCCCATGTTGAATCCCACACTGTAACCTTTGTCACAGAGTTGGCTGATGCTTAGCAGGTTGAAATTGAGACCTTCAACATATGCAACATCTGTGATCTGCAGTCCATTCTTCTTTATGGATCCCGTGCCTTTGATTTCTGTTGGAGCTTCATTTCTCCAAATATGGCTTTTGCACCTTTGATTTCCTTGAATTTTGACAGATTTCTTTTATTCCCTCTCATATGTCTAGAACAACCACTATCCATGTACCAGGTTCCTTGGCACTCAGCGATTCCTTGAACCTGCAATCAAGGAAATTAGTTTTTTGGTACCCATACTTGCCTGGGTCCTGGGGGGTAGTGCTATAAGATGCTCCAACCAACCTATAGCCAGATGATCTGACTCTAAGATGTTGCCATCTATCAGTTCCATAATCATAATTCACATTAGCAAATTGCTTGGGGGTTTTAAGATCATACAACTGTCTCTTTTGTCTGTGTGCCTGTGTGTTTGTTTGACCATTTGTTTTCTTGGGGTAATAGTGGAATTTCTGGGTGTTGTGCTTGGGTGCATTTGTGTGCTGATAATAGCTCTTTTGCCTTGGGAATGACCTTTGCTGAGGTTGGGGTCCTTGCCACTTTGGCTTGTATCCCAGAGGTCTTGGCTGATATTTCACATGATTATTCCAATCAGCTTAGATTGGATAGTTTCTACCATTCCCATTATATGTATTTCTTTGATGAAATTTCTAGGGCTTTTGGTAACTCTGTTTGGATTTTACAGAGTATTTTATGTTAGAAGTCTACTGATGGACTTTTCTAAATTTCTTTTCAGCAGTCCTCTCAGCATACTCTACTGGCTTCTTTCCTTTTCCCTTATATCCAAGGCCAGTATGATTGTGATTGTGTTTTGGTGTGGATGTTGGTGCAATATATGGTGTTTTGGGCTTTTGGATTCCCTCATTTCATGAGGATCCTTTCTCCAAAATCACTCTGGGAGTTTGACTATGCACAAAGGAATTGAATCCTATGCCTGTCCTATCTCCACACTCTTTTTAACTCATTATAAGTTCATCCAATGATTTAGATGATTTTGTAAATGAGGCAATCACATTTCTAAGATCTTTCTCTCTTTTGATGTGACTAACTCGCAAAGAGCTTAGCATTCTTAGCTTCTTGACTTAGTATTCTCATCAACTATTTGATTCAGAGTACTCAGCTCTTTAGTCAGTTGTGAGTTTTGACTTTTAAGCTGGCTGTTTTCCTCATTCAAAAGTGTGTGTGAGGTTTTAATGTGCTCAAAATTTTTCATCATTTTGCCGAATGAATCATAAAGATCTATGAGTGATGAAGTGTGTGTGTATCACAGCCTCTATCACTTGAATCTGAATGAGATGAGTTAGATTATACCTCAACTTCTTGATCTTATTCTTTGGCCATGAGGCAGATCAAAGCCTCTTCCTTAGTATCACTTGAGTAGTCAGCTTCACTACTATCTGAGTCTGCTGCTTCCTTGCCCTTGGTTGGCTCAGCAGTCTCAGCAGCAAATGTGGCTTTCTTCTTTTCTTGTCTTATTTCCCTGAAGACTATTCTTTCTTCTTTGTTTCTGTATTTGTTGACTGGTGGATAGGAGCAGTCAATAGCAAAGTGTCCTGGTTGTCTGCAAATCCAACACAGGTTTTCAGCTCTCTGATTAGCTCTCTCGGCTCTCTGATAGTGATCAGCTTTTTCATGTCCAGATCTCTTTGGTGGTCTGTCCTCCCTTGCTTTGGAAGGTGCTGAATGTCTCCTTGAGGTCTCTCCCTTGTTCCTTTTGCAGTTCTTGTTAAAGAACTTGTTGAATCTTTTAACCATGAGAGCAATTTCCTTCTGGTCAATGGTCTCCTTTGGCTCAACTTTCTTCCCTTCACTGGCCAACAATGAAGTTGTCTTGGGTACAACTGTCTCCTCTTGCTTTTCTTCTCAGCTCAAACTCACAGGCTTTGAGGTCTTAGAATAGCTCATGATTTGATGTTTTTGAGAGGTCCATTCAGTGTATCAGCGCCATAACCTTCATTTCCCATTCAGCTGGGAGGGCTCTTAGAATCTTCATGCACATCTCCTTCTGAGTGTTTTCTTTTCCAAGAGCTGAAAGCTCATTTGTGATCTCTGTGAATATGGCATCCAGCTGATCCAGACTTTCACCTGCAAGCATTTTGAAATTTTCAAATTTTTGAACAACAACAGTTAATTTATTTTCTTTACTCTGTTCTGATCCTTCACAAATCAGGGTTAGCTTATCCCAGATTTCTTTAGCTGATTTACAGGACCTTCACAAATCATAGCATTCTCCAATATCTTGTAGAGAATATCCTTGGCCACATTGTCCAGGTTGTATCTCTTTCTATCTTCATTTGTCCATTCACATCAAGATTTCTCTTCCATGGATGGTCTAGGCTCTGCTGCAGCATCCTCTAATTCATCTGGAGGTGCTCTTCTTACAGCAGTGTTAAGTTTGAATATTTGCAGTGGCCCATCCTCTATCACAAACCACATTTCATCATGTAAAGCTGATAGTTGAGCCTGCTTACGAATCTTCCAATCATCAAACTCTTCCACAATAAACATAGGAATACGAGTTAGGTTGGATTCCATGATAATCACTTTGTTTTGATATGAAAGACTTTGAAAACACAAGTGTTAAATGTTTTGAAAAAGATTGAGATCTAGTTCAATAACCAGTGCGGAAGGCTCAATGAACCACCCGCTATGATACCAGTTGTAGGTCCCAAGGGGTTTGGTGTAAGTTTTAGAGGGGGGGGTGAATAAACCTTATCAAATTTTCACTTTTTAGTCCCTTTAGAAATTTCAACAGAGTTGACTCAAATCAGCTAAGTCCTTGGGGGACAGCTAGGTTGGCTTTGTTCGGCAAAGTTACCCACTCAACAGACTCGACTGAGTTGTTGATAGTATAACTTAGCTGTGTCAGCTAACACTTAAACTTTAGATGATTTGGTTTTAAACATCGGAAGACTTAACACCCTTTGTTAATTTTAATCACATTTTTAACACTTGTTTTTAGCACTTGTTATTATCAGTAGAGTTTGCAATTTAACTTATCAGCAAATATAAAAATATGCAAGAAAGTAAAGTGTTGAAAGTAAATGAACAAGCAAATTTTATAGTGGTTCGAGGATGGGGTAATTCCTCTAATCTACTCTTCTCCAACTCCTGGAAGAATCCACTGAGTAACATATCAAGTTACAAAGCAGTTCTCAGTGTAGAGACAACCTTGATCACACAGCTGGCTTCTCCTGTGACTCAGCTTCTTCACAAAATAGCTGCCTTGCTACTTCAGCTCCCTTTAAACCCTTGGAATAGATCACAAAGCCTTCCAACGAGCTCCAAACTTCTGGTTCGATCTTGAACCTAAATACAACTCCTTCGAACTTGGAGAGTAGACCCTTTTTGTTCATTAAAACTTTTCCTCTTCAACAGGTTGAAGTAATATTTCCTTCACAGCGTGTATTGGATTGAGTTCATTCTAGTTTTAGGATTGAGGAATATCTTGATAAGCTTTGAGCATATTTGCAGGTTTTTCTTCCTTGAAAATGCTTGTTAATTCAGTGTCATTCGTTGGCTTATCTTTTCTTGGCCTGCAGCATTGTGATGTTCACACTTCCTCGTATTAAATGACTCTGCAGCTTTTCAGGGCCTAACACATGCTTCAGTGTTTCCTATTGGTTTATCCCTTTTGTATATTTCTGGGGCAAACACTTTAAGACCGGGCAGCTTGGACTTATTACTATATCGAGTAATATCCTTGACTTCCTTCCAATGGATCAATGTCAATAGTCTTGACTTGACTGCTACTTTTACCCATTTGACTCGAGTCTGCTCCAATCATATGGGAATGACTCAACTGTCAATTCAACTGTTAGACTTGGCTCTTTACTAACTGTACTGACACTTCCACATTCTTTACACAGCTGTTCCTCAGTTGGATCTCCTTCAGTCGAGTCTATGCCTTCCATCTTGACCATACTCAACTGACACACAGCTGGGTCTTCACTTTAATCTTTAGTTGACTTATTGTATTCTTCGACATCGCTGACTTCACTCAGCTCATTCAGTCCTATCTATTACAACATAGAAAACACAAGAAAATTGAGGTGCCAACTTGCTATTCTAAATTTTACATGGTATCATCAAAATCTAATAGATGGGACCACATGGACGTACAATTTAAAATCACCAAAGAAACATTATAAAATTAAAACCCCATTATACTTGTACGAAAACTATGCTTAATTATTGTAATCAACCAATGGTGAAAAACTCCACGTGTCCTCCGTAAAATACATTTGATCCATTAGGTTATCTTCTTGTATAAGCTTCTTCTGTACTCTTCACTTCTAGATCAAGAATTCCAACATCCTCTTTTCCTTATGCTAAAACTCCGTCCACCTCCCAAATGTTCACAACAAATTGCAACTGACAAAATCATGTGGTATTAAATATGCAATTTTCTCTGCATCAATTCCAATGAGTTAATGTTCACGTGCGTTGCACATGTAATCTGCGTTAATGTTAAATGCTATTGGACTTAAGTTGCAACTTTTGTATCCTATGAGACTATAACTGCCTTAAAAATACGAGATTATTTTTGTGAAGTATGAGACTAAAATTGCAACAATAAGAATTTATAGTAATGAAAATTGCAATTTTCTCGTGTTTGACTAGATAAAACTCTTTTAAGCTCAAATAATTTAACAATCAAACCAAATTATAACATAATTTTTAAAGTTTGATAAAATTTCGAACAAATGTTTGAATAGTAATGTACGCGATTAATTTGACTCGATTCGTCTATGCTAGCCTGCAAGTCCAATAAGGAAAAACCTCAAGGTGTCTATATTATTGATGCATTGATTGAATTAGATTATGTACATTGCACGTACGGTTATTTGCAAATGTTATATGCACAAAAATACACCGAAATCCTTAGACTAGGTTAGGCATGTTACATCGAAAACAACAGATTGGACACAAAGTTCTCAAAAAAAAAAAAAAAAAAAACAGATTGGACACAAAACTAATAGTCTAAAGGCATTTTACTAAATACGATAGGGAGAGTCAATAGTGCGTGGAACATATTGGGAATCAAAGTGTTTGGAGAATATTTAATTTGCTCAAATGAAACAACCTGAAAACAAAATGAGTCATGTTCCCGTCAAAGTCAGACTTTTCTAACACTAAATGTGCAAAAATTTAACAAGGACGTATAGCATACATAATTTATTGGATAAACGTTTAATTAAGTGTTTGATATGAATTACACATGAGATTTTATTGCAACATCAAAATCGAATCCTTAAATAACACATCGTTTTGCGTTTAAAAAAATACATGGTTTTATAAATTCTACTTGATACTCTTATTGTAATTGTCTAGGTAGATTTTATTAATGAATGATTTATTATGATTATAATATAATGATGTGTTTGATTGTTTACTAAAAGAAAATGTATAATATACAATATCTTGATTGATTTAATCGCTAAATTCCAAAAATACTCCCTAGGTTTAATATAATTACAAAAAATATAAATAGAAAATCAAATTTTACAAAACGAAATACCCTTAATGTTTGTTTCTGCTTTACAAATATACCATAACTAGGTACAATTCGAAAAATATAATTAAATGTAAGGACCTTTTTTGTGAACTCTGGATTTAGATTTTTTTTATGAATATGTAATTTACTCCTGTTTTATTTGTTGAAGAATTTTTTCTTTTTCATTCATGCAAATCTCAGAGGAAATTCTCAAAAATTGCAAGTTGTCCTGCAAATTGTAGCTCACATACTCATACACATGCCCAATGCAAATATGAGTGTCAAGTATATAGCAATTTATATGTTTACACGAGTGTAATTTAAGAGCTTCAATTTACTAGACTCAATTAGAAGACTGATGTTGGAAATTACAAATCATTCCAATTCAAGATAGTTGATAAATCAGTCTATTACTCAAACAAGGTAACTCTAAAGCTAGGGTAGTCTTGAGGTGGAAACTAGCCTGCAACAAGAGAACAATGTTAGAATGGCTATGGAGTTGTCCCATGGAGTCCTTATGATGCTTAAGTCAGCATATGCACATAATAATCCAGAGCACAACAGTTAATTAAGTAAATTAAGTTCAGATTAACTTACAAATGAATAAAAAGAGACTTTATTATGCATGTGATGATGAGCCTCATGAGCTTGGCATAACGTCATGGGTTATATGTAATGATATGAGTCCCATGGACTGCATAATAATCTTTTGACCCAACGACAATTAATAATATTGAGGAATTAAATATTTATTTTTAAAATTAAAATTTCAATAAAAAATGAATATGTAAAACGAATTTTAACCCCATCATAAGTCCCTCAAGGGCTTCCGAGTTGTGGAAGAGGAAGGAGCAATAGGGAAGCTTGGATTCTTTTATAGAGTTAGTCTTGAGGAAATTTTGGTCCTCTCATGTTGATAAGGGACCATTTAGTTTTTCATAATGCTTAGTAGGTAGGAACCTTATTTAGTACTCATGGCCTAGTAGATGGGAGCCATCTTCTACTTCTATGAGGGAGCCTTCCATAACAATTAGCATCTTGGAGGCTCCTTCTAAACTTTGAGAAATCATCAGTAAATAGCTTTGAGGTTAACAATTAGCTTCTATGATTCTTTTACTGCGGATGAGACCTCAATAAAGATCATAGTATATGCATAGTTTTCCTCTAAGTGTGAGAGTCTTCTTTATGGTTTATTTGGATGGAAGAGAGTTCTCTCTTTGGAGAGCCTCTGTACGGGTTTCCCTTGATAACGTGAAGATACCTCTTATGGGACTTGTGCTTGATGAGTACCTTGGATAGTGCGTACTTACCTCTTATGAGATTTAGTCTTGTAGGTGCCCTAGGTAGTGCCTAGCTACTAATAAGTGGTTCATATACATGCATTTCAGGGTGTATTTGGTATATAATTGGCACAATTGCATATATATCGAGCGTGTTTAAGGTGGTTTTCCTTGTAGTGCGTGATACTACAGCTGTCTGGGTATTTTTGCAAGAAATGAAGCTAAATTGGAAGAAAAGCGATAGCACATCCCAAAGCGTATTTCAAGAGCCAAAGGATGAATGAAGATGCGAAGAAAATGGAAAAAGGACAACTCACACGGCCTGGTCATGCCCAAGAAATCGATCCTGCGCATGCGCACGGGTGTGTGAGCAACTCAGTTCAGCCAATTTTAGAGAAGGTTTCGCACGGCCTGCCAGCGTAGTTAATAGACAGTGGGAATCAAGGTTATATTCTACAGGGATTGACTAAAGAACATAGATTACCACAATCGTAGTAGACTCAATTTTATTGAAACAGTCAATATATGAAAATGAATTATCTAATAATTTAAATAAAGAAATAAACAACTAACAAGCTCACTCGTAGAGAATTAATCAAGGAATAAAAGAGATCCTGGAGCTATTATTTTGACATGCCTCTTTAAATTACATCAAATTTGTATTTCAAAAAGGCAATTATATCTTATTTATGGACTTGATTCCTATCTTAGTTCATTCCCTCTCTCGAAGCAAACAAACCGTAGATCAATAATGAGTTTCTAGCATCTCTACTCAACAATTAATATCGACTCCAAAATCATATTGAATCAAGTATAAAAACTCCATAAACATTATAAGCATATCGATTCTATAATTATTTATGTTGTGACTACTTCAATTTGTTTTTGGAATTCATCTATCGAATTATGAACCAATATATTAAACATGTGAATCATTGAACAGGTAATCCAGAAGAATTAAGCACAAGAAACCACAAATAGATAGGTGAAACAAATTAATACGAAATAAACAAGTCGAATATAAACAACGTGTTTAACAAGAAACGAAACAAAGAAAGAGATAGAAATTCTAGACTATATATGATGATGAATTCTCCTGGCTTGGATGAATCCATCCTCAAATATCTGGAATCTTGGTATCTTCCTTGATAATCCCCTTGTGTGGATCCTCAAAGTCTCTATTTTTGTTCTCAAGGACGGGTCTCTTGCTCTATAAAAGGATCCATTTCGCCCCTAGATGTGTTGTGTTTTCTCCAAGATGGATTATCTCAGTCGTTAGATCTTTTTTTCCCTTTTATAGGTTCCTTTTCGGATCTCATTTAAGTCCTCGCGCAACTAGGTAACAAAATTGGCAAAACGTGTCATTTCACACAGGTCGTGTGATTGCACACGGGCAAGCTAGGTGAAAAAATCTTTGCAACTGGTTGAACTGCATTGCTCACACACCCATGTGCATGGGCACGACCCACCCATGTTCTTGCGTACGATCGTGTTCTTGCGCATGACTAGGCCATGTGAGTTGCCCTTTTTCCGTTTCCTTCATGTCTTTGTTCGTCCTTTGGCTCTTGACATACCCTTTGGGACATGCTCTCACGTTTCATTCAATTTAGCTCTTTGCTGCAAAAATACCAAGCCAAGCGCATTATCACGCCGAACAAGGAAAAACCAATCTAAACACGCTTGATATATATGTAATTCTGTCAATTATATACCAAAATACACCCGAGATGCATACATATTAACCACTTATCAAATCCCCCAAAACTTCGACGGTTGCTAGTCATCAAGAAACAAGACAAAGAATATAAGCATGTATTGGGCTAGATTTTTAAAATTACAGGGATTCTCAATGACATGCCATGTACGAAAATATTATCAAATCATAGGCACTTTTACACAATACAATAATAAATCTCTAAAACTTATGATCACTTGATATGCAACAACCAATTCAAAGTAAAGTGTTTGACAA
Source organism: Rehmannia glutinosa (assembly GCA_016081115.2). Classification (NCBI taxonomy): domain Eukaryota; kingdom Viridiplantae; phylum Streptophyta; class Magnoliopsida; order Lamiales; family Orobanchaceae; genus Rehmannia; species Rehmannia glutinosa. The sequence continues at coordinate 39,526,626 of CM071928.1, read as the reverse complement.
TACAACCCCTCACCGGATAAGTGTATAACTCAAGCATTTAAAGTGTATAAATATGACAAATAACTCTGAAGTCAATTCAATGCAAATGACCTACCATAAGCTTGCAAAAAATCTAAACTCGCCACCACTAAACATGTGTGCTAAGTTTGAATCAAAAAGACTTTTCTTTTGGTACTAATGTAGGATTTTGGTTTAGGTATGATGAATATAGGAATATGACTCAACATCCAAACTAATGGAGTAATGGTGAGAGCGCAAAAATATGTACATAAACACTTCTCATCCTTTCCTACACTCAATCCCAAACATTTATGCCACAAACCGAGAACTAAGCACAAAGTGGAGAAATTAAATTCCATGCCAAATTTTCATTCCTTTCCAAAAATATGAAAGTTTCAATCAAACAACCAACAAAGCCAATTAAATAGAGCAAAGATAACAAGACTTCTTAAACAAATTTCTCACAAGTCCTCAAGTATTATTTTTGTTTCTCATTTTGTTTTTTGTTTTTTTCCTTTTTTTTGTTTATTTTTTTTTCGAGGACTTGTAAACTCTATTGTTTCATCTCCAAATTTTTCATCAAATTGATAATGTTTTGGTGCAACTTATAACCACATCACCTACTAATCCCAAATAAATGATATGCATTAAATCACTCCCTTAGACTAACATCCTCCATTAGTCTAGGATAAGGTAAGATAATATTCAAAAGTTAAAAGGGCTCAAATTCACCTGGCTAGAAAAAGAGAAAATAGGCTCAAATGGGCTAGTAAGGAATTTTTGTGCTTTTTGGTAGGCGTATTAGCTAAAGTAGGTTAAAAACCAAAGGTGGCCTAAATCATTTTCATATTCTGCACACACAATGTAGTCTTGGGATAGACAAAGAGCAAGTTCTAGAAACCATAAACCTGAATGACATTCACACATGAGAAATAAGATTGTACAATATCATTAGTCAAGGCTAAAAACTCTCACAAGCTTATTTTGGCAATATGCAAACACCACACTTCTCCTTAGTTATCGCAAAATCAAGTAATCAAGAAAACCCCAATAATTTCATATCACGCATAGTCAATGCTCTTGACTCCACAATACAACATACATGGTATTCCAAAGTAAAATTATCATTACAATCTATCAATCCATCTCCACTTTCTGACAAAATCCTAAGAAAACAAGTATATGCTAAAGCAATAAACGTGTAAATGAAAAATCCTAATACAATAAAAACTATATGTCCTCTACATGCAATTCATATACGATATGCAAACAAGATTAGTACACCTTCCAAATACAAACGAATAACCCCCCAAAACTTATTTGGGACCATATATCAAAATAGATAGAGAGAGCATTCATTTAACTAAGGAAAGCATAATAACTACTCACAATTGGTTTATTGGTATGACGGAGTATAGAGGCCTTGAACGCTTTGCCATTGATCCATTCTTTTTATTAGCTCAAGTATTTGCGCTTGCTTTTTGATCAATATCATCAAGTCGTCATCGACTTTTAGCTTGAACTTTTTTAAAATCTTCTCGCACCTTCATCCATCGAAACATTCATGTTTTTCTCAATAACCAATCAAAATAACAAACATAAAGCAAATAAAGTGTCTCAAGTAAGATTAAAGCTACTTAATATTGTATCTATGTTGATTATTTCAATCCCTTTCAACGGCGCCAGAAACTTAATCGCTAAAATTTATTAAGCTAAACGCAAGTGTAAAGCGTAATTAATAGACCACATAAGCAAGGTCGTATTCCACAGAGATTGATTAAAGAAAATATATTACCGCAAATGTAATAGCCTCAATTTTATTGAAACGGTCAAAATACAAGGACGAATTATCTAGCAATTTATATAAAATAAAATAAAAGAATTAAACAACTAACAAGCTCACACATAGAGAATTAATCAAGGAATAAAAACGATCCTAGGACTATGATTTTGACATGCCTCTCTAAATTATATCCAATTTGTATTTCACTAAGCCAATTATACCTCATGTGTGGACTTGATTCCTATCTTAGTTCATTCCCTGTTTCGAAGCAAACAAACAATACATCAATAATAAATTGCTAGTATATCTACTCAATAATTAATATCGATCCCAAAAATATATTGAATCAAGTATAAAAATCCCATAAATATCATAAGCATCTCGACTCTATAATTATTTATTTTGTGACTACGTCAATCTAATTTCGGAACTCATCTCTCGAAATATGAACCAACATATTAAACATGCAAATTATTGAATAGGTAATCCATAAGAAATATGCACAAGAAAACATAAATAGATAAGAAAAACAAACCAATACAAAATAAACAAATCGAATATAAGACAAATTCGCAGTCTACATCATGTCCTAGAATCAAAAGAAAATTAGCTAGACATATTCGTTTGTGAACTCATAGACAAATCAATAAACAACATGTTTAACAAGAAATAAAGAAAGAGTTATAAATTCTAGACTATGATGATGAATCCCCCTGGCCTAGATGAATCCGTCTTAAATAATATAGAATATTGGTGTCTTGCTTGATAATCCGCTTGTGTGGCTTCCCAAAATCTCTATTTTTGCTCTAAATGACAGCTCTTTTGCTCTCAAAAATTATTCTTTTCTCCCCTAGATGTGTTGTGCTCTCTCCAAGATGAATTGTCTCAGTCGTTAGGTCTTTTTTCTCCTTGTATAGGTTCCTTTTCGGCCCTTTTTTTAGTCCTCGTTCAATTAGAAAATACAATACGCAAACCGTGTCATTCCTCACAGGTTGTGCGCTTGCGCACGGGCAGGCTATGTGAAATATTATAAAAACTGGCTGAACTGCATTGTTCACACACCCGTGCGTATTTGCACAACCCGCCCGTGTTCTTTCACAGACAGTTTTCTTGCGCACGACCAGGCCATGAGAGTTGCGCTTTTTCCATTTCCTTTGCATCTTCATTCTTCTTTTGGCTCTTGACATACCTTTTCGGACGTGTTATCGCTTTTGTTCTAATTTAACTCCATTTCCTGCAAAAATACCTAGTCAAACGCAGTATCACACCCAATAAGGAAAACCAATCTAAACACACTCGATATATATGCAGTTGTGTCAATTAACCAATTATTAGCTACCTCTTACGAGGCTTATGCTTAAGAAATGTGTAGCTACCTCTTATACGATTTATTCTTGAAGAGTATCATGGATAGTTCATAACCACTTCTTATCGAACTTAGTCTTAGAGAATGTCATGGATAACACATAGCTCCCTCTTATAGGGCTTATGTCATATCGGACTTAGTCTTGGAGAATGTCATGGATAACACATAACTCCCTCTTATAGGGCTTATGCCAAATCATATCCTGGATAGCCCAGAGGTACCTCATTTGGAGTGTGTAATTAGTGAATTGTCTTGATAGCGTGAAGCTAACTCTAACGGACATTCTTAGTTATATCTTTACTGAGTGTGGAGTTACCTCTCTTAGTGGAGATAATAACCTGCAAGAGTGTACATTTCATGCAACAATCATTTTGTTCTATCACTTGGATAGTGAATGATAAACTTGAAAGGCAAGTAAAATAAATAATACATAAATGTAGTAAAGAACGCCCTGAAGGAGGAAAAAAGTCATGTCTCGATGGAGGGAAAAGAGGTGTTTCAAGAGTCCATCTTCTTGTGAGACTGGCTACTGCCTTCTCCTACCACATAGCATTCTATGGTTGCTTCGATGTCGGTAGTGACCTCTCCAACTCCTGTGTTGTTGGAAACTTCAATGTGAGGTGGACAATGGGGACGATGGCTCTGAAGCACTTTAAGATCGGTCTTCCCAAAATCACAATGTAAGATGACGGGGCATCCATTATGAGGATTCGGACCAGTGTGGCTTTATGTTGGCATTTCACTCCCAAAGTTAGGGTAGACTTATTTCTCATATTGCATTGAATATCTCGCCATTGAAGCTTACTAGGGGCGTTGTCACCATGATTACTTAGGAGAAGTTTATTTGTAGCTTCTTGCATGCCCCTATGAATATTACATTGACGACATTCCTGGCATCAACTAGGACTATTCTTACTACGGAGTTGGCAAACATGAGGGAGATAACAATGGCATCCATATGTGCCTTTGTCTATGGGATATAGCCTTTTACTCCTTTTGTAATGGGCATGTTCTTTGCCTTGAAGAAGTTCAAGGTCTTTTCTTGGGAGGTGGGCCTTCATTGAGTTACTTCTATTCATTCCAATACACTCTAAGGGCATTCCTTGTGTCTCTCCTTTTGGGTCCTCCTAAGAACATGGTGATCACTTCAACTATGTTAAGATTTTGTTTTAATTCGTTTGGGGTTTGTTGTGGCACAGAGCTTGGAATAACTCGTATTCCTATGTAGTTCTTCAAATGACCTCTTTGAATCAGCCTCTCAATTTCTCTCTTAAGCTAGTAGCAGTGTTTAGTAGTATGTGTTTTGTAGGGGTGGAACCATACAATACTTGTTAGACTATGTTCTGCTTGGGTTATCATTTATCGTTCGGGGCGGCACTATAATTATACTTCTCGAAGAAAACTTACACTACTACCAAGGACGCATTAAATTAAGTATATATTGGCTCATAGTTTCTCCTTGTATACTATTTTCTTTCTACCATTTTGAGGTTAGTCTTATTCTCTTCTCTAGACTTCGTCTTATTCCCAATGTCTGGTTTAATAGCCTCTTCAACCCTAGTGTGCTTCTCAACACGATCTAGCAGCTTCTCTAGGGATGTAAAAGGCTACACTCCTTCAATCTTCCATGTCAAAGCATCTAATGTAGAATTCCAGCCAAGGTCTCATGTTGCATGTGGGTGACCTCATTAACTCGTTTAACAAGGTGCTTCATGTAGTCTCCCAAAGGTTCCCCTTTTGTTTGCTTGATAAGGAACAAGTGGGAGGTTGTCTTAGGGCACTTCATGTTGATAGATAACTATAGATGAAGCTCTTGGTGAGCTTGTCCATCAAAGTGATCCAACTCGGAGAAGATTAAACCATGTCAAGTCCCTATTGACCAGGGTAATCCTGAAGAATTTACAGCAAGAGGCATCAATTTGGTCGTCTTGTTCTACGTTGGCCTACAACATGTCAAAGTTTTCTTGAGGATCTCTAGTTCCATCATACTCTGGGAGATTGGGTGTATTCACATCGGTCAGGAGTGGTTCAACTAAATTGGGTGTAGGCACATAGAGCTATGGCTCAGAGGAGCTTAACTAGTGTAAAAGCTCTTGACTCCTCAACGAGAGCGTATGTGTAGCGTTATGAGCATCCTTCTTTGGACTCCACGCATAATCCTTCTCTAGTAGCATGTTAGTCTCTTTGGTTGTCTACAAGTCCTTCATTCCTTATTTTTCCACTCATGTTAGGGTCAAAGAGCTCTAATGGAGCTCCTAAAGGGACGAGGCGTATGTGTGCGTTATAGCATGCATTCTTTGGACATCTTCAAGAAAGGCTTCAGGAGTTGCATGTTAGTCTCTGGGGCGCCCCTTGTCGGGGGTGATCAGTCCTTCATTCTAGGAGGTCTCTCCTCCCGTCTGGTATTATCGACTCTAGAATTAGTGGCTTGGGAGTTAGCTTGTTAGTCCAAGTGGCTACAAAAATCTAGAGGGGGTGAATAGATTTTCCCAATATTCCGATTTTTCCCTCTTTTTCAAAGAAGATGAAGAATGAAATAAAAGTGCAAAAAAATAAATCAACACTCAATGATTTATAGTTCTTCAACCCACCTAGGGCCTACGTCCACTACCACCCGGTATGTCCGAGTGGAGCTTGAAAGAAAGAAATTTTATTAATCGATACCAAACGATTAAAAATTCACCTTGAAGGACACCAAACTCTTCTTACAACAACCTAGAAGAGCACCAAACTCTTCTTACACCTAATGAATCAACAAAGGGTTTTCTTGCCAAAAGAACACCCAACAAGTATATCTTGCTTTGGTGATTTTACAAATACAATCAATATTACACTTTGAATTAAATATTACAACTCAAAAGTTCAAGTGTAATCAAGAAAGAAAGCCTAATAAGAATGATGTGAAAGTGTAATGCTTAGGCTATATGTTGGGAAAATTTAATTGTATAGATTTTGATGATGCATGTAAAACTTAGATTAGAAAGTCGGCACACTATTTTCGATTGTAATTCAACTATGTAATAGATATGATCTATAAGCTGAGTATCAAAGCAGCCAAGTTGAAGATCGCATAAGTTGACTGAAGGACGTGGTGAAGAATCAGTTGTGTTGCAGATGAGTGTCGAGAAGAAGTCTTAGTCAAGTACCAAAAAGTTGTGTTTGTCAGCAGACTGGCAGTGGAGTCACTCCCAGATGTTTGGAGAAGACTTATAAAGAGGTATACCGGCAAAAGGACTCGAAGAAAGCTAAGAAAGTCCATTGGAATGAAAAGTCAAGAAATTACATAAAGTGGAAAGGGAAGAGACTGCAACCTTAAAGCTATCTTGCTAAAAGAGTGCAAGAGGCTGGGAACCAATGGGAAGTTAGCAGAATGCTATAGTGTTTTAGGTAACCTGCACGACATTAAATTAAGGTTGGGCCAACATCATTTGTTGCATATGAAGACAAGCCAATGATCAAGAAGTGAAGTTTGAAAAGTATCTATCTCTTCAATGGTCATATTTTCAAACTGCTATTATAAAAGGCTGAGGAACTTATGTGAGATAGTACAAAACACGCATTCAAGCAATCTGAGCAATCGAGCAAGAAAAACTCTCAAGTAATACACTCTTTTTATCAAAGCCGACATTCGAAGTCAATCTATCTAACACTCTCTGGGAAGGAAGAAAAGCTCCAACCAGTTGAAGAGGAAATTTGTTGTAAAGAACAAAGGGGTCTGCACATCTAAGAAGCGAATAAAGTCAGGTGAGGTTCAATTTAGAACCACCTTTGAATCCGTTGGAGGGCTTCGTGATCAACTCCAAGGGTTTGAAGGAGCTAAAGTAGTGAGACAGCTGTCTTGCGAAGAAGCTAAGTCCCAGGAGTAGAGCCAGCTACGTGATCAAGGTTTACTAGGACTATTGTATCCATATTTTAACAATTGTTGCATTCGTAGATTACCTCCAGGAATAGGAGAAGAGTGGAGTCGAGGAATTACCCTATCCTCGAACCACTATAAATTTCCTTGTGTCAGCACTTTACTTACTGCATATTTTATTCTGCTGATAGATATATTTGCCAAACTCAACTTATAATAACTTAATCAAAACAAGTTTTGTAAAACCTATTTAACAAAAAGGGTGTAAGACAGTTAGCTAAATTTTTAAAGAGCTCACTCCAATCAGCTGAGTTACTCTATAAATTGTTCAGTCGAGTCTTTTGAGTGGTAACTCTCCTGTTGATGTTAAACTAAGTTGTCTCAAACAAATTAAGCTGCTACTTATGTAAAAACTTTGATTTAAAGATCAAAACTAGAAAATTGGTTAAGTCTATTCAACCCTCCCCCTCCCCTTCTAAACTTAACACAAACACCCCTTTGGACCTACACTATTACAACATGAGCATGAAAATGAATCCTTTAGAAGTTTGCTGAAGTTTTCTTGTTGATGTAGAATAATGTGTTATATTTGATCCTCCAATGCTTCATCTATTTATAGAATAGGTCCAAGAAGTCTTCAACATAGGCTCTGCTAATTGAATTTTGTCTGGAAAAGAAGGATCATAAATGGTTAATAAATGTGAAGCCTTAATATGTTGAGAAGTGTTTCTGCAACGGATAACATTTATTGTCAAAAGACTATAGGTATCAGCCGCTATGTTGAAAATTCGAATTATTAAACCATTGAATAAAGTTTTGGCACAGTATGACATAGAGGGAAACCGATGACTGTCTATGGTGACCGATCACTATACCATAGAGACCCGTTGCTATGGATGGTGGTCGTTCGACCTCGAAACAGAGAACAAGTATTTGAAAAATAAAACAATCAGGCACCCGTCGCCATAGGGGGTGACTTGTTGCTTAAACCTGAAATTTTCTCTTTTTTTTTCACAAGTTTTAAACTCACAGGTATGGGTCTCCCTACTACGGCGACCAATCGACCTCTTCAAAGAGAATTTATCCGATTTTTGTCAAAAATAAAGTTCAAGAAGTACTTTAAAAACTTAGTAAAAATCAAATAAAATATTTTGAAGTATTTGGACAACTTTTAGAAACATTGTTTTGATATAAAACTTACTTATTTGAAATCATCAAAATCAAAATAAAAACATTGTTCTAACAAACTCCTCTTTTTGATGATTACAATCCAAATAAATGAAACAAGATATTCCGGTCAAAAAAGTCTATTCATTTTAAGCAACACTTTTCAAGATAATGATCATGAAAAATAAAGAGCCACAATTTTTCAAAACATGTTTTAAAAGCTTCCCCTATCAACATGCATAGAAGATAACTTATAACTTATAAGCTTAGCTTTTTCAAAATGGTTTAAAAGCTAAAGAGGTTAATAGCTCCCCCTTCAAGAGTAATAAGGCAATATTCCACAACTTAAGAGCTTTAGCTTATTTGAATAAGCTTTTTACCAATGAGCTTTCTTTGTGAGCTTTTTCTAGCTCAATTGATCTTACCATTTAGCTTGTGAGGTCATTGTATTTATCTCCCCCTTTGGATTCATCAAAAAGACCATATGCATCGGAAAACATCATATATGTACATATCAAAGTGCACATGATAATAAAAACATGCAATATCCATGAAAAAGTCATGCTTATTTGTTTAAAGTATCACAATAATATGTTAAGATCGTGAGAGAGGTATCATATGAATTCCAATCAATTAGTCCAACAAGAGCATGCAAATGAGTGAAATTTCATTGAGAGATTTTATCAAACACATGGCATACATAGATAGAGACCAAGGACATATATGCAATTTGTATATCGCATTAAGCCAAAAATTTCAATATCAATCCTAATTCTAGTGCAATAATCCAACAATGTAAACAATCTCCATCAAATAAATTTGATATATTCAAAAATACCAAAAGTTCCAAAAATATCCAAGGGTTCAACCCATGGGAGATGATAAAAGTGGAACCAAACCTACCAATGATTGAGGAAGAGGAATGAGAAAGATTGGAGATGCATTTTTTAACCTCAATATAATAGCAAATGCAAAATATATGTCATTTGGTATGATATGTGTGTGAAATGTGTGACGGGTGTGTAGAGTGTCAAATACTGAAGGAGCACAGACAATGTTTTAAAAAATTCAGCACTTATGGCATCCGGTCGCTATAGGGGCGACCAGTGCCTGAACACAGCGACCAGTCGCCCTTCACAATGACATGTCCCTATTTCAGTGTAATCCCTATGTTCGATTTTGAAGTTTTGAGAATTTGATTTTTCACCCTAAAAAGATAAAATGCTCAAAATACAAAAATATACCTTATTCAATATGCATTATGCATAAACGAGTTCGAATTAAGTTAAAAGACTCAGTGGTTAATGATTTTATAAAAATATCCACGAGTTAATCTTGAGACGGAACAAAGATCATCTCAATTTTTCGTTTAGAAACACAATCCCTTAAAAAGTGATGTCGAGCCTCAGTAAGTTTGGTTCGATTATGATGAACTAGATTTTGATAAATATTAATAGCGGAGGTATTGTCATAATAAATAGGAGCTTTTTCAAAAGAAAATCTGTAATACGCTAAGGTTTGTTTCATCAAAAGTAATTGTGCACAATAAAAGCTGCGGAAATATATCCGGCTTCGGCCATTGATAAATATACACAATTTTGTTTCTTTGAAAACCATGAAACTAGTCAATCGCCTAAAAATTGACATGAGCCTGATGTACTTTTACGATCATCAATGTTACCGGCACAATCCAATTCACTATATCTTTTAAGGAAAAAATTTCATTCTTAGGATAAAACAAGCAATAAGAAAAATTATTTTTACGGCACTTAAATTGAGATTATTTGGGATTGCTTTGAAATCGAGCACATAGGTATACGACTTGAAGAATATCGGGCCTAATTGCGGTTAAATAAAGTATACTATCAATCATACCTTGATACTTAGATTCATCAACCGATTTACCTTTTGTATCCTTGTCGAGCTTAATGTTTGTTGGCATTGGAGTTGCAACGGTTCTTCCTTCTTCAATCCCGAACATTTTTAGATTTCTTAAGTATACTTTAATTGTGAGATATAAATACCTTCTTAACTTTGTATGATTTGGAGTCCAAGGAAGAAATTGAGTTCTCGCATCATACTCATCTCAAATTCACCTCGCATTAACTTAGAAAATTTCTTGCACAAAGATTCATTAGTAGCACCAAAAATGATATAATCAACATAAACTTGAACTAAGAGGCCATCTTGACCATTTTCAAAAACAAAGAGAGTAGTATGAACTTTACCTCTTGTAAAACTATTTTCTAAAAGAAAAGAACTTAGTATATCATACCATGCTTGAGGTCTTGTTTAAGACCATATAAAGCCTTTTTAAGTTTACAAACATCATTTGGTCTTGAAAACCATTTAAGAAAGCGGATTAACATCCATTTGGTAAAGTTTAAAATTTTCGAGACAAGAATGACCAATCAAGATACGAATAGCCTCAAAACGTGCTATGGGTGCAAAAGTTTCATCATAATAATACCTTCTTCGTGACAATAACATTGAGCTTCTAACGTTGCTTTTTGTCGAATGATGTTGCCTTGATCGTCAAGTTTGTCCAGATTACCCATTTTGTTCCAATGATAGTGTGAGACGGGGGACAAGGCACAAGTTTCCAAACATCATACCTTTCAATTGATTTAGCTCTTCTTGCATCTCTAGAAACAAGTCTTCATCTTCAATGGCTTCCTTAGCATTTTTCGCTCTTTTTGACATATAAGAGCTTTTTCGGCAAATTTTTTTCTTGTCCTTACCTTGTCAAGTGGATCTCCAATTATAAGAACTTTTGATTAATCTTCTTTGAATTTTAGAGTCACGGGAAGATCCGATGGATCACCCTTGTCCTCTTGTTGAACATTGAAGTAGAAGGTTGATCATTTTGAGTGTAGTTTTACTACAACATAAATGACATTAGGTAACACAAATTTTGTAGCACTTTTTACATAAGGTACATATGTAACACATGTTTGTAACACTTTTTACATTACAATATTTATGTAACACTTTTGTAACACTTTATCAATATGTAACGCTTATATGTAACACTTTTAAATAACACTTTTTAAGCATCACTTTTTTTTGTTATTTCTTTTGTAACGCAAATAGGTATCACTTTATTTAAGAAGCACTCTTGGCAACACTATAGTTTATTAATTGTACACTTTTTAGGCTATATTTTACTAACCAAAAGTTATATAACTATAATTAAATCATGTGAATGGTTTATTTAACTAATTGATGTCACAAATAGGTGAAGACAAAAAAAATCACCAAACCTAAAAATTGTAGACATCATGTATTCTATTTTTTTTCCTGAATTTTTATTTTCTTTTTATAAAGTATTTTAATTTTGCTTTTATTTTTTTATTTTTTACGGAGGTAATTAATGCCGTCATAGTACCGATGGAAAATGTGCGTGTATATATTTTATTATTATTAATTATTTATTTTTTTAATTTTTTCTAACGGAGACCAAGTTCATCATTAACCTTTTTTTATTTTTTTTACTTTTTAAAAAAATTACCAATGAAAATTGATGTTGTCGGTAATTACTTAGGTATTTTTTTCCGTAGGTAAATTATTTTTTCATTATTTATTTATTATTTAAACTTTTTAATGTTAGAACTTTTTCATCTGTCGGTAAATTAATTTTATATTTTTATATATATTTTATTTTTACGATTGAATATTGATTAGTTGATAAATTTATTTTATATATTTTTGATATTTTTAATTTTTTGTGTCCTTTAATATATAACTTAATATGATTTTCAAACTGTATACTATATAATATGAAATTTGATATATACAGTGTATAATATAATTTAATATATATTATATAATGTAAATATTTATTATATAAAATATACATATAATATATTTTTTATACAATTTTAAAATATATATGTGTATGTGTATATATAAAATAAAACAAATGTTATAATAAGAATCATCTTAGCTTAGTGACAAATTGTCACTTCCACACATAACATGTCGTGGGTTCGAATCTACTTGGTGGCAAAAAATAGTATTTCTACGAAGTGCTACAAAAAAAGTGTTACATAAGATTTATATGTAAGACTGTAGAAGTATTTTTTTGAAATTGTTACAAATATAAAAAGTGTTACAAAAAATGTTACATAAGATTCATAGGTAACACTTTAGAAATATTACTTCAAAGTATTACCAATAGAGAACTTAATGTAACACTTAGAAAAAATGTCACTAAAAGCTAATAAAAGTGATATCTTAGACTATAGGTAGCACGGGCAAATGCAGCACCATAAAAGTGCTACCTATTGTCTATAGTAACATTTTATGGGCATTATGTAATATTTTTTGGGTGTTACCTAATATCATTTATGTTGTAGTGTTTGGAACAATTGGTCCAACTTCATCTTCTTCATTACTGTCATCGTTTGGAATTCTTTCATCACCGGAAGTTTCATTGAATTTGACGTGAATAGATTCTTCGACCACCCAGCTCGTCTTGTTATATATTCGGTATGCCTTGCTCTCAGTCGAATACCCCATAAATATTCACTCATCGTCCTTAAATCAAGTTTATCCAAATAATCATTGGTGTTCAAGATAAAACACTTGCAACCAAATATTTTGAAATAGTTAATATTTGGTGTTCTTCCTTTCCAAAGCTCATAAGGAGTTTTGTTCAACTTTGGACGAAGATATACTCGATATACAACATAGCAAGTAGTGTTCACGGCTTCGGCCAAAAAATATTTTGGAAGAGAAAATTCATTGAGCATAGAACGACACATTTCTTATAAAGTTCGATTTTTCCTTTCAGCTACACCATTTTGTTGGGGAGTTCTTGGAGCCAAAATGTTATGTCCACATCCCTTGGTTTCACATAAAACTCTAAAATCACCATCAAATTCACCTCCTCGATCACTCCTTATAGATTTAATGGTATCTTCTTTTCCATTTTCTATAAGTTTACACAACTTAGCAAACTCATAAGCGGCATCATTTTTATTAGCAAGAAAAATAGCCCAAGTATATCTAGAAAAATCATCAACTATAATGAATGTGTAATGTTTTCCATTTAGACTAGTCATGCCAATATCCCCGTCAAATCTAGATTAAGAAGTTGTAATTATTTGGTTGTGGAAATTTAATATTTGGTCTTAAAACTACTTTTAGCTAATTTGTTCTTTTGACAAGTGTGACATTAGCCAAGATTTTAAAATTTTAATTTGGGTAGTCTCTTGACATGTTGGTTTTTGCAACTATTTTGTAAATTTTTGTATACAACATGTCCTAGTTGCCTATGCCATAAACTAGTTAAATTGTTAATAGCGACAAGACAAGAAACATTTTGACTAACCAAATTACTTGTACAAATTTTGTAAAGATTGTCTTTTCTACTTGCTTCACAAATAATTTTACCATTTTTGAGAATAGGGTATTTTTCTTTATTAAAAAGAACATCATAATTTAAATCACAAACTTGGCTTACACTTATCAAATTGAACTTAAGCCCATCTACTAATAAAATATCATTTAGAGAGAAAGAAGAATTACCAACGTTTCCATTGCCAAAGATTTTGCTTTTTCCATTTACGAACATAACCATTCATTCCTCTTGTAGCTTGATGTTGGTGAAAAGATGTTCTTTTTTGGTCATATGGTGCGAACATTCGCTGTCCACGAGCTATTTTGGAATCCTCCTTGATTGTGATTTCTCCAAGTACCTAAAATTAATTTGTTTTTAGGTAGCCTAGAGTGTTGGGGTCCAAGGGGGTTAGCATTGAGACATTTGAGTCTCCAAAAATTACTATTTCGATTTTTATTTTAGAAGTGCTAGCAAGATGTCTATTTTTACCACAATAAAAACACGTAATCGTTTTAGAACTACTATCACATATGAAAGTTGAAGCTTGGTTCTTTTTCTTTACATAGGTGTGAAAAGGTTTCTAACCAAGTCCTAGTTTTGATTGCTCACTTCTTTGTGCACCAAGAATTTTCGTAAACTTATCGGTACTCAATATAAAATATTGCCCATCCTTTTCAAATTTTCTATCTCTTTTGTAAGCAATTGTTTTTCGTAATCAAGACTCTTAACCTTAGCAAGAGTGATAGTATGTGCATGGTCAAAAGATTCATAAGAGGAAATAACTTATCTTTTTCTAATTTTAAATCTTTAAAATCCTTTTTCAAACTTTTGTATTTGCAAATCATATCTCTAAACTCATTTTGTAAATTATCATAATCTTCTTGAAGTTCATCAATTAAAGACGAGGAAGAAGAGTTAGAGCGTACCTCATTGTTTTCATCATCTATGGACATGAGACCTTGTTCAGTTTCTTCTTCATCATCGGATGTTGCAAGAAGATCATCCCATGTTTTGACATTGTTAGGAATTTTATTGTTTAGATTTTGATGAATGCCATGTAAAACTTAGAATAGAAAGTTGGCTCCCAATTTTTGTTGTAAAATGCATTGTAATGAATAGAGTGGCCAAGTGAGTTAAGTCGCCTACGTCCCAACATGCAAGAAGACAATCAAGACTGAAGGAAGACTCTGCTGAGAGACGGTTTGAGTATGGCAAAGAAGAGTAGACGGGAACTCTCTTGAAGAAGCGGTGAGATGAGTGGAGCATCGGTCAAGTCAACTCAAGAAAAGCCAAGTCTCAAGTTGAAGTGACATAAGAGTCATCCAATGATTGCGACTCTAAGTCACCTGGGAAAGCAAGGAAATGCGGTCAAGTCGAGATAATCGTAAAAGAACCGTTTAAATCAAGAGATTTACTTAAACAAGTAATATCTCCATACCACCTTTCTTGGAGTGCTCACCCCGAAAGCGTGCAAATGGAATGAACAATGGGAAGCACTACACCGTGTCGAACTGCGAAAAGGTGAAAGAACAATTCATACGAGGAAACGGCAATTCCAAGAAGCGCAAGCCAACAAGCGCAAAGTGACTTTCAAAAATAAGCCTATCTCTTCAACGGAAAATTTTTGAAAGTTCACTATAAAAGGTGAGGAGTTTGTTTGAGAAATAGGATGCATGAATGACACGTACGTGAGATACACAAGCACATTAGAAAAACTGAAACAATCTCAATCCTCAAGCCTACATTACGAAGTACATCAATCCAACACTCACTGTGAAGGAAAGAGAACTTCAATCAGTTGAAGAGGAAACTCTTGAAGAAAAGGGGTCTACTTTCCAGGAAGGATTGTAGAAAGGTTCAAGGTTGAACTAAGTCTTAAGCATTTGGAGGGCTTCGTGATCAAATCCAAAGAGCTTGAGCAAGTGAGCTGTAGTAGCAAAGGCAGCTGCCTGTGAAGAAGCTGAGTCGCACGAGAAGCCGGTGAGTGATCAAGGCGTCTCAGATCGAGTCCCAAAGGATCAAGTCGGCTATTGTGATCAAGACTCAAGATTCGGACGGGTGTTACCACTTTGTAAACCGATCATTACTTAGTGGATTCCTCCAGGAGTTGGAGAAGAGAGGAGTAGAAGAATTACCCCATCTTCGAACCTCTATAAAAACTTTTCTTGTGTCATTTACATTTCAACATTTAAATTCCGCACTTTTAATTGCTTATATCTCTTTGATAAATTTGCTACCCATTTGATAATCTATAAGTACTTAATCAAGCTCTAAAATCTTGCTTAATCAAACTTAAGGGTGTTAAGTCTTCCATTTGAAAATAAAACCATAGTTGAGTTAAATTGTAGCCAATTGGTGAGTTACTCCATCAACGGCTCACCGTGAGTCTTTGAGAGATTAACTCTCTTGAGTGACTAATTCGATTGTCCATCAAGGACAACTGTGTAGAATTAACTCTGTAGATTTAAAAGGACTAAATCGAAAATTTGGTAAGGTTTATTCAACCCCCCCTTCTAAACCTTACACTTACACCCCTTGGGACCTACAAGTGGTATCGAGCGGTTGGTTCATTGAACCCTCCGCACCAGTTCTTGAACTAGATCTCCAAACTTTTCAAAGTCCGCTTTAGTACTTAAACTTTCAAAACTCTTTTCATTTAAAATCATTATCATGGAAGCAAATTTGACACGCATCCCTATGTTCACTATTGAAGAATTTGATGATTGGAAAATTCGTATGCGAGGCTCATCTATCAAAGATTACATGATGAGATGTGGATAGTGATAGAAGATGGGCCTCTACAAATTTTAAAGGTGAACACAATTTTGTCTGAAGAAGAGTTGCGGTGAAGGAGAAGAAGATCTTGCTCCTAGACCGGTCATGGTTGAAAAACCAAGAATCGAGTGGACAAATGATGACAGAAAAAGATACAACCTGGATAATGTAGCCAAGGACATCCTCTACAAAACCTTGGACAAAGCCATGTTCAACAAAGTCAAATCATGCAAAACGGCTAAAGAAATGCGGGACAAGCCGACATTAATTTGTGAAGGCTCGTGAGCAAATCAAAGAAAACAAATTATCGTAGCTATACGAAGTTTGAAAATTTCAAAATGATCTCAGGAGAGAACCTGGATCAACTGGATGCTCGGTTCTGTAAATCACAAATGAGTATCTACACTTGGAAAGGAATATACGAGGAAATGTGTATGAAGATCCTCAAAAGTCTTCGGTGAATGGGAAATGAAGGTCATGGCACCGAGACATTCCATGGACCTATCAAAGACATCCAACCATGAACTATTCTCGGACCTCAAAGCCTATGAGTTTGAGTTTGAGAAGAAAAGACCGAGGAAGAGACAAGATGTACCCAAAACAATTTGCTCTAATTGTCAAAGATGGGAAGAGAGCTGAGGTCAAAGAGGCAATTGACCCGGAAGAAATAGCCCACGATGGTTAAAAGATTTAACAAGTTCTTTAACAAGAACTACAAGAGAGGAAAGGGTGAATCTTCGGAAGACACTCGGCTCCCTCCAAATCAAGGGATGATAGGCCAACCAAGAGAGCAGATCATCAACAAGTTGAGTATCAAAGGGTCGACAACTCAAGAGTAGAAAGAGTGATCAAAAGGTGAATATCTATGTTGGAATTGTAGACAACCAGGTCACTATGCCATTGATTTGCTCATATCCTGTAGTCAACAAGTACAGGAATGAAGAAGAAAGAAAGGTCTTGAGAGAAAGAAGACAAGAAAAGAAAAAGACAATGATGGGCAGAGATCAACGAGATGCCAAGTCAAGAGAGAGACGGTGATTCGAGAGCGTGAAGCTAACTACTCAAGTGACTACGAAGAAGAAGCCTTGATCCGCTTAATGGCCAAAGAACAAGATCAAGAAGATGAGGTACAATCTAATTCAACAAGCTCGACACTAGTGATAGTGATTTGACACACACACTTCATCACCTCTCGATCTTTATGATTCATTAGGCAAAATGATGAAAGATTTTGAACACATCAAATCCTCACACACACTATTGAATGAGGAAAAAACAGCCTACTTAAAAGTCAAAACTCAAAGCTGACTAAGGAGTTGAGTACTCTAAGTCAAATAGTTGTTGAAAATGAAAGTTTAAAGGCCGAAAATGCTAAATTAGTAGCAGAGATTGCTGCTATAGAGAAGAGGGAGAATGACCTCAAGAATGTTATTGCCTCATTCACTAAGGCATCTAAATCATTGGATGATCTTATTATGAGTCAAAGAGAATGTGGAGACAAGACAAGCTTAGGATTTAATTCCTTTGTGCCATGTCAAACCTCAAGAGTAATTTTGGAAAAAGGATCTTCAAGTCATGAAGAGTCTGAAAAATCCAAAACTCTAAATATTGCACACACTTTCACTCCAAAGCACAATACTAAGCAAACGGCCTTGGTTACAAAGGAAAAGGAAAATGACCGATTGAGTATCTTTGAAAGGGCGGTGAGAAGAGATTCGGTAGAGTCCTCAAAGCAAACTCCTAACGAGAAAATACTACTGTAAAAAGGAAGCAGAGCTACCAAAACTCCCAGAAAATCCATAAGTGAAATACATATGATGGGAATGGTAGAAAATATCCAAGCCAAGCTGATTGGAACAATGTGAACTATCAGCATAGACTTATGGAATATAAGCCTAGATGGCAAAGGCCTAGAACTCAGCAAAGGCCATTCCAAAAGCACAAGAGCTTTCATCAAAGACACATATGCACCTAGGCACTACACTCAAAAACACCACAATTACCCAAGGAAGGCAATTGCTAAAACACATATGCAGGCATACAGACAAAAGAGACAATTTGTATGAACCTAGAATCCCCAAGCAATTTGCCAGGATTAATTATGATTATGGCATCGATAGATGGCAACCCCTTAGAGTCAAATCATTTGGCTATAGGTTGGTTGGATCATCTTACAATTCTAACCCCTCAGGACCGGACAAGTATGGGTACCTAAAACTTAATTTCCTTGATTGCGGGTTCAAGGAAGTGAGTGCCAAGGAACCTGGTACATGGATAGTGGTCATTCCGGACATATGACAGAAACAAGAGAAATCTGTCAAAATTCAAGGAAGTCAAAGGAGCCAAAGTCATATTTGGAGGAAATGAAGCTCCTGGTGAAATAAGAGGCATTGGATCCATCAAGAGGAATGGATTAGAAATCACGGATGTTGCATATGTTGAAGGACTCAACTTCAACTTCTCGAGTATCGATCGGCTCCGTGACAAGGGCTACAATGTTGGATTCAACATGGGTATATGCCAAATCAAGGATATTGAATCAAATGAAGTTGTCTTTGCAAGGAAGTAGACATAAGAATATGTATGTAGTGGATTGGTCAATCGCAACACCCAAAGACATGTCTCTACTAGCAAAGAGCACCTTTGAATCAAGTTGGTTGTGGCACAAAAAGCCGAGTCACCTGAATTTCAAAACAATTAACAAGCTAGCAAGAAGTCATCTTGTAGAAGGACTTCAGGACTCAAAGATACAAGAAGGAGAGTATATGTGATGCATGTCGGAAGGGAAAACAAATCAAGTCGTCGTTCAAAGAAAAGACAAGCCCATCCTCAACAAGAATATTGCATCCGCTTCATATGGATCTATTTGGCCCAAAGTGGAACCGGCCAAAGATAAGTGGAAAGAAATACACCTTGGTGGTAGTAGATGACTACTCAAGATATACATGGACAATATTCATGTGCAAGAAGAAAGAAACTCTACAAAAACTACCACGGTGATGAAGAGGATCCAAAATGAGAAGAATCAAACCATTATCAAAATAAGATCGGATAGAGGAACCGAGTTTGTCAATGGAATAATAACTCGATCTTGTATTGAGAATGGTATTGGTCATGAACTATCACCGCAAGGACTCCACAAATGAGAATGGAGTTGCGAAAGAAGGAAGCAGAACCCTCAAAGAAGCAAAGCAAGGACCATGTTAGTCTGAAGGAGGGTTACAAAAAGATTTTGGTCAAGCAATCAACACGACTTGCTACACCCAAAACAGATGTATTATAAATAGACAGCTAACAAAGACTCCCTATGAGATATGGTGGAAGAAAACCAAGTGTTGCATATTTCAAAATATTTGGATGTAAATGCTTCATTCACAACAATGGCAAAGACAACCTAAAGGCTTTTGATGCTAAAGCGATGAGGGTATCTTCGATACTCACCAAAAGCAAAGCCTCTACAGAATACTCAACAAAAGAACTATGGTTACGAAGAATCCATTCATGTAGTATTCGATGAGCCAAATGTAAATGGAGAAGACATTGAAGAGTCGGTGATAAGTGAATCATCCAACCATCTGAGAAGAGTCCCTATCAAGTCAAGTGGAATTATCAATTGAGGAAGAAGATGAGATAGTGAATCTCAAAAGCAATTTGGAAAATCTGCGGTGAGTGACCACGAGAGAGCGACCCACAAAGAACACAATACCGCAAGTCGATCGAATCCAGCCTAACTTACTCCAACTTTGACGTAAGATGGCTAAGAGACCATCCACCGTAACTTGTCATTGGAGATATAAGAGAAGGTGTCAAGACAAGATCCGAACTCAACAGAAGCAATGTTCACATGCTTCATTTCGCAAATAGAGCCCAAAGATGTGTCACAAGCATTGGGACGACACACATTGGATTCAAGCTATGCAAGAAGAGTCTGAATCGGTTTGAGAGAAATAAAGTATGGTAATTAGTGCAAAGACCCATACATCAAAATGTTAATGGAACCAAATGGGTATTCGAAATAAGATGAACGAGGAAGGTTCTGGTAAGAAACAAAGCAAGACTAGTAGCCAAAGGATATTGCCAAGAAGAAGGGATAGATTTTGATGAAACATTTGCCCTCGTAGCAAGATTGGAAGCTATAAGGATGTTTCTTGCCTATGCGACTCACAAGAATTTCATTGTATATCAAATGGATGTAAAAAGTGCATTCCTAAATGGTTTATTGGAAGAAGAAGTATATGTTGAACAACCTCCAGGATTTGAGCGAGAAGACTCTTGGAGACAAGGTATATAAACTCAAGAAAGCCTTGTATGGATTGAAACAGCACCCGTGAGCATGGTATGATACCCCGTCACAATTCGATTGAAAATGGATTCACAAAAGGAAAAGTAGATAGAACACTTTTCAGTAATTCAAGACAAGAAGAGTATCTTTGCTTGTTCAAATATATGTGGATGACATCATTTTTGGATCCACTAACAAAGAGTTGTGTGAAAAATTCTCAAACCTCATGCAAAGCAAATTTGAAATGAGCATGATGGGAGAGCCGACATTCTTCCTTGGACTTCAAGTGAAACAAGTGAAGGATGGAACCTTCATAAGTCAAACAAAATATACCGAGAGATTTAATGAAGAAGTTTGGTATGGAAGAGAAGTCTTGATAAAAATACCAATGAACACATCGATTAAAATGGACATGGATGCGGATGGCAAGCTCGTAGATCAAACAAGATCTGAGCACTTATTGGATCATGCTCTATCTCACAAAGAAGCAGGCCGACATCACCTTTTTTGTAGGTGTATGTGCAAGATTTCAATCTGCTCCAAAAGAGAGCCATATGATGCAGATGAGCTAAAAGAATACCGAGATACTTGAAAGGAAGCCAAGAAGTAGGCCTATGGTATCCAAAGGAAGGTGGATTCGGACTAATTGGCTATTCGGACTCGACTATCTTTGGATGCGAGTGGACAGGAAGAGCACTTCGTGCACTGTTAAATGCTAGGAAACAGACTAATTTCCTGGTTTAGCAAGAAGCAAAACTCAATAGCCACCTCTGGTGAGGCGAATACATAGCTGCGGCAAATTGTTGTGCCCAAGTCCTATGGATGAGACAAAGTGAGAGACTATGAAGTTGAAGAAAAAGAAATTCCTATCATGTGTGATAACACAAGTGCCATTGCAATCACTCAAAATCCTGTGTTGCACTCAAGAACAAAACATATAGATGTCGATATCATTTCATAAGAGATCATGTTGAAAAGAAGGACATTATCTTGGAATATATCTCAACCGATAAACAACTAGTCGACATCTTCACAAAACCATTATGTGAGTCAAGATTTGAAGAACTCAAGCATGAGTTGGGGTTAATTGTCTTTGGTGACACTCAGACGAATCAAAGAAGAGAATTAGAATAGAAAAGGAGTGAAAAAGAGCCGAAAACAAAAATCACTCAAGAATCACCAGATGTCGGAAAAGACAGACTACACCAAGTCGGTGATTGAGTCACTAAAAGAATCTGCGAGGAGTAGAGTTAAAGCGGCTAAGAGATAAGTGAATAACTTATGAGCAAAGTGACAAAAACGCAATCGTTTGACTTAAGCGGGAATGTTTTAAGGAACACGTCAAAGATAATGATGATGTGTACGGACATAAAGTTGCACACTAAGCTTATGATTGGATATAAATGCTGCCACATTAAATACGAGGCGTGAAATGCTCAATAGGCGTGCGAAATCCAAGCCGTTGATTTTGATCACAATTCAAAACCGTCTCGCACGCGTCCTTTCATAAACCATATTTAAACCATTTTCGCCCGTTTCTCTCTCACATTTCTAAAACTGTTCATATCTTTCTCTCAAAAGGCAAAGGCAAATACTCTCGAAACCCTATCAACCTTCAAATCAATTTCTGAGATTTTTCCTTGAAATACTTCTGAGAAATGGCACCAACTTATGACTTTACTAAGCTAGGAAAGCAAATCCACACCGGTTCGACGGTGGATTTTGATGGAATGGTGAAGCAGGGGGTCCGACGACACTGCGGTGAAGAAAATTCTTTGAGAAGTTGGAAACGTCCGGACTAAAACCGTTTGTAACACTGGAATATCCGATGACCTATGTGGAGGAGGTCGCACAATTCTACGTGAATGCTGAGATTCACGACGAAGGAATCAAGTCATCTGTTCACGGGGAAGCGGTGACTATCACCGCCAAGGATTTGGCTGAATATTGCTCACTACCAAAGAAAAGGAGCAACGAGATTAAGGAAGCCGATGTCAACTTGGCCGACGCATGGAAAGAAATAGCCAAGTCCGACCTTGCCGATAAAATTATATACACAACAAACAAGAGATCTGTTTGAAGGAGGATTATCATAAATTGTTGGGCATAGTTGCCAAATGTATCGACATCAAATTTGGCGACTTTGACCAATCACAAAGGCAAAGCTGATTGTGATGCTGCAATCATCGAAGAAAAGAAGATAAACTGGGTTGAGTTTATCTACGCAGACTCGCCAAAACGTGGGGAACAAGTCCTTCAAAGAAGATGGCACATTTGGAGGATCTCAGGATATGGGCCACGGTGATTGGCCGACTATTGGAGGTGAAAGGAGTACCTCTTAGACATGGGAAGGCTTTCCATGTCAACAAGAGAATGTTGAGCTAACCTCTCGGTGCTCGAAGCGAGCTTACGCCAAGAGAGCGACACCGGTGAGGGGGAATCAGTGACCGGAAGATACAAATGCTTTCTCTCCGGCCAAGAAGAAAGCCTGCCCCTGCAATGCCAAGAAGAGCTGCTACCCCGCAAAGAAAGAAAACCAAACATGCTCTCGCCCGCAGCAGAAGTCACCGCCTGGCCAGCCGTGTCACCCCGCCGCAGCTAGCCGGTCGAGAAGGACTCACAAATACCTTCTCCGATCGTCAAAAGGAGGAGAATCGACAAGCCTGCAGACGACCGGCTCTCTCGAAACAAACACCAAAGACGGCCCCCCGCCCAAGACTCGAGAGGACACCGCCTCAAACTAAATTCCCCCCGGGTAGAAACCAGAGACGAAGAAGACTCGTCAAGCGCCCCGAACAGAGAAACCAGTGAGTCGATTACTCACCTAGCACAAATACAGAGACTACTTTGGAGAAGTAGAGTCTCCGGATGTAGTTGATGAAACAGCCAAGTCTGCTGGAGGCGACCACAGAGGCAACTCAAGACACACTGTAGCTCACACAATTTGAAACTCAAGAAGAACCAGCCCAAGCGGACAGGTGATGTAATGATCCTATCTCCACCTTACCCGGACATCCAAAATCGTCTGCGTGAGTGGAGAAAATGGAAGTTGAGCAAGTCAAGGGAATAGTTCCAACGGCCCGAGTTCATAGAAGAAGAAGAGGAACTGCTAAATTTCCTTGGACTAACTATCGTGCTCCCAAAGACTTGATGAGGACAATCTGCTTAGACATCCCGCAAATCTACAAGGACAGGGGAGAGAGCAAAGCAAGTCAAGAAGCCGAAGCACGTGAGAAGGCAAGCATCCGCCCTATCTCCCGCACTACGAACACACACATCCTCTCCTTGATGTCTTCTCCGAAAGTGACGAGGAACCGGAGAATGTTGTTGCCTCGTAAGAGTTGCAAATGCAGCAAGCATTGCACGAATCAAGAATTCTTCACGAGCAAAGACTAATGGAGGGACCAGGAGAGTCCTCCGAACACACCGAAATCGATCCTATGGGAGTGGTTCAACAAATAGCCACCGATGTTCCGCTACCACTTCCCCAACTCACTCGGAAGAAGGCAATAATGGAAATGGCGATGGCGGGCTAGTGGGGACCCCTGATTGAGCCAACCCCTATTGAAGGTGTGCTACCACACCGCCCCAACGGTGAACCATCAATTGAAACAAGCCGGGAGTTTGGACGAGAGACCCCACTCCAAGTCACTCGGTGGTGCGCCTGCCGAGGGGGAAACTCCCTCCACCGCAGCAAGGTCGGAGGATGCTGCAGATGACTCCACAGAGAAGCAAGAAGGCAAAGAAGAGAAATTACAATCACAAGAAAAACAAACAAGTTGCCATCAACGAAGCTCGGCGATTGAGACTGTCTTCGGCCGAGGTGTCAACCGCTCTCGAAGGCTAATGACGCCGCGCGATGCGGTCGAGGCACATGAAGGAATGTACTGGGAGTTAACACTGGCGATGAAAGTGCAATCCATGGAGTTGAGACTCCAATGGATGCCATGTAGAAGACCCTAAGACAGTGACATGTCGAAAGGGAGGACAAGGCCTCGCAGCTGTAAGAGAGACCGCCGGAGGAGATGAAGGCCCACGGGAGGTTGAGACTTCCGGGGTAAAGAGGTCAAGTAGTGAACATCTCTCCTGCAATCATCGACCCATCCGAGAAGGAGATCGGCGCACTTCATGATTCCCGTGACAACCCCGATGTCACTTTTCCGGGATCGGGGCGAAGAAAAAGTCGAGTTAACCCCCATGACAAATCCAAAAGACTCACTGCGGATGTTCCAGGCACGAGCAAGTCGATCCCAAGACTACTCGTCAAACTTTTAACTTTGATGATGAGCCACCACTAGAAATCTCATCATCGTCCGATGACGCCGCGATAAGGCCGAGGACAAGTCTCATGAAATGGAAAAATCGTTGAGACCAACGGTCGTTAAGACTGTTGAGGCTCAAGCAGCCGGGTCTACTTCACAACCAAACCCGGTGAACCGTAAAACCACTGCTCGGCTCCTCAAACTACAAAGCAGATCGATTCCCAAAAGAACTTCACGCGCACCGCTCATCATCGAATGATCCGGTTGGCGGTGATGAATCTTTTGT
This sequence comes from Rehmannia glutinosa, assembly GCA_016081115.2. Taxonomy (NCBI): domain Eukaryota; kingdom Viridiplantae; phylum Streptophyta; class Magnoliopsida; order Lamiales; family Orobanchaceae; genus Rehmannia; species Rehmannia glutinosa. Next base: position 39,501,505 of record CM071928.1, on the reverse strand, counting down.
AGAATTTTTCCCTTTCTCACCGGAGATACGAACTCCACGAAGAGTCGAGAAAATGAACAAGCACGCTATCACAAACCACCTCCTGTTCTTCCAACAGACACCATTGTTCCGGTGATTATGACTTCGATGTTGTATGGCCATCACCGCAATGAAGAATCGGTGAAGTTCGAGAAGTGTTCAAGGCACTCTTTTTTCAAGTTGAAAGGATGGAGAGGCATCAGGCCTCTTTGGACATGCGATTGGACAACAGAGATGCCACCCTTACGGTGACTTAAGAGGCATAACGATTCGAATAAGGGAATGGTGGCAACAAAGAAGAAACAATGCGTGTGGAAAGGTGAGATACTTCGGACAATTGTTCAACAAGTGCTGGTGTGGAGAGAGTGAAAATGCCGATGCGAAACGGCCGAGGAACACATTGAGCATATGCATGAAGCTCACACCGCCGAGATCAAGCTGCTGCGTGAGCGTAATGCAAATGATATACAAAGCGTTTGGAAGAACACATGACAAGAAAATTCAGCCTTCTCATGGCCGAGATGAAGCGATTTTTTGAGAATCCAACGCTACTCGTTCAATTCGAGCTGCATACAACGCAGCAGACTTGAAGCGTAATTCAACCATCGAAGACTCGACTTCATGCTTGCCAAGATGTTCCTCGGGTTCCTCTATCCTTTGATGATGCCAAAAGGGGGAAGAGGAATACCTTAAAGCAAAAAAATCAAGCCGAAAAGAAAGGAGCAAATTTGAGAAGGGAAAAAAATCGGTCGAGGAAGTCTTGAAAACGAAGAAAGGAAAACTTGTTGAGGGGGAAGGATCGCAGATGTAACATTGATGATTGCACAAACCCCCAACAGGTCCCGTCCTGGTGACATTATAAGCAAAGAAACTCCCGTGACTCTTCCACTCCAACACTCTCTTTGTATCTATGGCCGAGAAGAGAAAAGCAATTGAAGCGGGGATGAAGGAAGTGGAAGGAAGAATGGATGCCAGGGTGATGAACATCTTGAAAGAACATGGAGGCATTCCGGTTGACAGAGACACGTATGCCATTTCGGATGTCGGGACAGAGCCACGATCGGTTGACGAATTCAAAACGCTCGAATCAAGGATATTTTGCAAATATGTCCCATGGCTCAAGCTTGGGACTGATCTTGGGAAAAGGGTCTCACATTATGTGAAGAAGCCGACAGCAAAGCGAGACTTTAAGCGATCCTCTGCTGGTCACACTGGCCGCCACTCACTGGAAGAAGAAGACCAAGACAAAGATACGCCCGGAGGAAGAGGAAGAAACAAGAGGATGTGGAGGAAGAAGCTTGAGACCTAGGCCTCGCCCAAGAATATTGAATACGTAGATCCGGGAAAGAAAGGAGGGATCTATCGGGCGGGCTTGACCAAGTGGCGAATTTGCGAGTGGCTAAAACTAACGCTGAGTATGTAAAGAGAATAGAAGAAGAAAACAAAAGACAAACTCAGCTATGGCAGGAGAGACAGGAAAGAACAAGGAAAGACGAAGCTGCCAGGAAGGAATATGAGAAGAAAAAGAAGGCAGCTGACGACGAGAAAAAGAGGAGAAGAGAAGAAGATGCTGATCAAGATGAAAGAAGGAGACAGCGAAGGAGATGAAGTGTTGTTGTCCAACCCTTCGTGTATTTTATCATGTAAATACATACAATGTAAGTCTTCTGTAATAAAGCTATAAATTCTTTATTTTCAGTATAGACAAAATATACTCTGATACACCTTGTAAACAGTTGTGTTAAGTACAAGAATGATATGATCAATAAACAGATCTATTCTATGCATACATTCTATGTCACTACACTATCTGTATGTATCTTTGTTGTTTGCATTTTTGAATGAATTAAGTTTTGGCATCATCAAAAAGGGGGAAATTGTTAGGAATTTTATTGTTTAGATTTTGATGAATGCCATGTAAAACTTAGAATAGAAAGTTGGCTCCCCAATTTTTGTTGTAAAATGCATTGTAATGAATAGAGCCGCTGCCGAGTTAAGTCGCCTACGTCCCAACATGCAAGAAGACAATTGAAGACTGAAGGAAGACTCACGAGAGACAGTGAGTATGGCAAAGAAGAGTAGACGGAACTCTATCAAGAAGCGGTGAGATGCAACAGTGAGTGGAGCATCACCAAGTCAACTCAAGAAAAGCCAAGTCTCAAGTTGAAGTGACATAAGAGTCATCCAATGATTGGAAGTCGACTCTAAGTCACCTGGGGAAAGCAAGGAAATGCAGTCAAGTCGAGATAATCGTAAAAGAACCGTTGTACGTAAATCAAGAGATTTACTTAAACAAGTAATATCTCCATACCACCTTTCTTGGAGTGCTCATCCCCCGAAGCGTGCAAATGGAATGAACCAATGGGAAGCACTACACCGTGTCGAACTCGAAAAGGTGAAAGAACAATTCATACGAGGAAACGGCAATTCCAAGAACTGCAAGCCAACAACTGCAAAGTGACTTTCAAAAATAAGCCTATCTCTTCAACGGGCAAATTTTTGAAAGTTCACTATAAAAGGCTGAGGAGTTTGTTTGAGAAATAGGATGCATGAATGACACGTACGTGAGATACACAAGCACATTAGAAAAACTGAAACAATCTCAATCCTCAAGCCTACATTACGAAGTACATCAATCCAACACTCACCTGTGAAGGAAAGAGAACTTCAATCAGTTGAAGAGGAAACTCTTGAAGAAAAGGGGTCTACTTTCCAGGAAGGATTGTAGAAAGGTTCAAGGTTGAACTAAGTCTTAAGCATTTGGAGGGCTTCGTGATCAAATCCAAAGAGCTTGAGCAAGTGAGCTGTAGTAGCAAGGCAGCTGCCCTGTGAAGAAGCTGAGTCGTACGAGAAGCCAGCTGAGTGATCAAGGCGTCTCGATCGAGTCCCAAAGGATCAAGTCAATTTGTTGTGATCAAGACTTGTATCCGGACTGTTACCACTTTGTAAACCGATCATTACTTAGTGGATTCCTCCAGGAGTTGGAGAAGAGAGGAGTAGAAGAATTACCCCATCTTCGAACCTCTATAAAAACTTTCTTGTGTCATTTACATTTCAAAGATTTAAATTCTGCACTTTTAATTGCTTATATCTCACGATAAATTTGCTACCCATTTGATAATCTATAAGTACTAAATCAAGCTCTAAAATCTTGCTTAATCAAACTTAAGGGTGTTAAGTCTTCCAATGAAAATAAAACCACAGTTGAGTTAAATTGTAGCCAACAACCGTGAGTTACTCCATCAACAAATTTCAATTTGAGTCATGTTGAGAGATTAACTCTCTTGAGTGACTAATTCGATTGTCCATCAAGGACACAAATGTAGAATTAACTCAGAGATTTAAAAGGACTAAATCGAAAATTTGGTAAGGTTTATTCAACCCCCCCTTCTAAACCTTACACTTACACCCCTTGGGACCTACAGACATCCACATTTAAAGAAATTTTTCTTCTTTTGTTCTTCCTCCACCATCTTAGGATAATCGACTTTAAAGTTCTCGGGTTTTTCGCATTTAAAGCACGATTGTCCCTTGCGTTTCTTGTATTACTTTTATTGACGAATTCGGTAAATTTTCGTACAAGAGCGACCGCTTCCTGATCATCCTCATCACTAGCATCATAAGAATTGTTTGAACTTGGGGCAAGACCTTTAGGTGTAGATTGCATATCCGATTGTGAGGTGGATAGTTTGGAATTCATTTTTTCTTTGAGGTAAACTTTATAAATGAGAAGATTTCCAATAAGCTCATCAAACTTGAGAGTTTCAAGATTTTGAGCTTCCGTGTTAGTTGTCACCTTTTCGGACTATGAACCAAGAAGATCATTCAATACTTTGGTTACCTTTTCTTCTTCGGAGATGACTTTTCCGAGCGCCAATAGAGGGTTGAGGATGATGTCGAGCCTTTCCACCATCTTTGAAATTCCTTCTCCTTCGAACATGATGAAATTTTCGAAGTCTTTAATAAGAATGTTTTTTCAAGCTTGTTTAATCTTCTTAGTTCTTTCATAGATGGTTTCTAATTTTTCCCATACTTTATATGCAAATATTATTCCTCTAATCCGATTATACTTGGTGGTGGTAAGTGAACAATGCAAAATATTTAAAGCCTTACCGTTTAGAGAGAAAGACTTCTTGTCATTTTCTTCAAATTCTTTGAAACTTTTGGGAGTTATTGTTCTATCGTCCAATATATTGGTTGGTTGAGCTACTCCTTCAATTAGTACATTCCAAATATCGAACCTACAACCTTGGAGAAAGAATTCCATTCTATATTTCCAAAAATCGTAGTTGTTGGCGTCGAATAGTGGCAGCTTGTTGGTTGGGGCACTGGTAGTAAGATAGCTTTTTTCGTAGCCATGTATCTTTCCTCTTTACTCGCAAAGATAAACGAGCTTGCCAAAGAGTTTGGCTCTGATACCACTTGTTAGTCTAAGTGGCTATGAAAATCTAGAAAAGGGTGAATAAATTTTCCCCAATTTTCTATTTATGCCCTTTTTTCGAAGAAAATGAAGAAAATAAAAGTGCAGAAAAATAAATCAAACACTCAATGATTTATAGTGTTTCAACCCACCTAGGGCCTACGTCCACTACCACCCGGTATGTCCGAGTGAATTTTGAAAGAAAGAAATTTATTAGTCGATACTAAAAGATTACAACTTCACCTTGAAGAGCATCAAACTCTTCTTACAACAAAAACCTAGAATAGCACCAAATTCTTCTTACACATAATGAATCAACCAAATGTGTTCTTGCCAAAAGAACACCAACAAGTATATCTTGTTTTTGATGATTTTACAAATACAATCAAGATTACACTTTGAATGAAATATTACAAATCAAAAGTGAAAGTGTAATCAAGAAATAAAGCCTAATAAGCAAGATTTGAAAGTGGAGTGCTTAGGCTATTACAACAAGAGTATTAAAATGAAGGCTTTAGAAGTTTGCTTAATTTTTCTTAATGTAGAATAGCTTGTTGTATTTGATCCTCCAGTGCTTCATCTATTAATAGAAGAGCTCCAAGATGTAGTCTTCAACATAGGTTCCTCCTAATTGAATTTTGTTTGTAAAAGAAGGATCCAAACAACTTCAAGAAATGGTTAATAAATGTAAAGCCTTAATTTGCTGAGAACTATTTCTGCAACTGATATAATTTGCTGTCAAATGACTATAGCAACCGGTCGTTGTGTTGAAAATTCGAATTATTAAACCGTTGAATAAAGTTTGACACAGTATGGAATAAAGGGGATTGGTCATTGTCTATGGCGATCGGTTGCTACGGATGGTGACTGTTCGACCTCTAAACAGAGAAAAAGTACAAAAAAAAAAAGAAAACAATCAGGCACCCATTGCCATACGGGAGCGACCGGTCACTACACCCCTGAAATTTTCTCTATTATGTTCACAAGTTTTAAACTCACAGGTACGGGTCTCCCTACTAGGATGACTGGTCGACCTCTTCACAGAGAAGTCCAATTTTTATCAAAAAAAAAAGTCCAAGAAGTACTTCAAAAACTTAGTAAAAATAAAATAAAATATTTTGAAGTATTTGGACAATTTTTAGAAACATTGTTTTGGTATAAAATTTATTTATATGAAATCATCAAAATCAAAATAAATATTCCAACGGGCTTCTCTCCCTTGTGACTGCATTTGCATTCTTCGTCTCGTGTTTTTTCCCACAGATTGCGCCAAAATAATGTTTGTAAAAAGTACAAGTCATTCCAAGTTTTGGCAGTTGATAGGTTAGACCAACAGTCCAAGTCACAAGTAGCTTGAAAACTATGGTAGTTTTGAGATGGAAACTAGCTTGAAGATGTCCAGAGAATAATCCAGAGCACATGAGTGAATTAAGGAAATTAAGTTCATATTAAATTACAAATGAATAAAGAGAGATCTTTTTATATCTGAGATAATAAGTATCATGTGATTAGTATAATAAAGTGAACCTCATGGGCAGTAAGCAATGATATGAGCCTCATGGACTACTTAATAACTTTCAACCCAACAACAATGAATGTTATTAGGGATTTAACTAATTGTTTTCGAAACTAAAATTTGTAATATATATGAAATAATGAAAAATCAATTGCATCACATCAAAGACCAATTGGGCATATACCACTATAATATCTTTCAATGGTTGAGCTTTATTTTTCATTTTTTCTTTAATTTGTTAATGTGGAAATTTGATTATAGTATTCTTATCCCATCAATTGAGAAATCAATTTCATCCCATTTCATTCATTTCTACATCAATTGTTTCTATTGTAAACAATAGACTCACAACCTTGTTAGTTTATCATAACTACCAGTTAGTTTAGTTTGTTAGCTTTAAACATAAATTAGTTACTCCTCTTAACTACTCGTCCTCCTCTTTATATATACATGTATCAATTCATCAATGATAATCAAGTTTCATTTTCTCAGCAATTATGCTTTCCCTTGTATTCAATATGGTATCTAGAGCCATTTTTTAGCACACAAGGACAAATCTAGTAAGTGTGTATTCATTGGTTACAGTCCATCACACAAGGGCTACAAATGTCTCAGTTCCACAGAAAGGATTTTCATTGCTAGAACAGTTGAATTTAATGAAACTGAGTTTCCTTACCCTGATTTGTTTCCTTCACATCCCTCGGACTCCCCTTCATCCTCCAACTCCTCCAACTCTCATAACTCTCTTCCTATCTTACCTTTACCACATTTCCCTCCTGCCTCCACTTCTCCCTTACTAGCCCCTACTCCTCCTTCATCTCCAGGAATTCAACTTTATGTTGATATTCGTCCTCTATCTTCTTCTCCACACTCTGCTGCATCTCCTTCTTCAGCTTCATCATCTTCTTACCCTCAACAGTCTCAACTGCTGTTGGGCCTTCAACATTTTTCTGCAGTCTTAACAGCAGCAAGGTCTTGGACAATCCCTTCAGCAGACTGAACTACTTTAGGGTCTTCGGTGGCATCCTTTGAGATCTCAACCTCTAAGATTGTACTTTCAAAGCCAATTGTCGAACGATCCCCCCGGCTTCCTCGTCGAGTCCTTTCCTTGGCGCATCGCTAGACTTCATCGGCTGCAAAGACAGTGGGATTTTAGCTGAGACAGTCTGAACCATCTGAGCATCGTAAACCCCACTCTGATGTGCAGTGATTTCCAAGTCTTCGCCTCCAATTTTCAAATTTGTAAAGTCTCCCACAACCTCCTCCAACCCGGCTGTGGTGGTTGCAGTTTCTCCCTTTGTTGGCGCACCAACTGATTCACGAGTAGTGCGGTCACTGGAAACTTGAGATTCGGCTATTTCTCCAGTTGAGTGATCAGCCGATAGGTCAGGTGTCTCAACACCTTATTCAGGGGTAGGCTTGGCTAAGGTGCCCTCTTCATCTCCTTCATTAGCTTCATTGCCATCCTTCTTGGATTCTTGTTCCTCGGAGTGCACATGTGAGGTAGTAGCATCGATTGTCCTCACCATGGATGATGACTCTCCTGGGCCCCTCTACAAAGTCTGCTCATGCAATTCCTTGGATTCCTTAAGAGCTTGCTTTAGCTCAGTCTTCGATTACATCAGTAGGGCCTGTCTCTTCCTCGTCACTACTGTTGGCTGACTGGAAAGCACGTTTATGGACATTGTCAAAGGGGCACGATTGAGGTTTCTTGGATTCCTCAATTGCCTTCGCTTTTGGCTTAAACCTTTTTTCATCCTTATTTTGGTAAATGATGGTGGTACAGAAATTTGGGTCCAAAGCTGAACGAACCGTAATGTTGCCCAAAAAGCTTTGGAGTTCATTCTCTTCTTCAATGAACTCCGGGCTTTGGAATTGGTCTCTGACATAACTTAGCTTCCAGGACCACCATATTTTCAGCCTCTCCTGCACATCTGGATACGCAGGAGATAGGACTTGAAGATCATCATCTTCATCATCTTCCTGTATGGGCTCATGAGGAGCCCTTTCTTCCTCAGTTGTAATAGCATCAATCTGAGGAGATCTAACAGCTAACTCTTCAGCATCCTTGTCAGCTGTGTTGGGTTTGGACTCTTCAGATGTCTCCCTAACAGCTAACTCTTGCGAACTCTGGTGTTCATCAACATCAGTCTCCATCTTCTCAGTGGCTTAGTTGGATTAGCTAATTCAAAAATTTTCACAAATCTTCTTATTGTCCTTACCAATGGAACCTCAACTTCTTCTGGTTCCTCCTCCGTTTCAGCAATGCCAGCAGACTCTGCCATTTTCAGCTTCTTTGCAGCTTCCGGGGCACAGTTGAGCACTTTCTTTTGCTAATAGGAGAAGGAGCTGGGGATTCCTTCTCGGATGCGGGGACAGGGGCAGGGTCTTCCTCGGCTGTAGGGGCAGGTGCCTGTTTCTTCTTCTGCACGGGCTTGGGAGAAGAGGCCTTTGCAGATGCAGCTGTGTCCACGGCGACAGGGTCAGCTGATTACCCCTCGCTTGTATCCGCCTTCCTTGCATGGGCTTGGCGTTGGGCAGCAAAGATATTCGCCCTAAACATCTTATTGTTAACGTGGAAGGGTTTCCCATCCCTGACCCTAAAGCAGCTCCGTCTGCTGAAGGGATTGCTGAAGACCCTACTACGGTTAAGACTGTACAAGGAAACGTAGAAGGACATCAGCGGTTGAGACTGCTGAGGGTAATGAAAGCCTAGTGGAGGTTGAGACTTCCATTTGTAAGAAAGGTGAAGAGGAGATGCCTGCCCCTCAAGAAGAGTCCGCTAAAAATGAGGAAATAAGTGCCTTACATGACTCTCATAGCATGTCTCTGTGGAATTTTTGGATACGGATGACGAAGCTGAGTCCATCCCTAAAGATAAACCAGAAGAGGACCCATCTGTTGAGGAGGCTTTGGCACAACGAAGGAAGGCGAGTGACAAAGCTGTCTTTACAAAATTTACACTGGTTGATGGCCCACCCCCTATGTTGCCATCACCATCCCATGACGCTGATAAACTAGCTGAGGACAAGACAACTCATGAGGAAGAAACAATTGATACCAACAATGATGTTAAGACAGTCGAGGGTCAGTCAGCTCAGCAGGCTAACACAGCTGCAGAGATGCCGAGGACACTGAAACAGCTGAGGCACACAGAGTTGAAGCAAACTTAAAGAGAAATGGTAAAGCTCCTGAAGCAGAAGGGGCAGAAATTCCCATATTTCCTGATGATCGTTTTGCAGAGTACTTTTTGTTAGTGGCGGAAGTACTTTTGGAGATGGAATCTGCTGCTGAGAGTGCAAGGTATACTGTCAACATCCCTGATGAAGAAATTGGAACTCCAGATTATTATGCCATTGTGTCGTTGGGTTTTGATTTTGATGTTGTATGCCCGAGGAGCAGTCCGCTGAAGCAGATGACTTCCGGAAAGCATTTAAGACCATCCGTGCTGAAATTGAAAACATGGAAAGAGGATTTGCAGCATTGAACCAACGGTTGGACAATAGAGATGCAACAATCACGGGAGATATTCGAGGAACTGTGCTGATGATAAGGGATTGCACAGCACAGACAAAAGTACTAAGGCGTGAGCAAGTCACGTATTTCAAGTCTCTAGTTGCCAAAATGGTGATATGGAGCGCAGAAAACGCCAAGTTTTAGCAGAGACAGAGGGATCACATCTTTTGGATAGACGAGTCGCACAAAACTGATATGGAGTTACTGAAAGCCCAAAATAAGGCAGAGCTTCTCAAAACAGAAGCCACCATGAGAACCAAGATGATGGTTATGCAAACTGAAATTAAGTTAATGGCAGCTGAGTTGAAGGCTCTGCAATCAGGGTTTACAACAACACACTCCACAAGTCATGACAAGATGGACATGACCAATAAGAAACTGGATCTTATCTTTTGAGTATCCTCTCAGTCGAGGGGGAAGATAATAGTAAGGGGGAAGGTAGTGATATGAAAAAACCACCCCTGAAGATTATGCTTGCCAAAACCCCCCAACTTGGCTCAGTCACCGACTCACTCCTAAACCAACTGCCTCAAGCACTGTCAGCTGAAGAGGAAGTTGATTTAGTTTCAAGAAGACAATAGTAGAAATAGAAGCTTACTTCGCCAAGGTGGAAGAGAGACAACATGGCAGGATAGAAAGTTTAAAGGCAAAGTTCGACAGTCCCCCACCTGGATTATTGAAGGACTCCCGAGTAGTAAAGCCCCCTCGAGAGTTAGTTGTCCCTGATGCATGATCTGAGCCACGATCCCTAGATGAATTTCAAACGCTTGCATCATAAGGATTTTTCAAGGAAATGACTCAACCAGAGGCATGGGACTTGTACTGGGAAAAGGTTTAGAGCTCTGTCAAAGAGCCGAGAAGCAACAGACTTCGAGTAGTCAGTAAAATTCAAGGGCACAACCCGTGCAGTCACTCCCAGAGGAGTAACAGACTCTTGAATGGGAAGGGAAGGATTGGTAAAGGCAGAAGAGGCAGAGGAGCTCCACCACCAAGGCCTAAAGATGTTCGATATGTCGATCCCCAAAAGAAAGGGCTGATATACAAGCTAGGCTGGATGAACTATCAAACAGGGAGGTGAATAGGAGAAATGAGGAAGTAAGGAAAAGGCAAGAGGAAGATTATTCTAGGCTTGATCGTGAATGGAGAGAAAGACAGCAGAAGGAAGACCATGCTGCAAAAAGAGCCTATGAAAAGAAGAAGAGAAAGGAGGAAGAGAGCAGAAGAAGACAGAAGGAGAGTAGAGGAAGATGCTGAGCGAAGAAGGAAGCAACCGATGCGTTGAAGACGGTTGAACCCCTTCATGCTGTATTTTTACTTAATTGTAAATACACACACTTATAAGTACTTTGTATATGCTCTAAGGTAATTAATGCTCTGATACCTTGTATTGATTTATACAATGTAAAAGCTCTGTAAAGTGCAAAGAATGATATGTTCCATAAAATGAAATATTGAGATACAATCATTCTTTATTTTCTGCACTATTTACTTTTCTATTTTGTCAAAATTTTGGTATCATCAAAAAGGGGAAAATTATTGGGGAAATTTACGTATAGATTTTGATGATACCATGTAAAACTTAGATAAGGAAGTTGGCACCAAAATTCAAATGTAACTGAACTTGTAATAGATAGGTTTTATGAGGTGAGTCAAGGCGACCAAGTTGAAGAATTGCAAGACTCAATCAAGATCGAAGAGAAGACCCGGTACGTGTGTGGTAGCCGAGTAAAGTGAAGTGAAGGTTGATCAAGTGATGAAAAGTTATCTCGGTCGGTGGATCGACAAAGAAACTCATTCCAAAATAATTGGAATCGATTGTCAAAGGGGTATGAAGCAAACAGGATCAAAGAAAGCTGAAAGAGATTCGTTGTCAAGCAAAGTCGAGATTTTGCTGGAAATAGGCATGTGTCAGACTGCCAACAATAAAGTTGTTTTGCTGAAAGAGTGTAAAATGCAATGAGCCAATGTGATGCACCTGAAATTATGCAGAGTTTAAGGAAAGGCTGCAGAGCATTAAATTCAGGGTACGGTCTCCATCAATGTTGCAAGACAAGACAAGTCAACAACCTACGAAGTGTAGTTTGAATAATATGTTTATCTCTTCAACAAACATATTTTAAAACGTGCAATATAAAAGGCTGGGGATTCATTTGAGAAAAATAAAGTACGGCAAATATCAACGAGCCTAAGCATTCAAGAAAATAACCTGCAAAGGAATATCTCTCAAGTATTCAAAGAAAATCCTCAAGCCTAAACTCGAAGGAAATCAATCCAACACACAGTGAAGGAAAGATAACTTGTAGGTCCCAAGGGGTGTAAGTGTAAGGTTTAGAAGGGGGTTGAATAAACCTTACCAAATTTTCGATTTAGGCCTTTTAAATCTCTGAGTTATACACAGCTTTGTGTCCTTGATGGACAAATCGAATTAGTCACTCAAGAGAGTTAATCTCTCAACAGACTCATTTGAGCTGTTAGTAGAGTAACTCATTGGCTATAATTTGACTTATTTTGTGGTTTTGTTTTTGGAAGACTTAACACCCTTAAGTTTGTTTAAGCAAGTTTTCTGACTTGATTTAGTACTTATAGATTATCGATGGATAGCAAATTTATCAAGTAGATATAAGCAATTAAACGTCAGATATTTAAATCTTTGTAAAGTAAATGACACAAGAAAGTTTTTATAGAGGTTCAAGATGGGGTAATTCTTCTACTCCTCTCTTCTCCAACTCCTGGAGGAATCCACTAAGTAATGATCAGTTTACAAAGTGGTAACAGTCCATACAAGTCTTGATCACAACAGCCGACTTGATCCTTTGGGACTCAGTCCGAGACGCCTTGATCACTCGGTGGCTTCTCGTCCGACTCGGCTTCTTCACAGGGCAGCGGTTTGCGCTTGCTACTACGACTCACTTGCTCAAGCACTTTGGATTTGATCATGAAGCCCTCCAAACGCTTAAGACTTGGTTCACTTTGAACCTTTCTACAATCCTTCTTGGAGTGTAGACCCCTTGTTTTCGTAGTTTCCTCTTCAACGATTGAAGTTCTCTTTCCTTCACGGGTAAGTGTTGGATTGATGTTCTTCGAGATGTAGGCTTGAGGATTGAGAATATTTCAATTTTGATAAGCTTGTAAATCTCACGTGTGTGTCATCCACGCATCATCCTTTTTTTTTCTCAATCAAACTCCTCAGCCTTTTTATAGTGAACTTTCAAAAATTTGCCCGTTGAAGAGATAGGCTCATTTTTGAAAATCACTTTGCGATCGTTGGTTTGCACTTCTTGGAATTGCCATTTCCTCGTATGAAATGTTTTTCACCTTTTGAGTTCGACACGGTGTAGTGCTTCCCATTGGTTCATTTCTTTGCACGCTCGGGATCGAGCACTCCAAGAAAGGTAGTATGAAGATATTACTTGTTTAAGTAAATCTCTTGATTTCTCGGTAACGGTTCTTTTTGATTATCTCGACTTGATCGCATTTCTTCGCTTTCCCAGGTGACTTAGAGTCGACTTCCAATCATTGGATGACTCTTCGTCACTTCATCTTGAGACTTGGCTTCTCTTGAGTTGACTTGACGATGTTTCACTCATTTGCATCTCACCGCTTCTTCTTGATCGAGTTCTGTCATGCGCTCTTCTTTGTTGTACTCACTGCCTCTCAAACAGAAGTTTTCCTTCAAGCCTTGGTTGTCTTCTTGCAAGTTGGAGCGTAGCGACTTAACTCGGCTTGGCCACTCTAATTGTTACAATACATTTCAAAGCAAGAATTGGGGAGCCAACTTCCTATTCTAAGTTTTACATGGCATTCATCAAAATCTAAACAATAAAATTCCTAACAATTTCCCCCTTTTTGATGATGCCAAAACTTAAATCATACAAAGATGCAAATAACAAAGATACATACGAGATAGTGTATTGACATAGAATGTATGCGCATAATCAATCTTTTTATTGATCATATCATTCTTGTACTTAACACATTTGTTTTACAAGGTGTATCGAGTATGTAATTGTCTCAAAAAAAAATTATGGCATTATTACGAAGACTTACATTGTATGTATTTACATATAAAATACACGAAGGGTTGACAAAGAACACTTCATCTCCTTCATTTGTCTCCTTCTTTCATCTTGATCAAGATCTTCTTCTCTTCTTCTCTTCTTCTCGTCATGCCTTCTTTTTCTTCTCATATGCCTTCCTGGCGCCTTCATCTTTCCTTATTCTTTCTGTCTCTCCCGCCATAGCCGAGTTTGTCTCTTGTTTTCTTCTTCTATCCTTCTTGCATGCATACTCGGCGTTGGTTTTGGCCACTTGCAAGTTCGCCACATGGTCAAGCCCACCAAGAGATCCCTCCTTTCTTCCCCGGATCTACGTATTCAATATTCTTGGGCGAGGCCTAGGTCTCAAGCTTCTTCCTCCCACCGCCGCTTCTTCCTCTACTGGGCGTATCTTCGCACTGGGGCCTTCTTCTTCTTTCAGTGAGTGACCAGCAGAGTGATCGCGAGGTTGTGCATTCGCCTTCTTCACATAGTGTGAGACCCTTTTCCCAAAGATGAGATCCCAAGCTTGAGCCAAGGACAAATTTGCAAAATAACCTTGATTCGAGCGTTTTGAATTCGTCAATCGATCTTGCTCTGTCTCCGACATCCGAAATGGCATACGTGTCTCTGCTAAATCTGGAATGCCTCCGTGTTCTTTCAAAATGTTCATCACCCTGGCATCCATTCTTCCTTCCACCTCCTTCATCCCTCGCTTCAATTTCTTTTCTCTTCTTCGGCCATAGATACAAAGAGTGTTGGAGTGGCGAGTCATGGGAGTTTGCCGCTTATAATGTCGGTTTGTGTGAGGACCTGTTGGGGGTTTGTGCAATCATCGGTCATATTCTTTGATCCTTCCCCCAAGCAGATTTTCCTTTCTTGATTTCAAAATTTCCTCGGTGATTTTCCTTCTCATTGTTCCCTTGTCACCGCTTCCTTTCTTCTCGCCTTCGAGATTTTCTTCGCTTTAAGGTATTCCTCTTCCCCTTTTTGGCATCATCAAAGGATAGAGGAACCCCTGGGAACATGCTAGCAAGCATGAAGTCGAAGTCTTCGATGGTTGAATTTTTGCTTCAAGTCTGCTGCGTTGTATGCCGCACGGAATTGAGCCAGAGTAGCGTTGGATTCTGCTGAAATCGCTTCATCTCGGCCATGAGAAGGCTGAATTTTCTTGTCATGTGTTCTTCCAAACGCAGATATCATTTGCATTCTCGCTCACGCAGCAGCCTTGATCTCGGCGGTGTGAGCTTCGTGCATATGTTCAATGTGTTCCCGCGCCGTTTCGCGTCAACATTTTGACTCTCCACACCCAGCCTTGTTGAATAATTGTCTCAAGTATCTCACCTGTTCCACACGCATTGATTTCTTTGTTGCCACCATTCCCTTATCCCGATTGTGATGCCTCTCAAGTCACCGTGAGGTTGGCATCTCTGTTGTCCAGCGCATATCCAAGGAGGCTCGATGCCTCTCCATCTTTTCAACTTCAAAGAAAGAGTGCCTTGAACACTTTCGTACCTCGGTGATTCTTCATTGCGGTGATGGCCATCTGTTGTCCCGAAATCGAAATCGGCCGGGACAATGGTGCCCGAGTGGAAAACGGAGCTGGTGCGTGGTAGCGTGCTTGCTCATTTTTTCGACTCTTCGTGGAGTTCTGGTATCTCCGGTGAGAATGGGAAAGATTCCACAAAGGATTCATCACCGCCATCCGGGATTTGTTCGATGATAAGCGGTGGACGTGAAGTTCTTTCGGGAATAGATCCACCAGTAGCTTGAGGAGCCGGAGCAGTGGTCTCGGTTGGTGGGTTTTGTGGTGCGATGGACTCGGCTTTTGAGCCTCATTTGTCTTTTGACCTTCGTTGGTCTCGGTGATTTCTCCTTTTGAGTAGGCGGTCCTTGGCCTTATCGGAGCGTCATCGGACGATGATGAGATTTCCATTGGTGGCTCATCATCAAAATTAAAGGTCCGACGAGTAGTCTTGGGATCGACTTGCTGCTCGTACACGGAACATCCGCGGTGAGTCTTTTGGATTTGTCATGGGAGTTGACTTCCTCTTCTTCTCTTCGTCTTCGATCCCCCAGAAAGGTGACATCGGGGTTGTCCTGGGAATCATGAAGTGCGCCGATCTCCTTCTCGATGGATCGATGGTTGCGGGAGGGATGTTCTCTACTTAATTTGTGTTACCCCGGGAAGTCTCAACCTCCCGTGGCCTTCATTTCCTCCGGCAGTCTCTCTCACCGCTGCGAGGCTTGGTCTTCCCTTTCGATGTTGTTGTCTTAGGGTCTTCTACATGTGGCATCCATTGGAGTCTCAACCCCATGGATTGCGCTTTCATCGCCTGCCAGTGTTAACTCCCGGTCATTCCTTCGTGCCTCGATCGCATCAAATAGCGTCATTAGCCTTCAGAGTTGTTGGCACCTCACCGAGACAGTCTCAATCGCCCGAGCTTCGTTGATGGCAACTTTTGTTCTTCTTGTGTTTGTGTTTTCTTTGCTTCGCCTCCTACATTCTTTGTGGAGTCATCTGCACATCCTCCGACCTTGCCGCTGCGGTGGAGGAGTTTCCCCCTCACCGGAGCACCGGTGAGTGACTTGGAGTGGGGTCACTCGTCTCCAAAACCCGGCTGTTGCGAGTTGATGGTTCAGTAGTTGGGCGGTGGTGGCACACCTTCAATAGGGGTTGGCTTCGGGGTCCCCACTAGCCCGATTTCATCGCCGAGTTCCCTTATTGCTTCTTCCGAGTTAGCTGGGAAGTGGTAGCAAAGAACATCGGTGGTTATTTATTTGAACCACTCCCATTGGATCGATTTCGGTTTGTGTTCGGAGGACTCTCCTGGTCCCTCCATCGGTCTTTGCTCGTGAAGGATTCTTGATTCACGCAATGCTTGTGATCCGCAATTTTCGTAGCGTGGCAAGAAGATACTCAGTTCCTCGTCACTTTGGGAGAAGACATCAAGGAGAGGATGGAAGTGTTACGTGGTGGGAGATAGGGCGATACTTGCCTTTTCTTGTGCTTCGGCTTCTTGACTTGCTTTTCTCTCTCCTTGTCCTTGTAGATTTGCAGAATATTCATGCGCTTGTCTTCATCTAGAGTCGAGACAAAGAGATAATCCAAGGAAATTTAGCAGTTCTCTTCTTCTTCTATGAATTCAGGCCGTTGAACTGTTCCTTGACTGCTCAACTTCCATTTTCTCCACTCACGCAGACGATTCGGATGTGCGGGTAAGGTGGAGATAGGATCATTACATCACTATCTCGCTTGGGCTGGTTTTCTTGAGCCAAATTTTGTGTGAGCTACGTTGTGTCTTGAGTTGCCTCTGGTTGATCATCTTCAACAGACTTGGTGTTTCATCAATTACATCCGGAGACTCTACTTCTCCGAGTCTCCGGTATTTGTGCTAGCTGAGTAGCCGACTCATTTGGTTTCTCCGCTCGGATTGCTTTACAAGTCTTCTTCGTCTCTTGGTTTGTACCGGAGGGATTTCTCAGTTCGAGACGGTGTCCTCTCGAGTCTTGGCGGTGGGGCCGGTGCTTGTGTTTGTTTACGAGGAGCTGGTCGTCTAGGTTTGTCGACCTCCTCTTTTTGACGATCGAGAGAAGGAATTTGTGAGTCCTTCTCGACCGCCTGCAGGGAGTGACACGGCTGCAGGCGGGTGACTCGCTGCGGGCAGGTGTGCATGTTTGGTTTTTTTTTTGCTGCAGGGGCAAGCGAGATTTCTTGGTAGCTGCAGGGCGCTTTTCTTCTTGGTTGGAGAGGAAGATTTGTGTCTTCGGGGTGGTGAACGACGCTTCGAGCACCGAGAGATTAGCTCAACATCCTCTTGTTAACATGGAAAGCTTTCCCATGTCTCCAAGAGGTACTCCTTTCACCTCCAATAGCCGGCCAATCACTAGGCCATATCCCGTGATCCTCCAAATGACCCATCTTCTTTGAAGGACTTGTTTCCCACGTTTTGGCAGATCTGCTTTGTAGATAAACTCGCCCAGGTTTATCTACTTTTCTTCGATTATTGCAGCCATCATGATCAATTTTGCCTTTGACATTGGTCAAAGTCGCCAAATTTGATGTCGATACACTTGGCAACAATGTCCAACAATTTGTGATAATCTTCCTTGCAGATCTCTTGTTTCTTTGTGTATATTATTTTGTCGACAACATCGGACTTGGCTATTTCTTTCCATGCGTCGCCCAAGTTTACATCGCCTCTTTGATTTCGGATGCTCCTCTCCGCCGGTAGTGAGCAATATTCAGCCAAATCCTTGTTTGTGATAGTCATTGTTTCCGTGAAGATGACTTGATTCCTTCGTCGTGAATTTCAGCATTCACGTAAAATTGTGCGACCTCCTCCACATAGGTCATAGGATACCCGGTGTTAGAAACGATTTGATCCTGCCGTTTCTAGCTTCTCCGCGATTTTCTTCACCAGGGTGTCGCGGACCCCGCTTCACCATTCCGTCGAAATCCTGGTCGAGCAGGTGTGGATTTGTTTTCCCAACTTGGTAAAGTCATATGTTGGTGCCATTTCTCGAGAATAATTTCAAGAAAAATTGAGAAATAGATTTGAAGTTTGATAGGGTTTCGAGAGTGTTTGCCTTTGCTTTTTGAGAGAGAGATTGAACAGTTTTAGAAGTGTGAGAGAGAAACGGACGAAAAATGGTTTAAATATGGTTTATGAAAGGACGTGCAGACGGTTTTGAATCGTGATCGAAATCAACGGCTTGGATTTCGCGACGATATTGAGCGATTCGTGTCTCGTATTTAATGCGGCAAAGCATTTATATCCAATCATAAGCTTGGTGTGCGGCTTTATGTGTACACATCATCATTATGTCTGCCGACGTGTTCCTTAAAACATTCCCGCTTAGTTAAACGCATTTGCGTTTTTGTCATTTTGCTCATAAGTTATTCAAACTTATCTCTTAGCCGATTTAACTCGCTTCTCACATTTCTCTTAGTGACTCAAATTATCACCGACTTGGTATAGTGACTTTTCCGATCTGGTGATTTATTGAGCTAATTTTTGTTTTCGGCTCTTTTTCACCCTTTTTTGTTCCATTTCGTTTCTTTGACTCTTACGTAAGACTTAGCTCAATTAGCCCCAACTCATGTTTGAGTTCTTCAAATCTTGACTCACATAATGGTTTTGTGAAGATGTCACCTAGTTGCTTATCGGTTGAGATATATTCCAAGATAATGTCCTTCTTTTCAACATGATCTCTTATGAAATGATATTCGACATCTATATGTTTTGTTCTTGAGTGCAACACAGGATTTTGGGTGATTGCAATGGCACTTGTGTTATCACACATGATTGGAATTTCTTTTTCTTCAATTTCATAATCTCTCATTCTTGTCTCATCCATAGGACTTGGGCACAAATGCTGCATAGCCTATGTATTCTCGCCTTGTAGAGGTGGCTATTGAGTTTTGCTTCTTGCTAAACCAGGAAATTAGTCTGTTTCCAAGCATTTGACATGTGCCTCGAAGTACTTTTTCTGTCCACTCGCATCCAAAGATAGGAGTCGAATAGCCAATTAGCTTGAATCCACCTTCCTTTGGATACCATAGCCCTACTTCTTGGCTTCCTTTTAAGTATCTCAATATTCTCTTAGCAGCAAATCATATGGCTCTCTTTTGGAGCAGATTGAAATCTTGCACATACACCTACAAAGAAAGGTGATGTCCGGCCTAGCTATTGTGAGATAGAGCATGATCCAATAAGTGCTCTATATCTTGTTTGATCTATAGCTTTACCATCCGCATCCATGTCCATTTTGATCGATGTGTTCATTGGTATTTTCTGAGAGGACTTCTCCTCCATACCAAATTTCTTCATTAAATCTCCGGTGTATTTTGTTTGACTTATGAAAGTTCCATCCTTCAATTGTTTCACTTGAAGTCCAAGGAAAAATGTCGACTCTCCCATCATGCTCATTTCAAATTTACTTTGCATGAGGTTTGAGAATTTTTCACACTGACTCTTTGTTAGTGGATCCAAAAATGATGTCATCCACATATATTTGAACAAGCAAAGATACTCTTCTTGTCTTGAATTCGAAAAGTGTTCTATCCACTTTTCCTTTAGTGAATCCATTTTCGAGTTAGGAATTGTGACAGGGTATCATACCATGCTCGGGTGCCTGTTTCAATCCATACAGGGCTTTCTTGAGTTTGTACACTTTGTCTCCAAGAGTCTTCGCTCAAATCCTGGAGGTTGTTCAACATACACTTCTTCTTCCAATAATCCATTCGGGAATGCACTTTTTACATCCATTTGGTATACAATGAAATTTTTGTGAGTGCGTAGGCAAGAAACATCCTTATAGCTTCCAATCTTGCTACAGAGCAAATGTTTCATCAAAATCTATTCCTTCTTCTTGGCAATATCCTTTGGCTACCAGTCTTGCTTTGTTTCTTACCAAGATCCTTCCTCGTTCATCTTATTTCGAATACCCATTTGGTTCCAATAACATTTTGATGTATGGGTCTTTGTACTAATTCCCATACTTTATTTCTCTCAAACCGATTGACTCTTCTTGCATAGCTTGAATCCAATGTGTGTCATCCAATGCTTGTGACACATCTTTGGGCTCTATCTGCGAGATGAAGCATGTGAACATTGCTTCTTGTTGAGTTCGATCTTGTCTTGACACCTTCTCTTATGTCTCCAATGACAAGTTCGTGGATGGTCTCTCGGCCATCTTACGTCAAGGTTGAAGTAAGTTAGCTGGATTGATCGACTTCTTGTGTTCTTTGTGGTCGCTCTCTCGTGATCACTCAGTGCAGATTTTCCATTTGCTTTTGAGATTCAATTTTGTCTCATCTTCTTCCTCAATTGATAATCCCCGCCTTGGCTTCCAAGATAGGGACTCTTCTTCGTAAGGTTGGATGTTTAGCCTTATCGGTGACTCTTCAATGTCTTCTCCATTTATGTTTGGCTCATCGAATACTACATGAATGGATTCTTTCAGAACCATAGTTCTTTTGTTGAGTATTCTCAGAGGCTTTGCTTTGTTTGAGTATCTAAGAAGATACCTCATCGCCTTTAGCATCAAAAGCCTTTAGGTTATCTTTGCCATTATTGTGGATGAAGCATTTACATCCAAATATCCTCGAAATATGCAACATTTGGTTTTCTTCCAGTCCGGATCTCATAGGAGTCTTTGTCATTTTTATTTATCATACATCTGTTTTGGGTGTAGCAGTGTGTTGATTGCTTCAGCCCAAAACCTTTTTGGTAACCCAACCTAACATGGTCCTCTTGCCGCTTCTTTGAGGGTTCTGTTTTCTTCTTTCTCGCAACTCCATTCTCTTTGTGGAGTCCTTGCGGTGATAGTTCATGACCAATACCATTCTCAACACAAGATCGAGTTATTATTCCATTGACAAACTCGGTTCCCTATCCGATCTTATTTTGATAATGGTTTGACTCTTCTCATTTTGTATCCTCTTCATCATTTGTGGTAGCTTTTGTAGAGTTTCTTTCTTCTTGCACATGAATATTGTCCATGTATATCTTGAGTAGTCATCTACTACCACCAAGGTGTATTTCTTTCCACTTATGCTTTTGGTTCCATGGGCCAAATAGATCCATATGAAGCGGATGCAATATTCTTGTTGAGGATGGGCAAGTCTTTTCTTGGAACGACGACTTGATTTGTTTTCCTTCGACATGCATCACATATACTCTCCTTCTTGTATATCGAGTCCGGAAGTCCTTCCACCAGATGACTTCTTGGCTTATTAATCGTTTTGAAATTCAGATGACTCGCCTTTTTGTGCCCACACCAACTTGATTCAAATTTGTGCTCTTTGCTAGTAGACGTGAGTCTTTGGGTGTTGGTTGACCAATCCACTACATACATATTTTTCTGTCTGCATCCTTGCAGCACAACTTCATTAGATTCAACATTTTTGATTTGGCATATTCCCATGTTGAATCCAACATTGTAGCCCTTGTCGCAGAGTTGACTGATGCTTAGTAAATTGAAGTTTAGTCCTTCAACATATGCAACAGTGATTTCTAAACCATTCCTCTGGATGGATCCAATGCCTCTTATTTCACCAGGAGCTTCATTTCCTCCAAATATGACTTTGGCTCCTTTGACTTCCTTGAATTTTGACAGATTTCTCTTATTTCCTGTCATATGTCTGGAACAGCCGCTATCCATGTACCAGGTTCCTTGGCACTCACTATTCCTTGAACCGCAATCAAGGAAATTAAGTTTTAGGTACCCATTCTTGTCCGGGTCCGAGGGGTTAGAATTATAAGATGATCCAACCAACCTATAGCCAAATGATTTGACTCTAAGAGGTTGCCATCTATCGTGCCATAATCATAATCAATCCTGGCAAATTGCTTGGGGAGTCCAGGTTCATCTGATTGTCTCTGTTGTCAGTATGCTGCACATGTGTTTTAGCAATTGCCTTTCTTGGGTAATTGTGGTGTCTTTGAGTGTAGTGCCTAGGTGCATATGTGTCTTTGATGAAAGCTCTTATGCTTTTGGAATGGCCTTTGTTGAGTTCTAGGCCTTTGCCATTTGGGCTTGTATTCCATAAGTCAGCCGATAGTTCACATTATTCAAATACTTGGCTTGGATATTTTCTACCATTCCCATCATATGTATTTCTTTTATGAGTTTTAAGGATTTTGGTAGCTCGCTTCTTCTTTCAGAGTATTTTTGTTTGAGTCTCGCATTGAGGAACTCGGTGAATCTCTTCTCATTGTCCTTTCAAAGACTCTCAACCGGGCCATTTTCCTTTTCCTTTGTAACCAAGGCCAGTTTGCTTAGTATTGTGCTTTGGATTGAAAGTGTGTGCATCATTTAGAGTTTTGGATTTTTCGGACTCTTCATGACTTGAAGATCCTTTTTCCAAAATTACTCTTGAGGTTTGACATGGCTCAAAGGAATTAAATCCTAAGCCTGTCTTGTCTCCACATTCTCTTTGACTCATAATAAGATCATCCAATGATTTAGATGCCTTAGTGAATGAGGCAATAACATTTTTGAGGTCATTCTCCTCTTTTCTATAGCGGCAATTTCGCTATTAATTTAGCATTTTCACCTTTAAACTCTTATTCTCATCGGCTATTTGACTTAGAGTACTCGGCTCCTTAGTCACTTTGAGTTTTGACTTTTGAGTAGGCTGTTTTCCTCATTCAATAGTGTGTGTGAGGTTTTAATGTGCTCAAAATCTTTCATCATTTTGCCTAATGAATCATAAAGATCGAGTGGTTGATGAAGTGTGTGTGTCACAGTCACTATCACTAGTGTCCGAGCTTGTTGAGTTAGATTGTACCTCATCTTCTTGATCTTGTTCTTTGGCCATTAAGCGGATCAGATCAAGGCTTCTTCTTCTTCAGAGTCACTTGAGTAGTCAGCTTCACCGCTCTCTCGAGTCACTGTCTCTCTTGACTTTGTCTCAGTGATCTCTGCAGCCATCATTGCCTTTTTCTTTTCTTGTCTTCTTTCTCTCAAGACTTTTCTTTTTCTTCGTTTCTGTACTTGTTGACTACAGGATATGAGCAATCAATGGCATAGTGACCTGGTTGTCTACAATTCCAACATAGATATTCAGCCTTTTGCTCACTCTTTCTATTCTTGAGTTGTCGCCCTTTGATACTCAACTTGTTGATGATCTGTTCTCTTGGTTGGCTGTCATCCCTTGATTTGGAGGGAGTGAGTGTCTTCTGGAGGATTCACCCTTTCTCTTTTGTAGTTCTTGTTAAAGAACTTGTTAAATCTTTTAACCATTAGGGCTATTTCTTCCGGGTCAATTGCCTCTTTGACTTGACTCTCCTTCCATCTTTGACAACTAGAGCAATTGTTTTGGGTACAAATTGTCTCTTCCTGGTCTTTCCTTCTCACCAAACTCATAGGCTTTGAGGTCCGAGAATAACTCATGGTTGGATGTCTTTGATAGGTCCATGGAGTGTCTCGTGCCATGACCTTCATCTCCCATTCACCGAAGACTTTTCAGGATCTTCATACACATTTTTCTCGTCGTATATTCCTTTCCAAGTGTAGATACTCATTTGTGATTTCAGAATCGAGCATCTAGTTGATCCAGGTTTTCTCCGAGATCATTTTAAAGTTCTCAAATTTTTTTGATTTGAAAGTTTGTTTTCTTTGATTTGCTCCGAGCCTTCACAAATCAATGTCGGTTTGTCCTGCATTTCCTTAGTTGTTTTGCAAGATTTCACTTTATTGAACATGGCTTTGTCCAAGGTTTTGTAGAGAATGTCCTTGGCTACATTGTCCAGGTTGTATCTTTTCTGTCATCATTTGTCCACTCGGTTCTTGGTTTTTCAAACCATGTCCGATGCAGATCTTTGCATCTTCCCCTTCACCAGTGCAACTCTTCGTGTTTTGTGTTCACCTTTAATATTTGCAGAGGCCCATCTTCTATCACTATCCACATCTCATCATGTAATCTTTGATAGATGAGAGCTCATACGAATTTTCCAATCATCAAATTCTTCAATGGTGAACATAGGAATGCGTGTTAGATTTGCTTCCATGATGATAACTTTTAATGATAGAAAAGAGTTTTGAAAGTTTAAGTACTAAAGCGAGACTTTTGAAAAGTTTGGAGATCTAGTTCAAGAACGGTGCGGAGGGTTCAATGAACCAACCGCTCGATACCACTTGTAGGTCCCAAGGGGTGTAAGTGTAAGGTTTAGAAGGGGGTTGAATAAACCTTACCAAATTTTCGATTTAGGCCTTTTAAATCTCTGAGTTATACACTTTTGTGTCCTTGATGGACAATCGAATTAGTCACTCAAAGAGTTAATCTCTTGACTCACCGAGTCATTAGTAGTAGAGTAACTCAATTGTTGGCTATAATTTGACTTATTTGTGGTTTTGTTTTCAATGGAAGACTTAACACCCTTAAGTTTGTTTAAGCAAGTTTTTAACTTGATTTAGACTTATAGATTATCGATGGATAGCAAATTTATCAAGTAGATATAAGCAATTAAACGTGCGAGATATTTAAATGTCAGAAAGTAAATGACACAAGAAAGTTTTTATAGAGGTTCAAGATGGGGTAATTCTTCTACTCCTCTCTTCTCCAACTCCCGGAGGAATCCACTAAGTAATGATCGGTTTACAAAGTGGTAATGTCCGGATACAAGTCTTGATCACAATAAGCCGACTTGATCCTTTGGGTCTGAGACGCCTTGATTCGGTGGCTTTCGTCCGACTAAACTTCTTTCACATAAATGCGCTTTGCTACTACTGACTCACTTGCTCAAGCACTTTGGATTTGATCACGAAGCCCTCCAAACGCTTAAGACTTGGTTCATTCTTGAACCTTTCTACAATCCTTCTTGGAGTGTAGACCCCTTGTTTTCAGTAGTTTCCTCTTCAACTGATTGAAGTTCTCTTTCCTTCACAAGTAAGTGTTGGATTGATGTTCTTCGAGATGTAGGCTTGAGGATTGAGAATATTTCAATTTTGATAAGCTTGTAAATCTCACGTGTGTGTCATCCACGCATCATCCTTTTTTTTTTTCTCAATCAAACTCCTCGGCCTTTTATAGTGAACTTTCAAAAATTTGCCCGTTGAAGAGATAGGCTCATTTTTGAAAATCACTTTGCAAATCGTTGGTTTGCACTTCTTGGAATTGCCATTTCCTCGTATGAAATGTTTTTTCACCTTTTCGTAGTTTCGACACGGTGTAGTGCTTCCCATTGGTTCATTTCTTTGCACGCTCGGGATCGAGCACTCCAAGAAAGGTAGTATGAAGATATTACTTGTTTAAGTAAATCTCTTGATTTTCGGCAACGGTTCTTTTTCGATTATCTCGACTTGACCGCATTTCTTCGCTTTCCCAGGTGACTTAGAGTCGCCTTCCAATCATTGGATGACTCTTCTCCGTCACTTCATCTTGAGACTTGGCTTCTCTTGAGTTGACTTGATGATGTTTCACTCAGTGCATCTCACCGCTTCTTGATCGAGTTCCTCGTCTGCTCTTCTTTGTTGTACTCATTGTCTCAACAGAAGTTTTCCTTCAAGCCTTGTTGTCTTCTTGCAAGTTGGAGCGTAGCCGACTTAACTCCTTGGCCACTCTAATTGTTACAATACATTTCAAAGCAAGAATTGGGGAGCCAACTTCCTATTCTAAGTTTTACATGGCATTCATCAAAATCTAAACAATAAAATTCCTAACATAACTTTATCGAGTTGAAGAGGAAAAACTTGTTATCAAGAACACGAGGTCTACTCTTCAAGTGAAGGAGGTTTAGTAAGGTTCCAGATCGAACCAGAGCTTTGAATCTGTTTGAGGGCTAAGTGATCAAGTCCAAAGGTTTGAAGGAAGCTGAAGTAATAGGGCAGTCGTCTTGTGAAAAAGCTGAGTCCCAGGAGCAGCTAGCTGTATGATCAAAGTTGATTCGGACTGTTACCATTTTGTAACCAAGTCAAGTTACATTAGTGGATTCCTCCAGGGGTTGTAGAGGAGTGGATTAGAGGAATAACCCCATCCTCGAACCACTATAATTGCTTGTGTCAATTTATTTTCAGCACACTTACTTTTTGATATTATCTTTATATCTGCTGATAATTAAATTGCTTAACTCTACTGATAATAACCTAGCTAAAATATGTGTTGAAAATCGGATTCCAAAACTAAGGGTGAAAGTCTTCTGCTGTTAAAAACCAAGTCAACTATTATTTTAAAGCGTTAGCTGAAACAATTAAGTTATACTATCAATAGCTCAGTCGAGTCTATTGAGCGGGTAACTTTGTTGTGTAAGCCAACTTAGCTATCCCCCAAGGACTTATCTTACTTGAGTCAAATCTAAAAATCTTAAAAAGACTAAAAACGAAAAGTTGGTAAAGCTTATTCAACCCCCCTTCTAAAATTTACTTAACACTCCTTGGGACCTACACCTAAGTTATGTTATTCTATGGCCAAATGTTCAATTACCTCTCTCGAGTGTGAAATCAAACACGCCAAACAATCTAAACTATTGATCAGATAATTCAGATGCAATCAATCCAAATAGCATAAATAAATTTAATAACATGCGAATCAATAAACTAAAAATCAAAACATAGGTTCAAATGTTGGTTACATCAATCCCCTAGAAAATAATATTAGCTCATGATGGATGTACAAAAATTCATGAAGCAGTTATACATCTCAAAGGTTCATCAAAGATAGTGGACAAATAAATTCTGAAGATCAAGGAAAGAATCCTCTTTGTTTCCAGAAGATAGATGACTTTGATTCTCATCCCGAACTTTTTGTCCGTGTTCCAAGTCGTCCCATGTTGTATCTATACCCTAATATTCGTCAAAAACCCTGAAAAGTAATTTTCCAAAATCTTCTCGGACATCGCGCGCTGCAGCGCTATGGATTGTGCACTGCAGTATACATCAGAGTGCTCGCTGCCCATTTTTTACTTCCTACGCTGCAGCGCGGTGTTAGGAATGTTGCATTGCTACTGCTTGCTTTTATTGCTTTTTCTCCTCTTTAAATGTTGTTTATCCCTCCCAAACATGTTTTTCATCGTTTTGCATCACCCTCGGCTACCATTACATGTATTGACTCACTAACGACACCTAATAGAATAAAATGGACTCAAACTAATCTAAAACACACAAAAACAATGCCAAATCCTAGTCTAGAATACCTAATTCATTGGTATAAAGCCAACTTAACAATATTCCACTTATCCATGTCCTTCATCTCAAATGTAGAGGACAACCACTCTTATGTGGCGACAATCATGTCATGCAATTTCCAGCCAATAAAATGTCGTCCACATACAATGAGAGAATCAATATTTTCCTCACTATACACAATGGTCTTCTTAGACCATCGTCAAGCCTATCAAGGTGGTAGCTCAATGAAATCTATTGTACAACTATCTGGATGATTGTTTCAATCCATTAATGGAACGCTTTAAGCGGCATACTTTGCGCTCGTGTCCCTTCTACCAAAACCCTTTAGGTTGATGCATAAAGATCTCTTCATCCAGTTCTCTATTGAGAAATGTTGTATTGATGTCCATCTAAAATAATTCCATGTCAAGATGGGCGACATTAGCTAAATTAGTCGAATTGAAACAAACCTCACCATTGGGGAGAATGTCTCTACATAGACTACACCCTCCCTCTGAATATAACCCTTTTCCACAAGCCGAGCTTTATATTTGTTGATCAACCCATCTTTCTTGCGCTTGACTTTTAGAACCCACTTGATGCGAATCCATTTATGAAAAACCTGGGAAAACTAATAGTATAAGACATTTAGAGTCTTGAAGACTCTGTAATCATGTTCTTGATTGTGGTTTGTAGTTACTATCTTAATTAGTTGTTATTTGAGTTGTTTTGAGTCTTTTTGATGTGTTGGAGGCTAAATAGACTTATAAGACCGCGTTTTAGATTATTAACTCAAGTTAGGGATGATAAGCGAACCACATGGTCAGTCCGTGCGAAACCACATTTTCTTGTTGCATTTCTAGAAGAGCCACACAGTCAACAACCATGTTGCATTTCAGTAGCGGACTCAGATTCCAAGGGCACTTCCACCACAAATGGAAAGTATTCTGCAAAAGGTCATCAGGGACCAAAGAAATCTCTCCCACTTCGCCATCTGGAGCAGGTCCTTTTCCCTTGACACTTGCTTCAGCTCTGTGTGCCTCAATTTGTTTCAAAGATCCTCGACATCGTTTGTGTTAGCTGCGGAGTCGATCGATCCTCAACTGACTCAACAACTTGTGTAGTCTGTTCCTCATGTGCCTTATCAACATCATGGGTTGGTGATGGCACCATAAGGAGTGGGCCATCAACCAGTGTGAACTTGTAAATAGCATCTTTCTTTCTTGCCTTCCGTATGTTAGCCACAATCTCCGCAATTGTTAGGTCCTCTTCCAGTTTATCTTGTTGAATGGACTCAACTTCATCATCTATGTCCGAAAATTCCACAGAGTCGTGTTCTTGAGAGTCATGCAAAGAACTGATTTCTTCATTTTCGACTGACTCTGTTTGAGGAGCTGGCATTTCTTCTACATCATTCTTACCCAAGGAAGTCTCAACCTCCTTTGGGCCTTCTCCTGCTCCATCCTCTATTCCTTCCCTTCCTTGTCATCCTATGACTGCGAGGTCAAAGAATGGTATCCACAATCCCAAGAGCTTTTCATAGCCTTCTTTCTTCCCCCCTCCTTTCTCAGTGGCCCTAACTGTGGCTGCAGCACTATTGGATCCTAGGTGGAAAGAGGCCACGGAGGCAGAGTTTCATGCCTTGACTGAGAAAAACACCTGGACTCTTGTTGCTCCTTCACCAGATATGCATGTTATTAGGAATAAATGGGTGTTTAGAATCAAATATAAACCTGATGGTTCAAAGGAAAAGTATAAGGCAAGGCTTGTGGCAAAGGGGTTTCAACAAACTGCTAGGGTGGATTTTCATGAAACCTTCAGCCCTGTGGTAAAAGCTTGCACTATAAGGTTAATGTTCACATTAGTTGTTACCTATCAGTGGTCTATTCAACAATTGATATCAACAATGCCTTTTTGAATGGTGACTTAACTAAAACAATCTATATGTCCCAACCTGAAGGATTTAAACGTGTTGCTCACCCTCAGGCTGTTTGCAAGCTCACTAAGTCCTTATATGGCCTTAAACAAGCTCCTAGGGCTTGGTTTGAAACTCTTAAAGGCTTCTTGATCACTCATCTGCAGTTCACAGTCTAAGTCTTAGATTCCTCTATTGTTTTTAAGAAAGTTGCTGACAAGTCTCTCTTTGTCCTTGTTTATGTTGATGACATCCTTGTCACAGGGGATGGTACTGCTGCTATATCTGATGTCATCAACAAGCTTGGTCAAAAATTTGCACTTAAATCTCTGGGTGAAGTTGGTTATTTTATGGGATTAGAGGCAGTTAGACAGTCACCACATGCATTAACTCTCACTCAAAGCAAATATGCCATGGATTTGCTTCTTAAAACTAACATGGCCAATTGCAAATAAGTTTTTACTCCTCTATCTACATCTCACAAGTTGTTTCTTGAAGATAGTGAGCCGTTTGATGATCCCACTTTATACAGAAGTACCATTGAAACACTACAATACCTAACTGTCACTAGACCAAACCTGTCTTTTGTTGTGAACAAACTGAGCCAGTTTCTTCATGCTTCTACTAAAAATCACTGGATTGCTTGCAAGAATTTGCTTAGGTATCTCAAGGGAAGCATTCATCTTGGTTTACATTTAACTCCTGCGCATAAACTTCAACTTCAAACTTATACTGATGTGGATTGGGCTGGAAATATTGATCATAGAAAGTAAATTGGTGGCCATTGTGTCTTACTTTGTAATAATTTGCTAATATGGAGTTCGAAGAAGCGGAGTGTTGTATCTCGGAGTAGTGCTGAGTCAGAGTATCGAGCTTTAGCTAGTGCCACTGCAAGCATTTGTTGGTTACACTCTCTACTTCAGGAAATAGGGATCAATTTTGTAGCACCATCTTTACTTTGGTGTGACAATGTCAATGCAGCAGCCCTAGCCTCTAATCTAGAGCATCATGCACGTACGAAGCATATTGAAATAAACATTCACTGTGTAAGGGAGAAGGTGTTACCAAAGGAAGTTGATGTTCGATATATTCCTTTTGAAGATCAAATTGCAGATTTATTCACAAAGGCATTATCCAGTATCAGATTTCAAGTCTTATGTTCTAAGCTCCCACTCTGTGCTTTTCCCAGCTTGGTGTCAACGGGGGTGTATTGTAAACAATAGAATCACAGCCTTGTTAGTTTAGCATAACTACCAGTTTAGTTTGTTAGCTTTAAACAAAAATTAGTTATTCCTCTTAGCTACTCGTCCTCCTCTGTATATATACCTGTATCAATTCATCAATGATAATCAAGTTTCATTTTCTCAGCAATTATGTTTTCCCTTGTATTCAATACTTTCCAACATCAACCAAATATTATTCTTTGCGGAAACCTAATTAGACTTTAAAATAATACATGAATTCCTTCAAATTTGATTTTGAAGTCCTTTTTTAAATGAGAGAAAGAAATTGAAAAATACGGGTTCGAACCATGATCATCACTCTTGTATAAGGTGAGTAATACAACTTGAGCTATGTTCTACTTTCAAGTCTTGTTTAATAATGTACTTATTCCTCTATATTTATTTATTAAAAGTTTGTTAAAATTATATGTAAGGGAGTAGGAAATGGTGATGGTAATTGGCTATACTTAGTTCCTCAAATGAGGGATGTCATTGGGATCCACATGCCTTGATTCACTTAAAACGTTAAAGGTAGATAACTTTAGGCGGTCCAAACTCCAAACGTTAAAGGTAGTACAAAATTAATCATTTTATTACATGCATCTCAATAGTTGTAAAGACACCTGGGACCATAAAAAGTTGGATACTAATAGAGTGAATATATGTATTATAAGGTATATATTTATGTTTTGGTGATTGAGAGGGTACGTGGTAGGTTTTGGGCAGTTTGACACTATCGAAGTACATTGTGATTTTAATATTTGTCTAATTATAATATGCATGTTTTTTATTTCAAAAAGGAAAATCAAAATAGGATATATGTCAAAAATATAAGGGAATTGGGTGGTACAAAATGGTGTAGCATCTAATTAGCCAAATTTTTGTTGGTTAAAAGTGTATGGTTTCTGTTTACGAAATGGCTAAAATTTGAGTGTTTAGACTATAGTCGAGGCTTGAATTGGATTCAGTCTCCGCAAGATGAAAACGCCCGTATACAAGTGCTAACGGTTCCCACGTACGTCCCTAAGATACAAAGACTATTTCAGCTTCGAGTTTACAGCACTTGCAAACTCGAAACACAGCTAACAACAAAAGTGGTTCTGAACTTTCAAGCTTTTGAAGGAGAAAATATCAATATGCTTATGATGCAAATGACCAATTTTTATCTTATGTTGTCGTATCAGTTTTCATCTGCAGGGGCTTCTGTTATATAGGCAAGCAAGTGCTCGTATGGAAAATCACATCTTTTGGCTCAAAAAGACAGGTTTTGAACGAACAGACGCATTTGTTCTGCAATTCGCATCGACACACGACCTGGCGCACGGCCCGTGCGCCTGCCCATTCATGGATGCGAACCAAAATGGCAAAGCTACGGCGTGACGCACGACCCGATGCACGGGTCTTGCGTTAGCCAGTGCGCTAATGAGAACAGGTTTTCCTGACGCACGACCCGATGCACGGGTCGTGCGTCCGCCCGTGTTCAGGTGCAAACCTCTTTCCTAGTGGTCCAAAAAGAATGAGGGCCTTGAAACCCAAGCCCAAGCCTAAGCCCAGGCCCACAGCCCACGACCAGACCATGACTGGCCGAGCCGAGCCGAGCCGGCTGGCGGGCAGGCGGCGGCGGGGCGCGCGCGCGCATGTTCTTTGAACCAAACCCACAAGCATATAGGTCCTCACCCCTTTTAAAACTTGGGTGCCCCCAAGGGCCCAAAGCCATAAGTCCAACTTGGGATATATTAAGTGTGCAATCTTTGCCTCCTTATCCTATGTGGGATGAAACATTTCTCCTTCCCCACATTTTTCATTTTCCATACCATTTATTTGTATTAAGTGGCTAACTTCTAACATTAATTTCTCATTCACCGGGAATTGGTTTTGAGAAATTCCAAATGCTATTCTCATCTACTCTCTTTGTAGAATTTTCACAAATAATTTAATTTCATTTCTCACTAATGAAAACCACTTAATTATTTGGTCAAAATCGGGTCAACACCCATTTTACCAAACACAATTCCAACAATCCCCCACATGAATGAAATTAATGCATGCGTGTATGCAGATTCGCTTGAAAGTCTCGGCGAATCGTTATTGCATCAGGATAGGTAGCTTGAGGCTTTGAACCTTCCTTAGTAAAATACTATCGGATTTACTAGCTGCTCAGTGACGCGATGTCTCCGTTTGTATAAACCGAGACAACAGTACTTACACAATAACAACTCTAACACTTGTTCTCACGTTGTGTCCTTTTCAGCCCTGGACCATATCTTAGATTCATAAGTGTTTCTTTGAAGCGGCCATTACTTCTCACCTATATAGGTGATCTCCTATTGAAGAGTATCCTGCCATACACCACCTTTCGGTATAGGAATCATAAAAGTCTTAAACTTAACCTCAACACATTCAGCAGGTTTTCATTCACTTGGATGTTTCGAGAATGAGCTAACACATTTTCCAAGTGTTCAGTTGAACATTCATAACTTAGTTGTCCCATTGAACCAAGGTCATGGGATCTCCAATTCACAAGGTTGGGTTACCGCTATGAACATTCTTTGAGTTGTGGATTTTAAACCCATTCTCCTTAACAATTTATACAATTGATCTCGATTTATGCCTTTTGTAAGCGGATCCGAAAGGTTTTCTTTTGACTTCACGTAGTCAACCGAAATAACCCCATTTGAAATCAACTGTCTAATGGTATTGTGTCTTCGACGTATATGTCTAGACTTACCATTATACATACTACTTTGTGCCCTTCTAATTGTTGATTGACTATCATAGTGTATCATAACAGCAGGCACAAGCTTATTCCAACAAGGAATATCCTCTAAGAAGTTTCTAAGCCATTATTCTTCTTCTCCAGCTTTATCCAAAGCAATGAACTCGGATTCCATAGTGGATCGAGCTATGCACGTCTGCTTAGAAGACTTCCATGACACCGCTTCTCCACCTATTGGGAAAACAAATCTATTTGTGGACTTGGAGTCTTTTGTGTCAGATATCCAACTGGCATCACAATATTCTTCTAATACTGTTGGATATCTCGTATAAAGTATTCCACAGTTCATGGTATACTTTAAATATCTAAGTACCCTTGTCACGGCTTTCAGAATCCGTGCCGCATCGGGTTACTTGTTAACCTACTTAGTTTACTCACTTTGAATATGCGGGGACGTGTACAATTCATTAAGTACATCAGACTTCCAATTACCCTTGCATATTCCAGCTGAGAAACTGGTTCGCCTCTATTCTTGGCCAAGTGTAAACTTAGATCTACAGGTGTGTTAGCCGGAGGACTATCAAAAACATTAAACTTTCTAAGTATGCTTTCGACATAATGGGATTGTGACAAGACAATTCCATCTGAAGTTCTAGAGATTTTAATCCCTAATATAACATCAGATAATCCCATATCCTTCATGTCAAAGTTTCTCTTTAACATGTTCTTAGTATTCATGATTAAATCATGACTACTACCCATAATCAACATATCATCTACATAAAGGCATACTATGATGTAATCATTTGTAGTACCTTTAACGTAGACACACTTGTCACATTTGTAGTACATAAAGGCAAACTTTTCATGCCATTGCTTAGGTGCTTGTTTTAGTCCATAAAGTGACTTAACAAGTTTACACACCTTTCTCTCTTGACCGGGTGCAACGTACCCCTCGGGTTGTTCCATATAGATCTCCTCTTCAAGCTCTCCAATCAACAAGGTAGTCTTAACGTCCATTTGATGTATCTCAAGATTATGCAAAGCTGCAATAGCAATGAGAACACGAATGGATGTAATCCTCGTGACAGGAGAATACGTATCGAAGAAGTCATATCCCTCCTTTTGTCTAAACCCTTTAGCTACAAAATGGGCTTTATACTTATCAATAGATCCATCTACTTTATACTTCCTTTTAAGGATCCACTTGCATCCCAAAGGTTTGCAACCCCGTGGGAGATCAACTAACTCCCAAGTGTGATTTTGCATGATGGAATCTATCTCATTATTGATAGCTTCATTTCAGAGAGGAGCTTCTGGACTAGACAATGCTTCTTGAATAGTTCGGGGTTCGTTTTCTAACATATAAGTCAGAAAATCAGGACCAAAAGACTTAGCTACTTTTGTCCTTTCACTGCGTCTTGGTTCCTCTTCATCATCACTTTGATAAGTTCGTTTACTCGAACTTTCTTCTTTCCGTTCTTTGTTTGGAAATATATTCTCGAAGAATATAACATTCCTTGATTCAATGATCATAGCTTCATTTATATTAGGAATTGCTGACTTGTGCACTAAAAAGCGATACGCACTACTATTGTTAGCATATCAAATGAAAGCACAATCGATCGTCTTTTGGCTTAGGTACTTCGACTTTAGCCAAACACCCCCACACTTTTAGGTATTTATATGACGGTTTATGTCCCTTCCATAACTCATATGGATTTTGTTTTTACCTTTGTGTAGGATCTTATTAAGAATGTAGTTTGCAGAAAGTATGGCTTCCCCCCACAAGTTTTGGGGTAAGCCAGATCTTATCAACATCGCATTCATCATCTCCTTAAGAGTACGATTTTTGCGTTCTGCAACTCCATTTGATTGAGGTGGGTAAGGAGTAGTCGTTTGATGAATTATACCCGCTTCTAAGCAAAATTCTTCAAATTGAGCAACATACTCTCCGCCTCTATCACTTCGAATCATCTTAATTTCCAAATAAGCTGATTTTCAACTTCATTTATATAAGTTTTGAAAGCTACTAAAGCTTCATCTTTGCTTTTCAAAAAATACACATAACAATATCTTGTGCAATCGTCTATAAACGTTATGAATTACTTTTTCCCACCTCGAGTTTGCACAAGTTTTAAATCACACACATATGTATGAATTAACTCGAGTGATTTGGTACTTCTCATTACCGAATGAAACAGTGCTTTAACCAACTTTGCTTCAACACAAATTTCACATTTGTCTTGTGAATCGGTATTAAACGTAGGTATTAATTCCAGATTCACTAACCTTTTAATTGTGTTGAAGTTTACGTGTCCTAATCTATCATGACATAAATTAGAACAATCCAACAAGTAAACAGAAGTAATCGTTTTATTCTTTGCCTCTTGGCGGAAAACAAACATTACAGACATCTTAAACAGGCCTTTATCAAGGTAGCCCTTACAAAGAAACTAACCATTTTTTATCATTACAAACTTGTTGGACTCAAACACTAGTCTAAACCCGGCCTTACTAAGCAAAGGACCGGAAACCAAATTCGTGCGGATGTCCGGGACATGCAGCACATCTACAAGCGTAAGCTCCTTTCTGGAAGTCATCTTGAGCACCACTTTCCCAAGCCCAACGATGTTGGAAGTCGAAGAATTCCCCATGAAAAGCTTCCTTCTATTTATCAGAGTGTGGGAGGAGAACATCTCCTTGTCGGCACAAATGTGACGAGTAGCCCCAGTATCTATCCACCAGTCCCTTGGGTTATCCACCATATTGGCTTCAACCACAACGGCGGTGAGATCGAGCTCTGACATGTCGATTGGAGCCGACTTGTCCTCCGTCACATTGGCTTGTTGGTTGCCACCTTGATTGCCCTTTTTTGGGTGTCGGCAATCCTTAGCCACGTGGTTCGGTTTGCCACAGTTGTAGCAATTCCCCTTGAACTCTTTCGCTTTTACTTTTTCTTTTCCGGAGTGCTTGTGTTTCTTGCTAGTGCTCGATTCAGCAAAATTGACCTTAGCCTCCATTCCAGACTTACTGGATTTCATCTCTGATTTTCGGTTGTCTTCTTCGATTCGAAGCCGAACAATCAGATCCTCAAGCCCCATCTCTTTTTGCTTGTGCTTGAGGTAATTTTCGAAATCCATCCACAATAGTGGCAATTTCTCGATTATTGCAGCCACTTGAAAGGATTCATTCAAAATCATCCCTTCATACACTAAGTCGTGAAGTATGATTTGAATCTCCTGAACTTGGCTGATCATCGTCTTGGTGTCAACCATCTTGTACTCGAGGAATTTGCCGACAACAAATTTCTTTGTGCCGGCATCTTCCATCTTGTACTTCTTATCCAAAGAATCCCACAATTCCTTGGACGTCTTAAACGTGCTATAGACGTTCTAGAGGGTGTCGTCTAACCCATTCAACACGTAGTTGCGACACAGAAAATCGTTGTTATGCCAAGAATCCACAGTGATTCTCCGGTTGTTGTCGATTTTCTCATCGCCAACGGAAGGGGGTTCGTCCTTCAGAAAATGAGACAGCCCCAGGGTGGTAAGGTAGAACAGCATCTTCTGTTGCCAACATTTGAAGTCGGCACCGGAGAAGTTGGGCAGCTTTTCGCTATGAGCAAGAGCAGCAACCATTGGTGTGAACGAGATTGATGTTGATGACATTGTCTTCAATAGAAACAAACTTTTCGTCTTGCGATTGTTGGTTAAAAGTGTATGGTTTCTGTTTAGAAAATGGCTAAAGTTTGAGTGTTTAGGCTTTAGTCGAGGCCTGAATTGGATTCAGTCTCTGCAAGATAAAAACGCTCTATATACAAGTGCTAACGGTTCCAGCGTACGTCCCTAAGATACAACGACTATTTTGGATCGAAAAGACAGGTTTTGAACGAACAGACGCATCTGTTCTGCACTTCGCATCGACGCACGACCTGGCGCACGGCCCGTGCACCTGCCCGTGCGTGGATGCGAACCAAAATGGCAAAGCTACTGCGTGACGCACGATCCGACGCACAGGCCGTGCGTCAGCCCGTGCGCTGATGCGAACAGGTTTGCCTGAGGCACGACCCGATGCACGGGTCGTGCGTTCGCCCATGCTCGGTTGCGAACCTCTTTCCCAGTTGTATCCGTTAATTAGTTAATTAATTAACAAAAAATTAATTAACTATTTTATTTTAAAGGTTTTTGGTCCAAAAGAATAAGGGTCCACGACCAAGCCGAGCCGGCCGATGGGCGGCGGCGGCGGCACGCACGCGTGTGCTTTGAACCAAACCCACAAGTATGTAGGTCCTCACCCCTTTAAAAACTTGGGTGCCCCCAAGGGCCCAAACCCATAAGTCCAATTTGGGATATATTAAGTGTGCAATCTTTGCCTCCTTATCTTATGTGGGATGGAGCATTTCTGTAACACCCTTACCCTTGTAACACGTATTTATCTAGTATAAAAACATAGTTCATAGGCAGCACAACTGCATTATGCATAAGATTAATTTGTTAATCATCAGTTGTAACATTTTCTGCACAAACGCAAGCATTTACTCAAAACGATTTAACAAAACTTATTCACACTTGTGCATTTACCCATATTACATAACATTAACGATCGTGCCCTTTTATGTACAGATCAAAATCAAACTCCCTGTATGATATGCAAATGATGAGTTGATGCTTTAACTTCTGTCACACCTCACGGATCAACTTTTATCTACAACAACTAAAAATTGACAACATTGCATTTGGTGAGTTGCAAGCTCAGCAAGTATAATCTAATAACAAGTTATTTAACATCACACAAGCACATTATCACAATCATTTCACATCCTTTGATCATATCATTCATAAATATATAAATGCACGTGCTTGATCATATTCTTTTACTGTTATTGGCCAGCTAATACCAAGAATAAATCGTGATCACGAAGATGGCCGTGGCACTCTGTAATTCTTATTTCTCATAGAGTTCAGTGAACTCGGGGTGGCCATACAGTACTCTGTAATCTTGAAATTCTGGATAACTGTAATTCTGTAACACATGATTCAAGGTCATTAGCGGCCATAACAGAATCCATTTATCTCTGATGAATGCATTTTCTGTAATCACACTTTTCATTTTCGTATCAATAATATCAGTAGAGATTGCATATCTCATTCCCATGCTAATAACATCAGTTAAGATCACATATCTCAATTACATTTCAATGTCATCACATAGAGATCATTTATCTCGATCTCATCACAATATCACCAAAGAGAATCATACAATTCACATTATAGTGCAACAAGCTTTTAATCACTATAACCAAGCAAGTAAGCAATTCATTCGAACATATCAATTATATAATCACACAAGTCAAATAACAAGCTAAAAGATTATGCTCACAAGTGGTGTGCTTATTTCAACCTTATTCGCCTACTCGGTCTTGTCTGCTTCTTTATCGGAATTTTTACCTATTATAATATCACAAATGCATAGTCATATTAAGAATCATATATTTAACTCCAATGATATCATTTGTATGTAATCGACAACTTGTGCATGTGCAAGAGAAACAGATTTTTCGTGAGTTCTCAACCCCAATTAAATAGACCTCTAATTCAGTTTCATTGTCTTCTTCTAACCATTAAAATGAATATATATTAATATTACTCATACGAGTATAACTAATATTTGTATCTTAAGCTCCTACCCTACAATTAGAAACAAAAGAGTTAATTATCGATTCAACAATTATGAATCAAATCTTTCCTATTTCTCTGAAGATTATAAAGAATTAAGCTGGTTATTCTTTAAACGGCATGCTAAAATTTAAAGTTTATTAGATTTAGTAAAAGTTATTTATAAATCTAATATCTTACTCCACTAAACACTAAATGATCCGGTTTATTTCTTTCTTTCTTTTTTTTTTTTTGAATCAAGAAGCAAGAATAGAATAGTGTAGGTGATAGATTCCCTTAAACAATTTTTGAGAAGAAAAACCTTACCGGAAAGCTGGAACGATGAATTCCTAGACAAGCACTCTTATGTGTATATTGCGTTTCTAAACTAGTTATCTAGTTATGAGGGTAATATTAATATATTAGCTTATCCATTAAGGAACTATATAAGAGGGTCTTACAAGTTGGAGATAAAGATAAGATATATATATTGATTATATATGTCTACGTAATTTATGTGTGTGTTAATTAATGTCAGAAATCCCTACAAGTACACGCATATATATCATAATCTATTAGCTATGTCGGTTAAGAGGCTAAAAGAAAGAGACACCCTATTTATATTATGTATATTATAATGCACTCATGTATTCATATATATATATATATATATAATACATATGGATATATTAATTACACACCTCAGATCACACATGCACATATATATATTTATACGTTTTTCTTTATATATATATGCTATTCTCTTTCAATTGTTATACTAATTCTCCAACTATTATATTCACATATAATATCCCAAACACATAATGATACATTTCTTTACTTCTAAGTTTCCAAATATAGCTTATTAATATTAAATATATTAATATATAGCATAATTAGTTAAAACCTAAATTTCAGGAATTCACATACAATTTAATGTGAATGAGATATCGAAATGCGTGTAATTATGCTTATAAATGATTTAGCCATAATAATTGAAAATGCAAAGTTTTGGGTTATGACAATTTTTCCTTCCCCACAATTTCCATTTTCCATACCATTTATTTGTATTAAGTGGGTAACTTCTAGCATTACTTTCTCATTCACCCGGAATTGGTTTTGAGAAATTCCAAATACTATTCTCATCTACTCTCTTAGTAGAATTTTTACAAATAATTTAATTTTATTTTTCACTAATGAAAACTACTTAATTATTTTGTCAAAATCGGGTCAACACCCATTTTACCAAACACAATTCCAACAATTTTAACTTGATGTAATAAATGTAAGTTGAGACAAAAATTAAATTGAGTGAATTTAAAATTAAATTGAATCAATTTAAAATATATATTTATATATAAATATATATATAGCCCTTTATGAACCTATGTGGCGAATTCTGATTATAAAATTTTTGACTCGACCTAAAATTGTTGAGTTTTAATATTTTGAAATTCTCACTATTTATTAGAAATTTAAAATAAACTGGTTAATAATGATTTGGTGCAGTTTAAGTTTTACATGCATATGTTATAATAGGACACTTGACAAAATCACAAGATAGTTGGGTTGTACCTAGTTGAGTAGCATCCCATTACCCGTTAATAGAGTAAGTTAAACGTACATGCTTATTAACGATTATCCATATTTTTTCATTATGAAAATCCAATATATTATATCTTCACAAATGAAATCTTAAATTTGTAAACATACATGATTGTTATAATTTTTTCTTTTCAATTTTTGGAAATTAAAAGACACGAGGGATATGCAGCCAATTGCATGCTTGCCCCATGGTCCATGGAACGCTCATAAAAGTATGCTAGTGCTGTAAAACATATGATTTGATTAATTGTTATTGTAATGGAAAAATTACTCACAATAGTCCTTATAATATGTACAAATTCATTTGATAGTAATTGAAGTAACAAAAACAAATCCATTACATATATATAATGACATGTGATACACATACAAGTCTCATGCTACTACAAAATTTATAATTTCACTCATACAAACTGTAATTGATCAATAATTCAATTTTTATTATTATTATTATCAATATTTTTATTATTGATATTATTATTATTATTATTTGTTGGAAGGACCAATCAATTACTACAATTCATCAGAATATATGCCACACCCGGTGCTCTTCGTTCACACAAGTGATTATATTTGTTTATAACGAACGAACAATGCAACGGAATTTAAAATCATAACATCTTATGTGAAATACTATTGAGTCCGACCCAATTAATTGAATCACAATATAATCTCAAGTTTATCTAATGTCCTTTTCGAGTTACATGCGATCCAGCATATAAGATTCGTTTTGGAGACTAAATGTTGGAAATATTTTTAATCAGCCAATTTTTTGTTCAGTAACTCTTAGGGTTCGCAATCTTAGTTCGGTAATTTCTTGATGTGATAGTTTCGATTTTTGACGATTTTATCATTTAGACAAAATAGCAAATTCAGTCCTGTAACTTTTTATGGTCACATGTATTTTGAGTATTTTGGTTAAATAACAAGAATATTGTGGGAATAAATGAAATATTGAAACACCCAACCCATACCAAATTAAAATTGCACAATATCATAATTTTTAGATCAAAATTTTACACATTATAAATTATAGGAATAAAATTAAAAATAATTAAAATTTTACGGGATCAAAATTGCTAGTCGGCCCCTGGAACTAACAAGTAAATCTGCGTGGGTTTGTTAGCGGAGCACCACTCCTGTATGTGAATACAAAGAAAACACGTATAAGTGCTTGATTAATGAGAAATTAGGTGCTAGATTCTTGGTAATTATTAAAGAAGTCGAAAGCTCTAATTATTGCCCTCCAACTAATTGAGTTTCAGATATTAATTCTTCTGGCATGTCTTGGAGCTATGATTAGATCAATTGTTGTCATGCAATAGATGAGAAGTACTGTCTTGTCGCATAAGTCTTATCTAAGACCTTAACCTATATAATGGCGTAGGACATTTACTCGTGTTAGTATGTTATTAATAATAACATTTAGAAACAATCATTGCCCAATCCCCATATACCCTTTCAAGTACTGTGGTAAATAATTTGATTAAATCATCACTCTCTTGGTTCTTAATATATATATATATATATATATATATATATATATATATATAGGGATTGGTTCAAATGAGACCAATCCCTTTAGGTTAGTCCATAAGAACACTTATGGACTCTTGATTTAAAATTTTGGATGGTGTAGATCATTTTAGTTAATTTCGGCATATAAGGGTATAATTTTACTTTTATATTTAATTAGTTATGTTAATTGGAAAGTTATTAGCTATTTTTAAGGAAACATAATCCTACATTTTCAGTTACCCGATTTTTAAGGAGGGAAAATCATCAACTTCAAGTATGTTTTTCAAAATTGATACTTATTTCCGCAATATTTGTGAACAGTCGTTTTATTGTATACTTAGTTCAGTGGACTTGTATACTTAGTCATGTTTTATTTTATATTTAGTTCAGTGGATTTGTATACTTGGTTCAGTGGAATCGTATTCTTAGTTATATAAGTAGTTTAGTAAGTAATTTAGTAAATTTGTATACATAGTTCTGTGGATTTATATACTTAGTTCAATGGAATTGTATACTAAGTTATATAAGTAATTCAGTGTAATTGTATACTTAGTTAAATATTTATGTATACTTAGTATTATTATAATGTATAGTTAGTTCAATGTGATTGTATACTTAGTTAAATGTTTCTGTATACTTAGTAAAATTTTAATGTACAAGTAGTTTAGTGTAATCATATACTTAATTAATTGTTTATGTATACTTAGTAATGTTTTAATATATAGTTAGTTTAGTGTAATTGTATACTTTTCATTAATTGTTGCACGATTTTGTTGCCATATTTGAATAAATTGCAGGTTCGAATGGGAAGAGAGAGAAAGGAAAGGCGAATCGCTTGATTATGGGGACGTGATCAATACAAAATCACGTCCCTAATTTTTAGGAAGCGGTTACTATATTTAATTTCCTGGATTCCTATTTTATCCCTTCTATTGTATACTTACTTATGAAATGTTGTATATATTGTAATATATCTTGGCCATTGATTTACTATTTGGATGGTGTAGATTTAGTCTTATGGACTAACCTAGGAGGGTGGTCTCACAGGATCCCCTCTATATATATATATATATATATATATATATATATATATATATAAGAAGTGGGAAATGTGCTATGTTGCAGATGCATAATATTCTTATATGGATATGATGTAATGTATTAAAAAATTGATCAGATAATATCATGTCAATAGTGAAATTCATAATGTGCTAACATGGTATAATCTGAATCATTTGACATTATTGCGTTCTATCTATACGAAAAGTCTTATAATGGATAAATTATAGTTTTTTCATATTCGTGGCAAGCACATTTAATATTAATCCAGATTACCCGTGTGTTCCGCATTAATTGTAAGGTTTCAATGTATACTGTATTAATTATTTGTATTAGAAAATGAAAGATTTTTTTTTATTGATATTCGGTCGATAACTTATCACACCCCAATTATTGTTTATCTCGATCAATCGGATACATGTAGTTCAATCTAGCTAGAACGAAACAATTCATTAAAAAAAAGTTCTTACATAGAAATCCAATCAACATTATATTAATTTCCATAGAATGTGTTGAACCCTTTTGACTTGTTAAAAATTACCCTAGGATCTTTAATTAATTAGAATATATATGAACTAAAGAGATCTTACTAAATTTCAAGATTTATAGTAGACCCATAATGAGTGGAGCGAGGTCATTGCTCTTAAACATAACAACATGTGTACACTATTGGGCACTTGGATTTTGTGAGAGCCCACCTCTAATAGACTAAACGCAATCTCAAAGTTGTTTTAGTTAATGGTTTCAATACCCTCTTTTGTCTTTATTTTCGAGAGTTAGGTGGTGATAGTGAAAACCCCACTTCCAAGAATTTGAAGGAAAAGAAAAAACCCATTGTTGAAGGAGGAGTTGGATTCCACTTTAAGTGCTTGATTTATGTGAACTAGACATTGGGACACCAACATGCTACCACATATACCAGAGAAATATATGTTTAATAAAAAAGTAAAATAATTTTATTTTGTTATATAAAAAAAAAAAACATGTCTTCTTTTAGACGTGTAAAGAATCGTTTCCACTAGATTCCATTGATCATTGATGCCTTAAATTAAAATAAATTAAGCCCATATAATCACCAATTATTGGCGGAAAAAAGCTACCACCCTTCATAAGTACTATATTAATTTCATTAAGTAACACTACCTAGCAGCTTTCACTCATCAAATAATCCCATTTACATCTTCTATATATATAAA
This sequence comes from Rehmannia glutinosa, assembly GCA_016081115.2. Classification (NCBI taxonomy): domain Eukaryota; kingdom Viridiplantae; phylum Streptophyta; class Magnoliopsida; order Lamiales; family Orobanchaceae; genus Rehmannia; species Rehmannia glutinosa. Next base: position 39,457,501 of record CM071928.1, on the reverse strand, counting down.
GTGGGGTTTCTAACATATAAAAAAAAAAAAAAAAAGTGGGGTTTCTTGATTCTAAAAAAGAAATATATTTTATGTCTCATTCTTTCATGCTCATGTTAAAAGATCTAAAAATTATATACTAATACAAAAGAAAAGCCTTCTTGAAAAGCATAAACATGCGACAATAATGTGAAACACTTGTACTTAAATTAATTTGGACAAGCTATATATATATGAGTCTGCGGCTCTGGCCAGGGACGGCTATGTTGAGCATTTTTACTACACCTGTCTAATATAGAAGTTGGTCCCCACCTCGATGCGCGAGCCTAAATGATGGTCCTCGTAATAAAATAAATTGAAAAAAAATATATTTGGTAGTAATGATTTTGTGGTTTGTGTATTGTTCACGTTGGTCGACAGTTCGATTTCCATGTGAATTAAAGTGACAAGGTTGAGGGGAGCAGAGACCTCAAATGTTGGAATCTTTGGAATATGTGGTTTCTCAAGAATTCTAAATTTGAAAATTGTTGTTTGCGGATCCTAAATTTAAGTATATTATGATACTAACAGAAGTTTTCTTTCATTTCCTAGCCACATTTTCATCATGAATATGAGGGTAGGTTTTTTACTAGTTCTGTAAAATGGACCCGTGTTAAACAATAAACACATCTATATAATTAAACAGTGGAGGATAGTAATTAGGGGAGAGAACACATGAACTCATATGAGATCAAATTCGTATCAATCATCCTCACACCACAAGCTTTTCAATTAAAGCCCAAAGTTGATCCATAAACATGTCTACATAGAAAGACATAGCTAGTGAATGTGGATGATGTATATATACTATAAACTATATGAGGAGGTCTTATGTGAGACGGTCTAATGGAATTAAGTTTGTAGGATGGATCCTATAAAAACACAAAAACATGAGTCTTTATTATGGGTTTGGGTTTGGGTTTAATTTCTTTTAATATTTTGGACCCGTCTCATTGAAAATACACATGTTTTGCCAAACTGTATTATGGTTTCCTTCCAAGCCAAATTCTGCACAACTTCGTAATTGTCACCAAAGAGCTTCGGAAGCATCGTCAATTTATGCAGTTTTTATATTATTGACTGTGTTGAACATATATGAAATAACTATGTTTCGAAGATGCCAAATAATTTAAATTAACAGGCTTCAAGTATGAACTGGGCCGAGCCTACAAGTTTCATGGACTAATTACCTACTTCTCAAAGTGTTGATTGAGTCCACTAAAGATGATGAACTTGCCTTAAATTGTTTGGGTTAAGGATATATTTGCCCTACATTCTAGAAAAAGTATATTTTTTTACTCTCCCGGGCTTTTGTCCGGACATTTTTATGCTCCCACGATTTGTTTGGACATTTTTACGTTCCCGCAAAAGTTTTTGGATTTTTTTATGTCGTTGTTTCAAGGTTTTTTCAAACGTATTTCAAACATGTTTCATGTAAATATGTAATAAAATTTCAGTGAAAAAATAATTTATTCCCCCATTAAATCATCAATTTTATACTCGAAATCTTATAAAAAAATCAAGAAATATATATAGATATAAAACAACACATACTAAAACCAAAAAATTGAAATTAATATAGAAACAACAGATAAAAAAAAAACAATTTAATTTTTGATCTAATGCATTGGAAAAGTAAAAAACATGGAAACAACAACAAAAAACAACAAAACAACATTGAAAACTAAATAGAAACAACCTATAAACAACATAAATAACATAAAACACCATATGTACAAAAAGAGCCTAAAAATAGATAAAATAGGTATTGAAACATCAAAACTACATGGAAACAACGAAGAAACACCATAACAACATTAAAAAGAGATAGAAAAAACCCAAAACCAACGTAAATAATACATAAAACACTACATGAACAAAAAGAGCTTACAAATAGGTAAAAACTGTATTGAGACATTGAAAATTACACTAGAACAAACAACATTAAAAATATTATATAACAACCCAGAAGCAACAAAAACAATATATAAAACTACACATGAAAAAAAAGCGTAACAGATAGGTGTAAAAGTTGAATTGAAATATCGAAAAAATATAGAAACAACCAAGAAACAAATACAAACATCATCGAAACAATATAACTAACATATAAAGCAATACTCGTCAAGGACCACGAACAATCAGTTTCGATGCCATTGTCACCATGTTCAAAAAAATATGAAACCCTTGTCAAGGGCTCCTTTGCAAAACTCTGGCATACAACACCATATTATTCCAATTCATCAAAAACTTTACTGATCGTGCTAGGGTTTTATTCGGCGCCCCTTGGTTATTTGATAAATTGTTACTCATCCTCATTGAAGCCACAAGTGACTCCATTTTCACACAACCTTTCTGGATTCAACTACACAACCTTCTCATCAGGCCCATGAATAAAACAATTGCCACTCATTCAGGCAAAATTATTGGCAAATTCATGGAAGTTGACGTGAAAAATCATCCATCAGAAGATATCTCCTGATCAAAGTAGACATCGATATATCTAAACTTCTAAGGAGGATTCTCAAAGCCTCCTTTAATGGCAAAGATTAATTTATCCCTTTAAAATATGAAATACTCTCGAATATTTGTTACTTCTGTGGGATCAATGGCTATGGTGAAAGAGATTGTGAGACCACCTTATTCACTCCCCATCCACCAGCCGCATCAACTCATATGGTCCATGGCTTCGTGCTCACTCCTGCTCTACTCCCATCCTGAATCCCTAAAAAAATATCACTACCAATCCGCACCACCACACTCTTTCTCCTCCGCATCTATAGTTCCCCATCCCACTGACTCTGACGATCACCCTACTCCACCAAGTGATCCTACAATGGCTATCATCATCCACCCCACTATTCCACTGAACTCCCACCAAATCATATATATCCCTACCCTGACTTAGAAAATCAAAATCCTCTTCACATTATACACTCTCTTCCACAAACACAATCTAATACTATTGCGTTCAATAACCCATCACCCCTAGTTCATAAACCACCTAACCCACCAATCCAAAATACCCCTTCCGCCCTACCCCCATCTCAACCAGATTTTCCATCTCCGCCCATCCACCCCAAGTCCTCTATCCAACATTCCTCTAATATCTCTCCTCCTAGTCCTTTTATTTCTCCCTTCAATATAGAACTCGACACCCTGGCTAAAAAACATGCCAAAAAGTTCATTACCATTAAACGTCAAACCATAAAATCCACCACCATTTACGCCACAGACTCTATCTCCAAAAAAGGCAAACTATCTTGTCTATTCTTAAATATGGGACATGTTGTTGACATCCCAATTAAGATCAACGAAATAAAATAGTCCCCTTCCTCTCCTTTGCCAAACATCTCTCCAACTTCTTCACCAATGGCCTCGTCAATTTTTCCTCAAACTGCGGAGACTAGCAAATCTTGTCGGACCTCCGATCGCCATGATTATCCTCATTTGGAATTGCCGAGGCCCGGGAACCCTCAAACAATTTACGAGTTTTGTGGTTTCATGCGGAATATATCCCCCACATTATCTTCTTATCCGAGACCAAATGTGGCCCCTCTTTTATTGAAATGCTCAAAAATATGATGAATTTCCATGGTTTCGTTGTCCCTTCTAGAGGTCAATCAGGAAGTCCTGCCCTATTTTAGCGCAAAGATATCCAAGTAACTTTTCAAGGCTACTCAGACAGATTTATCGATGTTGAAATGGAACTCATGAGCTCCACGTTCCATATCACAGGTATTTATGGTGAACCCATAGTTTCCTAGCAACGTCTATTCTGGAACTCTCCCACTACTCTTGGGACCTCATCTAATCTAAATTTAAATGTATTGGTTGAAGAGCTAACTGATAAATTTATATTTTTCGAAGCACTCTAAACTCTTTGAATCATTTTGATCTTAGCTTCAAGTGCACAACGTTCACTTGGCATTGCTTACTCACATCCACCCATACTCAAAGATCTAGACTCGACCGAGCAGATTGCAATCCGCATTGGCATAATATATTCCCATGGAGTTCAGTTGTCAATCTCCTTACCTTTTTCTTCGACCACTTGATAATCCACATCAGCAAAAAAGATTGTGACCTAATTCATTATCTAACAGAAGAAATAATATTTTCCTATTCGAAGCCCTTTGGGTGAAAGCCTCGGGCTATGAAAAAGTTGTCCGTGATAATTGGAATAATGCCCTCGAATCTCTTCCGGCTAAAAATGAATCATGTTCACTTGGTCTTCTAAACTGGGGTAAGTCATATCACAGTGACCTAGCCCAACATATCTTTGATCTCAAGAAACAACTCTCATCCCTCCAATCTGGTACCATCACTGAATTAGTCAAGCACCAGATTGTTGATATCAAACACCATCTTGAGTTTCTTACTGACAAAGAGAATATCTAGTGGAAGAAACGGACTAAACAACATTGGTATGTGGAAGGTGATAAGAATTTCCATTTTCCCGCAAATTTGCGAGTAAGCGGAAAGCCATGAATCAAATCTCATTTCTTAAAGATTCCATGGGACAATACCAAAGTGATCATGATGATATGCATAAATTATAGTGGATTTCTTCAGCTGGCACTTCTCATCGACCAATCCCCCTAAAGAAAGTATTTCCCAAATCCTTCACAGAATCACTCCCAAAGTGTCTGTGGAGATGAACTAGATTTTGTCCGCACCATATAAAGAAAACGACGTTGCCTCTCTTAATTAAATTCATCCTTTAAAATCCTCCGGACCAGATGGTATAAGCCCTGTCTTTTTCTAAAAATTCTGTAAAATTGTTGGTCCTGGTGTGGTCTCTTTTGTGCTCAATCTTCCCAATCACGAGATATTTGATATCAACACAAATTTCACCCACATTATTCTTATTTCAAAGTTTAAGGATGCTAATTTTTCCTTGATCCGAAGGAACCCACCGTGGCCCGACTCATTTGGGTCGCTTTGCCCCATGACCTACGGAAGGACAAGACGAGTCTGGGTATCACTTATGTCATATGGGTACCAACCCCATCCCGCATAGAAAATGTATTTTTTTTTTAAAAAAATTCATATATATTTTGCATATATAATATATAGTATAATATAACTTTTATTTATTAATAATATATTGATCATTTATAAATTGATGATAATAACTTTTGGAAAGAATATTTTATAAATATATATTTTTATCTTTTTATTTTTTTTTTGTATTTAATTTTTTAATTCGGGTCGAGATGGGTCGACCTGCCTCGCGATCCACAGTGGCTTACCCCGCCACGCCCCATTCAAGGAACGGGGCGGGTCTGGGTCTTTAGAGACTCACCCCGCCTTATTGCCATCCCTACCGAAGGTTAGCAAGCCTGATCTTATTTCCCAATTTCGGCACATTAGGTTATGCAATGTCATCTACAAAATTGCATCCAAATCAATCTATGTTAAACTCCATGATGTCCTCCCCTATAATATCTCAGAAACAAAATCTTCCTTCATCTCGGGTCGGCTTATACTGACAATATCCTCATTGTCTACGAGCTCCATCATCATATGCGCACCAAACCACCTTGTAAAACTGGACTTATGTCAATTAAGCTTGATATGAGTAAAGCTTTTAATAGAGTAAAATGGTGTTTCCTTATACTAATCCTTCTCCAACTTGGTTTTAACTCTTTTATGGTCTATCACATTATTAAGTGATTAGCTCGGTGTTCTTTTCTTTTCTTTTGAACTGGTGTGAATTCGGTAAACTCCATCCCCTATGGGGCTTGAGACAAGGCGATCCCCTTTCTCCATATTTATTTATCATTTTCAAGAAGGCTTGTCTTACCTTTTACGTGATTGCAGCAAACTGGTAAAACCTATGACATTCATATTTCATGATCATCCCCCACCATCTCTAACCTCTTCTTTGCAGACGATACTCTTTTATTGGGCCATGGAACCATAGATGAAACCAGATACCTCAGCTATGCCATCAATCTCTAAGACAAATCTCCGGCCATCAAATTAATCTTGACAAATCTAGGATATTTTTTTACAAGAATGTTTCACATAAGTTGTCCGATTCTATTTCTAATATCCCGGAGATAAAGAGATTGGATGGAAACTGTTGGAAATTTATGTAATAGATTTTGATGATACCATGTAAAACATAGATTAGGAAGTTGGCATCCCAATTCAACTATAAATCAACTTGTAATAGATAGGATTATGTAAGTTGAGAAGAAACAACCAAGTTGAAGATTGCAGGACTCGACTAAAGATCGAAGAGAAGACCCAGCTGTGTGACAACTCAGTGAAGTGAAGTGTAGTGAAGTTTCAGTCAATTGACAGAAAAGTTGTTTTACTCAGCTGACTGACAACAAAGTCAGTCCAAAATCATTGGAATTGATTGCCAAAGGGGATATGCAACAGACATGATCAAAAAAATCTGAAAGAGATCCATTGTCAAGCAAAGTCAAAGTTTTGCTAGAAATAGGCACATGTCAGACTGCCTACCTTAAAGCTATTTTGCTAAAATAGTGCAAAAAGCATGGAGCCAACGAGATGTACGTGAAATCCTGTAGAGTTTAATGAAAGGCTACAAAACATTAAATTCAAGGTACAATCTACATCAATGTTGCGAGACAATACAAGCCAACGACCTAAAAGTAGAGTTTGAAAATGCATCTATCTCTTCAATGGATACATTTTCGAACCACGACTATAAAAAACTGAGGATTCATAAGCGATAAGGTCACCAAGAACAATACAAACGCTAGCAAGCAAAATCTTTTAACCTGCAAAGCAAAGCAATATCTCTCCAGCATTCAAATATTATCCTCAAGCCTAATCTCAAAGGAAATCGATCCAACACACTCAGTGAAGGAAAGACAAATTCATTTGTTGAAGAGGAAAAACTTGTTTCAAGAAAAAGGGGTCTACTCTCCAAGGTTGAAGGAGGTGTAGTAAGGTTCTACATCGAACAAAAGGCTTCGAACCTATTGGATGGTTATGTGAACAAATACAAAGGTTTGAAGGAGTTGAAGCAGCAGGTCAGCCATCTTGTGAAGAAGTTGAGTCCTATGAGAAGCTAGCTATGTGATCAAAGTTTCCTGACTTTGTAACTATTTCGTAACCAAGTCAAGTTACATTAGTGGATTCCTCCAAGGGTTGGAGAAGAGTGGATTAGAGGAATTACCCCATCCTCGAACCACTATAAATTGCTTGTGTCTTTTACATTCAACATACTAACATTCTTGCTCATCTTTGTTATTGTTGTTTGTTAATTTGCTAAGTTAACTGATAATAACCTAGTTAAACAAGTGTTGAAAAACATATTCAAAACAAAGGGTGAAAGTCTTCCACTGTTAAAAACCAAGTCAATTGTATATTTAAAGTGTTAGCCGAATCAACTAAATTATACTATCAACATCTCAACCAAGTCAGTTGAGTGGCTAACTCTGCTGTGTTAGTCAACTTAGTTGTCCACCAAGGACTTAGCTAACTTGAGTCAACTCTGAATTTTCTAAAAGACTAAAAATGAAAAGTTGGTAAAGTCTATTCACCGCCCCTTCTAGACTTTACTTATCACCCTTTGGGATCCACAAGTGGTATCAGAGCGGTTGGTTCATTGAGCCTTCCACAGTTCTTTATTCTTGAACTAGATCTCATTCTTTTTCAAAAGAACAACACTTGCTATTTTTAAAGCTTTTATTTCAAAGCAAAGTTATTATCATGGAAGCAAATCTAACTCGCATTCCAATGTTTACTATTGAAAAAAATTTGATGATTGGAAAATACGTATGCAGGCTCACCTTTCAGCCTTACATGATGAAATGTGGGTTGTTATTGAGAATGGGACACTACAAATAATGAAGGTAAACACAATTGTCGAGATCCCGCTCCCGAGGCTGGCGATGTACGAAGGAGAGACGTGATGTAGCTTGGGCACGAGGGCACACGTGTTGTTCTTCTTCCGCAGATACTGGACCGCAATGGTGGAAAAGCCACAATGTGAGTGGACTAATGAGGATAGAAAAAGAGATACAACTTGGACAATGTTGCCAAGTATATTTGTACAAAACTCTTGATAAAGCCATGTTTAAAGAAGTCAAATCGTGTAGAACGACTAAAGAAATATGGGAAAAGCTAAATTTAACTTGTGAAGGATCTGATCAAATTAAAGACAATAAATTGACTGTTGCTGTTCAAAAATTTGAAAATTTTAAAATGCTTGCAGGTGAAAGTCTGGATCAACTGGATGCCAGATTCACAGTGATAACCAATGAGCTCTCAACTTTAGGAAAACAATATACACTAAAGGAAATGTGTATGAAAATTCTAAGGTCTCTCCCAGCTGAGCTGGAAATGAAGGTTGTGACTTTGAGTTCAATGGATATTACAAGAACATCCAACCATGAGCTGTTCTCAGACCTTAAAGCCTATGAATTTGAGCTCAGAAGAAAAGAGCAAGAAGAGACAGTTGTACCCAAGACAACTGCACTCATGGCTGGTGAGGCCAAGAGAGCTGAATCCAAAGAAGCCATTGACCAAGAGGAAATTGCCCTAATGGTGAAGAGATTCAACAAGTTCTTTAATAAGAATAACAAAAGGAACAAGGGTGAATCATCCAGGAGACACTCAACACCCTCCAAAGCAAAGAAGGATGAGGACCAACAAAGAGAGCTTATCATCAAAGAATGAATATCGAGCCGAGAGGGTAGACTGCCAAAAAGCTGAGAACCTGTGTTGGAATTAAAGACAACAAGGACATTTTGCTGTTGACTGTCCTTATCCATCAGTCAACAAGTATAGAAATAAGGAGAAAAGAAAGGTATTCAGAGAGAGAAGACAAGAAAAGAAGAAAGCCATGTTGGTTGCTAAAGCTGCTGACACAACCAAGTGTAAAGAACTAGCTGAGTCAGACAACAATGAAGCTGACTACTCCTCTGACACAGAAGAAGAGGCTTTGATATGCCTCATGGTCAAAGAACAAGAAGATGAGGTACATTCTAACTCATCTCTCTCTAATTCTAATGATAGTGATAGTGACACAAATATTTCATCACCCACTGATCTATATGATTCATTAGGAAAAGTGATGAAAGATTTTGAGCATGTAAAAACCTCACACACACTTTTAAATGAGGAAAACAACCAGCTCAAAATCCAAAACTCACAGCTGACTAAGGAGCTGAGTACTCTAAGTCACATAGTTGCTGAGAATACATAGCTTAAGGCTGAGATAGCTAAGATTCAAGCAGACTTAGCTGCAACTGAAAAGAGGGAAAAATATTTAAAAAATGTGATTGCATCATTCACTAAGGCATCTAAATCATTGGATGAACTTATAATGATTCAAAAGAAAATTGGAGACAAGACATGCATTAGATTTAATTCCTTTATGCGTGCCCAAGTCCCAAGAGTGGTAATGCATAAAGAATCCTCAAGTAATGAGACAGTCCAAAAATCCAAAGCACCATATGTTGCACCTACACCCACTCACAAACACAATCACAACCATGCTGGCCTTGGATACAAATGTTAAGGCAAAAAACTAGCAGAGTATGCTGAGAGGACAACTAAAACAAAATTCAGAAGAGTCCATCACCAGACTCCAAACAAAAAATAGTTTGTGAAATCCAAACAGAGCTATCTAAAGCCCAGAGGTTCCAGCAAAGAAAACCATATGATGGGAATGGTAGAAATTATCCCAGCCAAGCTGATTGGAACAATCAAATGAGACATCAGCCAAGTCCAAAGGGATACAAGCCCAAGTGACAAAGACCTCAGACTCAAAATAGGTCATCCCCAAGGCAAATAAGTTATAATCATCACACATATGCACCAAAGCACAAAGCCCAATATGCACAAAAGTTTCAGAACTATCCCAAGAAAGTAAATGCACAAGCTCACACACAGGCATACAGACAAAAGAGACAGTTGTATGAGCCTAAAGCTCCTAAAAAATCTGCTAATGTTCATTATGATTATGGAACTGATAGTTGGCAATCTCTTAGAGTCAGACCATTTGGCTATAGGTTGGTTGGATCACCTTATAGTGCTAACCCCTCAAGACCAGGCAAGTATAGGTACCTAAAAACTAATTTCCTTGATTGTAGGTTCAATGAACAGCTGAGTGCCAAGGAACCTTGTACATTGATAGTGGTTGTTCCAAACGTATGACAGGCAACAAGAAAATCTTTCAAAGTTCAAGGAAATAAATGGTGCTAAAGTTATATTTGGAGGAAATGAAGCTCCATGGGAGATCAAAGGCACATGATCCATAAAGAAGAATGGACTAGAGGTCACATATGTAGCCTATATTGAAGGGCTCAATTTCAATCTGCTGAGCATCAACCAACTCTTTGACAAGGCTAAAATGTAGGATTCAACATGGGTGTTTGCCAAATCAAGGACGCTGAATCAAATGAAATTATGTTACAAGGATCAAGGCAGAAAAACATGTATGTACTGGATTGGTCAACTGCTACACCAAGCACATATCTACTAGCAAAGAGCACAACCGAATCAAGTTGGTTGTGGCACAAGAAGCCGGTTCACCTGGATTTCAAGACTATCAAAAGGCTTGCAATGAGTCATCTTGTGGAAGGATTGCCAGACTCAGTATACAAGAAGGCGAGCATTTGTGATGTATGACAGATGGGAAACAAAATAAAGTCTTCTTTCAAGGACAAGCCAAGTCCTTCTTCAACCAGGATATTACATTTATTGCATATGGATTTGTTTGATCATGTTGAACCATCCAGCATTAGTTGAAACCTTGTAGAAGCTCCTTCAGCTGATGAGAAGAGTTCAAAATGAGAAGAGTCAAGCCATTATAAAGATAAGATCTGATAGAGAAACTGAGTTTGTCAATGGGATTATAACTCAGTATTGCATAGAAAATGGTATTTCTCATGAGTTGTCAAATGCAAGAACTCCACAACAAAATGGAGTAGATGAAAAAAGGAATAGAACTATGAAGGAAGTTGCAAGAACCATGTTAGTTGAAGCTAGATTGCCTAAGAGATTTTGGGCTGAAGCCATTAATACTGCTTTACACTCAGAATAGGTGTATGATCAAAAAGGAAGCTATCCAAAACCCCTTATGAAATTTGGAGAGGGAGGAAGCCAAATATTGGATATTTTCATATCTTTGGATATAAGAACTTTATTCATAATAATAGCAAGGACAACTTGAAAGCTTTTGATGCTAAAGCTGATGAAGGTATCTTTTTGGGATACTCAGATGAGAGTAAAGCTTTTAGAGTGCTGAACAAGAGTACTATGGTCACAAAAGAGTCTATCCATGTGGTTTTTGATGAACCCAATGTTAATGGAGAAGACATTGATGAATTAGTTGACAAGATGAATCAGCCAAATGTTCAAAAGAGTCCCTATGTTGAGGCAGATGTAAGAAGAATCAACCCAGATGAAGATGAGATAGTTGAATCTCAAAAACAACTAGAAAGTCTGTAGCTGAATGATGACGAGAAAGATGTTCTAGACAACTTAGCTGCGAGACGTCTGAATCAATTATGACTTACGCCAACCAGATGCGAGATGGTTGAGAGACCATCATCCAGAGCTTATCATTGGAGATGTTAGACAAGGAGTAAAAACAAGATCCAGAACTCAACATGCAGCTATGTTCACTTGTTTCATTTCCCAAATTGAGCCTAAAGATTGTCACAATCATTAGATGACACACATTGGATTCTAGCTATGCAGGAAGATCTGAATCATTTTGAAATAAACAAGATTTAGGAATTAGTTCAAAGGCCTACCCACCAAAATGTTATTGGTACCGAGTGGGTATTTAGAAAAAAGATGAATGAAGAAGGATCTGTTGTAAGAAACAAAGCAAGATTGGTGGGCAAAGGGTATTGCCAAGAGGAGGGCATAGATTTTGATGAAACATTTGCACCTGTTGCAAGATTGAAAGCAATTAGGATGTTTCTTGCTTATGCTGCACACAAGAACTTCATTGTCTATCAAATGGATGTGAAGAGTGCAATTTTTAATGGACTTTTGGAAGAAGAAGTCTATGTGGATCAACCTCCAGGTTTTGAGCAGAAAACTATTGAAGATAAAGTCTACAAGCTCAAGAAGGCATTATATGGTTTGAAACAATCACCAAGAGCCTGGTATGATACATTGTCCCAGTTCCTTATTGACAATAAATTCACCAAAGACAATGTTGATAGGGCACTCTTCAGAATTCAAGATGGGGAGAGCATACTGCTTGTTCAAATATATGTGAATGATATCATTTTTGGATCCACAAACAAAGAGTTGTGTGTTAAATTCTAAAATCTCATGCAAGGAAAATTTGAAATGAGTATGATAGGAGAGCTGACTTTCTTTCTAAGTCATCAAGTCAAGCAAATGAAATATGGAAGCTTAATCAGTCAAACCAAATATTCCAGATGTTTGATGAAGAAATATGGTATGGAAGAGAAGTCATCTGTAAAGATTCCCATGTATACTTCAGAAAAGATGGACATGGATGCAGAAGGCAAACTTGTTGATCAAATAAGATATAGAGCTATTATTGGATCCTTGCTCTATTTAACAACAAGTAGGCCATACATCACCCTGGCTATAGGTGTATGTGCCAGATTTCAATTTGCTCCAAAAAAAGTCACATGACTGCAGCCAAGAGAATCATAAGGTATTTGAAGGGATGTCAAGAAGTTGTCTTATGGTATCCAAAGGATGGAGGATTCAAGCTAGTTGGCTACTCAGACTCAGACTATGTTTGATGTAAAGTGGACAGAAAAAGTAATTGAGTTACCTGTCAAATGCTTGAAATAGGTTAGTTTCTTGGTTCAGCAAGAAACAAAATTCAATAACTGCATCCACAGCTAAAGCAGAGTACATAGTTGCAGGCAACTATTGTGCCCAAGTCTTATGGATGAGGTAACGTCTTATGGATGAGGTAACAACTGAGAGACTTTCATAAAGAAGAAAAAGGGATTCCAATTATGTGTGATAACAGAAATGCCATTGCTATTACTCAAAATCCAATATTGCATTCAAGAACCAAGCACATTGATGTCAAATATAATTTATAAGAGACCATGTTGAAAAGAAAGACATCACATTAGAATACATATCATCTGATAAGAAGTTAGCTGATATATTCACTAAGCCATTATGTGAATCAAGGTTTGAAGAGCTTAAGAATGAACTTGGATTGATTGAGCTGAGTTAGGAGGCTCAAAAGACTCAATCAACATAGTCAAAGAAGAGAGAAATGGAAATCAACAAAGTTTCACTTTTCAGCCAAATAAAACAGCCAAGACGGCTAGTCAGCTGTATCGAGTTAGCTGGACAGCCGAGTGTTTATTAAGAGAAGAAAGAAGCAGAGTCAAGTCACATATGAAGATAGTTGAGTTATTTATGAGCTAAGTGACAAAACGCAGTCGTTTTCTGCAAGCGGGAATATTTTTAGGCTTGATGTCAACAGTAATTATGGTGTCAGTAAAAGCATGTGCCCATTTAACCCATGATTGGATATAAATGTTGTTGCATTTATTGCGGGAAAATAATTGTGGTTTGCAGAACATGATCTCAATTGTTGATCAAATTCAGCGTTTTTGAATTCCAAAAGACGTCCCCTCACATCCCATATATATAGAAATTATATTTCCCTCTCCTCACAGTACTCTTTCTCTCAAAGCAACCTAAGGCAATATTCCTGCTCAAAACCCTAGTTTCTTCATCCGTTCGAAATCTCAAGCTCAAACTTAGAAATGGCACCTTCTTATGACTACGTGAAGTTAGCTGAGCAAATAGACACTGGATCGACCATGGATTTAGAGGGCCTGGTCAAGCAAGGCGTAGATAAGGCCTTGGAGAAGAAATTAACTGAGAAGCTTGAGAAATCTGGTCCCAAGTAGTTCCTGTCTATGGAGTTCTCGCACATCTATTTGGAAGATATTGCGATGTTTTACGTGAACGCTCAGGTTCATGACAATGACGATCCGCTCATCGGTCCACATCAAGGAAATGAGGGTTACTACTACGAACTTAGCTGCTAGCTGTTATCTTCCTTCTTCTGGTTTGAAGGAGATAACTAAGAAGGATATTAATCAATTGCAAAGACGGAAGGAAATAGCCAAGCATAAGGCGTCGCTGCGAAGCCCATCTATATAGCAAGAAGTCGTTAATCAAAGACGATTAACACAAATTGATGGAAATGGTAGCTAAATGTGTTGATATGAAGTTTTGAAGCTTCAATCAGCTATCTAGGACTAATCTGATGGTTATGGTGGCGATAATGGAGTAGAAGAAAGTAAATTGGTCGGAGTTCATTTTTGGCATGCTATGTCAAAATGTGATGAACAAAGCCATTACTAAAGCGGGAGTGTTTGAAAGCTCTCTCGGATATGGCCTGGTTTTAGGTCCTTTGATGGAGGTGAAGGGTATTCCTATCGGGAATGGGAAACCCTTCCACGTGAATAAGAAGATGTTTAGGGCAAATCTCTCACGCCCAACGCCAAGACAATGCAAGGAAGCGGATACAAGCGAGGGAGGTTAATCGGTGACCCTATCCCCATGGACACAACATTTGCATCGCAAAGGCCTCTTCTCGCAATCCCGTGCGGAAGAAGAAGAAGCGTGCACTGCCCTGCCCGAGAAAGGCCCCGCCGTGCCCCCTCATCCGAGAAGGAATCCCCAGCTCCTCCACCTATTATCAAAAGAAAGTGTTCAAATGTTCCCCGGAAGCCAGTTGCAACAAAGAAGTTGAAAATTGCAGAGTTAGTTGCCATTGCTGAAGCGGGGGAAGAACCAGAAGAAGTTGAGGTTCCATTGGTAAGGACAATAAGAAGACTTGTGAAAAAATCTGAATTAGCTAAGCCAGCTAAGTTTGGAACAGCTGCTGAAAAAGAGACTACTGAGGATGAGCAGCAAACATCAAGGGATATAAGTGTTGTGGAAGCCACTGAGAAGACAGAGACTGCTGTTGATAAACACCAGAGTTGCAATAGTTAGCTATTAGGGAGACATCTGAAGAGTCCGAACGCAACACAACTGACAAGGATGCTGAAGAGTTTGCTGTTAAATCTTCTCAGACTGATGCTATTACAGCTGAGGAAGAAAGAGTTCCTCTTGAGCCCATGCAGGAAGATGATGAAGATGATGATCTTCAAGTCCTATCTCCTGCGTATCCGTATGTGTAGGAGAGGTTGAAAATATGGTGGTCCTGGAAGCTAAGTTATGCAGAGACCAATTGCAAAGCCCGGAGTTCATTGAAGAAGTGGAGGAACTCCAAAGCTTTTTGGGCAACATTGCGGTTCATTCAGCTTTAGACCCAAATTTATTGTACCACCATCCTTTAACAAAGAAGGATGAAGAAAAGTAAAGCCAAAAAAAGCCAAGGCAATTGAGGAATCCATGAAACCTCAATCTTGCCCCTTTGATAGTGTCCCTGAAAGTGCTTTCCAGTCAGCCAGCAGTAGTGATGAGGAAGAGACAGAACATGCAGATGCAATCGAGAAGGCTGAGCTGAAGCAAGCTCTCAAGAAATCCAAGGAGTTGCATGAGCAAACTTTGCAGAGGGGCCCAGGGGAGTCATCCTCCACGGTGAGGACAATCGATGCTACTACCTCACTTGTGCACTTCGACGAACAAGAATCAGGGAAGGATGGCGATGAAGCTAATGAAAGAGACGAAGAGGGCACCTTAGCCAAGAATACCCCTGAAGAAGGTGTTGAGACACCTGCCCAATCGGCAAATCACTCAACTGGACAAATAGTCAAGTCTCAAGTTTTCAGTGACCCCACTACTCGTGACTCAGTTTGTGCGCCATCTGAGGGGGAAACTGCAAACACCACAGCTGGGTTGGAGGAGGCTATGAGAGACTTTACAAATTTGAAGATTGGAGGCAAAGACATGGAAAATCACCGAACATCAGAGTGGGGTTGATGACGCTTTGAAGATTCAGACTGTCTCAGCTGAAATCCCAGCTGTATGACAAGCAGCCGATGAAGATTCTTGATGCGACCAAGGCAAATGATGGACAAGAAGCAGGACAATTGAAACTGTTGGCTCTGAAAGTACAATTCTATAGGTTGAGACCTGAAAGGATGCCACTAAAGACCCTAAAGTAGTTCAGTATGCTGACGGGATTGTCCATGACCTTGCTGCTATTAAGACTGCGCAAATGAATGTTGAAGGTCCTACAGCGGTTGAGACTGCTGAGGGTAATGAAGGCCCAAAGGAGGTTGAGACTTCCTTAGGTAAGAATGATGAAGAATAAATGCCAGCTTCTCAAATATGACTCTCAAGAACACGTCTCTGTGGAATTTTTGGACACAAATGATGAAGTTGAGTCCGTTTAAGAAGATAAACCGGAAGAGGACTGTAGGTCCCAAGGGGTGTGAGTAAGGTTTAGAAGGGGGGGTTTAATAAACCTTACCAAATTTTCGATTTAGTCCGTTTAAAGAAATTACAGAGTTAACACAAACAACTAAGTCCTTGAGGGACAGCTAAGTTGGTTATTCAGCAGAGTTAGTCACTGAACAGACTCGATAGAGCTGTTGATAGAATAACTCAGTTGTTTAACCTGAAACTTAACTTGGTTGTGTTGGTTTTATCAGCGGAAGACTTAACACTCTTTGATTTGATTTAAACTTATTTTAACACTTGATTTTAGCACTTGGATATTAATCAGTTTGCATAGCAAATAAGATTATCAGCAGATATAAAGTACATATGCAGAAATATAAATGTGCTGAAAAATAAATGACACAGTTGATTTTTATAGAGGTTCGAAGATGGGCTAATTCTTCTAATCCTCTCTTCTCCAACTCTTGGAGGAATCCAATAAGTAATGATCAGTTCACAAAGTGGTTCTCAGTCTAGAGACAAGTCTTGATTACACAGCTGACTTGCTCCTTCGAATCAGTCTAGAGATGCCTTGGTCACACAGCTGGCTTCTCTTCCGACTCAGCTTCTTCACAGGGCAGCTGCCTTGCTACTTCAGCTCACTTTCTCAAGCTTCTTGGATTTGATCACGAAACCCTCCAATAACTTAATACTGGTTCGACCTTGAACCTTCCTACAATCCTCCTTGGAAAGTAGACCCCTTTTGATTCTTCAAAAGTGTCCTCTTCAACAGTTTGAAGTTGTCTTTCCTTCACAGCTTTGTGTTGGATTGATTTCCTTCGAGTTTTAGGCTTGAGGATTTGCTTGAATATTTTTGAGAATTTTTGCAGGTTACAATTTGAATATTTGCTTGCTTGTTCGTGGTTCAGGTAATCAAGTTAACCTTTTCTCAATGGATTTCCTCAGCCTTTTATAGTAAACTTTCAAAAATATGCCCGTTAATGAATAGATAGGCTGATTTTCAAAAGACACTAGTGTTCGTTGGCTTGTCTTTTCTTGGTCTTCAATCTTGAGATGTAGACCTTTCCTTGTATTAAATGAATGTTCAGCTTTTCAGGTTCTGACACGAGGTGCAGTACTTCCCATTGGTTTATTCCTTTTGCACGCTTCTGGGACGAGCACTTTAAGACCTAGCAGCATGGAAGTATTACTTATTTAAGTAATGTTCTTGACTTCTGTGCAACGGATTCCTTTCAGTTGACTTCTCTTGGTTGCTGCCTATTTCCCCAGGTGACTTGAGTCTGCTTCAATCATTTGAAGACTCAACTGTCACTCTCAACTTGTGGCTTGGTTTCTTGAGATGACTTTGACTGACACTTCACATAGTTGTTCCTCAGCTGATACATCTTCAGTCAAGTTCTTGATCTTCCTTCTTGGTCGTACTCAGTTGTTCCACAGTGGAGTCTTCACTTCATTCTTCGGTTGACTTTTTGTATTTCCTGGCATAGCTGACTTGACTCAGTTTTTCCAGCCCTATCTATTTCAATGAAAATTACAAGAAAATGGGGTGCCAACTTTCTAGTTTAAGTTTTACGTGGCATTCATCAAAATCTACAAAATAAATTTCCCAACAATTTCCCAGTTTTACAAGCATAGTCTGAGTCTGAGTAACCAATAAGCTTGAATCCTCCTTCCTTTAGATACCATAAGCCAACTTCTTGGCATCCCTTCAAATATCTTAGGATTCTCTTAGCTGCAGTCATGTGGCTCTCCTTTGGTGCAGATTGGAATCTTGCACATACACCTACTGCAAAGGTAATGTCTGGCCTGCTTGCTGTTAAGTAGAGCAATGATCCAATAAGTGCTCTATATCTTGTTTGATCTACAGCTTTACCATCTGCATCCATGTCCATCTTGACTGATGTGTTCATTGGTATTTTCACAGAAGACTTCTCTTCCATACCAAATTTCTTCATTAAATCTCTGGTGTACTTTGTTTGACTTATGAAAGTTCCTTCCTTCAATTGCTTAACTTGAAGTCCTATGAAGAAGGTCAGCTCTCCCATCATGCTCATTTCAAATTTGCCTTGCATGAGGTTTGAGAACTTATCACACAACTCTTTATTTGTGGATCCAAAAATGATATCATCCACATATATCTGAACAAGCAGTATACTCTCTCCATCTTGAATTCTGAATAGTGTTCTTTCCACTTTGCCTTTGGTGAATCCATTATCGATTAGAAATTGAGATAATGTATCATACCATGCTCTTGGTGCACTGTTTCAATCCATATAATGCTTTCTTGAGCTTGTACACCTTATCACCAATGGTCTTCGCTCAAAACCTGGAGGTTGGTCAACATAGACTTCTTCCTCCAACAGTCCATTTAAGAATGCACTTTTCACATCCATTTGATATACAGTGAAGTTCTTGTGAGCAGCATATGCAAGAAACATCTTATTGCTTCTAATCTTGCAACAGGAGCAAATGTTTCATCAAAATCTATTCCCTCTTCTTGGCAATACCCTTTGGCTACCAATCTTGCTTTGTTTCTTACCACAGATCCTTCCTCATTCATCTTGTTTCTAAATACCCATTTTGTGCCAATAACATTCTGATGGGTTGGTCTCTGCACCAGTTCCCATACTTTGTTCCTTTCAAACTGATTCAACTCTTCTTGCATGGCTTGAATCCAATGTGTATCATCCAGTGCTTGATACACATCTTTTGGCTCTATTTGGGAAATAAAACAAGTGAACATTGCTTTTTGCTAAGCTCTGGATCTGGTTCTTGCACCATCTCTAACATCTCTAATGACTAGCTCTGGTGGATGGTCTCTCGGCCATCTCACATCAGGTTGAAGTAAGTCGGCTGGGTTCAGCTGTCTCGCAGATGCGTTGTCTTGAGCAGCTCTTTCATCATCATTCAACTGCAGACTTTCCAGCTGTCTTTGAGATTCTGCTATCTCATCTTCATCTTGGTTAATTACTCTTACTTCAGCTTCAATATAAGGATTCTTCTGCATAGATGACTGATTCAGCTTATCAGCTAACTCTTCAATGTCTTCTCCATTCACATTAGGTTCATCAAAAACCACATGAATAGACTCTTCTGTGACCATAGTCCTCTTGTTCAGCACTCTATAGGCTTTGCTCTCAACTGAGTATCCCAAAAAGATACCTTCATCAGCTTTAGCATCAAAAGCCTTTAGATTATCTTTGCCATTGTTGTGGATGAAGCATTTACATCCAAATATTCTAAAATATGCAACATTTGGCTTTCTTCCTGTCCATATCTCATAGGGAGTTTTGGCCAATTGCCTGTTTATCATGCATCTATTTTGAGTATAGCATGTAGTGTTGATGGCTTCAGCCGAAAATCTCTTAGGCAAACCATGAGCAATACCATTTTCAACACACAATACTAAGTAATTATCCCATTGACAAATTCAGTTCCTCTATCAAACCTTATCTTTATAATGGTTTGGCTCTTTTCATTTTGAACTCTTTTCACCAGCTGTGGTAATCATCCACCACCACTAAGGTGTATTTCTTTCCACTTTATCTTTGGTTGGTTCAATGCCAAATAAATCCATATGCAACAGATGCAATATCCTTGTTGAAGAAAGGACTCCTTGAATGAAGATTTGATCTGCTCCCATCTGGCATGCATCACATACATTTTCCTTCTTGTACACTGAATCAGGCAATCCTTCCACAAGATGACTCCTTGCAAGCTTGTTGATTGTCTTGAAGTTCAGATGACTCAGCTTCTTGTGCCACAACCAACTTGATTCGGCTGTGCTCTTTGCTAACAGACAAGTGCTTGGTGTGGCAGTAGACTAGTCTACCACATACATATTCTTCTTTCTTGATCCTTGCAGCACTATTTCATTTGATTCAGCATCTTTAATCTGGCACAGTCCCATATTGAACCCAACATTGTAGCCCTTGTCACAGAGTTGGATGATGCTTAATAGGTTGAAGTTGAGACCTTCAACATATGCAACATCTGTGATTTCTAATCCATTCTTCTTGATGGATCCAATGCCTTTTATTTCCCCTGGAGCTTCATTTCCTCGAAATATGACTTTTGCACCTCTAATCTCCTTGAACCTTGACAGATTTTTCTTGTTTCCTGTCATATGTCTGGAACAACCACTATCCATGTACCAGGTTCCTTGGCACTCAGCTGTTCCTTGAACCTGCAATCAAGGAAATTAGTTTTTAGGTACCCATACTTGCCTGGGTCCTGAGGGGTTAGTGTTGTAAGATGATCCAACCAACCTATAGCCAAATGATTTGACTCTAAGAGGTTGCCATCTATCTGTGCCATAATCGTAATTCACTTTGGAAAATTGCTTGGGGGCTTTAGGTTCATACAACTGTCTCATTTGTCTATATGCCTGTGTGTGTGTTTTAGCAATTGCTTTCTTTAGGTTGTTGTGATGTTTTTGGGTGTAATGCCTGGGTGCATATGTGTGCTGATAATAGCTCTTTTTCCTTTGGAATGACCTTTGCTGAGGTCTAGGTCTTTGCCATCTAGGCTTGTATTCCATTGGTCTTTGCTGATTTTTCACATTATTCCAATCAGCTTGGCTTGGGTAGTTTCTACAATTCCCATCATATGTGTTTCTTTGATAAAACTTCTGGGGTTTTTGGTAGCTCTGTTTATTTTTCACTGAGAACTTTATGTTTGGAGTTTGTTGAGAAACTCTGCTGGATTTCTTCTCAGTTGTCCTCTCAGTATACTCAATTGGCCGTTTTCCTTTCCTTTTATATCCAAGGCCAGTTTGTTTGTGATTGTGCTTTGGAGTGAATGTGGGTGCAACATTTGGTGTTTTGGGTTTTTCAGATGCTTCATTACTCGAAGATCCTTTTTCCAAAATCACTCTAGGAGTTTGATTGTGCACAAAGGAATTGAATCCTGTGCCTGTCTTATCTCCACATTCTTTTTGACTCATGATAAGGTCATCCAATGATTTGGATGCCTTTGTGAATGAGGCAATTACATTTTTAAGATCATTTTCTCACTTTTCTATAGCAGCTATCTCTGCTATTAGTTTGGCATTCTCAGTTTTCAGTTCATTGTTCTTATCAGCTATGTGACTTAGAGTACTCAGCTCCTTAGTCAGCTGTGAGTTTTGGCTTCTGAGCTAGATGTTTTCCTCATTTATAAGTGTGTGTGAGGATTTTATGTGCTCAAAGTCTTTCATCATTCTGCCTAATGAATCATAAAGATCAGTGGGTGATGAAGTGTGTGTGTGTCACAATCACTATCACTTGAATATGAATGAGATGAGTTAGAGTGTACCTCATCTTCTTGGTCTGGTTGATCTTGTTCTTTAGCCATTAAACAGATCATTGCTTCTTCTTCAGAATAACTTGAGTAGTCAGCTTCACTACTTTCTCGAGTCTCGCCGCTTTCTTTAGATTTATTTGTCCCAAGATCTCGTGACCAAAATGGCTTTCTTCTTTTCTGTCTTCTTTCTCTGAAGACTTTTCTTTCTTCTTCATTCCTGTATTTATTGACTGGTGGATAGGAACAGTCAATAGCAAAATGTCCTAGTTGTCTGCAGTTCCAACACAGGTCTCAGCTCTTTGGTCAGCTCTTTCTGTCCTTGAGTTATCAGCTCTTTGATACTCAACTCTTTGATGCTCAGCTCTCTTAGGTGGCATGTCTTCCCTTGACTTGGAGGGAGCTGAATGTCTCCTGGATGATTCACCCTTATTTCTTTTATAGTTCTTATTGAAGAACTTGTTGAATCTTTTAACCATCAGGGCAATCTCCTCCTGGTCTATGGCTTCCTTGACTTCAGCTCTCTTTCCATCCGTGACTATAAGTGAAGATGTCTTAGGTACAACTATATCCTCTTGCTCTTTTCTTCTCAGCTCAAACTCATAAGCTTTGAGATCTAAGAACAACTCATGATTGTATGTTGTTGTGAGGTTCATTGAATGTCTCAGTGCCATGACCTTCATTTCCCATTCAGCTGGGAGGCTTCTCAGAATCTTCATACACATTTCCTTTTGTGTATATTCTTTCCAGTGTTGATAGCTCATTTGTGATTTGGTGAATGAACGGCATCCAACTCGATCCAAGGTTTCACTGCAAGCATTTTAAAATTTTCAAATTTTTGTACGACTCTGAGACAATTTATTTTCCTTAATTTGCTCAGATCCTTCACAAATTAAAGTTAATTTATCCCAGATTTCTTTTGCAGATTTGCAAGATTTGACTTTATTGAACATTTCTTTGTCCAATGTCTTGTAGAGAATGTCCTTGGTCACATTATCCAAGTTGTATCTCTTTTTGTCATCATTGGTCCACTCAGTGCTTGGCTTTTCAACCATGGCTGGTCTGTCTTCATCTGCTTCTACTACTACAGCTGTTATTCTTACAACTGTGTTCACCATAAGTATTTGCAGTGGCCCATCCTCTATCACTAGCCACATTTAATCATGTAAAGCAGATATATGAGGCTGCATACGAATTTTCCAGTCATCAAATTCCTCAACGGTGAACATAGGAATGCGTGATAGATTGGCTTCCATGATAATAACGTTTGCTAAGAATGAAAGATTTTGAAAATACAAGTGTTAAAAATCTTTTAAAAAAGATAGAGATCTAGTTCAGTGACCAGTGCGAAAGGCTCAATGAACCAACCACTTTGATACCACTTGTAGGTCCCAAGGAGTGTGAGTAAGGTTTAGAAAGGGGGGTTGAATAAACCTTACCAAATTTTCGATTTAGTCTATTTAAAGAAATTACAGAGTTAACACAAACAGCTAAGTCCTTGAGGGACAACTAAGTTGGTTATTCAGCAGAGTTAGCCACTCAACAAACTCGATAGAGCTGTTGATAGAATAACGCAGCTATTTAACCTAAAACTTAACTTGGTTGTGTTGGTTTTATCAGCGGAAGACTTAACACCCTTTGATTTGATTTAAACTTGTTTTAACACTTGATTTTAGCACTTGGTTATTAATCAGTTTGGATAGCAAATAAGATTATCAGCAGATATAAAGTAGATATGCAGAAATATAAATGTGCTGAAAAATAAATGACACAGTTGATTTTTATAGAGGTTCGAAGATGGGGTAATTCTTCTAATCCTCTCTTCTACAACTCCTGGAGGAATCCACTAAGTAATGATCAGTTCACAAAGTGGTTCTCAGTCTAGAGACAAGTCTTGATCACACAGCTGACTTGCTCCTTCGACTCAGTCTAGAGATGCCTTGGTCACACACTGGTGGCTTCTCTTCCGACTAAACTTCTTCTTCCGCAGGTTTTGCCTTGCTACTTCAGCTCACTTTCTCAAGCTTCTTGGATTTGATCACGAAGCCCTCCAATAACTTGATACTGGTTCGACCTTGAACCTTCCTACAATCCTCCTTGGAGAGTAAACCTCTTTTGATTCTTCAAAGGTTTCCTCTTCAACAGTTTGAAGTTGTCTTTCCTTCACAGCTTTGTGTTGGATTGATTTCCTTCGAGTTTCAGGCTTGAGGATTTGCTTGAATATTTTTCAGAATATTTGCAGGTTACAGTTTGAATATTTGCTTGCTTGTTCGTGGCTCAGGTAATCAAGGTAACCTTTTCTCAATGGATTTCCTGAGCCTTTTATAGTGAACTTTAAAAAATCTGCCCGTTGAAGAGATAGGCTGATTTTCAAATGACACTAGTGTTCGTTGGCTTGTCTTTTCTTGGTCTTCAATCTTGAGATGTAGACCTTTCCTCGTATTAAATGAATGTTTAGCTTTTCAGGTTCTAACACGAGATGTAGTGCTTCCCATTGGTTTATTCCTTTTGCACGCTTCTGGGACGAGCACTTTAAGACCTTGCAGCATGGAAGTATTACTTATTTAAGTAATGTTCTTGACTTCTGTGCAACGGATTCCTTTCAGTTGACTTCTCTTGGCTGCTGCCTATTTCCCCAGGTGACTTGAGTCTGCTTCAATCATTTGAAGACTCAATTGTCACTCTCAACTTGTGGCTTGACTTCTTGAGATGACTTTGACTGACACTTCACACAGCTGTTCCTTAGCTGATACATCTTTAGTCAAGTTCTTGATCTTCCTTCTTGGCCGTACTCAGCTGTTCCATAGCGGAGTCTTCACTTCATTCTTCAGTTGACTTCTTGTATTTCCTGGCATAGCTGACTTGACTCAGCTTTTCCAGCCCTATCTATTTCAATGAAAATTACAAGGAAAATGGGGTGCCAACTTTCTAGTTTAAGTTTTACATGGCATTCATCAAAATCTACAATATAAATTTCCCAACAAGGACCCAAAAGTTGAGGAGACTGTGGCTAACATACGGAAGGCAAGTGAGAAATCTGTTACTTACAAGTTCACACTGGTTGATGGTCCACTCCCTATGGTGCCATCATCAACCCATGACATTGCTAAGGCACCTGAGGAACAGACTACTCTAGAGGGAGAACAAATTGATACCAATGAAGCTGCTGAGACAGTTGAGGATCAGTCAGCTCCGCAGGCTAACACAGCTGCAGATGCCGAGGATGCTGAAACAGTTGAGGCACACAGAGTTGAATCAAGTGTCAACGGAAAAGGACCTGCTTCTAATGGTGAAGTGGGAGAAATTACTTTGGTCTCTCATGACCTTTTGCAGAATACTTTAGATTTGTGGTGGAAGTGCCTTGGAAACTGAGTCCGCTGCTGAAATGCAACATGATCGTTGACTGTGTGGCTCTTCTAGAAATGTGACAAGGTCATGTGGTTACGCAGGGACCGACCGTGTGCTTCACTTCTCATCCCTAACTCGAGTTAATAATCTAACACGCGGTCTTATAAGTCTATTAATTAGCCTCCAATATATCAAAAAGACTCAAAACAACTCAAATAACAACTAACTAAGATAGTAAATACAAAACACCGAGAACTTGATTACATAGTCATCAAGACTCTAAATATCTTGTACTATTGGTTTTTCATAGATGGATTCACATCAAGTTGGTTCCAAAAGTCAAGCGCAAGAAAGATGGGTTGATCAACAAATATAAAGCTCGGCTTGTGGAAAAGGGTTATACTGAGAGAGAGGGTGTAGACTATGTAGAGACATTCTCCCCAATGGTGAGGTTTGCTTCAATTTGACTCATTTATCTAATGTCGCCCATCTTGACTTGGAATTATTTTAGATGGACATCAAGACAACAATTCTCAATAGAGAACTAGATGAAGAGATCTTTATGAATCAACCTAAAGGGTTTTGGTAGGAGGGACACGAGCGCAAAGTATGTCGCTTAAAGCCTTCCATTAATGGATTGAAACAATCATCCAGACAGTTGTACAATAGATTTCATTGAGCTATCATCTTGATAGGCTTTACGATGGTCTAAGAAGACAATTGTGTGAAGTGAGGAAAATCTTGATTCTCTCGATGTATGTGGACGACATTTTATTGGCTGGAATTTGCATGAGATGATTGTCTCCACATAAGAGTGCTTGTCCTCTACATTTGAGATGAAGGACATGGATAAGTAGAATATTGTTAAGTTGGCTTTATACCACTTAATTGTGTATTCTAGACTAGGATTTGGCATTGTTTTTGGGTGTTTTAGATTAGTTTGAGTCCATTTTATTCCATTAGGTGTCGTTAGGGAGTCAATATAAGTAATGGTAGCCGAGGGCGATGCAAAACAATGAAAACGTGTTAGGGGGGATAAACTGCATTTGAAGAAGAGAAAAAGCATTAAAAGCAAGCAAAAGCAATGTAACGCTCCTAACACCGTGCTACAGCGCGGGGAGTAAAAAATAGATAGCGAGCACTCTAATGTATAACGCACGATCCATAGCGCTGCAGCGCGCGATGTCCGTGCAGATTTTGGAAAATTATTTTTCAGGGTTTTTGATGGATTTTAGGGTATAAATACAACAAGGGACAACTTGGAATATGGAGAAAAAGTTCGGGACGAG
This sequence comes from Rehmannia glutinosa, assembly GCA_016081115.2. NCBI lineage: Eukaryota > Viridiplantae > Streptophyta > Magnoliopsida > Lamiales > Orobanchaceae > Rehmannia > Rehmannia glutinosa. The sequence continues at coordinate 39,431,243 of CM071928.1, read as the reverse complement.
AATCGAAAGCATCTATCCTCTAGAATCTGAGAGGATTCTTTCCTTGATTTTCTGAATTTATTTGTCCACAATCTTTGTTGGACCTTTGAGATATATAACTACTTATTCATGAGTTTTTGTACATCCATCATGAGCTAAATATTATTTTCTAAGGGATTGATGTAACCAATGTTTGAACCTATGTTTTGATTTTTAGTTTATTAATTCACATGTTATTAAATCTATTTATGCTATTTGGATTGATTGCATCTGAATTATCTGATCAATAGTTTAGACAGTTTGGCGTGTTTGATTTCACACTCGAGAGAGGTAATTAAACGCTTGGCCATAGAATAAACTTAGGTATAGGTCCCAAGGGGTGATAAGTAAAAAGTTTAGGGAGGAGGGGGAGTTGAATAAACTTTACCAACTCTTCATTTTTAGTCCTTTTAAGATTTTTAGAGTTGACTCAAGTCAGATAAGTCATTGGGGGACAACTAAGTTGGCTTACACAGCAAAGTTACCCACTCAACAGACTCGACTGAGCTATTGGTAGTATAACTTAGTTGTTTCAGCTAACACTTTAAAATAATAGTTGACTTGGTTTTTAACAGCGGAAGACTTTCACCCTTAGTTTTTGAATCCAATTTTCAACACTTATTTTAGCTAGGTTATTATCAGTAGACTTAAGAAATTTAATGATCAGCAGATATAAAGATAATGTCAGAAAGTAAGTGTGCTGAAAGTAAATATACACAAGCAATTATAGTGGTTCAAGGAGGGGGAAATTCCTCTAATCCACTCCTCTCCAACCCCTGGAGGAATACACTAATGTAACTTAACAGTCCGAGTCAGCTTTGATCACACAGCTAGCTGCTCTTGGGACTCAGCTTCTTCACAAGACGGCTGCCCTATTACTTCAGATTCCTTCAAACCTTTGGACTTGATCAGTTAGCCCTCCAACAAGTTCAAAGCTCTGGTTCGATCCGGAACCTTACTAAACCTCCTTCAACCTTGGAGAGTAGACCATTTGTTGTTGATAACAAGTTTTTCCTCTTCAACTGATGAAGTCATCTTTCCTTCACTGTGTGTTGGATTGATTTCCTTCGAGTTTAGGCTTGAGGATTTTCTTTGAATACTTGAGAGATATTACTTTGCAGGTTATATGCTTGGATGCTTATGCTCGTTGATATTTTTTGTACTTCTTTTTCTGAAATGAATCGTGAGCCTTTTATAGTGCACGTTTTAAAATCCATTCGTTGAAGAGATAGACATATTATTCAAACCGCACTTCGTAAGTTGTTGACTTGTCTTGTCTTGCAGCATTGATGAAGACCGTACCTTGAATTTGATGATCTGGAGCCTTTCCCTAAACTCTTCAGAATTTCAGGTGCATCCCATTGGCTCTTTGCATTTTTCACTGTTTCAGCAAAACAACTTTATTGTTTCCAGTCCGACACATGCCTATTTCCAGCAAAACCTCGACTTTGCTTGACAATAGATCTCCTTCAGCTTTCTTTGATCCCGTCTGCTTTATATCCCTTTGACAATTGATTCCAATCATTTTGGAATGACATTGCTGTCAGTCAGCTGACTGAGACAACTTTTTTGTCACTTGACTGAACCTTCACTTCACTTCACTCAACTACCACACAGCTGGGTCTACTCTTCAATCTTCAGTCGAGTCTTCTAATTCTTCAACTTGACTGCCTTCGACTCAGCTCATAGAACCCTATCTATTACAAGTTGAATTACATTTGAATATTGGTGCCAACTTCCTAATATAAGTATTACATGGTATCATCAAAATATATGCATAAATTTTTCCGACAATTTCCCCTTTTTGATGATGCCAAAACTTAAACAAAATAGCAAAGTAAATAGTGCAGAAAATAAAGAATGATTGTATTTGAATATGTCATTCTATGGAACATATCATTCTTTGCACTTTACAGAGCTTTTACAATGTATAAATCAATACAAGGTATCAGAGCATTAATTACCTTAGAGCATATACAGAGTACTTGCAAATGTGTGTATTTACAATTAAGTAAAAATACAACATGAAGGGGTTCAACTATCTTCAATGCCTCAACTGCTTCCTTCTTCGCTCAGCATCATCCTCCACTCTCCTTCCTCGCTTCTTTTTCTCGCTCTCTTCCTTTTCCGATATTCCTCCTCTCTCTTCTTCTTTTCATAGGCTCTTTTTGCAGCATGGTTTTCTCTCTGTTGTCTTTCTCTCCATTCGCGAGCAAGCCTAGCATTCTCTTCCTCTTGCCTTTTCCTTACTTCCTCATTTCTCATGTTCACCTCCCTGTTTGATAGTTCATCCAGCCTATCCTGTATATCAGCCCTTTGTTTTGGGGATCGACATATCGAATATCTTTAGGCTTTGGTGGTGGAGCTCCTCTGCCTCTTCCACCTTCACCAATCCTTCCCTTCCCCTTCCAGAGTCTGTTCCTCCTCTGGGAGTGTACTGCACGGGTTGTGCCCTTGACTTCTGCTGACTACTCGAAGTTTGTTGCTTCTCGGCTATTTGACAGAGCTCTAGACCTTTTCCCAGTAAAAGTCCATGCCTCTGGTATAGTCATTTCCTTGAAAATTCCTTCTAATGCAAGCGTATGAAATTCCTCTAAGGATCTTAGCTCAGATCCTGCATCAGGGACATCTAACTCCCGAGGGTCTTTACTACTGAGGACTCCTTCAATAATCCAGCTGGGTGACCATCGAACTTTGCCTTTAAGCTTTCTATCCTACCATGATGAACAAAATCCATTCTTGCAAAGTTCATACCTCTTACTGGATCATCTTTCTCTTGTTCTGATTCAGCTGATTCACTGATTTCCATCTCTTAAGTTGAGTTTCCTATATCTGAGTCAGCTGCCACTGATTTTTTTCTTATGGATTCAACTGGATTCAAATGATTTCGATTCTTTGTCTCAGCTAGTACATCTTCTTGCATTGGTTCTACGGTAGGCCCAATAGACTCTGATCCTTGATTTTGATCCACTTCCTAATTACTTCATCATACTCTAGCAGTCTCAACCACTACTGGATCTTCAAAAATGTTGGCATCCTCAGTAGTCTCAACCACTAGGATTGCACTTTCAGTGCAACAATAGTCTCAACCATTGTGGCTCCTACATCTACTCCATCTTGTACCTCTATTTTAGCAGTCTCAACCACTGAGACATCTTGGGCCTGCACAGAGCCTCCAACTTCTTCCTAACAACATCTACTTCACACCTTAACTCAATTTCTTCTTGTTCCCCTACAACTTATTTAGGATTTTCAATGGATTCTAGAGTTATAGTGTGCCCAGTTTCCCCCTCAACTGTCTCAATAGCCAATGTATTTTGAATTGCAATGGGGTCAACTATCATAAAGGACTTAGTTGTTTCACGAGTCTCAGCTAATTCTTCATCTGTTGTCTCAACAGCAGTCTTCGGGTTTGGCGGAGTTGGGTTCCCCATTGTGGTTGGCGTATGTTCCATATTCTCAACCAAATTGACCACTATAACTTTTCCAGCTTTATCGCTAATCTCTGGATCATCTATAGTCAATGGACAGTGAGATGGTGATAAGAGAGCAGTTGTTTCTCCCATCACTCCTTCTATAATTAGAGTAGGGATGATGTTTCCCCAACCCCAGTCTGTTGTGCTCGCTCAGCCATCTCACGATATTCTTTGAGAGCCTGCCTTAGTGTTGCAACTTCTACCGCATCTCCACCAATGTCTTCTTCATCATCACTAAAGTACACATTAAGAATGACTACAGCTGAGAAAGGACATTTATGGGTCTCAGCTGCACTCTTTCCCTTTTCCAGTGCCTTCTCCCTTTCCTCCTATTTCTTCTCATATAGAACCTGGGCCGAGTAACTTTCATCCAAGCCATGTGTCACTAAAGCATTCTTTAAGAAATCCGGAAGCCAATCATCGTCTTCAATCATTTTTGGCCTCTCAAACTGATATCGACTCTTGATTAACTTGCACCTTCTCCAAATATACAATCTAGCCTCAAATCAGGATAAATAGGGGATTCTGCTTCTTCATGCACAACTTCATCTCTAACAACCATCTCTTTTTCTTGTGGTCTAACAGCCACAACAAATTCACCAATGGTCTCCACATCTGCTTTTCCAATGACCATTGTAGTTGTTTCCTCAACCCATTCTTCTTCTTACTCAACTGCAGCTCATTCCATAGCAGTTGACTCTACTACAACTTTTTCTTCAATGACAGGAGCAGCTGCAGTAGCTTGCTTATCTTGATTCCTCTTGGAATGCCTTTCCAAGGGACTCTCAACAGATTTTATTTCCTCAGAATCTTTTGCTTAGTCTCTGATCGATGATTCATTAAGTTCATCTCTCAGCCTCTCTGAGGCTGAGTCTTCTGTTTCTTAACAGCTGGCTTTCACAAAGCAGTTGTTCTGTGCTTTTTTGGTATGGGGTTAATTGTAGTAGCTAGGACGGTTTCAGTTGTTTCCCCCTCAGAAGTGCCACCTTTCTTCTTCATATGGGCCTTCCTCTGAGCAGCTAATAAATTGCCCTTAAATAGATGCTTATTCACATGGAATGGCTTTCCCATCCTCAGAGGCAAGTCTTTCTTCTCGAGCAAGTACTCCTGAACTAACCCGTAGCCCAGTGTACTCTTGAACTTTCCTTTAGCTACCTCCACATTGTGTACATTTTGACACAACTTTTCAAATATATACTCACTCCAGTTGACTTCCAAATCTTCCAAAATAGTTGGCATTACTGTCACTTTAGCAAGGGAAAGCTAATTGTAAGAGCCAAATTTGATGTCAACACAATTGGCCACCACATACATCATCTTGTGTTACTCTTTCTTGGTCACGGCCTTCATCGCTAAAGCATTATACTTAGCAACAGCCTCCTCTACAACTATCTCCTCCCAAATTTTCTAAAGACCGAACTCATAATCCGTCCACTCTATGAGTCTGCTGCTAGGAAGATGAAGCAGTTTAGTCAAGTCTGCTGCAGAGATCGCCACTTCTTGGCAATTCACAGAAGAATGAACGCCATCATCATGAACGAAGGTGATCACATAGAACATTGCCACTTCTTCAAGGTAAGCCAGTGGCATCTGCAGAGTAAGGAACTTCAAAAGTCTCAATTTTTCCAGGTGTTTCACTATTTTCTCAGCCCTTTCTTGGTCTGACGACTGCCTGGCCAAACCTTCGGCGTCAATAAGTACACCAGAGTGCACTTTCTCAGAAAGATTAGCAAAATCGAGAGCAGAGCTTGATGATTTCTTAGGTGCCATGATAATTTTCGGGAGATTGAGATCATGAACGATAGTTTTCTTACAGAGAGAGTTTTCGGATTTTTTAGAGAGTTTGAATGTAAGTGAGAAAAGAGAGTAATTTTTCCAATATATATGAAGCATGTAGAGATGTTTTTGGGATCGTGCAATTTGAATTTTGATCAATGGTTAGTATTTATTCGGGATATGGCCTTTAATTGCTAGCATTAAATGCCCACAACATTTTGGCCAATCATAGGGTTTCTGTTGCAGCTTTTAGTGGGTTGCATTAAATAATGCTGACATTATCTCAGAAACATTCCCACTTTAATAAATACAACCTCGTTTTGTCCCTCATCCTATAAATGTGTTTGCTGACTCATTTTGGTTTACATTTGACTCTGCTTCTCTCTTCAGTCAGCTGGTATGACTCAGTTGTTTAGTTGACTTAACCTTGTTGAATGTCCAAATTGGCTGATTTTGCTCTGCTGAATGAGTAAAACTCTTCTGAAATACAGTTTCTTTTCTTCACACTCTGTTGAATGAATCTTCTGAGCTTATTAACTTAGCTCAATTAATCCAAGATCATTCTTCAGCTCTTCAAATCTTGATTCACGTAAGGGTTTTATTAATATATCAACTAACTCTTAGTTAGACATATTCCAATGTGATGTCTTTCTTTTCAACATGATCTCTAATAAAATGATATATGATATCAATATGCTTTGTCCTTGAGTGCAATACTGGATTTTGAGTGATTGCAATTGCAATTGTGTTGACACACATAATAGGAATTTCTTTTTCTTCAATGTCATAGTCTCTCAGTCGTGGTCTCATCCACATGACTTTGGCACAACAGCCGCCTGCAGCAATATACTCAGCTTCAGCTGTGGATGTAGCTATTGAATTTTGTTTCTCATTGAACAAAGAAACTAATTTGTTTCCAAGCATAATCTGAATATCCAATCAACTTGAAGCCTCCTTCTTTTGAATACCACAATCCAACTTCTTGGCTTCCTTTCAGATATCTCAATATCATCTTAGCAGCATTCATATGACTCTCTTTTGGTGCATATTGAAACTATGCACATACACCAACTGCAAAGGTGATGTCAGGTTTGCTGGCAGTCAAATAGAGAAATGATCCAATAAGTGTTATATATCTTGTTTGTCAAATGATTTGCCTTCTGCATCCATATCAATTTTGATTGAGGTGTTCATTGAAATTTTCACAGATGGCTTCTCTTCCATACCAAACTTATTCATCAAATCTCTTGTATATTTCCATCTTTCATCTGCTTCCCATGAAGTCCTAGAAACAAAGTTAATTCTCTCATCATGCTCATCTCAAACTTTCCTTGCATTAGTCTTGAGAACTTATCACATAAGTCCTTGTTTGTGGATCCAAACATGATGTTATCCACATAGATTTGAACTAGAAAGATGCTCTCTCCATCTTTAATTATGAAAAGGTTCTTTCAACATTTCATTTGGTGAATCCATTGTCTATAAGTAATTGAGACAGTGTATCATACCAAGCTCTTGGAGCTTGTTTCAATCCATGAAGTATCTTCTTGAGCTTGTACATTTTATCTCCAATAGTCTTTTGCTCAAATTTTGGAGCTTGTTCAACATAGATTTCCTCCTCAATTAGTCTATTGAGAAATGCACTCTTCACATCCATCTGATACAAAATGAAGTTATTGTGTGCAGCATAGGCAAGAAACATCCTTATTGCTTCCAATCTAGCAACTAGAGCAAATGTTTTATCAAAATCTATACCTTCTTCTTGGAAACACCCTTTGGCTACCAATCTTGCCTTGTTTTTTACTACAGTTCTTCTTCATTCATCTTGTTTATTAATACCCACTCAGTACCAATAACATTTTGGTGAATAAGTCGTTGAACCAATTCCCAAACTTTGTTCCTTTAAAACTAATTTAACTCTTCTTTCATAGTTAGGATCCAATGTATGTCATCTAATGCATGTGACACATATTTTGGTTCAACTTGAGATATGAAACAAGTGGACATTGCTTCATGTTGGGTTCTTGATCATGTTCTTACTCCTTCTCTAACATTTCCAATAACTAACTGATCAGGTGGATGGTCTTTCAGCCATCTCACATCAGGTTGGAGTATGTTAGTTGGGTTGTTTTTCCTTTAAGGTGTGTTGCCTTGAGGGTGTTCTCCTTCACCATCATCGTTCAACTGCATTTGCTCCAGCTCTCTTTAAGTTTCAGCTAACTCTTCTTCATTAAGATCAAGTCTTCTCAGAGCTATCTCAGTATAAGGACTTTTCTGAATAGTTGTTGTTGGGATACTTATGTATTAGATTTGGATGATACCAAGTAAAATTTAGATTAGGAAGTTGACACCCCAATTCTACTATAAATCAACTTATAGATAGGGTTATGTAAGCTAAGTAGAAGCAGCCAAGTTGAAGAATGCAGGACTCGACTGAAGATCGGAGAGAAGAATCAGCTGTGTGGAAGGTGAATGAAGTGAAGTCAAGTATCAGTCAAGTGACAAAAATGTTGTCTCAGTCAGCAAACTGATAGCTGAGTCACTCCAAGATAAGTGGAGTTGACTGTCAAAGGGGTTATGCAACAGGAAGGATCAAAGAAAGCTGAAGAGATCTGTTGTCAAAGCAAAGTCAATTGTTTGCTGGAAATAGGCAAGTGTCACATTCTACCTTAAAGTTGTTTATCAAAAAGAGTGCAAAAAGCAAGGAGCCAGTGAGATGTACATGAAAACCTGCTGAGTTTATGGAAAAGCTGCAGGGCATTAAATTCAAGGATCAGTCTACATCAAGGCTGCAAGACAAGATAAGCCAACAACCTCAAAGTGTAGTTTGAAAAATACATCTATCTCTTCAATGGATATATTTTTCAAACAAGCACTATAAAAGGCTGAGGAATACACAAAGAGAAGGTTACAAAAGCAAGCAATCAAATAGACATTAACCTACAAAGCAAGAGCAAATATCTGTCAAGCATTTATTCATATCCTCACTCGAAGGCAATCAATCCTATTTGATAAATGGTTTTATCATGATTTTGATGATTTTGTTTTTATACCAAAACAATGTTTTAAAGGTTGTCCAAATACTCCTAAACGATTTAAAATAGTTTTAATATTTTCCGGAGTATTTCCTCAAGTTTATTTCCGATAATATTGGACAACAAGTTTATTGATTTTATGTCAATAGGTTTTTACATTGAAACTATATTTCTAAATGTTGTACTAATACTCCCGATTAGTCTAAAATGCTTTTACTATTTTTCTCGGAGTATTTATTGGAATTTATATCGGACAACACTTTTTGTGTTAATGTGTTATTTCATCAAATTATATTTCTAATGTTGTCCTATATACTCCCGATCGGTTTAAAATGTTTTTACGAATTTTTTGGAGTATTTCTTGAGGTTTATTTTCGACAAAAATCGGACAACATTTCATTTAGGAACTCGACGTCTCGCACTGGTCGACCGGTCAAAGAGGCAAGGACGGTCGACCCCTTAGACCGGTCACCCTATTGAATGTTTGTTGCGTTCTTTTCAAATCTTATTAGTGCGCGACGGTCGCCTCAAGTTTGTGGGATTGATTTCTAACAGCTCCTAATTTTGGGATTGATTTTCTTCAATTTGTCTTGGTATTTTTTACAGAATTCATGTCCCCAAGAGGAGCCTATCATGTACAAGACATCTTCTATAAATAGAGGAAGAATTGAAGCAACATAACAAGAGAGAAAACTACAACACAACAAGATACACTCAAGAATACACTTGTTCTTACATTGTCTTATTTCTTGTTGTAATTTGCCTAGCTATTCACTTTAACATTCTTGAGGTCTAGGCTTTTCTTGATTACACTTGCACTCTATTGTATTATCAATTATCGAGTTGTAATCTTGAATTTGGGTAATCATTCAACACAAGATATCCTTGTGAGTGTTCTTGTGGTAAGAACATACTTGGGTGATCTAGGTGTTAGGTGTAAGAAGATTGTGGTAATCTTCTTGTTGAGGTGTTGAAGAATTTGGTATTCTTCAAGGTTGAAGATTGTGGTAATCTTCACAAGGTGCCGTTTGAGATTGTGGTAATCTTCAAGAGAGATTGTGGTAATCTCAAAGGTGGTGTTGAAGAAGAGTGTGGTGCTCTTCAAGGTGATGTTGTAAGGTGTTGTATTAATTTTGGTAATTAATAAAATCTTTTTTCGTTTTGAAATCCATCCCGGAGATACTGGGGTGGTAGAGGATTAGGCCATAGGTGGGTTGAACCTCTATAAATCGACATGTGTTGTTTACTTCCCGCACCTTTATTATTGTCTTGGCGTATTTGATTCGAAAAAGAGGGCATAATCGAAAAGATGGAGATAATCTATTCACCCCCCCTCTAGATTATCGTAGCCGCTTGGACTTACAAGTGGTATCAAAGCCAAACTCTTTGGCAAGCTCGTTCCACATCACGAGTAAAGAGGAACGATCATCGGCTACGAACGAAGTCTACTTTACCGGCGCCTCCACCACCAAGCCACCACTATTCGATTCCAAAAATTTTACATTTTGGAAAGAAAGAATGGAATGTTATCTACAAGGTTACGGGTTCGATATTTGGAACACGGTCGTAAATGAAGAATTCATTCCAATGATGGACACACCACACAAAGGCCTCAAAAAACTCAATGATGAAGAAAAGAAAATCATCTCCTTAAATGGTAAAGCTCTTAATATTTTGTATTGTTCACTTACCATTTTGGAATATAATCATATTGTAGGAATTCGATCGGCACATGAAGTATGGCAAAAATTAGAAGCCATCTATGGAGTATTTGCAAATGAAAGGAGTCAAACAAAAGCATCTACTTCTCAAAGGGATACAAGTTCAAATCTAAGGAACAAGCCTTTTACAACTTCCAACTATGAAGTAGTCGAACAATGTTTTATGGGCATTGAAGAAGAAAACGAGGTATGTCTTAAACCCTCTACTTCCTATGATATTGTCATTCAAAATGATTATAGTGATTTGCAAAATGATTTTGATGATCTTCAAAATGAATTCCAAAATTTACTAGTTAAGTACAAAAATTTGAAAAAGGAATTCAATGTTTTGAAAAATGAAAAGGATAGTTTATTTACTTCCTATGAATCACTATCATGTGCTCACACCACCACACTTGACAAGGTTAGAAACCTTGAAAAACAAAATAGTACTCTTGTTGAGGATATTAATTGCATGAAAAATGATTTATCAAAATCCAACTTGAGTACCAATAAATTGCCCAATGTTGTGAATGTTAATGGTTGTGATAGTTTGAATAGTGAACTTGATCATGAGCCTAATATTGTCAAGCATATGAAAAAGAATCGAGTTCCTATGCATGTTAGTAATATTACTTGCTTTTATTGCGGTAAAAAGGGTCATACGGTAAATACTTGTCGGGCTAGAAATAGCTCAAATTATCTTTGGAGACCTAAAAGTCTCAAGACTAATCCCAAAGGACCCAAGCACTTGAGGGTACCACAAAACAATATTATATTAGGTACCCGGCGAAATAATAATCCAAAAAAATTCATACCACCAAGAAAACATCAAATGACCATTTCATTTGATCAAAGGAGAAAACATTTTCAACAAAGTCATTTTCCAAGAAGAGGATATAATCAAAAATGGGAAGAACACAATCCTTGGAAATGGCAAAGACATCATCAACAAGATGATTTTCCAAGAGAGAGACATTATCAACAATGGGAAGGACATAATCCTTGGAAATGGAGCAATAGGAAGAGTTATCATCAACAAAATGACTTTCAAAAGGGAAGATACCATCAATAATGGGAACGGCACAACCCATGGAAATGGCGAAATTGGTAAACTGTATCTCCCTATTTAAATATGTATCTTGTTTTCTTTGTGCATGTTTTTATTTGTGTCTATATTGCAAAATGGGTTTTCATATTTCTTAAAAATTTAGGTCTTCAATATATTTGTGAGTTTCAAAATGTTTTTTTTTAAAGAAAACCTTGCATGATGTTTTTAAAACTCTTGAGCATTTGCTTTATCTATTGTGTTTTATAATCTCCTATGGATTCTCTTGGCACAAGCATACTTATGACATACATTGTTTTTATCCTACACTTGTATCATGTTGCTTTGTGCTAGAGTTGTTTAAGATATATGTAGGATATATATTTCGTCATTCTCTTCAAGAGATGTTTTAACTATCGAGGTACGCTCATCATTGGTATTTATCTTATAGACCCGATATATTTTTGTCATATGCCTATGTGCTTATACAAGTGTCATTAAGAGGATGTTTTGATTTTTGAAAAGACATTATTTGACATAGCTTGTTTTATCCAAGATTTGTAAAGGATTATATTTTGTTTTGATAAAACTATTGATCTACAAAGTTATGCATTTTATTGCACATATAAATGCCACCTATTCTTGGATACTTATGTCAAACCTCTTGTTCATATGATTCTTGTAAATGAGGTCTCAACTATGTGCTCTCTTATTGTCTAATTTCAAAAGAGACCTTATGTAGCTTTCTTAAGCTTATTTGAACTTGAATGATTTATTAGACTCTTGATGATGCATAGTATGTGGTGCTTAAAATAGTGTATCTATTATTCGATATTACTATGCTCGTGTGCAAAATATCTTGTTAAGATTTTGCAGAAATTTGTGATATTTCGCAACAAGTTTGATGAACAAGACAAGGTTAGTAGCTCAATGATATTGTCAAGAAGAATGTAATGATTTTGATGTAATATTTGCACTCATAGCACATTTAGAAGTTATTTGCACTTTACTTGCCCATTCTTGTTTTGAAAAAATTTCAAGCTTTACCAAATGGATGTTAAATCCAATTTTACAAATGGTTTTATTCAAATAGAAGTCTATCGGAGTTTAAAATTTTTAGGCCAAATGATTTTTATAAAAAGACCTTGTACGGTTGATACAAGTACCCCGTATATGGTTTGATAGACTTAGCTATTTTTGCAAAATAATTTTACAAAAGGTAAAGTTGATACTACACTTCTTGTTTTGAAGAAGGGCAATGTTGTTTACTTGTGCAAATTTATGTTGATAATATTTTTGGTGCTACTAATGAATATTTGGGCAAGATATTTTTTCCAAGTCAATGCAAGGTGAACCTTGAGATGAGCATGATGGGGGAGCTCAATTTCTTGCTTGGACTACAAATTATTCAATGCCAAGAAAATAGTTATATTTCAAAAGAACTCTTGAAGGAGTTAAGCATTGAAGAAAGAAGAACCATCTCAACCTCTATGGCTAAAGATTGACAAAGGTTGAGAAAGGCATACCGGCCGACAAACAAATTCGAGGTATGTTTTCTTGTATTATTCCTATAGACTTGACATTCCATATGCCTTATGTCTATTTGCTCGACTTCAAAAACTATCCCAACGAATCTCATTAAAGTGTCGTTAAAAGAAATTTTCAAATATTTGAAAGGCACTTCTTCTTATGACTTGTTGTATCCAAAGTTTTAAAACGTTCTTATTTTTCGGGATAACAAGTCTGGTATTTATTATACGGTTATTCGTATTCAAAATATGGTTCGTCATAATCGAACTAAACATATTGAGATTCGATATTTTTTTTAAAAAAAGGGATTGAGTTTTTAACAAAAACTTGAGATGTGTTTAATTCCGTCTCAAGGATAACTCGCGGACTTTTTAATCATTAACCGCTAAGTATTTTACCTCATTTCGAGCTTGATTATGACATAATGTATATTGAATAAGGTCTATGTTTGCATTTTGCATGTTCTTAAAACTTAGGGGCGAAAAATCGGATTTTTGGATCAAATTTCGGATTTTCAAAACAGAAGTGAACCAGTGGGCTGCCAGGGCAGGGGTCGACCGGTCGCCCACCTGCTCGACCGGTCGCCCTATGCCCTGACCGGTTGCCCACTGCAGAAAATTGGTTAAAACCGTCTATGTTCTTGTATTTTGGCATTTTGATGTTTTTCTTCTCTATTTCGTCCCCTTTGACATTTTCACACACAATTTACTTCAAATATGTTTTGTTGCATAAAATTCATAGTTTGGGGATTACCTAGCTCGATTATCATCATCATTGCTCATCTTTACCGATCGAATGGTAAGAATTTCACTCTCTTTAGCTCAATTGGGTTGAACTCTTGAGAACTTGGTATAAATGTCTATTTCTTGATGCAAATTATATATGTTTGTGATGAGATTATTGATTGCTGATGAATGATATTTATTAAACTGCATTTGGTGATGAAAAACTTGGCTTGATTTCATTTACAAGGGCTATATATATCTTTTTCAATTTTTGACGCCCGCCAAGTGTTCGATAAGACGTCTCAATGAAAAATTCATCACCTACATGATTCTCTCGATTTCAAAAGTCTTATATATTTATAGAGATCATGTTTTGCTTATCAAATGATCCTTCATAAGCTTCTATAAGTCGTATGATTCGACTCTTCCCTCCTATTAGGTTTAAAAGCTTCAATGTTCAAATAGCTCGATACATCGGTTTAGTTGCGCACTTTGATATGATTATATGATGTTTTTATCTTGCTAACATTCTTTTTGATGATTCCAAAGGGGGAGAAACAGGTTATAAGCTTATTAGCTCATAGAAGCTAAGTTAAGCTAAACAAAAGAAGCTATAAGCTATGGCTTCCTAAAGCCATAAGTTGTGTATTATATTTAGTCCAATTAATGCTTGATGGACTCTTTTACTTGTCTAATGGTGTTTTGTTGACAGAGGGAGCTTATAAGCTCTTGTACTTAAGTTCAATATGTAAAAGCTAAAGCTTTTAGCCTGTGGTTGATTGCCTTTACATTACTCTTGTTGTGCATATTGATAGGGGGAGCATTTGTAATATGTGTTTGAATATCTCTACTCCCATCCTTGTGAGTATATTGCGTGGAATGTTGTCGCTCACAACGGATAGTTCTTTTTAACCGGTAAAATTGTTTTGTTTTCAAAATCGACCTCGTTAAAATTGTTTTGGTTTCTAATCATCAAAAAGGGGGAGATTATTTGATAAATGGTTTTATCATGATTTTGATGATTTTGTTTTTATGCCAAAACAATGGTTTTAAAGGTTGTCCAAATACTCCTAAACGATTTAAAATGGTTTTAATATTTTCCGGAGTATTTCCTCAAGTTTATTTCCGATAATATTGGACAACAATTTTATTGATTTTATGTCAATGGGTTTTTACATTGAAACTATGTTTCTAAATGTTGTCCTAATACTCCCGATTAGTCTAAAATGCTTTTACTATTTTTCTCGGAGTATTTATTGGAATTTATATCGGACAACACTTTTTGTGTTAATGTGTTATTTCATCAAACTATATTTCTAATGTTGTCCTATATACTCCCGATCGGTTTAAAATATTTTTACGAATTTTTTGGAGTATTTCTTGAGGTTTATTTTCAACAAAAATCGGACAACATTTCATTTAGGAGGTCGACCGATCGACCAAAGAGGCGACCGGTACCTGGGAACGCATTTCACGAAACAAAACTCCCAGACTCATAAAATGGTCAGGGTGACCGGTCACCATGGTGGGCGACCGGTCGTACCCTAGGGCGGACGGTCGACCCCCTAGGACCGGTCACCCTGTTGAATTTTGCTGCGTTCTTTTCAAATCTTATTAGTGCGCGACCGGTCGCCTCAAGTTTTGACAAAATTCTAACCATTGTGTATGATGACTTTTCCCTAATTTGTGGGATTGATTTCTAACAGCTCTTTTCTTCAATTGTCTTGGTATTTTTTACAGAATTCATGTCCCCAAGAGGAGCCTATCACGTACAAGACATCTTCTATAAATAGAGGAAGAATTGAAGCAACATAACAAGAGAGAAAACTACAACACAACAAGATACACTCAAGAATACACTTGTTCTTACATTGTCTTATTTCTTGTTGTAATTTGCCTAGCTATTCACTTTCACATTCTTGAGGTCTAGGCTTTTCTTGATTACACTTGCACTCTATTGTATTATCAATTATCGAGTTGTAATCTTGAATTTGGGTAATCATTCAACACAAGATATCCTTGTGAGTGTTCTTGTGGTAAGAACATACTTGGGTGATCTAGGTGTTAGGTGTAAGAAGATTGTGGTAATCTTCTTGTTGAGGTGTTGAAGAATTTGGTATTCTTCAAGGTTGAAGATTTGGTAATCTTCACAAGGTGCCGTTGGAGATTGTGGTAATCTTCAAGAGAGATTGTGGTAATCTCAAAGTTGGTGTTGAAGAAGAGTGTGGTGCTCTTCAAGGTGATGTTGTAAGGTGTTGTATTAATTTTGGTAATTAATAAAATCTTTTTTCTTTTTGAAATCCATCCCGAAGATACTGGGGTGGTAGAGGATTAGGCCCTAGGTGGGTTGAACCTCTATAAATCGACGCGTGTTGTTTACTTCCCGCACCTTTATTATTGTCTTGGCATATTTGATTCGAAAAAGAGGGCATAATCGAAAAGATGGAGATAATCTATTCACCCCCCCTCTAGATTATCGTAGCCGCTTGGACTTACAAATCCAACACACTTAATGAAGGAAAGACAACTTTAAACTTGTTGAAGAGGAAAACATTGTTTCAAAGAACAAGGGATCTACACTCCAAGGTTGAAGAAGGTGTAGTAAGGTTCCCGTTCGAACTAAAGGCTTTAGACTCATTGGAGGGTTGTGTGAAAAAATCCAAGAGTTTGAAGTAGCTGAAATAGCAAGGCAACCGTTTGGCGAAGAAGTTGAGTCCCTGAAGCTGAGCCAGCTTTGTGATCAATACCAAGCTTGGATGTTGGGAAATTTATTGTTTATATTTTGATGAATGCCATGTAAAACTTAGACTAGAAAGCTGGCACCCCATTTTTCTTGTAATTTGTATTGTAAGATAGGGTTGTACGAGCTGAATCAAGTCAGTTATGCCTGGATATACAAGAAGTCAACTGAAGACTATGATGAAGACTCCGATGTGAAGCAGCTGAGTGCGGCAAGGAAAAGATGTCAAGGACTCGATCGACAGTATCACATTTGTGATCTGGTGTGTGAAGAGTCAGTCAAGTCAACTCAAGAAGCCAAGTCTTAAGTTGAAGTGACAGATGAGTCTTTCAATCATTGGAGCAGACTCAAGTCACTTGGGGAAAAGGTTTGCAAAGAAGAGTTAATCGAAAAGAATCACATTTGCACAAAAGTCAAGAATATTACCTAAACAAGTAATACTTCCATGATGCCATGTCTTAAAGTGCTCAAAAGCGTCGAAAGGAATAAACCAATGGGAAAGCTGCACCTTGTGTCGAAACAAAAGTGGACATTCATTTTGAGGAAAGGTCTACATCTCAAGATTGAAGACCAAGAAAAGACAAGCCAACGAACATAAGTGACTTTTGAAAATCAGCCTATCTCTTCAACGGGCAGATTTTTGAAAGTTCACTATAAAAGGGTGAGGAATCACTTTGAGAAAAGGTTACCTTGCATACCTGAACCACGAACAATCAAGCAACTATCAATATATTCTCAAGTTATTCAAGCAAATCCTCAAGCCTAACTCTCGAAGGAAATCGATCCAACACCAAGTTGTGAAGGAAAGATAACTTCCAAGGAGGATTGTAGAAAGGTTCAAGGTCGAACCAGTCTTAAGTTATTGGAGGGCTTCGTGATCAAATCCAAGAAGCTTTAGCAAGTGAGTGAAGTAGCAAGCGGCCGCCCTGTGAAGAAGAAGTTCGAGTCGGACGAGAAGCCGGTGCGTGATCGAGGCATCTCGGATCGAGTCCCAAAGGATCAAGTCATTTGTGTGATCAAGACTTGTATCCGGGACCGATAACCACTTTGTACTCGATCAATACTTAGTGGATTCCTCCGGGAGTTGGAGAAGAGAGAAGTAGAAGAATTACCCCATCTTGAACCTCTATAAAAATTATTATGTAATTTACATTTCACATTTTATTTTCGCATATCATTTTATATCTCACGATAATTTTCTATCCAAGCGATAATTAACAAAGTGCTAAAACCAAGTGTTAAAACAAAGCTAAACCAAATTTAAGGGTGTTAAGTCTTCCGCTGAAAATCTCATTACAGCCAAGTTAAGTATTAGACTAAACAGTTGAGTTATTCTATCAACTGCTCAGTCGAGTCTGTTGAGTGGCTAACTCTGCTGGTTAACTAACTTAGTTGTCCCTCAAGGACATAGATGTGAAATTAACTCTGTATTATTTTTAAAAGGACTAAAATCAAAAAATTGGTAAGGTTTATTCAACCCCTCCCCCCCTTCTAAACCTTACTCACACCCCTTGGGACCTACAAGTGGTATCAGAGCGGTTGGTTCATTGAGCCTTCCGCACTGGTTACTGAACTAAATCTCTAATCTTTCAAAGAAATTTTTAGCACTTGCCATTTCAAAATCATATCTTTTATTCAGCAAAATTATTATCATGGAAGCAAATTTGACACGCATTCCTATGTTCACTATTGAGGAATTTGATGACTGCAAAATTCGTATGCAGGCTCATCTATCTGCTTTACATGATGAAATATGGCTAGTGATAGAGGATGGGCCACTGCAAATATTGAAAGTGAACACAGCTGCAAGGAGAGCAGCTGCAACTGAAGGAGAAAAAGACGTAGCTCATGCAAGACCAGCCTTAGTTGAAAAACCAAGGACTAAATGGACCAATGATGACAGAAAAAGATACAACTTGGACAACGTGGCCAAGGATATTCTCTACAAGACTCTGGACAAAGCAATGTTCAATAAAGTCAAGTCATGCAAAACAGCAGAAGAAATCTGGGATAAATTAACTTTAATTTGTGAAGGATCAAAGCAAATTAAAGAAAACAAATTACAAATGAGATGTGTATGAAGATTCTAAAATTAAAGAAATCTGCTGTTGTTCAAAAATTTGAAAATTTTAAAATGCTTGCAGGTGAGACAATGGATCAGCTGGATGCTAGATTCACTGAAATTACAAATGAGCTCTCAGCACTTGGAAAGGAATACACATAGAAGGAGATGTGTATAAAGATTCTAAGGAGTCTCCCAGCTGAGTAGGAAATGAAGACCATGGCTTTAAGGCACTCAATGGACCTATCAAAAACATCCAATCATGAACTATTCTCAGACCTCAAAGCTTATGAATTTGAGTTGAGAAGAAAGGATCAAGAGGAGACAGTTGTACCCAAAATAGCTGCACTTATAGTCAAGGATGGAAAGAGAGCTGAGGTTAAGAAGCTACTGACCAGGAGGAAATTGCCTTGATGGTTAAAAGATTCAACAAGTTTTTCAACAAGAACTATAAAAGAAACAAGGGTGAATCCTCCAGGAGACATTCAGCTCCCTCCAAGTCAGGGGAAGATAGGCCACCCAAGAGAGCAGAGCATCAAAAGGTTGAATATCAGAGAGTTGATAATCCAAGAATGGAAAGAACTGATCAAAGAGTTGAGAACCTGTGTTGGAACTGTAGACAACCAGGACACTTTGCTATTGACTGTCCATATCCTGTAGTCAATAAATACAGGAATGAAGAAAAAAGAAGAGTCTTCAGAGAAAGAAGACAAGAAAAGAAAAAGGCCATGTTGGCTGCAGAGACTGCTGAGACAGCTAAGTCAAAAGATACAGTAGACTCAGAGAGTAGTGAAGCTGACTACTCAAGTGACTCTGAAGAAGAAGCAATGATCTGTCTAATGGCTAAAGAACAAGATCAACCTGACCAAGAAGATGAGGTACACTCTAACTCATCTCACTCAGATTCTAGTGATAGTGATTATGACACACACTTCATCACCCACTGATCTCTATGATTCATTAGGCAAAATGATGAAAGATTTGGAGCACATTAAATCCTCACACACACTATTAAATGAGGAAAACAACCAGCTCAAAATCCAAAACTCACAGTTGACTAAGGAGCTGAGTACTCTAAGTCACATAGCTGATGAGAATAAAGAGCTGAAGGCTGAGAATGCTAAACTGATAGCAGAAATAGCTGCTACAGAAAAGAGGGAAAATGATCTCAAAAATGTGATTGCTTCATTCACAAAGGCATCTAAATCATTGGATGACCTTATTATGAGCCAAAAAGTGTGGAGATAAGACAGGCATAGGATTCAATTCCTTTGTGCACAGTCAAACTCCCAGAGTGGTCTTGGAAAAAGGATCTTCATGTAATGAAGCATCTCAAAAACCCAAGACACCAAATGTTGCACTCACATTCATTCCAAAGCACAATCACAAACAAACTGGCCTTGGATATAAAGGAAAAAGAAAACGGCCAGTTGAGTATGCTGAGAGGACAGCTGAGAAGAAATCTAGCAGAGTTCCTCAGCAAACTCCAAACAGGAAGTACTCTGTGAAGAAGAAACAGAGCTACCAGAAGCCCCAGAAGTTCTATCAAAGGAACACGTATGATGGGAATGGTAGAAATTACCCAAGCCAAGCTGATTGGAATAATGTGAAATATCAGCAAAGACTTATGGAATATATGCCAAAATGGCAAAGACCTAGACCTCAGCAAAGGTCATTCCAAAGGCAAAAGAGATATCATCAGCACACATATGCACCCAAACACTACACTCAGAAATATCACAACTACCCAAAGAAGGCAATTGCTAAAACACACACACAGGCATACAGGCAAAAGAGACAGATGTATGAACCTAAAGCCCTCAAGCAATTTGCCAAAGTGAATTATGATTATGGCACAGATAGATGGCAACCTCTTAAAGTCAGATCATTTGGCTATAGGTTGGTTAGATCATCTTACAGCACTAACCCCTCAGGACCCAGGCAAGTATGGGTACCTAAAAACTGATTTCCTTGATTGCAGGTTCAAGGAACAACTGAGTGCCAAGGAACCTGGTACATGGATAGTGGCTGTTCCAGACACATAACAGGAAACAAGAAAAATCTGTCAAAATTCAAGGAGATTAGAGGCGCAAAAGTCATATTTGGAGGAAATGAAGCTCCAGGGGAAATAAGAGGCATTGGATCCATCAAGAAAAATATATTAGAAATCACAGATGTTGCATATGTTGAAGGCCTCAACTTCAACCTACTAAGCATCAGCCAACTCTGTGACAAGGGCTATAATGTTAGATTCAATATGGGAGTGTGCCAAATCAAGGACACTGAATCAAATGAAGTAGTGTTGCAAGAATCCAGACAAAAGAACATGTATGTGGTAGATTGGTCGACTGCCACACCAAGCACTTGTCTGCTAGCAAATAGTACAGCCGAATCAAGTTGGTTGTGGCACAAGAAGCTAAGTCATCTAAATTTCAAGACAATTAACAAGCTTGCAAGGAGTAATCTTGTAGAAGGACTACCAGACTCAGTGTACAAGAAAGAAAGTGTTTGTGATGCATGCCAGGTGGGAAAGTAGATCAAATCATCATTCAAAGAGAAGTCAAGTCCATCTTCAACAAGGATATTGCATCTGTTGCATATGGATTTATTTGGTCCAGTTGAGCCAGCCAGCATAAGTGCAAAGAAATACACTCTAGTAGTGGTGGATGATTATTCAAGATATACATGGACAATCTTCATGTGTAAAAAGAAGGAAACTTTGCAGAAGCTACCCCAACTGATGAAAAGAGTTCAAAATGAGAAGAGTCAAACCATTATTAAGATAAGATCTGATAGAGGAACTGAGTTTGTCAATGGAATAATGACTCAGTATTGCGTTGAAAATGGTATTGCTCATGAATTATCTGCAGCAAGGACTCCACAGCAGAATGGAGTAGCAGAAAGAAAAAAAGAACTCTCAAAGGAAAGTGTAAGGACCATGATAGTCAAGGTAAAATTTTGCTAAAAGATTTTGGGATGAAGCCATAAACACTGCATGCTATACTCAAAATAGATGCATGATCAATAGACAGCTGACAAAGACACCCTATGAAATATGGACAGGGAGAAAGCCAAATGTTGCATATTTTAGAATATTTGGATGTAAATGCTTCATTCACAACAATGGCAAGGATAATCTAAAGGCTTTTGATGCTAAAGTTGATGAAGGTATCATTTTGGGATACTCAGCTGAAAGCAAAGCCTATAGAGTGTTGAACAAGAGGACAATGGTCACAGAAGAGTCTATCCATGTGGTTTTTGATTAACCTAATGTAAATGGAGAAGACATTGAAGAGTTAGATGATAAGCTGAATCAGCCAACTATGCAGAAGAGTCCTTATGTCGAAGCTGAAGTTGGAGCAATCAATCAAGATGAAGATGAGATTGCTGAGTCTCAAAGACAGCTGGAAATTCTGCAGCTAAGTGATGATGAGAGAGCTGCTCAAGAAAACACAGCTGCAAGACGAATGAACCCAGCTGATTTACTCCAACCTGATGTGAGATGGCTGAGAGACCATCCACCAGAGCTAGTCATTGGAGATGTAAGAGATGGTGTGAGAACCAGATCCAGAGCTCAGCAAGAAGCAATGTTCACTTGTTTTATTTCCCAAATAGAGTCAAAAGATGTGTCCCAAGCATTGGATGACACGCATTGGATTCAAGGCATGCAAGAAGATCTGAATCAGTTCGAAAGAAACAAAGTATGGGAATTGATGCAAAGACCAACCCATCAAAATGTTATTGGCACAAAATGGGTTTTCAGAAACAAGATGAATGAGGAAGGTTCTGTGGTAAGAAACAAAGCATGATTGGTAGCCAAAGGGTATTGCCAAGAAGAAGGAATAGATTTTGATGAAACATTTGCTCCTGTTGCAATATTAGAAGCAATAAGGATGTTTCTTGCCTATGCTGCACACAAGAACTTTATTGTATATCAAATGGATGTGAAAAGTGCATTCTTAAATTGATTGTTGGAAGAAGAAGTCTATGTTGAGCAACCTCAAGGTTTTGAGCAGAAGACTCTTGGAGATAAGGTGTACAAGCTCAAGAAAGCTCTATATGGATTGAAACAGGCACCTAGAGCATGGTATGATACATTATCTCAATTTCTGACAGATAATGGATTCACCAAAGGCAAAGTGGACAAAACACTCTTCAGAATTCAAGATGGAGAGAGTATACTGTTTGTTCAAATATATGTGGATGATATCATTTTTGGATCCACAAACAAGGAGCTGTGTGATAAGTTCTCAAACCTCATGCAAGGCAAATTTGAAATGAGCATGATGGGAGAGCTGACATTCTTTCTAGGACTTCAAGTTAAGTTAAGCAAGTGAAGGATGGAACCTTCATAAGTCAAACAAAGTACACCAGAGACTTAATGAAGAAATTTGGTATGGAAGAGAAGTCTTTCGTGAAAATACCAATGAATACATCGATCAAGATGAACATGGATGCGGATGGCAAGCTGTGGATCAAACAAGATCTGAGCACTCATTGGATCATCGCTTATTTTAAAGAAGCAGGCGGACATCACCTTTGTAGTAGGAGTATGTGCAAGATTCCAATCTCCTCCAAAGGAAAGTCACATGATTGCAGCTAAAAGAATCCTAAGATATTTGAAGGGATGCCAAAAAGTTGGCTTATGGTATCCAAAGGAAGGTGGATTCAAGCTAATTGGCTACTTATATTCTGACTATGCTGGATGTAGAGTTGATAGGAAGAGTACTTCAGGTACATGTCAAATGCCTAGAAACAGACTGGTTTCCTGGTTTAGCAAGAAGCAAAACTCAATAGCCACATCCACGGTGACGGCGAGAATACATAGTTGCGGTGTGTAGTTGTTGTGCCCAAGTCTTATGGATGAGACAACACCTGAGAGATTATGAAATTGAAGAAAAAGAAATTCCAATTATGTGTGATAACACAAGTGCTATTGCAATCACTCAGAATCCTGTGTTGTATTCAAGAACAAAGCACCTCGACGTCAGATATCATTTTATAAGAGATCATGTTGAAAAGAAAGACATCACTTTGGAATACATCTCAACTGATAAACAGTTAGCTGACATATTCACAAAGCCCTTATGTGAATCAAGATTTGAAGAGCTTAAGCATGAACTAGGGTTAATTGAGCTGACTTGACACACAGAAGACTCAAAGAGAAGAGATGGAACATGAAAAGATGAAAACAGAGCATATCTTATAAATCAGCCAAGTGAATCAGCCGTATCAGAAAGTCAGTTGTATCGAGTTAGCTGACAGCTGAGTCACTATATGAATAAAGAGAAGAAGAGTTGAGTCATTTGTGCAGTGAGCTGAGTTATTTATGAGCTAAGTGACAAAAACGCAGTCGTTTTTAATGAGCATGAATGTTTTTAAGGATGACGTCAGTGCAATTATGATGGGTACAGTCAAAAGCTGCACAATAAGCATATGATTGGATATAAATGTTGCCGCATTAAATGCGGGCAATTAAATGTTGATCAGCATGCTAAATCTGAGGCGTTGATCAAGATCAAAATTTCAAAAATCAAAAATACGTCCTTTCATAACCCTTATATACCCATTTGTTCAGTTCTCTCTCACTTCAAAAACTGTTCATCTCTCCAAATCAAGCAAAGCAAGTATTTCTCTCGAAAACCCTACAAGTTCTCAAGTTAGCTTTCAGAGTTTCGATCGGTAAAATCACTAAAATGGCACCAGCACATGATTTCGCTAAGCTCACAAAGCAAATCCACATCGGGTCAACTATGGATTATGAAGGGATGATAAAACAGGGTTTCGATGAAACCCTTGTGAAGAAGATTGCAGATAAGATCGATAAATCCGGGCTGAAACCCTTTCTCACATTGGAATATCATATGACGTACGTAGAGGAGGTCGCCCAGTTCTACGTAAACGCTGAAGTGCAGGAAGAAGGGATTAAGTCCTCCATCCACCACAAGGACATTATAATCACTGCAAAGGACCTTGCGGAGCACTATTTATTGTCGTTGGAGGGCATGCCGGAGATATATGAAGCAGACGTCGATTTGGTCTCTGAATGGAAGGAAGTGGCCAAACCCGAGTGTGCTGCAAACATTGTCTACACAGCTGAGAAGAAGCTACTGAAGGATGATTATCACAAAATGTTGGATATCGTTTCCAAATGTGTAGACATGAAGTTTGGAAGCTTCAATCAGCTGTCCAAAACCAAGCTGATCGTCATGTCTGCGATCATGGAGGAGAAAAAGATCAATTGGGCAGAATTCGTCTACAGCAGACTCTGCCAAAATGTTGCGAATAAGTCCTTCAAGAAGATGGGTCATTTGGAGGATCTCTGGGCTATGGCCTTGTAATCGGCCATTTGATGGAGGTGAAAGGTGTTCCACTCCGACATGGAAAGTCGTTCCATGTCAACACGAAGATGTTCGAGCAAACCTTTGGGAGCCCGAAGAGAGCCTATGCCAAAAGGGTGACACGGTGAGGGGGAATCGGTGACCCGTCGACCGCTTCTTCTCCCCTCCCAAGAAGAAAGCTGCCCATGCAGCTGCAAAGAAGATAGATGCCCCTACAGTGAAGAAGAAAAATGCACCTGCCCCTGCAGCCGAGTCACCTGCCCCAGCAGCCGTGTCTCCTGCCCCTGCAACCGAGGAGGAGAAGAAACCTCCAATACCTTCTCCAACCATCAAGAAGAAGAGGACTGCTAAGCCAAGAAAGGCAGCTCCTCAGTCAAAGAAAGATGCACCGGCCCCCGCCGCCAAGGATGTTGAGGAAGAAGTATCCGAACCAGAACTTCCTCTGGTAAGGACAAAAAAAAGAAGAAGAATCACCAAGCTCTCAGAGCTTGAGAAAGGCAGTGAGTCGCCACTCGGTGGAAAAAGTCTCTCGAGCTGGCTGAAGAAGTGCGATCTCATAAATTATTGATGAAACAGCCAAGTCTGCTGAAGTCTATCAGAGAGGCAAATTGATGACCCAGCTGTGGACAGAATAGCTGAGGAACAAGAAGCAGCAAAGACAACAGAATCCCCTGTTGATAGGACTATGTCGCCTCCTGTGACAGATGTTGCTGAGGGTAAAGAGCAGTAGAGTTTGCTACCCTCCATTCCTGAAAAAGAAGGGCAACAGGGAGAGGATGAAGATGATGATGTAATTATGTACTCTCCATTGTACCCAGACATTCATAATCGTCTGCGAGAGTGGAGGAAGTGGAAGCTTAGTCATTCAAGGGTGCAATTCGAACACCCTGAATTCATTGAAGAAGAAGAGGAGCTTTTCAAGTTCCTTGAGGTTGACACTGTGCTGCAAGCCCTGCATGAGGATAATTGCATAAATATACTGCAAATTCGGAAGGAAAATGAAAGAGCCAGAGCAGCTGAGGAAACAGAGGCTCGTGAAAAAGCCAGCATTTGTCCTCTTACTGGAACCAGCGATCACACTAATCCGCACATAGATGCTCTTTCAGAAAGTGATGAGGACATGGATCCGGTTGCTGCACAGGAGAAATTAGATATGCAGCAAGCCATGCTGGACTCCAAAATGATGCATGAGCAACAGCTGAGGGAAGGACCAGGAGAGTCTTCCAAATCTCAGCTGGAGATTGATTTGTTGGGAGTGGTACAACAGATTGCCACAGTTATTGCTGCAACCACCTCTCCAGTTCACTCAGAGGACGGATCTAAGGAACTTGGCGATGACACTGGGAACTTGGGCACCCAAGTTGAGCCAACCCCTGTTGAAGGTGTCTTACCACCTGCCCCCACGGCTGAACACCCATTTGACAAAGCCGGGAGTCTGGAGCAGAGTGACCCCAACATAAGTCACTCAACTGGTGAGCCAGCTGAGGGGGAAACTCACTCTACTGCGGTTGGGTCGGAGGATGCTGCAGTTGACTCCACAATGCAGAAAGGAGGTGAAGTAGAAAAGGAAAAAGAAAAAGAACAACAGCAAGTTGTCATTGTGAAGCTTCGGACGGTTGAGTCATCCCCCGGTGAAGTGCCAATAGCTTTGCGTCGAGGATCTTCTTGCGATGCGATCGAGGCACATGATGGATATGCCCCGGGAGTTAACACTCCGGGCAATGAAAGTGCAATCCACGGGGTTGAGACTCTGTGGATGCCACCACGAGAAGACCCTAAGACATTCTGCGATCGTCGAAGGGAATGTCCAGCCTTTTCTTTGTAGTTGAGACTGCGGGAGGTAATGAAGGCTGGGGAGGTTGAGACTTCCCTAGGTAAATATACAGAAACACAGAACATCCCTCCTGTTCACATTGACGATTCTGAAAAGGAGATAAGTGCTCTTCATGATTCCCAAGACAACCCTGACATATCTTTTCTGGGACCTGAAGCTGAAGATGAAGTTGAGTCCTCCCCTGCTGCAAATCAAAAAGACTCAGCTGAGGATGTTCTTCCTAGTACGAGTAAGCCAGACTTCAAAGCTTCTCGACAAATGTTCAATTTTGATGATGAGCCAACCCCTCAAGTCTCATCATCTTCCGATGACGCTACTGATACGGCCGAGGAATAGTCAACTCAAAAGGATAAATCAATTTGAGACCGAAGAAGAAGTCGTTAAAAGCAGTGAGGCTCGGCCATTTGGTCGATACCATCAAAGGCCCCAATCGAATCACGATCAATCGTGCGAGGCTTCGAGCTGCGCAGCGAGAGACCACCTCGCGCACAATATCTCAAGTGCGAGACGATGCTTATGAAGAAGTGTTTCCTTTCTCTCAAGAACTGCCCGTACTTGAAGAAAAAACTGCAAGAGAACAGAGGCTCTACACCGTCCAAGAAGACCTTATAATCCCTACTGATTCGATTGTACCAGTTGATTTCAAGCCTCTCTCGACATGCGCCTGGACAACAGAGATGCCACTCTCACAGCAGACTTGAGAGGAGTGGTGGTCAGGATAAGGGAATGGTCTCAACAGCAAAGTGCCATGCGTCTTGAGCAAGTTCGCTACTTCAAGGCACTATACAACAGAATGCTGGTATGGAGTGCTGACAATGCTGACATGAAGGCGAGGATGCAGACCTATATGGAGAGATTGTATGCCTCCCATACAACTGAGATGGAATTGCTGCGTGAATTTCATCGCAAAGAACTTCTGTGCGTCGAGGAAAACATGAATTCCAATTCAGCCTTCTTATGGCTAAAATGAAACTGGTGGCAGCCGAGTCCAAAGCCACGCGCTCAGAATTCCGAATAGCATACTCCGCAGCAGACTCCAAGCAAAATTCAGCTATCAGCAGACTAGACTTCATGCTTGCTGGTATGTTCCAAGGGGTTCCTCTCTCCTTTGATGATGCCAAAATGGGGGAAGAGGAATACCAGAAGATGCTTAAGGGGATGGTTGGTGAGAAGGAAAAGGAAACAGTTGTCGCAGAGAAAAAAGATACAGCTGTTGAGAAGAGGAAAAAGAAAAGGGAAAATCTGTTGAGGGGGAAATGTCAAAGGATTTGACATTGATGATTGCTGAAACCCCTCAGCAAGGTCATGTCACAGCCGACATCATCAGCAAACTTCCTGTAACTCTGCCACTCTACCACTTTGTTGTGTCTATGTCTCATAAGAAAAAGATTGTAGAAGCAGAGATGGAGGATTTTGACAAAAGAACGGACGCCCGTGTTGAAGAGATGTTAAAACAATTTGGAGGCATTCTGGTAGGAAAAGATAAAGATACCATTTCAGACGTCGGAAATGAGCCAAGATCAGTTGATGAATTCAAAATGCTCGAATCCGAATGATACTTCGAGAACATGTCCATGGCCCAAGCCTGGGACTTGTACTGGGAAAAAAGCCTTAAGCTGTGCGAAGAAGGCGATAGGCATGAGCGAGACGGCGGCGGATCAGCAGACTACAAGCAGCAAGTCAGCTGACAAAAGGAAGGCTCCCGTACAATACACACCCAGAGGAAGAGGAAGAAGCAGTGGAGGAAGAGGTTTCAGACCTAGAACACTACCCAAAAACATTGAATACATAGATCCAGGAAAGAAAGGAGGGATCTAGTGGGTTGGATATGATGCCATAGCAAATCTGGAAGTGGAAAGGAAAAATGTTGAGTATGTTAAGAGAATCGAAGAAGAAAAACAAACTCAGCTGTGGCAAGAGAGACAAGAAAGGAAAAGGATAGATGAAGCTGCCAAGAGAGCCTATGAGAAAAAGAAGGCAGCTGAAGAAGAAAAGAAGAGAAAGAGAGCAGAGGACGACAGAGCTGAAGAAGAAAGAAGGGGGCAGCGAAAGCGATGAAGTGTTGCTGTCCACCCCTTCATGTATTTTACTATTGTAAATGCATATGTATGTTAGTCTTCTGTACCTTGAATAAGAAATCTGTAATTTCTATATTTTTGCGTAGATATAGAATGCTATGTTTGCTCTGATACACATTGTAAACAGCTGTGTAAAGGACAAGAATGTTATGATCAATAAAAAGATTGATTCTACACATACATTCTATGTTACTACATTGTTTGTATGTATCTTTGATGCTTACATTTTGTACGTATGTTTTAAGTTTTGGCATCATCAAAAAGGGGGAAATTGTTGGGAAATTTATTGTTTAGATTTTGATGAATGCCATGTAAAACTTAGACTAGAAAGTTGGCACCCCATTTTTCTTGTAATTTGTATTGTAATATATAGGGTTGTACGAGCTGAGTTAAGTCAGCTATGCCTGGATATACAAGAAGTCAACTGAAGACTATGATGAAGACTCCACTGTGAAGCAGCTGAGTGTGGCAAGGAAGAGATGTCAAGGACTCGGATCGAAGAGTATCATTGTGATACAAATTTTGTGTGAAGAGTCAGTCAAGTCAACTCAAGAAGCTAAGTCTCAAGTTGAAGTGACAGATGAGTCTTTCAATCATTGGAGCAGACTCAAGTCACCTGGGGAAAAGGCAGCTGCAAAGAGGAGTTAACTGAAAAGAATCCGTTGCACAAAAGTCAAGAATATTACCTAAACAAGTAATACTTCCATGCTGCCATGTCTTAAAGTGCTCAGTCCCAGAAGCATGCAAAAGGAATAAACCAATGGGAAGCATTGCACCTTGTGTCAGAACCTGAAAAGCTGGACATTCATTTAATACGAGGAAAGGTCTACATCTCAAGATTGAAGACCAAGAAAAGACAAGCCAACGAACATAAGTGACTTTTAAAAATCAGCCTATCTCTTCAACGGGCAGATTTTTTAAAGTTCACTATAAAAGGGCGAGGAATCACTTTGAGAAAAGGTTACCTTGCATACCTGAACCACGAACAATCAAGCAACTATTCAATATATTCTCAAGTTATTCAAGCAAATCCTCAAGCCTAACTCTCGAAGGAAATCGATCAAACACCAAGCTGTGAAGGAAAGACAACTTCAAACAGTTGAAGAGGAAACTTTTGAAGAATCAAAAGGGGTCTACATTCCAAGGAGGATTGTAGAAAGGTTCAAGGTCGAACCAGTCTCAAGTTATTGGAGGGCTTCGTGATCAAATCCAAGAAGCTTGAGCAAGTGAACTGAAGTAGCAAAGCAGCGCCCGCAAAGAAGAAAAGCCGAATCGGACGAGAAGCCGGTGAGTGATCAAGGCATCTCGGATCGAGTCCCAAAGGATCAAGTCACCGTGTGTGATCAAGACTTGTATCCGGGTGATAACCACTTTGTACTCTGATCAATACTTAGTGGATTCCTCCAGGAGTTGGAGAAGAGAGGAGTAGAAGAATTAACCCATCTTCGAACCTCTATAAAAATTATTGTGTCATTTACATTTCAGCATTTTTATTTCTGCATATCATTTTATATCTGCTGATAATTTGCTATCCAACTGATAATTAACAAAGTGCTAAAACCAAGTGTTAAAACAAAGCTAAACCAAATTTAAGGGTGTTAAGTCTTCCGCTGAAAATCTCATCACAGCCAAGTTAAGTATTAGACTAAACAGCTAAGTTATTCTATCAACAGCTCAGTCGAGTCTGTTGAGTGGCTAACTCTGTTGGTTAACTAACTTAGTTGTCCCTCAAGGACATAGCTGTGAAATTAACTCTGTATTATTTTTAAAAGGACTAAAATCAAAAAGTTGGTAAGGTTTATTCAACCCCCCCTCTAAACCTTACTCACACCCCTTGGGACCTACATTGGACTATCACCATTTTGTAACAAAGTCACAGTTACATTAGTGGATTCCTCCAAGGATTGGAGAAGAGTGGATTAGAGGAATTACCACATCCTCAAAGCACTATAAAATTGCTCGAGTCATTTACATTCAGCACACTTTTATTCTTACATACTTATACTGTTGTTTTTTTAAATTTGCTAAGGCAACCGATAATAACTAAGCTTAAAACAAGTGTTGAAAAACATATTTCAAACAAGGGTGAAAGTCTTCCTAATGAATATTTAAGGAGTTAACGGAATCAGCTGAGTTTACTATCAATAGCTTAGTCGAGTCTGTTGAGTGGCTAACTTTGTTGTGCAAGTAAACTAAGATGTCCACCAAGGACCCGCTAAATTGAGACAACTCTGAATCTAAAAAGGACTAAATCGAAAAATTGGTAAAGTCTATTCAACCCCCTCTTCCCCCTTCTAGACTTTACTTTATCACCCTTTCAAACCTACAAGTGGTATCAGAGCGGTTGGTTCATTGAGCCTTCCACACTGGTTACTGAATTAGATCTCATTCTTTTTCAAAGGATACAACACTTTCTTTTTTAAAGCTTTTCTTGCAAAACAAGTTATTATCATGAAAGCAAATCTAACTCACATTCATATGTATATTGTTGAGGAATTTGATGATTGGAAAATAAGCATGCAGACACATCTTTTAGCCTTACACAATGAGATGTGGTTCGTCATAGAGGATGGCCCACTACAAATAATGGAAGTGAACACAACTGTTAGGGCTCCTGCTCCTAATGTTGTTCTTCTTTGCACACCGCGGTGAGGAAAGGTCACATTTGCGGCTCCTGGTGCACGTGGTGCATATGTTGTTGTCCCAATTGCACCTGCTGCACGAAGACCAGCTATGGTTGAGAAGCTTCGATGCGAATGGACAAACGAGGATAGAAAAAGATACAATTTGGACAATGTTGCTAAGGACATTTTGTATAAAACCCTCGATAAAGCTATGTTCAACAAAGTGAAATCTTGTAGAACGGCTAAAGAAATATGGGAGAAACTCACTTTAATTTGATACTTTTGTAAGTGCTTTGCGTACTGTTTTTTTATACATTTTAAAAGCTTTGTAAAGTGCAAAAATGATATGTTCAATAAAATGACATATTCAATACAATCATTCTTTGTTTATGCACTATTTACTTTGCTATTTTATTTAAGTTTTGGCATCATCAAAAAGGGAGAAATTGTTTGGAAATTTATGTAATAGATTTTGATGATACCATGTAAAACTTAGATTAGGAAGTTGGCACCCCAATTCAACTATAAATCAACTTGTAATAGATAGGACTATGTAAGCTGAGTGGAAGCAGCCAAGTTGAAGATTGCAGGACTCGACTGAAGAACGAAGAGAAGACGCTGTATGGTAGCTGAGTGGAGTGAAGTCAAGTATCAGTCAAGCGACAGAAAACTGACTTAGTTAGCTGACTAACAGCACAGTCTTTCCAAAATCATTGGAGTTGACTGTGAAAAGGGTTATACAGCGGAAAGGATCAAAGAAAGCTGAAGAGATCCATTGTCAAGCAAAGTAAAGATTTTGCTGGAAATAGGCATGTGTCGAGGATCATTTACCTTAACATTGTTTTTCTTTGAAAGAGTTCAAAAAACAAGGAGCCAATGAGATATACGAAATCCTACGAGTTTAAGGAAATGTTGCAGAGCATTAAATTCAAGGTACAATCCACATCAATGCTGCAAGACAAGACAAGCCAACGACCTAAAAGTGGATTTTGAAAATGCATTTATCTCTTCAACGGATACATTTTGGAATGACCACTATAAAAGGCTGAGGATTCATTTGGAAAAAAACTCTCAAGCATTCAAATATTATCCTCACGCTTAAACTCGAAGGGAATCGATCTAACACATTCAGTGAAGGAAAGACAACTTCATTTGTTGAAGAGGAAAAACTTGTTTCAAGAACAAGGGTTCTACTCTCAAGGTTGAAGGAGGTATAGTAAGGTTCCAGATAGAATAGAGGCTTTGAAATTGTTGGAGGGTTGCGTGAACAAATCCAAAAGTTTGAAGAAGCTGAAGTAGCAGGGCAGTCGTCTTGTGAAGTAGTTGAGTCCTAGGAGCAGCTAACTGTGTGATCAAAGTTGTCTCGGACTATACCCATTTTGTAACAAAGTCACCGTTACACTAGTGGTTTCCTCCAAGGGTTGGAGAAGAGGGGATTAGAGGCAAAGATGTGGAAATAACGGAATAATAGAGTGGTGTTGACAAAGCTCGGATGGTTCAGACTGTCTCCGCTAAAACCCCAACTATGTTGCACGTCGATGAAACTGTTGATGCAGCTAAGGTAAAGGATGGAAAGGAAACATGACAGTTGAACTGTTGGCTCTGAAAGTGCAATCCTAGAGGTTTGAGACATCGAAGGATGCCGCTGAAGACCCTAAAGTAGCTCATTCTGCTGAAGGGAAAGTCCAAGACCCTGCTGCAGTTGAGACTGTACAAGGGAAAGTTGAATGCCCAATAGCGGTTGAGACTGCTGAGGGTAATGAAGGCCCATAGGAGGTTGAGACTTTCTTTGGTAAAACAGCTGAAGAAGAAATGCCAGCTCCTCAAACATAGCCAATAAAAATGAAGAAATTAGTGCTTTGCATGACTCTCAAGACAACATTTCTGTGGAATTTTTGGACACAGATGACGAAGCTGAGTCCACTCAAAAAGATAAACCAGAAGAGGACCCAAAGGTTGAGGAGACTATGACTAACATAAGAAAGGCAAGCGAGAAAGCTGTCATTTCTAAGTTCAAATTGGTTGATGGCCCACCCCCATGATGCCATCACCAACCCATGACGCTGCTAAGGGAGCTGAGGAGAAGACAACTCAAAAGGAAGAACAAACTGAGACCAATGAAGTTGTTGAGACAGTTGAGGATCAGTCAGCTCCGCAGGCTAACACAGCTGCAGATGCCGACGATGCTGAAATGGTCGAGGCACACAGAGTTGATGCTAGCATCAAGGGAAAAGGAAAAGCTCCTAGTAGAGAAGTGGGAGAAATTCCTTTGGTCCCAGATGACCTTTTTGCTAAATATTTTCCATTTGTGGTGGAAGTGCCTTTGGAACCGAGTCATTCTTTGAAAGTGCTAGATATCTCTTTGTCAACATCCCTCTTGATGAATTTAAGACTCCAGATGATCGAACAATGGTGCCATTTGGATGCGATTTTGTTGTATGGCCTCAAGAGCAGTCTGTTGATTTAGCCAACTTTGGAAAAGCATTCAAGGCTATTTGTGTTGAAACAAAGAATATGGAGAAAGGATTTGCAGCACTGAATCAACGGCTTGATAATCACGATGCAACAATCTTAGGAGACATTCGAGGAATTGTGCTCAGGATAAGGGAATGGACAACGACTAAATCACTTAGGCGTGAACAAGTCAGCTACTTCAAATCGTTGTTTGCTAAGTTAGTGATTTGGAGTGCTTAGAATGCCAAATTTCAGCAGAGGCAGAGTGATCATATTTTCAGGATGGACCAGTCATACAAAACTGACATGGAGTTGCTAAAAGCTCAATACAAAGCAGACTTTCTCAAACCTGAAGCCAACATGCGCACCGAGATGATGGTGATGAACACGGAAATGAAAATAATGGCTATTGGGATGAAGGCTCTGAGATCAGAGTTTAGAGCAACTCCACATCCCATGAGAAGATGGACTTAACAAATGCAAAACTGGATCTAATCCTGGGAATACCCTCTCAGTCGACTCTCCCTGGTGATGATGATGCTAAAAAGGAGGAAGATAGTAAGGGGAATGGGTGAAGGAAATGATGTGAAGAAACCCCCTCTGAAAATTATGCTTGCAAAAACCCCCCAACTAGGCTCAACCACCATCTCACTTCTAAGCCAGCTGCCACAGGACATATCAACTGAAGAGAAAGCTGAATTAGCTTTCAAAAAGGCTAGAGAAGCAATTGAAGCTTATTTGGCCAAGGTGGATGAAAGGCAACAAGGTCGAATTGAAAGTCTGAAAGCCGAGTATGACGGTCCCCTAGCTGGTTACTCTAAGACTCTCTAGTAGTGAGGCCCCCTCAAGAAATTGCTCGTGCTTTGGATACAGGATCTAAGCCAAGATCCTTAAGGAATTCCAAACGCTTCAGTTCGAAGGATTTTTCAAGAGAATGACTCTAAATGAGGCGTGGGATTTGTAGTAGGAGAAGGGTTTGGAGGTTTGTCAAATAGCCGAGAAGCAGCAGACTCCGGAAAGTAGTCAGCAAACTTCAAGGGCACAACCCGTACAGTATACTCCTAGAGGGGGAGCAGACTCTGGACGAGGAAGAAGAAGGATGAGTGGAAGAGGCAGATGCACTCACCATCGAAACCAAGACATGTTCAATATGTAAATCCCCAGAAGAAAGGATTGCTATACTGGACTTGATCAACTTGAGAATCGAGAAGTCAACCAAAAGAATGAGGAGATGAGGAGAAGGCAAGAAGAAGAGAACATTAGGCTTGATCGTGAATGGCGATAAAGGCAGCAAAGGGAAGACCCTTCTGTAAAGAGAGCCTATGAGAAGAAGAATAGAGAAGAAAAAGAGAAGCAGCGAAAGAGAGCTAAAGAAGACAGAAGAAGAGAAGAAGAAGAAGCTGAAAGAAGAAGGAAGCAGCAGAGGCGTTGAAGACTGCTATGAACCCCTTCATGTTGTATCTTTACTTAAATGTAAATACACATACTTTTGTAAGTGCTTTGTATACTGTTTTTTTTATACAATGTAAAAGCTTTGTAAAGTGCAAGAATGATATGTTCAATAAAATAACATATTCAATACAATCATTCTTTGTTTATGCACTATTTACTTTGCTATTTTATTTAAGATTTGGCATCATCAAAAAGGGAGAAATTATTTGGAAATCTATGTAATAGATTTTTATGATACCATGTAAAACTTAGATTAGAATGTTGGCACCCCAATTCAACCGTAAATCAACTTGTAATAGATAGGACTATGTAAACTGAGTGGAAGCAGCCAAGTTGAAGATTGCAGGACTCGACTGAAGAACTAAGAGAAGACGTTGTATGGTAGCTGAGTGGAGTGAAGTCAAGTATCAGTCAAGCGACAGAAAACTGACTTAGTTAGCTGACTAACAGCATAGTCTTTCCAAAATCATTGGAGTTGACTGTGAAAAGGGTTATACAGCGGAAAGGATCAAAGAAAGCTGAAGAGATCCATTGTCAAGCAAAGTAAAGATTTTGCTGGAAATAGGCATGTGTCAGACAGACTGCCTACCTTAACATTGTTTTGCTGAAAGAGTTCAAAAAACAAGGAGCCAATGAGATATACCTGGAATCCTACAAAGTTTAAGGAAATGTTGCAGAGCATTAAATTCAAGGTACAATCCACATCAATACTGCAAAACAAGACAAGCCAACGACCTAAACATGGATTTTGAAAATGCATTTATCTCTTCAACGGATACATTTTCGAACGACCACTATAAAAGGCTGAGGATTCAGTTGGACAAAAACCATATGAATGCAAGAAAGCAAAATCCATTAACCTGCAAAGCAATGCAATATTTCTCAAGCATTCAAATATTATCCTCAAGCTTAAACTCGAAGGGAATTGATCTAACACATTCAGTGAAGGAAAGACAACTTCATTTGTTGAAGAGGAAAAACTTGTTTCAAGAACAAGGGTTCTACTCTCAAGGTTGAAGGAGGTATAGTAAGGTTCCAGATAAAACAGAGGCTTTGAACTTGTTGGAGGGCTACGTGAACAAATCCAAAAGTTTGAAGAAGCTGAAGTAGCAGGGCAGCCGTCTTGTGAAGAAGCTGAGTTTTAGGATCAGCTAACTGTATGATCAAAGTTGTCTCGGACTGTAACCATTTTGTAACAAAGTCACCGTTACACTAGTGGATTCCTCCAAGGGTTGGAGAAGAGTGGATTAGAGGAAATACCCCATCCTCGAACCACTATAAATTGCTTGTGTGTTTTAAATTCAGTACACTTACTTTCTTGCTCATTATCTAATGTTTGTTAACTTTCTAAGTCAACTAATGATAACCTAGCTTAAACAAGTGTTGAAAAACATATTCAAAATTAAGGGTGAAAGTCTTCCGATGTTAAAAACCAAGTCAACTGTATTTTTAAAGAGTTAACTGAATCAGATGATTTATACTATCAACAGCTTAGTCGAGTTTGTTGAGTAGCTAACTCTACTATGTAAGTAAACTTAGTTGTCCACCAAGGACTTAGCTGACTTGAGTCTACTCTGAATTTATTAAAAGGACTAAAAACGAAAAGTTGGTAAAGTATATTCAATCCCCACCCCTTCTAGAATTACTTATCACCCCTTGGGACCTACATTTGTTTTATGAAAGATATGAATGACTGAGTTTACCTTTCTTTTTAAATTTTAGAATACTTTTCCAAGGGAAAACACAAAGAAATACTTTCTCACCAACTTCATATTCTATTTTCCGTATATGTTGATCAATATGACTCTTTTGCCTATCTTGGGCTGCTTTCTAACTTACTTTTAACTATTTTTTTCTTTTTCAATAGTATCTTGAACTAGATGTGGCCATTCTAATAATCGCATTCCTTCTTCATCCCAACATACTAGACTCCTGCATTTCCTACCATAGAATGCTTCACAAAGCGTCATGCCAATGCTTCTTTGATGTTGATTATTATTATATGCAAATTCAAGAACAAGATGCCCGTAGCATACCCTCTAAAGTTTGAATAGTTCTCTATGAATGCCCATTTGTCTGTGGATAAAATATTGTCAATTTTTAGTTGTTACAGATAAAAGTCGATCTATAAAGTTTTTGACAAGAAGCTGAAGCATGGATCAAAGGTCAGCTGACTGGATTCCCATCCCCTTTTCCTCAGCTCATCATTGGCATTTCATAAAGGGATTTTTGTTTTTGATCTGTGTATAAAAGGGTACGTTCGTTAATGTTCCATAATATGGGTATATATACATATGTGTAAAAAGTGTTGTTAAATCCTTTGGAGTAAATACTTCCGCTCGTGCAATACATTTATCGATGATGATTGACATGTTAACCTAATTTGTAATGCAAGTGTGCTGCCTATGAAGGGAATATGAGTTTGTATCACATACTATATCGTGTAAGATTATTATATTTGATTGGATTGAATTAATTGAGCCATTTTCTTTTGGTGGACCTCCATATATTGGCTCATTAGAAATGTCTACCTTAGGTCTTTTGATGTGTTCATAGGGATGTGAAAATCCTCAAGGAGAACCATCCATGTTGGCACCCGAATTAAATTGGATGAGGAATCCAGGGTAACTTGGGAATGAGAATTTTGCGCTTTTATAAAACCGAGAATGGGAAGGGGATGGTATTTATATCCCCTATCTCAATCCCCACCCCCATATTAGATGAAACGGGGATTTTTTGTCCCGATCCTCATTCCCCAAATATATATATATATATATATATATATATTATATTTGTTTATTATAACTAATATTAATTCTATTTATAATGTTTTATGAAAAAGACATTGTATACGCTCACATCACTTTTGTACTCTTTTTTTGACTTTTTTACACTCCTGGATATTTTTTGGTTGTTTTTATGTTATTTTCGTTTTTTTTGTTCCTGTATTGCTTTATATGTTATATTTGTTGTTTTGATGTTGTTTATTTTTGTTTCTTAGTTGTTTCGTTGTTGTTTCGTTGTTGTTTTGATGTTTCAATACAACTTTTACTTACTTTTATATGCTTTTTTCTGTTGTTTTTGGGTTGTCTTCCATAACATTTTTAATGTTGTTCTGATATTTCTTTGTTGTTTCCATATAGTTTTTAATATGTCAATGTAGTTTTTACCTATTTTTAAATTCTTTTTATTAATGTGGTGTTTTCTATATTGTTTACATTGTTTTTGGGTTGTTTCTATATTGTTTTTAATGTTGTTCTTATGTTTTTTTATTGTTTCAATGTACTTTTCGATGTTTCAATGCATTTTTAAACCTATTTTAAGCTATTTTTGTTCATGTGGTATTTTCTATATTGTTTTTATTGTTTCTAGGTTGTTTCTATATAGTTTTCAAGTATTATTTTATTTTTTCTTAGGTGTTTCCATGTTTTCGACGTTTTCAATGCATGAGCAAAAATTGAATTGTGTTTTTCTATTCATGTGATGTTTTCATATTTTTTTTCTATATATTTTTTTTCTATATGTATTGTTTTATGTGAGTATTTCTTCATTGTTAAGAGTTCGAGTATAAAATTGATTATTTAATGGGAGACAAAATTATTTTTCACTTAAATTTTATTAGATGAAACATGTTTGAAACAATCAAGAAACAACAACGTAAAAAAATCCGGAAAAATTGGTGGGAGCGTAAAAATAAGGGGCTAGAGCGTAAAAAAGTCAGGAAAAAGCATGTGAGCTGAAACAAGTATCCTTTTTTCCGGAATGTTGGGCAATTGTGTCCAAAACCTATGTTTTATTTTATTAATTCTAAAAACTAAACCCTTAAGTTTTTATAAGTTTACTTGTTCTCATTCTTTCTTTTACAAATTTGGATTTATGTTATTTTAATTATTCGTTAATTTAAGTGATTTATTTTATAGATCTTTTACTAATAAATTTTTAATGAGGAACCCAATTTCCATCGGGGACCCCTTTCGCCGAATGGGGATTCCCAATCTCCGTCCCAAATACCTAAAGTGGGATATGGTATGTCCAATACCAGCCCCGTCCACGTCCACGTCCATTGCCCTCCCTATTTGTTTGTACTTACAAGCCCAAAGTTTTCTTGGTCATTTGATGCTTGTGTAAGTATCAATAAATTATGCTATTATGAGTTATTTATATCCTTACAAATTACAATCATCCAAAACCAATGAGTGTTGACATTGGACAAGCCGGGTTAATGAGATTAAGTTGC
This sequence comes from Rehmannia glutinosa, assembly GCA_016081115.2. Classification (NCBI taxonomy): domain Eukaryota; kingdom Viridiplantae; phylum Streptophyta; class Magnoliopsida; order Lamiales; family Orobanchaceae; genus Rehmannia; species Rehmannia glutinosa. The sequence goes on along the minus strand of CM071928.1, from coordinate 39,392,113 downwards.
AGCCCCATGATGGGTATTGAACTATTGTACGCTTTATTGAAGAATAGCTAATGTGCTCTTAATACTAATACATTTCAAATCTAGTACGTTTTCTATCACGAGCCCGTGGACTGCAAAGGGTGATATTAAGGCTTTATTAGCAACAATCGTCGTCACATTACAAAAATCATTAATCTAAATTGCTACAGAAATTTATTGTCCAAATTTAAAAATTAATTTGAAAATTTCTCTGGAAATTCATATGAGGCATTACAAGCAACCTATCGGTCACATATTCCTTCCACAATCTAGATAATCAGTGGCAAAAACTTGTATAGGACCGTCTTATGGATCCTATTCCGTAAAACGGATCCTACCGCGACCCGCGACCCGCTTCAGCCCCAACCCGCGTTAACAGCTGTCAATTTAAAAAAAAAAAAGCTGGCATCTAAGACCCCTAACACGCTGGGCCCGCCCGCGCCCTCCCGCCCAAGAGACCCACCCCCAGTCGCACACTTAATCAAAAAGTTAACAAATTTGCACCAGCTGGGAATTGAACCCGGATCTATACCAAGGGAAGGTGTTATTGTTCCGCTAGACCACTAGTGCTTGTTGTGCATATTTAGTATAACCAAGAATATAATAAAGCTTCATTATCATCCCTTCATTTTAGAAATTTAAATTCTCTGAATACCAAGTGATACTTTATCCGAAAATAGTGATATTTTTGAGTAATAAATATTATACTTTTAAGGTGAACATTAATACTTTAATTTTTACATATTCAAAAAATAAGATTTTTTGATGTATTCATTTTAGTCTCATAGCTAATGTTTTTTACATTGAAAAACTGATACTTGTGCTGGAAATAATGATACATTTGATATTAAATATGATACTTTTATGATGGACAATGACATTTTAAAATTTTAAATTCTCTTAGAAAAAGGTAATACTTTATTCGAAAATAGTGATACTTTTGAGTAAGAAATATGATACTTTTAAGATGAACATTGACACTTTAATTCTTATATATTAAAAAACCAAGATTTTTTTATGTACTCATTCTAGTCTCATAACTAATGTTTTTTACAGTGAAAAACTAATATTTGTGCTGGAAATAGTGATACTTTTGATGTTAAATATGATACATTTGTGATTCTTCAATGTAATGAATTTTCAATATGTGACTGTATTAAAAAAACATGATACTTTATCTCAAAAAATGGATATTTTTATTCATAAAAGTGGTACTTTTAACTTTGTCATATTTATTTTTCTTTTTCAGTGTACTGAATTCATACTTTGTGATTTATTTACAAAAACATGATATTTTATCTCAAAAAATGGATATTTTTACTCATAAAAGTGTTACTTTAGCTCTGTCTTATTTATTTTTCCTTCGTGATTTAAAGTATCATGTTTTTTAATTTAGTGACAAATTAGAAATGAAGGAAAGAAGAAAAAATAAAAAATAAATATGATATAGTTAAAGTAACACTTTTATAAGTAAAAGTATCCGTTTGTTGAAATAAAGTATCAGATTTCTTGATATAGTTACAAACTAGGAACAAAAAAAGATGAAAAATAAAAAAATAAATATGATGGAGTTAAAGTAAAACTTTTATAAGTATCCATTTATTGAGATAATGTATCATGTTTTTTTAATTAGACTTGGGTTCGATTTCTTAGCCTTTACATTTATTGGCGTTTTTAATTTTTTTTTAATTACCTGTCATATTTATGAATGAGTTTATATAAATTGTCATACTAAAATTACATAATAAGCACTAGTGGTGTAGTGGTAGAACACCACCTTAAGTCTATCAAGGTTGCGGGTTTGATTCCCCTGTAGAGCGGTTCTTTTTTTTTAAATGAGAGGTGTTCTTTGGGCATAGTAGGGAGTCTTTGGGTCAGAAGGCGGGCCGAGGCGGAGTCTTTGGGTTGTAGGCGGGCTGGTGGGCTTGGCGGGCTGGTGAGCTGGGCGGGTAGGATCCGTCTTACGGAATAGGATCCGTAAGACGGTCCTACAGGAGACCTACTCATCATCAGTTGTACTTATCAAGCCTCTCTAATATTCTCAAAATAAGTTTTTTATTATCCAACGATAAACTTTATAAAAAATCAACTCAAGAGTTTACAACTACAAGGAGAACAAATGGTAGCAAACTTGTTAGGGGTCAACTTGACTACATAGAGAGCTAGAGTTGTTAAAATGAGTTTTGTCCGACGATCGGCTAGATTGGTCCGTTAAAGGCCGGTCCAAAATTCCATGTGTATTTTCATAGGTTGGGCCAGTACGAGCTCCAAAAATAGCTGCCCAATCACTATTTGGCCCGACAGGCCGTCACTGGGATGGTCTGGACCATTTAACAACTCTATAGAGAGCCAAGAGGGTAATTGGCTAGGCCAATTCAAATTACAATCATAACCTTTTCCCAAAAGAGCTATCTTAGAACAATGATCAAAGCTCCTAGGCCACAAAAGAACAAACATAAAAAAGAATGCAAAATAAATAGATGTCTTCGGTTGTGGTGTTTGCTTCCCCTACTCATGTAGCTTTGTTATTAAGCGAAATGACCATATCCTTGTCATCTATTTCAATGTTGATCCTCTTGATTCCAAAATTATTAGCCAACATCTTAAAATGACCGGTGAAAATAGATGGCAAGGATATGGTGAGAACGAAATATGAGGAATTGTATTCACATATCTATTATGGATAAATTATGAAATTGGTCCCGTAACTCTGTGGTGGTGGAATTTTAAGACTTATTTTTTTTCAACTTGCAATTTAGGACTTTAATTTAAAAAACTCAGTACATTGAGGACAATTTTGGCCGAAAAATTCAATTGGCCAAATCGTTGACATGGATGCACCTGACCACCCTAAACTGGGGATTTTCAATTTCATATGAAATTGCTAATTAAATCATTTTTAAATCTAATAATATGAATTTATAAACTCATGAAAAATGCATGCCATATATGTCCCAGTCAGCATTCAAATTAGCAATTTCGCTAGAAAGTTGAAAATCCCCAAATTGGGGTGGTGAGTTGGCAGTCACGTCAACAATCCTATGAAATTTTTGACTTTTAAGCCAAAATTGTCCTCATTGTTCCAAGTTTTTTAAATTATAGTCCTAAATTGCAAGTAGAAAAAATAAAAGTCCTAAAATACCACCACCACAAAGTTACAGCACCAGATTTGCAATTAAACCAATCTATTATTATCTAAATTGGATAATGATAATCAGAAAGACTGAAATGGGACATTGTTAAACTCAAGCAACTACTACTCTTCTAACCGTTTTTCCCCCTCTCCTGACTGAAATGGGACTGCAAAATACTCCATACATTACCATGCACAAAAAAGCACACATCCCATGACCAAGTTGCCTTTGAACAATTATCCATATAAGATTAAATATCAAAACTGGTCCAGATACAAAATACAGTCTCGCAAAATCTATATGCTGAGATATCAAGCCGAAGACAAAACCTGCTTATAAAACACTAAAGCTAGAAGTTATCTTGTAAACCTCCACAAAAACTTGAACCAGTAAATATAAATCAACTAGTCTATAGCGTCATTAACAAATATCAGAACCACCCACGTAGCTGTGATGGAGTAGTTTAACAAGACCTTGAATGGAAGGAAGATCTGAGCTTTTTGTATGCACCTTTTGTTTTGAAGGACTGGTTTTTCTCTAGCAAGGCACTTCCAATTGCAAAGCACCAAAGGACATTGTTGAAGACTTGAAGTATCAATCATCCATCAGCTGAACTTACCTATTTCCATTTTCTTTTTAATTGCTTTTTGACCATGATATACAAATGAGTCAATTATTCCCGAGACAGTGAATACGCCTGGACATTAAGATGAATTGGTGAACATACATAAATGTGATAGAGCGCGGGTGTAACTCTATGCGGATTGATATAATACACAATTATTGAAGAAAGATTCATCAACCACAACTACAGTTTTCGATATATATATATATGTGAGAGATGAGAGAGAGAGAGAGAGAGAGAGAGAGAGAGAGAGAGAATTACCTCCAACAATGGCACAAACATTGGTCAAGAAGTGCAAGAACGAGACATGTGTCTCTGTAAAAGTTACCTGTAACCAGAAAGAAAAAAAAAAAAAAAAAAAAAAGTGGAATTCATTTTATGCCATTATACTGTAAAGTGCCATTTGATACTAACATATGTCCGTCTACTAGTAAGAAAAACAGAGTTGATGATTGAGAGAGAGTGCATCATAAAGACAGACATAAGACACGAAATAACATAGGAACTTGACAGTGTTTAACGGAACTGCTATTCTGCATTTGCATTTAGGAACAGCATACCCACCTTAATTGGTGAAAGTTCATAAAAGAAAAATACTCCAGGAAGAGCTTGAAGTCGACCCAATTCTGTTCCTTTAACATGTTCAGTTACAGAGAACTGCAATAAGACGAACGTTCATGAATCTGATGGCCTGTTCCACAAAATATTTCTAGACAATAAAAACAGAAACACACGCTCACACATACACCAACTGTATGAAATGAGATAATGGGAATTTACAGCCTTAATAGAAACCTGATTTGACTGGATGGCATGTCCGTCGACATCTGTGAATACAGTTGGTACCACCTGCAACATAAGGCAATAGTGAAATACTCGACGCTTGAGATAACAAATATCTGTCACTTTGTTACAGCTGAGGGAATACCCAATGGAAATGAATAAAGAGTGGGGCCAACACTAGGAATTCATGTCTTTATTTAAGTTAGCACCTGTACATACTCCTTAAATGACTTCACTACCAAAATGTGCAGCCTGCTGCTTGAACGTACATGTGCAAACATATATATGTTCATGCCAATTACTGACAGAAATTCGGACATGCTTTTGTCATCTGCATTCTTTTAAACAGGTGATTGCAGGCTACCTCTAATATCAAGATGAATATAAATTAAATAGGCAAACACATGAGCAACACTATTTCACATGAAGGACTACACGATATTTAAATAGTTCCAGTTAGATGACTATTGGTAAGTGGCTATTACAGATAGACCGGATATGGCATCATTACAAGTGAGTCATAAAATAAGTTGTTTTCTGGAAGCATGACAATAAGCTGTTGCAACTCTTGTTTTTCCAGTAAAGCAGTCCAGAATTATCTAATTTCAATAAAATTGGGATGCTGGAAGATTATATTTGTGCAGAGACATCCGGGCATGAAAAGTACACCCAACTTGCAACAGTATAAAACATCATTATGTCTTCTTTCAACCTACTTTGGTAAATAGCATGTGATCATGCTATATTACATTCCAACTAGGATATGCTATGACACACTCTCGCAGAAAATCCAACAAAGGAATCCTGGTCTGCTATAATCAGACCTAGTTAAGCAGGATATGATATTCTCCGCAATTAAAAATTTGGACTATCATTCATATCAATGCTCTCAAGTTCATACATGCAAACAGAACAAAAAAAATTATCTTTCCAACAAAACTTTAAGAGTGAATAAAGTGGTTGCATATTTCTGACAGCATAAAGCAGTTGCACGTGCCACCCTAAGCATGCACAAAGAAGTAATACACAAAGCATAACTTCATTACTAGCTAGTACTTAGGTATCCAAGCTAGATGTCTGAACCAAATATTTCTGGGTATACACATTTGGCCTTACATATATCCCTCGCAGCTAAAAAAGTTGCATAAATTTTTTTACACCAAATGAAACTTCAAATGTTGTCAATGTGTTCACAAATTATGGAGAGAAAAAAATTCTAACACAAGCTCTGCGTTTCCCATTTCATATCGTTACATACATTTGTTATTCAATCATATTATTCAATTCTTATCTGTGGTTCCCTAGCATTGATGCACTCTCTAATTCAGCTCTGTTAGAAGCTTGTAAATCAGCATTAATACCTGTAAACAAATATGAGGAAGGAAATAAGCCAGAATACTGCTTTCAATATTGGAACTCTTAAATTTACACTAGGGATATTCATCTATTTATACATCAGTAATGCTAAAAGAATAAAACCTAAATACAGTAACTAAATCAAATAAACTAAATAAAGTAACAAAATCCTATAAATATGTCTACTGCTATGATATAGGGATTTTCTATTTACAATCCTGATTCTTCTAGATTATCTAATAATAGTTCTGATTTTTCTACACTCCCCCTCAAGCTGGACTGTACAAATTGTACATGTGCAGCTTGCTAATACACTTTTCAAACAAATATGTTGAAAGACCCTTGGTAAGGATGTCAGCTGTCTGCTCTTTAGAAGGAATGTATGTCACACAAATGGTGCCATCTTCTATTTTCTCTTTTATAAAGTGTCGATCGATCTCCACATGTTTGTACGGTCATGATGAACTGGATTGTGTGAAATGTTGATTGTTGCCTTGTTATCACAATAAATCTTCAAAGGAGACTCCAAAGGTTCGCCAATTTCCTTTAACAGATTCTTCAGCCACAAAACTTCACAAATACCATGAGCTAATGATCTCAACTCCGCCTCAGCGCTGCTTCTAGCCACAACTGGCTGTTTTTTACTCCTCCAAGTTACTAGGTTCCCCCAAACAAAGGTGCAGTAACCAGAGGTTGATCTTCTGTCCTCTACTGCCCCGGCCCAATCTGCATCGGTGTATGCTTCAACACTTCTGTCTCCAAATTTTCTGAAAAAAAGTCCTCTCCCTGGAGTACCCTTAAGATACCGAAGTATTCTAAGAATTGCCTCGAAGTGTTTACTATTTGGAGCATGCATGAATTGACTAACACGGCTAACGGCAAAAGCGATATCAGGCCGAGTATGAGACAGGTAGATGAGTTGACCTATAAGACGCTGATATCTTCCTTTTTCAACTGGCTCGCTGTCATCATTATCCAGTTTGTCATTGAAGTCCACTAGTGTTTCCACAGGTTTGCAGCCCATCATTCATGTGTCTCGCAGAAGATCTAGCACATATTTTCGCTGCGACACTGCGATCCCCGTTTTAGATATGTCACTTGTGAGTTGTCCCACATGGATTGATTAAGGGAAGAGAGTCCAATTTATAAACCAAGTGAGCTACTCCTCCTATCACCAATTGGTTTTAGGATGGAACCTCACTTGGTGAGCTTGGGCTCTCTCCGGGTACGCTTCATGTGTGGGACCATACCAAGTCCCCCCGAATTTAACATGGTATCTAGAGCCAAACTAAATTAAGTGTGAGTTGCGGAAAATTATGGCCAACAATGGAGCAAACGAAGGTGATGATTCGAGAGTTTCCTCGGGTTCTGTCCAATCAATCCAGAAAAATGTTCCTGCTGCAATTTCTGATTCTCAGTCCCACACTTCCTTGCAAATCACAAGCCAAAAATTGAATGGGAAGAACTTTCTCAAATGGTCCCGTTCTGTAATGATGGTTGTCCATGGTAAGGGAAGGCAAGGGTATCTTGACGGAACTATTTCACAGCCGGCCTCTGATGATCCGAATTACTATGCCTGGGAAGCGCAAAACTCGATGGTATCAGATTCCTAAGGATTAGGGTTTCTGGGAAGCTTTGTGCAGCCTTCATTGTTGCAAGTTAATTCGATTGCAGCCTTCATTGCTGCAAGTTATGTTCATAGCAGCCTTCATTGCTGCATGTTAATCCAATTGCAACCTTCATTGCTACATTCTTATAATTGCACAACACTCATCCAATGCAACAATTATCATTTTTTTGAACTTCAGCATGTTCATAAAATGTGTCAAACTCAATGATTTCATTTTTCTGCTAATGCTACCACATGGAGGAGTGCAACTCTTACTGCTGTAATTTCCATTGTTCAAGTTGAATACTCCAACAAAAAATATCATCGTATTCAACTTGCGGGGGAGTGTTGAGAATTAGAATCAAATCAGAATGGATTAAATTAAGATTATTGCATGATTCTTGAGATAGCAGAATATTGGATTTTATCTAAATTGATATGGGAGATATTTTTCCATTAATGTATTTTCTCACCTATATATAGGTGATATTGTAATTCTCAAGATAAAAGAGAAATAAAACTCTTATAGCCCTTTGGGCATTTGTTCGTGGATGTAAGCTAAATGCCGAACCACGTTATGTCTTCGTGTTCTTCTTTCTCTCTTCAAAATCCAACATGGTATCAAAGCAGGCCCCATTGCTCGGCCCAAGGTGGGTCGTATCACATGATGTGATTGAGCATGGATGATCCTGTGATAATGATTAATGAATTGACGAAGGACTCACAAGTGAGGGGGGCGTGTTGAGATATGTCACTTGTGAGTTGTCCCACATGGATTGATTAAGGGAAGAGAGTCCAATTTATAAACCAAGTGAGTTACTCCTCCGATCACCAATTGGTTTTAGGATGGAACCTCACTTGGTGGGCTTGGGCTCTCTCCCATATTGGGTACGCTTCATGTGTGGGACCGTAGCAAGTCCCCCCCCGAATTTAACAATACCTAATTTCAATAGAATTGTCATTGAATTCAACAAAAGACAAATTTTAACTTGCAGTCCCACAAGGAGTCAGGGCATTATAAGGTAAAAGTATATTAATAGAGAATCTAGATGAACTTAGCAAGCAACACTTAGAAGTGAAACAAACAAGTTTTAAAATAAAGAAAAAAACTCAACCACAAGATGGAGGAATTTACATAAACTACTTACCTTGAGGAAATATTGATACATTGCATTTGGTGTTAATTGTGTCCATTGTACACTGCAGGTAGAAACAAATGCAAATATGTTTTAAATTACATGAATTGGCAAATTATCCAGAGAGGATTGCAAAAGCACATCACTTAAATGGCTGTAGGAAACTCAGACGAAATACCCATCAAGAGGATTCACAACCCCAGGGAAGTACTCTCCAAATGCTAATCTGTTGATCTTGTGACTTATCTGTGGTACAAAGCCTATATTTTAACTTCAGTCTTATATTAAATACATCATGAAATGAGAAAGGAAATATCTAATCAATATCTAACGTGCAGCAAATGCAAAAGCAGAATAAACCATCTCACATTAAAACTGTCCTTCTGAAAGGTTAGCAGGTCATGAACATGCACATTTGACTGCTGGAAACTCTTCCCAGGCGCAAAATGAAAATTACCAGCTACCTTATTCACATCCAAGAATCCGTAAATGTTACATCCTTCGCCCTCCTCGTCTTTGATCTTTTGCAGAAAACCTTCTCTTTTGCACTGATTAATTATGAGTATATGAAAAACCATAATAAGTATATTGTTCAGAACCATGGTAAGAATTACCAATGCTTACATTTTAAAACCGAAATAGCTTATGCTTATCTATTTCTTCCCAATAATTATTTGCATATGCTGATAATGCTGAGCCAAAACTTTTTGACAAAAAGAATAACATAGATTTTGGTCAGAAAAAGGAAGAAATTACAGGAAAAACGGAAGATGACTTGATAAGAGCGTTGTCAGAGAATACTCTGCTTAAATTCTCACTAAAACAAGTTTTAAAACATGGTCAGACAATATCGTCAAATATACACTGTTAATATAGTGTAGATATGATATATCAATTAGGAGAATATTAGAATTCTGTAGATTAGATCTTGATTTCCTTCCTTTATTTTGGTTGCTCTCCAACTTGTATATAAGTGTACCTTGTATCCTTGGAATATACAATACATTAAGATTACATTACATGGTATAAGAGCTAAGGTTTCTTTCAAAAAAAAATTCAGCCGCCTGTTTTTTTTTTTTTTCAAAGAGGGGGTTTCTTAGGGTTTTCCGAATAACACATTTTGGGTCCGATCTAGATCTCACCTCCCATACCTCTGTCTTCGGCCTGCTCCGGCGACCTTCCCGGACCATCCCGGCGGCAGGAGGCGGCGCGTGTAGCCCACACGGGCCAAAAGCAATTTTCGCCCCCCGCCCACGCGTCGGCGCGTGTGGGCGCGTGCCTGACCAGAATCCTTTCCGGCCGGCGACAGTCCCGTCGGTTTTTGTTGGGCTTTCCGTTTTGGGGCTCGATTTGGTGTTCCGTTGCACGGTTTGTACTCGTTTCGGATTTTTGGGGTTTTTGGCCTCAGTTTCTGTTACTGTTCAGTTTTTTAAAATTCTCACCACTTCTGTTCAGTATCTAACTTGGGGTTTTTGGATTTTTGTTTCTTTGTTTTGCTATTATCATGGGTGACACTACTAAGCTTGTGTCCGAGGTTATTCCGATGATGAATAAGATCACTGATATAAAGTTTAAGGCTCCAATTATCTTGGTTGGAGTAAAACTGTTATCGTACACTTGCAAAGTATTGACAAGGATGACCACCTTGACTCTGATCCTCCTAGAGATGACAAAAGTCGGACTTGGTTGCGCGACGATGCCAAACTACTTGTCCAGATTCGGAATTCTATTGAGCCAGAGATACTCTCTTTAATTAATCAATGTGAATTTGTCAAGGAGCTTATGGATTATTGGCATTCTTATACTCTGGTCGTAGTCATATTTCTCGAGTTTACTCGGTTTGTAAATCTTTTCATCGGGGGGAGCAACATGATAAATCCCCCACTGCTTATGTTATGGAGTTCAACAAAGTTTATGAAGAGCTCAATTCCCTTCTTCCATTGAGCACCAATGTAAAGGACATGCAGCAACAACGAGAACAAATTGCGGTCGTGAGTTTTTTGACTAGGTTACGTCCTGAGTTCGACACCTTCAAGTCTCAACTTCTCTCTGAATCTGTTATCCCTTCATTACAGGAGACCTTTTTTCGCTTTCTTCGTACTGAGGATATTCAGCCCTCACATCCCACCCCTCAGAATAGTGCTCTTATTAGTCGCGGTAGTACTCGTGGTGGTTCTCGTCGGGGTTCTCGCGGTGGTAATCGCGGTGGTTCAAGAGGAGGGTCGACCTCTCGTGGTTCTCGCACCTCCGAATCTGGTGAGGTGGAGTGTTTCTACTGTCATGAATATGGGCACACCAAGTATAATTGTCCGCAACTTGCTGTCAAGAACCAGAAAGGTTCTTCTGCCCATATTGCCTCATCTTTTGATATGGTCACAATTTCGAGTGAGGAGTACGCTAGACTTACTGAGACGGTGAACCCTCACCCACCTACTGTTGTTTTTGCCGACACAGGTAACTCTGCTACATGTCTTATCTCTAAAGGATCTAAATGGGTCATTGATTCTGGTGCTTCAGACCATATGACAGGTGACTCAAACCTTTTCTCTACATTTCATCCTCATGCACCCTCCACTCACGTTACTATTGCTGATGGGTCTACCCCACGCGTCCCTCGGGTTTCGGTTCTATTCACCTCACACCGCCTATTTCATTACACTCGTATTGAGTTTACCTAATTTTTTCTTTAACTTAATTTCGGTCAGTAAACTTACCAAATCCTTGAACTATAGCATCTCATTCTTCCCTGACTATTGTGTTTTTCAGGATCTTTTGACGAAGTAGATCCTTGGTAAAGGACGTGAATCTGATGGCCTCTATATTCTTGACACCCCGGAACCAAACTCTCTTGTTGGCACCTCTTCATCATCCGCACTAGAGATGCACTGTCGCCTGGACCATCCCTCTCTCCAGAGTCTCAAGAAGATGTGTCCTCAGTTTTCTCATTTGTCGTCTATATATTGCGAGTCGTGTCAGTTTGCCAAACATTCTCGTGTTCATTTAAGTCTAGAATAAATAAGCAGGTTGCGTCCCCTTTTAGCTTAGTTCACTCTGATGTTTGGGGTCCTTGTTCTGTGTCATCTAAGTCAGGATTCAAGTATTTTGTTACTTTTATTGATGATTTTTCTCATGTTACTTGGATTTATTTTATGAAAAATCGCTCTCAAGTATTTCATCATTTCTCTTCCTTTTGTCTTTGAAATTAAAACTCGAGCGCCGCAAATATTCACACGTTTCGCAGTGATAATGCTAAAGAATTCTTGTCTGCTACATTCCAGTCTTATATGCTTCAGCATGGTATTTTGCATGAAACTTCGTGTCCGAACACACCCGCCCAAAATGGTATTGCCGAACGCAATTCTTGAGGTTGCTCAAGCTTTATTGTTTCACACGAATGTTCCTAAACCGTATTGAGCGGATGCTGTCTCCACTGCTTGTTTCCTTATTAACCGTCTGCCATCAGTGGTTTTAAACAATGCTATCCTTTTTTCTATCTTTTTTCCCGACAAAATTATTTTCCCCATAGCTGGTAGCACGTGCTTCGTTCGTGATACGAGACCTCATCTCACCAAACTAGATCCCAAATCTCTCAAATGTGTCTTCCTCGGGTACTCTCATGTGCAAAAAGGATATCGTTGTTTTTCTCCTACACTCAATCGCTATATTGTGTCTCGGGATTATATTGTGTCTCGGGATGTTACATTAAATGAACATCTCCCATACTTTTCTGCTTCTGTGTCACCTCGTCCGGAGGGGGATGATAATGTCTTGGTCTACTCTGTTCCTGTCATTCCTTAGGGTCTAAACAGTTACCAAAAGCTCCTCGACCCCCGATTACTCAGGTCTACGCTCGACGCCAACAACCAGCTCCAGCGGTTGAGGCAGATTCATGTCCTTTGCCTGCTTCTTTGGTGGAAGATCCTCTTGATGATCTTCCCATTGCTCTTCGGAAAGGTAAACATGTACCTATCCTATTGCTTCTGTTGTTTCCTATGACCATTTGTCTACCTCTTCTTGTTCCTTTATTGCGAAAATAGATTCTATCTCTATTCCTAAAACCGTTGGTGAAGCTTTGGCCCATTCTGGTTGGCGTGCTGCTATGGTTGAGGAAATGAATGCACTTGACCATAATGGCACTTAGACTTTGGTAGACTTACCTATTGGCAAAAAGGCAATTGGGTGTAAGTGGGTGTTCACAGTTAAAGTAAATCCCGATGGCTATCTGGCTCGTCTTAAAGCCCGACTTGTCGCTAAAGGCTATGCACAGACGTATGGCACTGATTACTCTGAGACATTCTCTCTTGTGGCCAAACTCACTTCTGTTAGGCTGTTCATATCTCTCGCAACCACTTTTGATTGGCCTCTGCACCAATTAGACATTAAAAATGCTTTTATTCATGGTTTTCTTCAAGAGAAGGTTTTCTTCAAGAGAAGGTCTATATGGAGCAACCACCTGGTTTTGTTGTTCAGGGGGAGCATGGGAAAGTATGTCATCTTCGCAAATCCTTATACGATTTGACGCAGAGTCCTCGGGCTTGGTTCGATAGATTTAGTCAGATCATTCTAAAATATGGCTTACTAAGATGTAAGTCTGATCATTCGGTGTTCTACAGACGCTCTGAGCATGGGATCATTTTACTAGTTGTTTATGTTGATATTGTAATTACAGGAAATGATAGTGTCGGGATTTCAGGGCTAAAGTTATTCCTCCATGCCCACTTTCAGACAAAGGACTTGGGATCTCTCAAGTACTTCTTAGGCGTGGAAATAATGAGAAGTAAGAGCGGGATCTTCCTCAGAGAAAATATGTGCTTGACTTACACAAGGAAACTGGGAAAATAGGAGCTAAACATTGCAATACCCCGATGGCTCCCAACTTGCAACTTGAAAAAGACAGTGGTGCCCCGTTCCATGATCCTGAGCAGTATCGAAGACTTGTTGGGAAGTTGAATTATCTTATTGTAACACGTCCTGATATTGCGTTTGCAGTAAGTGTTGCTAGCCGATTTATGTCTGCTCCTACTGTTAGTCATTGGGCACTTCTTGAGCAAATTTTGTGTTATCTGAAAGAGGCTCCTGGACGTGGATTGTTGTATGGGCAGCATGGTCATTCAAAAGTGGAATGTTTTACCGGGATAATTGAATCATATTCTGATGCCTACTATGCAGGTTGTAAAGATGATAGAAGGCCCATTTCACGATATTGTATCTTTGTGGGAGTTAATCTAGTTTCATGGAGAAGCAAAAAACAAAATGTCGTTTCTCGGTCAGTTGTTGAAGCAAAATATAGGTCCATCGCTGATTCGGTTTGTGAAATTGTATGGATACATCAGTTACTAAAGGAAATAGGATTTGAGCTTACTCTTCCAGCTAAACTTTGGTGTGACAACCAAGTTGCCCTTCACATTGCATCAAATCATATATTTCATGAACGAACCAAGCATATTGAGATAGATTGCCACTTTGTTCGTGATAAAGTCGAAGAATGATTCATCTCTACGGGTTATGTCAAGTCTGAAGACCAGTTGGGGGGACATATTTACTAAAGCAGTGAATGGAGTGCGAATGAACAATATTTGTAACAAGCTGGGCATTATCGATATATATGCTCCAGCTTGAGGGGGAGTGTTAATATAGTGTAGATATGATATATCAATTAGGAGATTATTAGAATCCCGTAGATTAGCTCTTGATTTACTTTCCTTATTTTGGTTGCTCTCCAACTTGTATATAAGTGTACCTTGTATCCTTGGTATATACAATACATTAAGATTACATTACATTACATTACACTATGAAAACTGAACATAATTCGAGGATATCATGGATGATCATAAGACTTTCACAGAAAAGTTTCTATCCAACAAAACCAAGGTTGTAATAATCCTGCGTCAAAAGTTGGTTCTGATGGAGGACTACCAAGTATATGAAAGGAGCCATCAAGTCCAACAGTGAAGGAAATTTCTTGCCATCAAATCATCTAAAAACACATACATAATATCTGGCTCATCACCCACCTCCAACACTTCGAGCTATTGAATTATGACCAGTACCCATTTCCCAAAACTCGTTATCATGTTTCCTAATTGGAATGTGGAATGCCAAAAATATGATTTGTGCATCGCTTACCCAAAAATGTAGCTTCTAGTTCCACCTCATAAGAAAATTCATTCCATTGTTCGTTTGGCAAGTGGCAACTTTCTATGACATAAGAACAGCAAGGAAATATTTCTCTACCATTTTATACATTTGCTTGAATTTTCTCTTTATGTCTCAATATATTCATTATTTTCTCTAGTAGTGTGTGTGTGGGGGACTGCATGCAGAATCATATTCTTTACTCATATACTGGGAAAATGATGTGAATAATTGCAGTGATGATCAAATGGATTCTGCATTCAAAAGTATGTTTATTTAGTTACTTCAATAAATTAACTTCAAATATTATTTCCTCGAGATAATGTTTTAAGAAAGAAAGTTTAAAAGGGGACAACGAATAATATATAATCAGTCAATACCAGGGGCCTCTGACGGACGGGTAGAATGAAAAACCAAGCATAAGAGTTCAATAAAATTGTTTCAAAGGTGGAGCCAATACAATGTACAATGGCTTGTTACTAATCAGTGGGAGTGATTATGTGCACACCCTACAATAATAGCCAAACCCTCTTAGGTGCAATCTCGGAAATTTCAGCTGAAATAATTAAACATGGATCTTTGGATCTATTTTATAGACGACTGGACTTCTACACCATCAACAGTAGCGTTGATGGCTACTAAAACTTACCATGAAATGGTCCTTTTAAAATAACACCTGATCTAGTACCACTCTTCAAGAACTCTCCATTTTCTGAACGTGAGAAGCATCCCAATTCTAATACTAAAATTCATTGCTACAGAGGAATATGTTTAGATTAGTGTGCGTGAAAGCCTTTGGGTAGGTGGAACTACTTTTTATGTATTCAAAAAGCTCTAGTAGAAGAAAAGTAGACAAGCAAGAGACACAGACCTGATCAATCAAATCCGGATTTGATAGTGCCCAGCCCTTCTTTCTATATGCTTCCCGAACTTCTTCACAATTGTTACAGCAATCATCATCTGACTGCAGAATACCGCAAAACATCCAATGAATAAAGGCAACAGCAAGATCTATGGATAATAAAAATGCATAACTCATAAGCATAAAAGACTAAAACTTTGAAATATAAACAACAGCGAGAACTCATAACAAAGAAAACAGCATAGAATAGTAACGCAGAAATAATTGGTTGACACTTGCATATCCATTTCCTTCTTTCTGATCGCCCAAACCAGGCAACAGAACGAAATATTAAAAAAATATAACAGTGAACTCAGCATAAAATGCCAAAGAGGAAAGTACCGCTTCTGCACCGTAACATGAACCACAGTAGGTTTCGTTGTGTTCAAGTCTTCCACCATGCCTTTGTAACGGTCGTTCGATCTATACCAGTTAAAGCATTAAAAAGAAAAGGTCTGTCAGAAACTTAAATCAGTAAAGAACCAACTTTACATCTTCCTACAATAGTTGGAACGGAGAAAGGCTTGTTTTGCATACTGTACGAAAATTACCATTCACAGATATTCGAGGAACAGTGAATTACTAGATATCAAATGCTAGAGGATGAAATTCTACATTAATGCCAAAAAGAACAATGGATAGTTCTCATCTACCTATACTTCATAAGTTTATCTACTGACTGACCTTGGGCGCACCAATAGTATCCGGCCTTGTTTCTATAACATTACCATGAGCATCGATCCTCTTCTTGATAATGTCATGTCTCTGCAGGTATAAATGCAATGTCACTTCAAGAGCCATTACAAAACAAAGCCAACAGCAACAACTAAGTTGGCAGTATCATGGAGAAATTCATTTCTACTTGTCATATATAGATATTTTTCCCAGTTCACATTTGGGATCTCATAAGCAATATGCCAAGAAGTGTACATACATTACATTTTGTACTCAGGGAAAAATATGTGATAACAGGAAGAACGTTACAAGGCTAGAGAAAAATACATTTGTTGCAATCTTATTTAGCAATAGATCCACATATGACAGCGACTACAGGAAATCAGAAGGAATGAGGTTATGCCTATTAACAATTTTGAAACTTTACAATGTCACACTCTATTTATGTACTGATTTGAGAACATTTAAGACCTGCAAACTGACAGTAAAAATGGAAATTCCCTACTAATGTTACTACACAAAAATAAAGAAAGATTTGATCACATTGAAGCACTTACGACATCCAGGTGTTGCTCTCCACTTATATCCATGGCATCAAGACTGAGCATAGAACATGGGAGTGCTGGAAAAGTCACATCAAACTGCAATTTTAGATGTAATAGAGGAAACCATCAATAAGTTTTCCAGTTAATTTTGACAAAAGTTACCAACTACCATGACACAAGAGTAAAAGATAATAATAAAAAAAGGGATAATTACAAAAACCCCACTGAGGTTTGGGCTAATTATGAAACTACACAGAGATGTTTCAAAATTGCAAAAAAACCAATCAGGTTTGATTTTGTCTTACGTTTAAGGGGGTAACTGTAATATTTTTATAAATTTTATGGGGGTTTTTGAATTTTTTTTTCTTTTTTTTGAAAGAGGGGTTTTTGAAATGTTTTTTGCTTGTGAAGGGGAAAATGTAAGAGGGAATCAAACCTCGAGGGGATTTTTGCAATTTTCAAAAAACTCTTGGTCTTTTTGTAATTAGCAACCTCAGGGCTTATTTTGTAACTATCCCTAAAACAATGGTGAGGATATGAACCAAAATTAGTATGGCAGAATAAAACAAATTGGTCTAGCTGACATATCAGGTTGCTAAAGCTCAGCTTGATACTATAAACAACGGAAAGTTATATTTTGTTGAAACCCAACTAGAGACTGATTAATGGCCGCGAGATAGATGCTTTATAGCTAATTGAGTTGCATCGTACCAAAGATGTATAAGTCAATGATGATTAAACTTTTGCTTTTCCTTTTTCTTTTTGTTAAAATCAGCCAAAATCGAGTCATATACGCGTTAACAGAGAATTTTGATTAAAGGCAAAACAAATCCTTTTCTATTAAACACAACGAATTAAGGTAAAGATAAGTGTAAAAATACATTGAGATTTTTTTAAGAATTTAAAGTTCAGAGTCTTATCAAGTAATCATAATATATATATATAAGCGGAATAATAAGCAACAAATATTACATTCCTATGCTCCCACCCTCCCATCCAATAAAAAGAAAAGAAAAGAGGAATTGCTCCACACTCAGAGTAGAGAGAGAGAGAGAGAGAGAGAGAGAGAGAGAGAGAGAGAGAATGAAAAGATAAAGAGGATTAAACCACAGAGCTAACTTTGAAGACATACAGACGACCAAAAGAAAGAAACAATTAAATTTTCAGACACGCAACAATTTTGAGTAAAGCAATATATGAACATAACAAGACAAAAAGGTTTTCTACATTAATGCGGAGCCTTTCTGCCCTTGATGTATCAACCACTAACTTTGTCTCAGTTACTGCATGCAGATATAATCCTGCAAATGAGAGAAAAAAAACGAACAAAAAATCAAAATAAGGCCAAGAGTAATCAGAAAAGAGAAGAAAAAAATTTCAAACAATATTAGATTGCAAAGTGACCAGTAAATCTAAGAAGTCCATAGACTTCCATAAATTGTGTTTCGAAGGCTGCAAGTTCAAGCCTATACCTTGACTTCCTAAAGCCTTACGGCTTCTATGGTCCCATTTTCAGCGAGTGTTTTCAGTTTTCACTATTATGTTGAGATTTAAGTTGTGTATTGGTTTTCATGTGAAAATTGAAAATATCTTTGGATGAGCGATGCAATATAGTTCATATTCAAAATATCTTTGGATGAGCGATTCAATATAGTTCATAATAGTCTAAAATGAGAATTGAGTATGGTTGAGGCTTTTTTAATTACGGTTAACAGCAATTACTAGTGACGAAGATTTTTGGTTTTTCTTCGACCACGAGGCAAATATTCAATATGTCTAGGATTCACTCTACAAATTATGAACATCCAAGACATACTACCAATCGTTCAGCATTTCCTACATCGCTGATTCCTTATCCATATTTCATGATGTTGGAGAGTCGAGCTCCACTGATTCTTCAAGTTGACACAGTTTTAATTTGAATTACAGGCTTTACAGTACTCGAGGCGATGATCTGGCACAGCAGCAAACATGCGTTGCTCCAACGCCAGAGATTGGAAGACAAAGTAGACTAGGGAGGCATTGGCCTTCTTGTGGTATTGGAGGACATTATTCGAGGCACTGTTCTACTTTTTTAATTAAAAATAAGACCTTTCTGGCTGGTGTACATTCTGCTGAAGATGTGCTAGAGCCATCTTCACACAACATATTATATTTTCCACCACAATGGTAATTGATTTAACAATTAATTAATTTGATAATAAATCGCTAAAAACGACTTTGGTTGAGTAGTTTTAAAAGAATTTCAAACACAAAAGTGTGTGATGAAAATAAAAATGCTCTAAATGTCAATAAAGAATGCTTATTTACTTGAAAACATGTCTGAAAATAACTTAAAACTATTTTAACAATTCTGCATCTCAGATACTTCAGTTATCACTTATCAAACACAAGTTTGACTGTTTCAAAATCCAACACACAATCAACACAAAAAGGCATTGGACGTTTGTCAGTTACTATGGATGCTATGCCTTTATCACCTAGTCTTGCAGCTTAAAAGGTTGTCCAACTTTGATTATTACAGAATAATCAGATACACCAAGGTTAGGTCGCCAACATCATGTTAACATCATTTTTGGAGCTACATTTGAATAACAAATGGGAGCTCATGTCACAATGCACCAAATGATCAAATGGGATTTCAGAAAAATATTTTTTACAATAGTGGCCTGGCAATGCACAAAAAATCAGTATTCAGAGGGGCAATACTGGTTAGAGACATAATAGGACGAAATAGATTTTAAATTTTTTTCCAGATGAAGCAGATGAACATGTTTTGGAGAAGGCGAAATGCACTACCAGAAAATCTTATCAAGATAAAGACATGGGGCTTTCTTTCCTGCAACGATCAGTCCTAACACATTCACAGAGATGTATACTTCATTTCCAATAAATATATCCAAATTCTCCATCCTATAAGAATAACTCCATAAATTCTAAATCTAAGCATTTCCAGAAGCACAAGACGATTCCAATGTTAGCATCCATTCCCACTCTCTACAGGATTAACATGGAAAGCAATAATGTATTGCGCAAACTTCTCTACTAAATTTAACACTAAAAGCATGACCTTTCTTATTCCCCACAGAAAATAAGAATTCAATTCTTTCCAATAATCACAGTGAGCATCAACAGATTAAACACACACACAAAACTAAACTCCATCAAACATCAGAAGATCATAACGAAACTTATAGGAACACATATAATGGTGCATCTGCGTACATAAACATACACATATCAAGAGGGATAGAGATATGGACTCAGAAATACGAACTTAGCTCGGAGAAGAAGAGGAGGAGCATAACGATGGAGGACGCTACAGTTATAACGCCGCCGGAGAGGGTTCTGCTGTAGAAATCCTCGTTGATCTTAGGGTACGCATCCAGGGTCCGTATTTTCCCAATTATACTCTCCATCGTCTATTAATCACCAGATTATTATCAAATAACAAGAACCCAGAATAAAAAGGGTAAGAAAGTTCTTAGACAGAATGGGATCAAACGCCGCAATGATCGGAAACTCGTTTTGCGTAGTCTCCGACGAGGCGTTTGAGGTTTAAACCGAAGATTGCTTACGCGGGTGTGTGTTTTATATTACTGGATCTGGTAAAGAATTCTTCCACAATTTTCTTATAATATATTGGTAAAGAACTTCTGCACAATTTTATTATATAATATTTATGAGATGAGATGAAATTGGGGAAGACATGAAAAGGAAAAGACTCGCCGGTGAAGATTACAGCGTCAGCACTGTTTCTTGGGATGGTATCCGCACTCGGTCTTTCTCCACTTTCGGGTTTCTGTTGGGTTTGATTCCGGCCCAATTTTGTTGGCTCATTGTATAGTAGCAAAATTGGCCTGGCCAAATGGGGCAAACCGGGTTCCAAACTGAGTTGGGCCTTGTTTTCAGGTTCAAAGAAAATTGAGCCTAAATGTCAACGGTTCAAACCGAACCGAACCGTGTAGATCGGTTCGGTTCGAAAAGGTCTCAAAAACCGTGGGAAGGCGGTTTTAACCGGCACCAAACCAATATATGGGAAGTGATGGAACCTATTTTTTAAGGTTAAAACCAACAATCTTGTTTTGGTAAATACATTTAGAAGAAATGTAAAATGTTTATTATGATATTTTTAATATTGCATAACGATTACTTAGGGAAAAAAAGAACGTTTCAGGGTTCTCTGTTTCAAATGTAGAGCTTGAGAATTATTTAACTTGTTTTTGTTTCGTAGTTTAGTGAAATAGATATTGAAGACTTTGATATTTTGAAATGATGGTCACAAAGAACTCAACCTTATACAATCATCTCAATCATCGCAAAAGAGGTTTTTACATGCCTTTTAAGCTTTTTTTATTGAAGTAGAGCAAACATTTAGCTATTTCGATGGAAATATTTTAGATGAATCGTTCTCGCGTTTTTTCCTTTTTCTTTTTATTTTAAACTAAATTGCTAAATATTTTATCTAAATAAAATTAAAAATAAAAGGTTTTTTACTATGTTGTTTTCATATTATTAGAATTTGTTGGTTTGGAATATGAATTTATTTATGTGTAGTTCGTTTTTTTTGGAATCGGAGCAGAGTTAGCAAAAGGTTGGTTCCGGTTCCTCAATTTGGAGAAAATTATTTGTTTCGAATATTATTTTCGAATCCCGCGGTTTGGTTTTAACCGTGGTGTTTATTGTATAGTTAAAATTGGCCCGACCCGATAAAATGGCCACATATAGAACTGAGTTGGGCCTTGTTTTTAGGGCACAAAGAAAATTGAGCCTAAATGGCTCGATCAAGTAGCTCAAAAAGGCAATCGGGCTCGAGCAAAAGAAGAGAGAAATTACCGTAAATACATCCACTTTTGAAAAAATACCACCAAATACGCTCTTATCATTTTTGTACCTATTTTTTCCTTTTTTACGCTCTTGTATATTTTTTGATTATTTTTACGTTTTTTCGTTTTTTCTTGTTCCTGTATTGTTTTATATGTTATATATATATTGTTTCGATGTTTAAATTTGTTTTTTTGTTGTTTCGATGTTTCAAAACAATTTTTACCTATTTTTTATTTGTTTTTTGTTCATGTATTGTTTTGAAATTGTTTATGTGTTGTTCTATAATATTTTTAATGTTGTTCGAATAATTTTTTTTTTTGTTTCCATGTAGTTTTCAATGTGTAGATACAATTTTTACCTACTTTTAAGCTTTTTTTTATTCATGTGGTGTTCTTAATATTTTTTACGCTATTTCTAGGTTGTTTCCATACCGTTTTTAAGGTTGTTCTTATGTTTCTTTGTCGTTTCCACGTAGTTTTCGATGTTTAAATACAATTTTTACCTATTTTTATGCTCTTTTTGCTCATATGGTGTTTTCTATATTGTTTCTGGTTTGTTTATATATTGTTTCTTGGTTGTTTCCATGTTTTTTATGTTTTCATTCATTAGATTAAAAATTGAATTGTGTTTTTTCACTCATGTTGTTTCTATATTATTTTCAATTTGTTTGGTTTTAATATGTGTTATTTTATGTGTATATTTCTTGTTTTTTTATAAGATTTCAGTATAAAATGGATTAGTTAACGGGGGCAAAATTTATTTTCCACAGAAATTTGATTAGAAGAAACATGTTTGGAACAACAAAAAAAACAACAACGTAAAAAAGTCTAGAAATTTGGCAGAAACGTAAATTTATCCAAAAAAAAGGCAGGAGCGTAATTTTGTCCAAAAATCCCTGGGAAGCATAAAGCCTGTCTTTTTCTCCAAAAAAGTGGGGTAATTATGTCCTTATCTCAAAAAAATTCCATCTTTTTGGGCTGCCCCGAGCCTAAAATCATGTAATTAAAAAAAAATGCAAAACCTTTTTCTTTGTTTGTAATGTCCCATGATCCACGCTCTTGACTCCACGCACCCGTGCCTCTTTGTAATGCAAGCCTTTAGTTTTGATAGAATATTTAAATTCTTTCCTTTGAAACAGGAGACATTAAAATAATTCCCCATCTCTACCCCTTTTTATTATTTTATCTCTTTATGTTGATTGTGCGTGAGACTAATCGATTGATTTTCTTTATCCTTTATCCCTATGAAATTTCTGAGTGTAGTGATTGGGTGTATATGTGTGCTGATAATAGCTCTTTTTCTTTAGGAATGACCTTTTTGAGGTTGAGGTCTTAGCCATCTAAGCTTTGTATCCCTTGTTGAGGTCTTTCGATGTTTCACATTATTTGACCTTGGTTTGGATAGTTTCTACCATTCCCATCATATGTATTTCTTTGATGAAATTTATAGGGCTTTTGGTAGCTCTGTTTGCTTCTTATAGAGTATTTTATGTTTGGAGTATCTTTGAAGGACACATCAATTTCTTTCGTCTTTTGTCCTTTGAGCATACTCTTCTGGTTTCTTTCCCTTTTCTTTGTAACCAAGGCCAAGTATGATTGTGATTGTGCTTTGGAGTAAATGTGAGTGCAATTCCAACATTTGGTGTTTTGGGTTTTGGAATCCTTCATTGCTTGAAGATCCCTTTTCCAAAATCACTCTTGGAGTTGACTATGCACAAGGGAATTAAATCTATGTCTGTCTTGTCTCCACATTCTTTTTGACTAGTAATAAGTTCATCCAATGATTTGGATGCTTTTGTAAATGAGGCAATCATATTTTTAAGATCATTCCCTATTTTCCGTAGTGCCTAACCTCGCTTTATGATCTTGGCATTTTCCTTCTTCAAGTGTTCTCATCGCTCCTATGTGACTCAAACTCAACTCTTTAGTCAGGTTTGTGAGTTTTGGCTTTTCATGATTGGTTGTTTCCTCATTTAAAAGTTTGTGAGAGGTTTTAATGTGCTCAAAATCTTTCATCATTTTGCTAATGAATCATAAAGATTTGTGGGTGATGAAGTGTATGTATCACTATCTATCCTGAATCGTGAATGAGATGAGTTAGAATGTACCTCATCTTCTTGATCTTGTTGATCTTGTCTTTGACCATGAAGATCAAAGCCTCTTCCTCTGTGTTACTTGAGTAGTCGCTTCACTACTCTTGAGTCATTACTTCTTTGCACTGGGGCTCCGATCTCGGCGATCAACATGGCTTTTTATTTTCTGTCTTTTTCCTGAAGACTCTTCTTTCTTCTTCATTTCTATACTTGTTGATGGTGGGTATGTTAATCTCAACAACAAAATGTCCTGGTTTTGTCCAATTCCAACACGGGTTCTCGGCTCTCGATAATCGGCTCTTTGACTTTCGACTCTCTTGGGCGGCATGTCCTCCTTGCTTTAGAGGAGTCTTTGAGTGTCTCCTGGAGGTCTCACCCTTGTTTCTTTTGTAGTTCTTATTAAAGAACATGTTGAATCTTTTTACCATGAGGGCAATCTCCTCTTGGTCAATGGTCTCCTTTGGCTCAGCTCTTTTCCCATCATTGGCCAATAGTGAAGCTGTCATTTGTTATCTCTGTAAATCTGGCATCCAGCTGATCCAGAGTTTCACCTGCAAGCATTTCAAAATTTTCAAATTTTTGAACAGCAACAGAAGGGGGGGTTGAATAAACCTTACCAAATTTTCGATTTTAGTCCTTTTAAGATTTTCAACAGAATTGACTCAAATCAGTTGTGTCATTGGGGGACAGCTAAGTTTGCTTATTCAGCTAAGTTACCCTCACCAATGATTTCGATAGAGCTGTTGATAGTATAACTTGGTTTCTTAAGCCAAATACTTAACTTAGTTGATTTAGTTTTTAACAGCAGAAGACTTAACACCCTTTGATTGATTTTAAAGCTTGTTTTTATTTAACACTTGTTTTAGCACTTAGTTAATTATTAGTTGGATAGTAGATTTAACTAACAGCAGATATAAAGTAAATATGCATGAATGTAAATGCTGAAAGTAAATCGGCACAAGTAATTTTATAGTGGTTCGAAGATGGGGTAATTCTTCTAATCCACTCTTCTCCAACTCCTGGAGGAATCCACTAAGTAACAGATCAAGTTACAAAGCAGTGAACAGTCTAGAGACAGCCTTGATCACACAGTTGGCTTCTCCTGCGACTCAGCTTTTTCAAGAGGCAGCTGCCTTGCTACTTCAGCTCACTTTCAAGTCCTTGGATTTGATCACAAAGCCCTCCAACAAACTTGAAACTTGGTTCAACCTTGAACCTTTCTACAATCCTTCAACTTGGAAAGTAGACCCCTTTTTTTATCTTCAAATTGTTCCTCTTCAACTGGTTGAAGTTGTCTCTCTTTCACAACTTGTGTTGGATCGAGTTTCTTCGAGTTTTAGGCTTGAGGAATATCTTGAAATGCTTTGAGAATATTGTGGGTTAATTGCTTGAATATTGTTTGCTCTTGCTAGGTTCAAGTAACCCTTTCTCAAATGCTTCCTCAATCTTTTATAGTGCAGATTTGAAATTTGCCCGTTGAAGAGATAGGCTAGTTTCAAATGTAACTTTGTGTTCATTGGCTTGTCTTTTCTTGGTCTGCAACACTTGTGATGTTGACCCTTCCTCATATTAAATGGCATTGCAACTTTACGGAGTTCGACACAAGTTGCGGTCTTCCCATCGCTTATTCCTTTTGCATATTTCTGGGCCAAACACTTTAAGACCTGGCAGCTTGACATATTACTATATCGAGTAATATTCTTGACTTTATTCCAACGGATCTAAGTCAATTGTCTTGACTTGACTGCTGCCTTTACCCCAGGTGACTTGAGTCTGCTCCAATCATAAGATTGACTCAACTATCACTTCAACTAATAGACTTGGCTTCTAAAGTTGACTTGACTGATACTTCTCACAGTTGTTTCTCAGTTGACTCTCCTTCAGTCGAATCTTTGACTTCCTTCATGGCCATACTCAGCTAACACACATCAGAGTCTTCATTCCAATTCGCATTTGACTTCTTGTAATCTTGACTTGGCTGACTTCACTCAGCTCTTCCAGTCCTATCTATTACAATACAGAATTACAAGGAAGATGGGGTGCCGACTTCCTAGTTTAAGTTTTACATGGTATCATCAAAATCTAACAAATAAATTTCCTAACAATAACTTTTTGAGAATGAATTACATGTTTGCTAAAGTATGAATTTGATTGAGATTTTGTATTTGTAGTGTTCTTGTGTTATGTAGTCTATCCAATTGCATGTAATTATTTTTCTTATTTTGCTCAGGGACGAACAATGGTTTAAGTTTGGGGGGATTTGGTAAGTGTAAAATATACGTGCATTTTGTAGGTCCCAAGGGGTGTAAGTGTAAGGTTTAGAAGGGGGGTTGAATAAACCTTACCAAATTTTCGATTTAGTCCTTTTAAAAATTCGAGTTGATACTTACAATTTGTGTCTAGGTGGATGACCAATTTAGTTAATCAAGTAGAGTTAGTCTCTCACGGACTCAATCGATTTGTTGATGGAATAACTCACTGTTGGGTCTAAATTAACTCAACTGTGGTTTGTTTTTTGGAAGACTTAACACCCTTAAGTTTGGTTAAACAAGGAATTAGTGCTTGGTTTAGTACTTAGAAATTATCAAGTGAATAGCAAATTTATCGAGATTTAAACAATTAAGACGCAGGAATTAAAGTCTTTGAAATGTAAATGACACAATGAAATTTTTATAGAGGTTCGAAGATGGGGTAATTCTTCTACTCCTCTCTTCTCCAACTCCTGGAGGAATCCACTAGGTATTGATCAAGTATACAAAGTGGTAACAGTCCGGATACAAGTCTTGATCACACGGTGACTTGATCCTTTGGGACTCGATGCCGGAGACGCCTTGATCACTCGGTGGCTTCTCGACGACTCAGCTTCTTCATTGGGTAGCTGCGCTTGCTACTACGACCCACTTGCTCAAGCTCTTTGGATTTGATCACGAAGCCCTCCAAAAGCTTAAGACTTGGTTCGACCTTGAACCTTCCTACAATCCTTCGTGGAATGTAGACCCCTTGATTTTTCGTATTTTCCTCTTCAACCGATTGAAGTTATCTTTCCTTCACGGTGAGTGTTGGATTGATGTTCTTCGTAGTGTAGGCTTGAGGATTGAGAATATTTCGGGTTTCTAGTTCTAATAATTGCTTGAACTTTTTTTGGTTCGGTCCGTAACACTTCTCAAAATCATTTCTCGGCCTTTTATAGTGATCTTTCAAAAATCGCCCGTTGAAGAGATATGCTTATTTTTTGAAAGTCACTTGCGATCGTTGGCTTGTCTTGTTGCGATCCTTGGAATTGCCATTTCCTCGTATGAATTGTTATTCACCTTTTCGAGTTCGACACGGTGTAGTGCTTCCCATTGGTTTATTCCTTTTGCACGCACGCGGGACCGAGCACTCCGAGAAAGGTAGCATGGAGATATTACTTGTTTAAGTAATTCTCTTGATTTTCTGGCAACGGATCTTTTCGATTATCTCGACTTGACCGCATTTCTTTGCTTTCCCCAGGTGACTTAGAGTCGCCTTCCAATCATTGGATGACTCTTGTCACTTCAACTTGAGACTTGGCTTTTCTTGAGTTGACTTGATCGATACTCCACTCACCGCATCTGTTTGCTTCTTGATAGAGTTCCCGTCTACTCTTCTTTGCCATACTCAAATTTGTCTCGCAATGTGAGTCTTCCTTCTAGTCTCCAGTTGTCCTCTTGCATGTTTGGGCGTAGGCGACTTAACTCGGCTTGACCACCAGCCCTATTTATTACAATGCATTTTACAACAAGAATGGGGTGCCAACTTCCTATTCTAAGTTTTACATGGCATTCATCAAAATCTAAACAATAAATTTCCTAACAATTTTCCCTTTTTGATGATGCCAAAACTTAAACCATTCAAAAATGCAAATAGCAAAGATACATACAGATAGTGTATTCACATAGAATGTATGCGTAGAATCAATCTTTTTATTGATCATAACATTCTTGTTCTTTTACACAATCTGTTTACAAGGTGTGTCGAGCAAACATTTGTCTCTACGTAAAATAAAGAATTTATAGCTTTATTGCGAAAACTTACATAGTATGTATTTACATCATAAAATACATGAAGGGGTTGACTGCATTTCTTTGCTTTCCCCAGGTGACTTAGAGTCAGCTTCCAATCATTGGATGACTCTTCTCGTCACTTCAACTTGAGACTTGGCTTTTCTTGAGTTGACTTGACTCGATACTCCACTCACCGCATCTCGCTTCTTCTTGATAGAGTTCCGTCTACTCTTCTTTGCCATACTCGGTTGTCTCGCAATGAGTCTTCCTTCTAGTCTCCAGTTGTCCTCTTGCATGTTTGGGCGTAGCTGACTTAACTCAGCTTGACCAGCCCTATTTATTACAATGCATTTTACAACAAGAATGGGGTGCCAACTTCCTATTCTAAGTTTTACATGGCATTCATCAAAATCTAAACAATAAATTTCCTAACAATTTCCCCCTTTTTGATGATGCCAAAACTTAAACCATTCAAAAATGCAAATAGCAAAGATACATACTGAGATAGTGTATTCACATAGAATGTATGCGTAGAATCAATCTTTTTATTGATCATAACATTTTTGTTCTTTTACACAATGTTTACAAGGTGTATCGAGCAAACATTTGTCTACACGAGAAAATAAAGAATTTATAGCTTTATTGCGGAAAACTTACATAGTATGTATTTACATCATAAAATACATGAAGGGGTGGGACAAGAACACTTCATCTCCTTCATTGTCTCTTCTTTCTTTCATCTTGTTCAACATCTTCTCGCTCTTCTTCTCTTTTTCTCATCGTCACCGCTTCTTCTTCTTCTTTTCATATGCCTTCCTGGCAGCCTTCATCTCTTCTTAATCTCTCTTGTCTTTCCTCCCATATTGAGTTTGTCTCTTGTTTTTTCTTCTATTCTTTTCCATACTCAACATTACTTTTAGCCACTTGCAAATTTGCTATTTGGTCAAGACTAAACCAAGAGATCCCCCTTTCTTCTTGCCGGATCTACGTATTCAATGTTTTTGGGCGGAGGCCCAGTCGAAACCTCTTCCTCCACCACCGCTTCTTCCTCTACCTCCGGGCGTGTATTGTCTTGGGGTCTTCTTTCTTTCCGGTGAGTGACCGGCGGAGTGACCAAAGCAGAGTGACTACCAGAGGTAGTCCGATGCTGTCGCCTTCTTCACATAACGTGAGACCCTTTTCCCGATACAAGTCCCAAGCTTGAGCCATAGACATATTTACAAAATATCCTTCAGATGCGAGCGTTTTAAATTCATCAACCGATCGTGGCTCTGTCCCGACATCTAAGATGGCATAAGTGTCTCTATCTCTTTGGAATGCCTCCATGTTGTTTCAAGATGTTCATAACCGGGCATCCATTCTTCCTTTCACTTCTCGCATCCTTGCTTCAATTGTCTTTCTCTTTTCACCATAGATATAGCAGAGTGTTGGAGTGGCAGAGTCACAGGGAGTTTGTTTGCTGATAATGTCACCGTGACAAGACCTTGTTGGGGTTTGTGCAATCATCAAGGTCACATCTTTCGATCCTTCCCCCTCAATGATTTTCCTTTCTTTTGTTTAGCGCTTCCTCATTTGTCTTTCCTTCGCCTTGTTGCATCCTCTTTTTCGCCAGATCTCTTTTGTGCTTTAAGGTATTCCTCTTCCCCCTTTTTGGCATCATCAAAGGAGAGAGGAACGCCTGGAAACATATTGGCAAGCGGAAGTCGAGCTGTTGATAGTCGAGTTCGTCTCGAAAGTGCTGCGGAATATGCAAAGACGAAATTCGGATCGAGTAGCGTTGGACTCTCTTTGAAATTAGCTTCATCTCGGCCATGAGAAGGTGAATTTTCTATTCATGTTTTCTTCCAAATGTGTAGATCACTCTTATTTTGCTCACGCAGCAGACTTTATCTCGGCAGTGTGAGCTTCATGCATGTGCTCAATGTGTTCTCTCAACTTCGTTTTTGCATCGGCATTTCTCTCTCTCCATACCAGACTTGTTGAACAATGTCTGAAGTATCTAACTTGTTCCACACGCATTATTTTCTTCTTTGTTGCCACCATTCCCGATCTCGATGTTATGCCTCTTAAGTCGCAGTAAGATTGGCATCTCTGTTGTCCGATCGCATGTCCATAGAGGCATGATGCCTCTCCATCCGTTCAATCTCAGCAAATAATGCCTTGAACACTTCGCGGACTTGGTGACTCTTGATTTCTTCGGTGATGGCCATGCGGCGTCAAAGTCATAATTAGTGGAACAATGGTACACGATGGAATAACAGAGTGGTCCATGGAAGCGTGCGCGTTCGTTCTCGACGATTCTTGGTGAGATCGGGTACCTCCAGGGAGAAAGGAAAAGATTCTATAAAGGAATCATCGCGCCAACGGTATTTGTTCAATGATGAGAGGTGCGCGTGGCGTTCCTTTGGAGTCGAACCCGCTGCGCAGCGTGGGGAGCTGCGCGCATGGACTCTGTCTCGGCTAGGGTGCTGTTGTGAAGTGGACCCAACTTGCCGAGCCTCACTGTCTCAACAGCTTCGTTGGTCTCAACTGGTTTCTCCAATTGAGTGGTGGTCCTCGGCCTTATCGAGCGTCATCGGACAATGATGAGATTTCCATTGGTGGCTCATCATCAAAATTAAAGGTTTGACGAGTAGTCTTGGGATCGACTTGCTCGTGCTTGGAACATCCGCAGTTGAGTCTTTTGGAGCATCACGGGGATGACTCGGCTTCTTCTTCGTCGCTTCCGATCCCGAGAAAGGTTACATCAAGATTATCCGGGAATCATGAAGTGCGCTTATCTCCTTTTCGGATGGGTCAATGATAGCGGGAGGGATGTTCTCTACTTGACTTCTTTACCCCGGGAAGTCTCAACCTCCCGTGGGCCTTCACTACTACCCCTGCAGTCTCATTGCGCAATGAGGCCTGGACCTCCCTTTCGTGTCGGTCACTGTCTTAGGGTCTTTCGTGGTGGCATCCATTGGAGTCTCAACCCCATGGATTGCACTTTCATCGCCCAGTGTTAACTCCTGTGGTACATTCCTTCGTGCCTCAAGCGCATCGGCGACGTCATTAGCCTTTAGAGCGTTGGCACCTCAAATGGCTTCATCTCAAGCCTCGAGCTTCGTTGATGACAACAACTTGTTCGTTTAGTGTTTGTACTTCCTCCACTTCGCCTCCCGGATTCGTTGTTGAGTCATCTGCGGCATTCTCCGACCTTGCCGCAGTGGGAGGAGTTTCCCCACCGGGCGCACCGGTGAGTGACTTGGAATGGGGTCACTCGTCTCCGGACTCCCACTGTTTCTATTGAGTGTTGTTAGTTGGGGCGGTGGTAAGACACCTTCAATAGGGGTTGGCTGATTGGGGTCCCCACTATCCCGGTTCATCGCCAATTCCCTTATTGCTTCTTCCGAGTGAGTGGGGAAGTGGTGGCGCAACAACAATGATGGCGATTTCTTGAACCACTCCCATTGGATCAATTTCGGTGTGTTCGAGGACTCTCCTGGTCCCTCCATCAATCTTTGCTCGTGAAGGATTCTGATTCGTGCAATGCTTGCCGCATTTGCAACTCTTCGTGGCAAAGAAGAGAGTCCAGGATCCTCATCACCATCGGATAAGACATCAAGGAGAGGATGTGTGTGTTACGTGGTGCGGGAGATAGGGCGGATCTTTGGCCTTCTCACGTGCCTCGGCTTCCTCTTTCTGTCTTTCCTTCTCCTTGTCCTTGAAGATCTGCAGGATATGCGTGCGATTGTCTTCATCCGATCTTTGGATCACAGTGGTTAGGCCAAGGAAGTTTAACAGATTCCTCTTCTTCTTCTATAAACTCGGGCCGTTGGAACTGTTCCCTTGATTTACTCAATTTCCATTTCCTCCACTCACGCAGACGATTTTGGATGTCGGGTAAGGTGGAGATAGGATCATCACATCACTATCAGCTCTATCAGCCTTCTTCTTTGTGTCTCAGGTGCGCGGACTACAGCTATTTCTTCAGGTTGCCCCTGGCTGATCGCCTTCAGCAGACTTATTGTTTCATCAATTACATCCGGGGACTCGATTTGCTTGAGTTTTCGGTATTTGTTCGGTGAGTGGCGACTCGGCCGGTTTTTCAAGCTCGGAGCGCTTGATGATTCTTCTTCGTCTTCTAGTTTGTACCAGAGGGATTTACGGTTCGAGACGATTCTTCCGAGTCTTGGCGGCGGGGGCGTGCTAGTGTTTTCTTACGAGGAGCCGCCGTCTTGGCTTATCGCTTCTCCTCTTTTTGACGATCGGAGAAGGTATTTGAGAGTCCTTCTCGATCGGCTCTTTCTTTGGGGAGAGACACGGCTGCAGGGGGGGGTGACTCTAGCTGCGGGCGGGGCAAAGGTTTGACTTTCTTTCTTTGCGCGGGAGAGCAGTGCTTCTTCTTAGCACTGCAGGGGCGCTTTCTTCTTTGGTGGAGAGTAAACAATTTTGTATCTTCAGGGTGGTGATTCCCCTCACTCGTGTCGGCTCTCTTGGCGTAGGCTCTCTTCGTGCGTCGAGAGGTTTGATCTCGAACATCCTCTTGTTAACATGGAACGCCTTTCCATGTCTAAGAGGGACTCCTTTCACCTCCATCATCAGGCCAATCACCAGGCCATATATCCTAGGATCCTCCAAATGTGCCATCTTCCTTGAAGGATTTGTTCCTACATTTACGCATAGTCTGCTTTGTAGACAAACTCTTTATTTTATTTTCCTTTCTTCAATGATCGCAGCCATTACGATCAACTTTGCTTTTTATTAGTTGGTCAAAGTCGCCAAATTTGATGTCGATACATTTGGAAACTATGTCCAACGACTTGTGATAATCCTCCTTCAAAGAACCTCTTGTTTCTTTGTGTAAACTATTTTATCAAGATAGTCGGGCTTGGCTATTTCCTTCCAAGCGGCAGCCTAAGTTTACATCGGCTTCGCTAATTCCGATGCTCCTTCCGTTGGTAGTGAGCGGTGTTGACCAAAATCCTTGGCGAGAGATGGTGAGCCGCTTTCCGTGAGCAGATGACTTTATCCCTTCATCGTGAATCTCGGCATTCACGTAGAACTATGCGACCTCCTCCACATAGGTCATCGGATATTCCAAAGATCGTAAACGATTTCGGCCAGGCGTTTCCAATTTCTCAGCGATTTTCTTCACTAGGGTGTCATCGGACCCCTGTTTCACCATGCCGTCGAAATCCACAGTAGACCCGGTGTGGATTTGCTTTCCTAACTTGACAAAATCATAGGTTGGTGCCATTTTTCTAGATTTTATCGAAGAAAACTTAGAGATTGATTTGAAGATAGATAGGGTTTTGAGAAGATTTTTTGCCTTTGCTTCTGAGAGAGAGAAATGAACAGTTTTGGTAGTGTGTGAGAGAAACGGACGAAAATGGTTTAAGTATGGTTTATGAAAGGACGTGCGGGTGGTTTTTGAAATGTGATCGAAATCAACGGTTTAGATTTTGCACGCCTATTTATCATTTAATGTCTCGTATTTAATGCGGCAGCATTTATATCCAATCATAAGCTTGGTGTGCAGCTTTATGTCTGTACACATCATCATTATGCTGACGTCATTCTTAAAAACATTCCCGCTTAGCAAAACATTGCGTTTTTGTCACTTTGCTCATAAGTGACTCAAACTTATCCCTTAGCCGATTTAACTCTTCTCCTCACAGTTCTCTTAGTGACTCGGCTAACTTGACTAACTTGGTATATTTGTCTTTCCAATACAACCGATTTACTTAGCTGATTTGTGAGTTCGACTCTTTTTCCCTTTTAGTGTTCCATTTCTTTTCTTTGATTCTTCCGAGTGTCACTCACTCAATTAACCCTAACTCATGTTTGAGTTCTTCAAATCTTGACTCACATAATGGTTTTGTGAAGATGTCACCAATTGTTTATCGGTTGAGATATATTCTAAGATGATGTCCTTCTTTTCAACATGATCTCTTATGAAGTGATATCGACATCGATATGCTTTGTTCTTGAGTGCAACACAGATTTTGAGTGATTGCAATTGCACTTGTGTTATCACACATGATTGGAATTTCTTTTTCCTCAACTTCATAGTCTCTTAGTTCTTTGTCTCATCCATAGGACTTGGGCACTTGTTTGCCAACTATGTATTCTGCTTTGTAGAGGTGGCTATTGAATTTTGCTTCTTGCTAAACCAGGAAATCACTTTTTAAAGCATTTGACATGTGCCTGAGGTGCTTTTTCTCATCAACTCTGCATCCAAAGATAGTCAGAGTCGAATAGCCAATTAGCTTGAATCCACCTTTCTTTGGATACCATAAGCCAACTTCTTGGCTTCCTTTCAAAGTATCTCAATATTCTCTTAGCTTGTCATATGGCTCTCTTTTGGAGCAGATTGAAATCTTGCACATACACCTACATCAAAGGTGATGTCCGGCCTGCTTCTTTGTGAGATAGAGCAATGATCCAATAAGTGCTCAGTATCTTGTTTGATCTGAGCTTGCCATCTGCATCCATGTCCATTTTGACGATGTATTCATTGGTATTTTCACAGAAGACTTCTCCTCCATACCAAATTTCTTCATTAAGTCTCTCGGTGTATTTTGTTTGACTTATGAAGGTTCCATCCTTCAGTTGTTTCACTTGGAGTCCAAGGAAGAATGTTAGCTCTCCCATCATGCTCATTTCAAATTTACTTTGCATGAGGTTTGAAAATTTTTCACACATGACTCTTTGTTTGTGGATCCAAAAATGATGTCATCCACATATATTTGAACAAGCAAAATATACTCTTTTTGTCTTGAATTCGAAAAGTGTTCTATCTACTTTTCCTTTTGTGAATCCATTTCGATTAGGAATTGTGACAAAGTATCATACCATGCTCGGGTGCCTGTTTCAATCCATACAAGGCTTTCTTGAGTTTGTATACCTTATCTCCAAGAGTCTTCGCTCAAATCCGGAGGTTGTTCAACATACACTTCTTCTTCCAATAAACCATTTAGGAATGCACTTTTTACATCCATCTGATATACAATGAAATTCTTGTGAGCTGCATAGGCAAGAAGCATCCTTATAGCTTCCAATCTTGCTACATGAGCAAATGTTTCATCAAAATCTATTCCTTCTTCTTGGCAATATCCTTTGGCTACTAGTCTTGCCTTGTTTCTTACCACAGAACCTTCCTCGTTCATCTTGTTTCTGAACACCCATTTAGTACCAATAACATTTTGATGTGTGGGTCTTTGAACTAATTCCCATACTTTATTTCTTTCAAACTGATTCAGCTCTTCTTGCATAGCTTGAATCCAATGTGTGTCGTCCAATGCTTGTAACACATCTTTGGGCTCTATTTGACACACGGATCTTGTTTTGACACCTTCTCTTATATCTCCAATGACAAGTTCGGTGGATGGTCTCTCGGACCATCTTACATCGGGTTGGAGTAAGTTAGGATTGGATTGATCGTCTTGCGGTTGTGTTCTTTGTGTTCACTCTCTCGTAATCACTTAAATTGCAAATTTTCCAAATTGTTTTTGAGATTCACTATCTCATCTTCTTCTCGAGTTTATAATTCCGGCGACCAAAGATAGGGACTCTTCGTATGGTTGGATGATTCAACTTATCGGTGACTCTTCAATGTCTTCTCCATTTACATTTGGCTCATCGAATACCACATGAATGGATTCTTCGCAACCATA
This sequence comes from Rehmannia glutinosa, assembly GCA_016081115.2. Lineage (NCBI taxonomy): Eukaryota > Viridiplantae > Streptophyta > Magnoliopsida > Lamiales > Orobanchaceae > Rehmannia > Rehmannia glutinosa. Next base: position 39,356,591 of record CM071928.1, on the reverse strand, counting down.
GTCCTTTTGTTGAGTACTCAGGCTTTGCTTTTCGGTGAGTATCCCAAGAAGATACCTTCATCAGCTTTAGCATCGAAAGCCTTTAGATTGTCTTTGCCATTGTTGTGGATGAAGCATTTACATCCAAATATTACGAAATATACAACATTTGGTTTTCTTCCACCCAAATCTCATAGGGAGTCTTTGTCATTTGTCTTTTATCATACATCTGTTTTGAGTGTAGCAATTTGTGTTGATTGCTTGACCCAAAATCTTTTTGGTAACCCTGCTTGACTAACATGGTCTTCTTGCCGCTTCTTTGAGAGTTGTTCCTTCTTTCGCAACTCCATTCTCTTGAGGAGTCCTTGCGGTGATAGTTCATGACCAATACCATTTTCAATACAATCGAGTTATTATTCCATCGACAAACTCGGTTCCTCTGTCGATCTTATTTTGATAATGGTTTGGCTCTTCTCGTTTTGAATCCTCTTCATCGTTGTGGTAGTTTCTGTAGAGAGTTTCTTTCTTCTTACACATGAATATTGTCCATGTATATCTTGAGTAGTCATCTACTACCACCAATGTGTATTTCTTTCCACTTATCTTTGTTTGGTTCCACTTTGGGCCAAATAGATCCATGTAGCGGATGCAATATTCTTGTTGAAGATGGACATGTCTTTTCTTTGAATGAAGATTTGATTTGCTTTCCCTTCCGACATGCATCACATATACTCTCCTTCTTGTATATCGAGTCCGGAAGTCCTTCCACAAGACTATCGGCAAGCTTGTTAATCGTTTTGAAATTCGGGTGACTCGGCTTTTTTGTGCCACGACCCAACTTGATTCAAATTGTGCTCTTTTGCTAATAGACAGTCTTTGTGTGTAGCGGTTGACCAATCTACTACATACATGTTCTTTTGTCTCCGCATCCTTGCAACACAACTTCATTCGATTCAAGTATCCTTGATTTGGCATACACCCATGTTGAATCCAACATTATAGCCCTTGTCACGAGTTGACTTATGCTTAGCAAGTTGAAGTTGAGTCCTTCGACATATGCAACATCTCGTGATTTCTAACGTTCCTCTTGACGGATCCAATGCCTCTTATTTCACCTGGAGCTTCATTTCTCCAAATATGACTTTTGCTCCTTTAACTTCCTTGAATTTTTGATTTTTCTTATTTCTGTCATATGTCCGGGAATGACCACTATCCATGTACCAGGTTCCTTGGCACTCGGATGTTCCTTGAACTCCGCAATCAAGGAAATTAAGTTTTAGGTACCCATACTTGTCGGGTCCTGAGGGGTTAGAATTGTAAGATGATCCAACCAACTTATAGCCAAATGATTTGACTCTAAGGGGGTCGCCATCTATCAGTTCCATAATCATAATTAATCTTGGCAAATTGCTTGGGGATTTTAGGTTCATACACCGTTTGTCTCTTTTGTCAGACGCTGCATATGTGTTTTGGCAATCGCCTTCTTTGGGTAATTGTGGTGTCTTTGAATGTAGTGCCTAGGTGCATATGTGTCTTGATAAAAGCTCTTATACTTTTGGAATGGCCTTTCTTTGAGTTCTAGGCCTTTGCCATTTGGGCTTATATTCCATAAGTCTATCCGATGGTTCACATTATTCCAATCAGCTTGGCTTGGATATTTTCTACCATTCCCATCATATGTATTTCTTTTATAGATTTTCTGGGGTTTTGGTAGCTCGCTTCTTCTTTACTGAGTATTTTCTGTTTGGAGTTTCCGAGGAACTCATTTGAATCTCTTCTTTGTCCTTTCAGCGCACTCAACTCGGCTGTTTTCCTTTTCCTTTATAGCCAAGGCCAGTTTGCTTGTAATTGTGCTTTGGAGTGAATGTGTGTGCAACATTTAGAGTTTTGGATTTTTAGACTCTTCATGGCTTGAAGATCCTTTTTCCAAAATTACTTTTGAGGTTTGACACGGACAGAGGAATTAAATCCTAAGCCTGTCTTGTCTCCACATTCTCTTTGACTCATAATAAGATCATCCAATGATTTAGATGCCTTAGTGAATGAGGCAATAACATTTTGAGGTCATTCTCCTCTTCTCTATGGCAAAGCAATTTTCGCTATTAACTTAGCATTTTCCTTTAAACTTTCATTCTCATCGACTATTTGACTTAGAGTACTCGGCTCCTTAGTCGACTTTGAGTTTGGCTCTTGAGTAGGTCATTTGTTTTCCTCATTTAATAGTGTGTGTAAGGATTTAATGTGTTCAAAATCTTTCATCATTTTGCCTAATGAATCATAAAGATCGAGTGGGTGATGAAGTGTGTGTGTCACGTCACTATCACTAGAGTCCGAGTTTGATGAGTTAGAGTGTACCTCATCTTCTTGGTCGAGGTTGATCTTGTTCCTTGGCCATCAAGCGGATCGGGGCTTCTTCTTGAGTCACTTGAATAGTCGGCTTCATTGCTCTCAATCGCCTATGTCTTTTGACTTGGTTGTTTTTGATCTCTGCGACCAACATTGCCTTTCTCTTTTCTTGTCTTCTTTCTCTCAAGATCTTTTTCTTTCTTCTTCATTCCTGTATTTGTTGACTACAGGATATGGGCGATCAATGGCATAATGACCTGGTTGTCTGATTCAGATAGATATTGACCTTTTGATCACTCTTTCCATTCTTGGATTGTCACCCTTTGATATTGACTTTTTGATGATCTGTTCTCTTGGTTGGCCTATCTTCCCTTGATTTGGAGGAGTGAGTGTCTTCCGGGAAGATTCACCCTTTCCTCTCTTGTAGTTCTTATTGAAGAACTTGTTGAACCTTTTAACCATCGGGGCTATTTCTTCCGGATCAATGACTTCTTTGACCTCGGCTCTCTTCCCATCTTTAACAATTAGAGCAAATTTGTTTTGGGTACAACTGTCTCTTCTGGTCTTTTCTTCTCGGCTCAAACTCGTAGGCTTTGAGATCTCGAGAATAATTCATGATTGGATGTCTTTGATAGGTCCATGGAATGTCTCGGTGCCATGACCTTTATTTCCCATTCGGTGGAAGACTTTTTAGGATCTTCATACACATTTCTTCTCGTGTATATTCCTTTCCAAGTGCGAGATAGCTCATTGGTGATTTACGTGAACGAGCATCCAGTTGATCCAGGTTTTCTCCGAGATCATTTTGAAGTTCTCAAATTTCTGTACTGACCCACCGATAATTTGTTTTCTTTGATTTGCTCCGAGCCTTCACAAATCAATGTTAGCTTGTCCGCATTTCTTTAGCCGTTTTGCATGATTTGACTTTATTGAACATGGCTTTGTCCAAGGTTTTGTAAAGGATGTCCTTGGCTACATTGTCCAGGTTGTATCTTTTTCTGTCATCATTTGTCCATTCAGTTCTTGGTTTTTCAACCATGACTGGTCTGGGAGCAACATCCTCTTCTCCTTCAGCTGCAGCTCTTCTTACAGTTGTGTTCACCTTTAAGATTTGCAGTGGCCCATCCTCTATCACTATCCACATCTCATCATGTAATGCTGATAGATGAGCCTGCATACGAATTTTCCAATCATCAAATTCTTCAATAGTGAACATAGGGATTCGTGTCAAATTTGCTTCCATGATAATAACTTTTAATGATAAAAAGAGTTTTGAAAGTTTAAGTACTAAAGCAGACTTTGAAAAGTTTGGAGATCTAGTTCAGTAACCAGTGCGGAGGGTTCAATGAACCAACCGCTCAGATACCACTTGTAGGTCCCAAGGGGTGTAAGTGTAAGGTTTAGAAGGGGGGGTTGAATAAACCTTACCAAATTTTCGATTTAGTCCTTTTAAAAATTCGAGTTGATACTACACAATTTGTGTCTAGGTGGATGACCAATTTAGTTAATCAAGTAGAGTTAGTCTCTCAACAGACTCAATCGAGTGTTGATGGAATAACTCATTTGTTGGGTCTAAATTAACTTTGTGGTTTGTTTTCAGCGGAAGACTTAACACCCTTAAGTTTGGTTAAACAAGGATTTAGTGCCCGCTACGTGGAGGCACCTCTGGGTGCCCTTCCCCGACTTTTGGGCTCTCATCTCTCTCCTCACTACTTGATGCACTCCACTCTTCATTCAAACTCTCCATGGGCACTCTTTTCAATTTTCAAGAAAATTTCACTAAGTGCTCTACCAAGTAAAGGAATTCAAAGTTAAAGAGTAGAGAGAGATATAGTACCTTTAGAAGACATGGTGAAATCTCTTCTCCCAAAGATGTCCTTGTGTAAGAGTGGCCAAGGAATCCCAATGCAAGACAAAATAAGGAACAAGAAGCCAAACACAATATCAGTTTAGCTCCCACACTACTCTTTTCTTCTGTAGCACCGTAGTTGGGGGGCTTATGTTGGGGATAAAATGTCGTTTAATATTTAATATATAATTTTGTTTATATATTAGTATGATATTATTAATTGTCGAACCATTAATGGGCTACAGATGGAATAACCCTAGCCAAAGGGTCTGAGAATGGCCCACATGCTACTTTCTCCTACACGGCCCACAAGGCCCGTCACCCAGGTATATAAAGGTCCCTCCGCTTCATCTATAAGTGAATCTCTCATAATCTCACTTAATTATTATTCGATATTTTGTTACTGTCTTATATTCTCTCTCATTCACTGTGCTAACTTGAGCGTCAGAGGGGCCTCTTTGGGACAATCACGGGGCCCGTCTAATATTTGCGTGTGTGCAGGAAAGTTCTAGCAGAAGATTTCCAGCTCAAGGAGAAGAAGACTTAGAAGATCTCTTGCTTGGGGAGAAGAAGACTTGGACATATTCAGAAACCCTAACTTGGAGTTATCTGCCCCAAAAAGCAGCATCAATATGCCTACCATGTGATGCGTACATGGGGGCAGAAGAAGGATTATAGTGTCCGATGGTGATTTGACTCACAAAGCGACATTATATGTTCCTAAAGAAGAAGGATTTAGAAAACAAATTCTCGAAGAAGCTCACTGTACGCCATACATGGCTCATGGTAAAGGTACAAAAATGTACCGAGATTTAAGAGAAGAAATTCTGGTGGTTAACTATGAAGAGAGATATTGGAACTTTTATGGAAAAATATTTGACTTGTCAGCAAGTCAAAGCCGAATACTAAAGACAGTCTGGTTTGCTCAAACCACTTGAAATCCTATAATGGGAGGGGGAGCGCATAACTATTAATTTTGTGGTAGGGCTTCCACCATTAGTCAAGGGACACAAGGCCATATGGGTTGTAGTAGATCGATTAACAAAGTCAGCTCATTTCTTACCCGTTAAGATGACGTTCAATATGGAGCGGTATGCATAAGTTTACATCGAGGAGATAATGAAACTTCATGGAGTTCCCATATCGATTGTTTCGGACAGAGATACGTGTTTAATTTCTAAGTTTTTGAGAAGTCTATAAAGTTCCTTGGGAAAAAAGCTAATAGATAGACAGTCTGAAAGGACTACACAAATATTGGAAGATATGTTTAAATCATGTGTGCTTGACTTAGCAAGTAATTGGGAATCATTATTGCCCTTGGTGAAGTTTTTTTATAACAACAGTTATCAAGCGACTATTGAGATGGCTCCGTATGAGTCGTTGTACGAGAGAAAGTGTAGATCACCATTATATTAGAGCAAAGTTGGTGAAAGAAAAATTTTGGGGCCTAAATTGATTCAGCAAACCATGGAGAAGATAGCTAAGATACAAGATCAAGTCAGGATGGCTCAAAATAGGTAAAAGTCGTATGTTGGTACACGGAGATAACATATATAGATTGATGTGTTAGTCCAAGTTGTAAGTCCAAGCGGCTACGATAATCTAGAGGGGGGGTGAATAGATTATCTCCATCTTTTCGATTTCGCCCTCTTTTTCAAACCAAATGCTCAAACACAATAATAAAGGTGCGGAATGTAAACAACACGCGTTGATTTATAGTAGTTCAACCCACCTAGGGCCTAATCTACTACCACCCCAGTATATCCGGGATGGATTTCAAAAAGAAAAATAATTTTATTAATTACCAAAATTAATACAAATTCAACTTACAACACCTTGAAGAGCACCACACTCTTCTTCAACACCACCTTTGGAGATTACCACAATCTCCCTTTGAAGATTACCACAATCTTCCTTCAACGGCACCTTGTGAAGATTACCACAATCTTCAACCTTGAAGAATACCAAATTCTTCAACACCTCAATAAGAAGATCACCACAATCTTCTTGCACCTATCACCTAGATCATCCAAGTGTGTTCTTACCACAAGAACACTCACAAGGATATCTTGTGTTTGAATGATAACCAAAAATAAAGATTACAACTCAATAATGAATATTACAATTTGAGTGCAAAGTGTAATCAAGAATAGCCTAGACCTCAAGGATGTGAAAGTGATAAGCTAGGCAAAATTACAACAAGAATAATAACAATGAAGAACAAATATTTGCTTGAAGTGTATCATGTTGTGTTGTATCTCAATTGTTGTGTTTGGTTGCTCCAAAACTTCCTCTATTTATAGGAGATGATTGATAAAGCATAGGCTCCTCTTGGGGATTGAAAATCTACAGAAAAATACAATTAAAATCAAGAATATAGTTGTTAGAAATCAATCCCACATTTTAAGGAAATATGTCTGCTGTCAAACGGTCATATTTTTGCTGTCAAAGCACAGGACGACCGGTCGCACAGAAATAGAAGTTTGAAACGAAGCACATGAATTTTACACAGGGCGACCGGTCGACATAGGGTTCGACCGGTCGACCCTGACTCCAACCGGTCCCCCTCATGGGTTTGGAAGAAAGAAAACGTTCTGTTTCAAGATTGAACGTTCAGGTATCGGTCGACAGAGGGTCGACCGGTCGACGCCACCGGTCGACGCCCTGGTCGACCAGTCGACCTGACCGTTTTTCACTTCCGTCTCATTTTTTTGTTTCAAAATCATCTTCAGGTACGGGTTGCCCTATACGGCGACTGGTTGACCTTGAGACAGAAAAGTTGTCCAATTTTTGTCGAAAATAAGACCCAAGAAATACTCGAAAATTTAGTAAAAACATTTTAAACCAATCGGGAGTATTTAGACAACATTTAGAAACCTTGTTTTGAAGTGAAAACATATAAACGTAAAATCATTAGAAGTGTTGTACAATATTATCTAAAGTAAAACTTGAAGAAATACTCCGGAAAATATTAAAACCATTTTAAATCATTTAGGAGTATTTGGACAACAATTAAAAACATTGTTTTGGTGTAAAAATAAAATCATCAAAATTAAGATAAAAACATGTATCAAACAATCTCCCCCTTTTTGATGATTACAAACCAAAACAATTTTTACATAAAATAGGAGAACAATTTTAGAAATGATTTTCCGGTAAAAACATTTCACCGTTTGGAAGCAACCAAAATTTCCAAAATATAAAAGCAACCAAGTAGGGGAGTAAATATATTCAATAATAAGTACAAGCTCCCCTATCAACAAGCACATCAAAAAATAATGTAAAAGCAATTATCCATAAGCTAAAAGCTTAGCTTTTACATTTTGTTCAAGAGCTTATAAGCTCCCCCTGTCACAAAACATCATTAGACAAGTATAGACAAGTATATAAGTCCATCACAACTTTTGGCTTTTATGAGCCATAGCTTATAGCTTTTAAAACAAGCTTTTATTAGTTTCTTTGAGCTAGTGAGCCAATTTCCTGTTTCTCCCCCTTTGGAATCATCAAAAAGAATGTTAGGATGATAAAAAAAAAACATCATTCAAGTTTATCAAAGTGCGCCAACAATACGTTTTACAACCATGAAAAAATTAAGCTTAGAATCCAAGAGAAAATGAGAGAAATGTATCATAAGAAATCCAAAAGCTCATTTGTTAGCCAAAAACATGATCTCAAAAAAGATTTTAAGAGATTGGAAAATAGGAGAATCATGTATGTGATGAGATTTTCATTGAAGCATTATAACAAACACTTGGCGGGCGTAAAAAATTTGAAAAAGATATATATAGCCCTTGTAAATTAAATCAAGCCAAGTTGTTCATGCCATCACCAACATATATCCAACAAATAATAGGCATAAACAAAGTAAATTCTCAAGGGTTCAACCCAATTGAGATAATTTTAGCCAAAAATATCAAGGCATTACCAATGCCATCAAGCAAAGAATAAATAGCCATCAAGTGATACATGTCATGCCTCAAACAATACATATAAGACATTACAAATGTCCAAAAATAATCCATCTAAGCATAATGATTAAAGCATCTCAAATGTATCTAAGCAAAAATTAAAAAGAAGCACTTTTACCATCAAATACTTCATACCAACATCAAACAATGCTAAATTAGAGTATTTTTACCATCAAATACTCCATCAATATCATGATCACCCACAAGTCATTATCAACTTGCAATTTTAACCCTTTCAAGAAAACAAACAAATATCATTAGTGCAAAAGAGTTTTACAAAAAGTTCATAAAAATACAAAGCAACATGAAAGAAAATGCTAAAAGGTGAAGGGGTGGGAAACATCATTCTTCGTTCGAGGAGAAGCAAGATCCCAGAATAAAGTCTTTGATGAATTTCTTCAACTTGCCGATTGATTTTTGCATTTTGGAGGTCTTTTGCTCCAAAGCCTCATACCTCGCCTCATGAAAAGCCCTTAAATCATCAAACTCGGCTTGGGTGTATCTCCTAGGCGGTTGAGCACCGGTATTACCCTCCGGATTGCTCGGTTCGCCTTCCTCCGCCAATCTCGCGGCCTCGGCGTCATCAAAGAAGTCGTTAGGATCGGGTGAATCTTGACCTCTTCCTCTAGCCATTTTAGTTGGTCGGATGTCCATATTCTTGCGCATAGTGACCATTTGGGAGATGTTATCAATGTCAAAGTCATTTTGAAATACCTCCGAGTTACACTCCGACGAAGGTAGTCCCGATTGTATAAGAAGTTTACAAATCCAATTTCCCATAACCAACTTCTTATTACCTTGAGTGATGGACTCGATTAGACATTGAATAAGTATGGCACCAAAATTAAGCGGTTTCCTCCTAGCAATCTTATACGTCAAAAAGTAATCCATGTTGCTAGGCATTTTCCCCGCCTTTCCACAAATACAGTAGGCGACAATAACAGATAAAATACGGTGCTCAAGTGTCATCGCCAACAGAGAATATTTTGGCCATACGCCCAAATACGTCTTAACTTCTTTCATAGACACCCCCAACATTTCATCGTACCAAGTACCACAAGAGAAATAGTCCCAACCACCTTCTCTAACATGTAAAAGCCGACAAATATCATTAGGAGTCCACCTAAAATGACAACCCCTTACAAACGAATTTACGGCAATTGGCTTCCTTTGATCATCATATTGCACCCACATATTAGCATAAAAGAGTTGGATAATATCATCATCATATAAGACATAAGCATGCTCCCATAAAAACATCCAACCTTGCTCCTCAAAGAATCCTCTATTAGTAGGATATTCATTTGTAAATATATTAAAACGACACATTTTAGTCCGAGCAATCGATTTTCCTCCCATTCCCGAATCTTCATAGTACCATTCCGCATATTTATTGATGAAATTAAGAGCATTATGGAAATGAGGAGCTTGAGTAATAAAAGATTTCTTACTTTTCGCCCAACGGCAATTTTGGAGCGAAATTGTTCCGTGGAGCTCGGTAATTTGGGCCCGAGAGAGTACGAGATTTTGAACGTCATCACCTTCTTGAGCCACGTTTCTCTGGGCAACTCGAATATCCCTTTGTTCGGCTTCTTCTTGCCGATTTCTCGAAGAACCCTCTCTGCCCCTTCTACGCTTAGAGATGGGATTTCGACCGGTAGAATTTCTTGGAGGAGCCATATATGTGAGATTCTTGCAAAAATAAGAGGATTAGCAACAAGAATCGTGAAAATTGATGAAGAATTGAAGAACTTATGAGAAAGGGGGTGATTTACGCGCATCAAGGGTTTTGAGATTTTTCTGGTTCTGTTTGAAGAAAGAAGACAAATGAGTTTTAACCTTGAAAATTTGGCCTGGGTGATCGGTCGAAGTTGGGTGCGACCGGTCGACGTGCTGGGCGACTGGTCGCCCCTGCTTTGACCGTCGCAGTGCAATTTTTCATTCTCCAGGTTTTTCAAAATTCGATTTTCCACCCCAAAAGTTTTAAAACTTTGCAAAAAGATAATTTTGGACCAAGTCCAACAAATACGGGTTTCGGGAAAACATATATTTGAGAAAATCGAGACTTAACGAGTAGTGTCCCTTTTAAAAAAATTTGCAAAATCATTTAGGGGCACTTAAGGGGTTGAAATGAAATATCTTGAAAGATATGTGCATAAGCATAACATCGAGTTCTAAGAGAAATACGAGTGAGCATACCTCGATAGTTTAAGAAACTTGATGACGAAATAGCCAATGAATGTGAGAGATATATCCTACACAATTCTTAAACAAAATTTGCACAAAAACACAAGTGTAGGCAAGTAATAAGAGATATCAAAAAAATACTTATGCTATAAAATACATAAGAGATAATAAATCACATAAGTCTAATTGAATGCACAAGAGTTATAGAAATATCATACAAGGTCTTCTTTTAAAAAATTTTGAAACTCACAAATATATTGAAGACCTAAATTTGAGAAAAATAATGAAAACTTATTTGCAATAAAAACATGCATACTACAAACTAAAATGCATATTTAAATGGGGAGATACGGTTTACCAATTACGCATTTCCATGGGTTATGTCGTTCCCATTGTTGATGATATCTTCCTCTTTGAGGATTATTTTGTTGATGATGACTTCTCCAATTTCTCCATTTCCAAGTATTGTGGCTTTCCCATTTTTGAGGGTGTCTTTCTCTTGGAAAATCATCTTGTTGAAAATGTTTTCTCCTTTGATTAAATGAATTGGTCATTTGATGTCTTTTTGGTGGTATGAATTTTCTCCGATTATTATTCCGCCGGGTACCTAATAAAACATTATTTTGTGGTACCCTTAAGTGCTTGGGTCCTTTAGGATTAGCTTTGAGACTTTTAGGTCTCCAACAATAATTTGAGCTATTTCTAGCCCGACAAGTATTAACCGTATGACCTTTTTTGCCGCAATAAAAGCAAGTAATAATTCTAGGAGCATAATGACCAACATGCTTAGAGACTTGATTCCTTTTCATATGATTGACAACATTGGACTCATGATCAAGTTCACTATTCAAATTATCACAACCATTATCATTTACCACATTAAGCAATTCATTGGTACTCAAGTTGGATTTTGATAAATCATTTTTCAAGTAATTAATATCCTCAATAAGAGTACTATTTTCTTTTTCAAGGTTTCTAACCTTGTCAAGTGTGGTGGTGTGAGCACATGATAGTGATTCATAGGAAGTAAATAAGCTATCCTTATCATTTTTTAAAATATTGAATTCCTTTTTCAAATTTTTGTATTTAACAAGTAAATTTTGGAATTCATTTTGAAGATCATCAAAATCATTTTGCAAATCACTAAGAAGTAGATGGTTTAAGACATACCTCATTTTCTTCTTCGATGCCCATAAAACAATATTCAACTTCTTCATAGTTGGAAGTTGTAAGAGGCTTGTTCCTTAGATTTGAGCTTGTATCCCTTTGAGAAGTAGATGCTTTTGTTTGACTCCTTTTATTCGCAAATACTCCATAGATGGCTTCTAATTTTTGCCATACTTCATGTGTCGATCGAATTCCTACAATATGTTCATATTCCTTATTAGTAAATGAACAATACAAAATATTGAGAGCTTTACCGTTTAAGGAGATGATTTTCTTCTCTTCATCATTGAGCTCTTTGAATCCTTTGGAGGTGTGTGGTGTGTCTATCATCGGAATGGATTCTCCATTTATGATGATGTTCCATAAATCGAACCCGCAACCTTGAAGATAACATTCCATTCTTTCTTTCCAAAATATAAAATTTTTGGAATCAAATAGAGGTGGCTTGGTCGTGGAGGTGCCGGTAAGATGAGCTTCATTCGTAGCCGACGATCGTTCCTCTTCACTCGCGATGTGAAACGAGCTTGCCAAAGAGTTTGACTTTGATACCACTTGTAAGTCCAAGCGGCTACGATAATCTAGAGGGGGGGTGAATAGATTATCTCCATCTTTTCGATTTTGCCCTCTTTTTCAAACCAAATGCTCAAACACAATAATAAAGGTGCGGAATGTAAACAACACGCGTTGATTTATAGTAGTTCAACCCACCTAGGGCCTAATCTACTACCACCCCAGTATATCCGGGATGGATTTCAAAAAGAAAAAAATTTTATTAATTACCAAAATTAATACAAATTCAACTTACAACACCTTTAAGAGCACCACACTCTTCTTCAACACCACCTTTGGAGATTACCACAATCTCCCTTTGAAGATTACCACAATCTTCCTTCAACGGCACCTTGTAAAGATTACCACAATCTTTAACCTTGAAGAATACCAAATTCTTCAACACCTCAATAAGAACATCACCACAATCTTCTTGCACCTATCACCTAGATAATCCAAGTGTGTTCTTACCACAAGAACACTCACAAGGATATCTTGTGTTTGAATGATAACCAAAAATCAAGATTACAACTCAATAATGAATATTACAATTTGAGTGCAAAGTGTAATCAGGAATAACCTAGACCTCAAGGATGTGAAAGTGATAAGCTAGGCAAAATTACAACAAGAATAATAACAATGAAGAACAAATATTTGCTTGAAGTGTATCTTGTTGTGTTGTATCTCAATTGTTGTGTTTGGTTGCTCCAAAACTTCCTCTATTTATAGGAGATGATTGATCAAGCATAGGCTCCTGTGGAATCATAAAAAAGAATGTTAGCACGATAAAAACAACATACAATCATATCAAAGTGCACAATTTAATCGATTTATCGAGCATTTTTGACATTGAAGCTTAAATTCCAAATAAAAGGAAAAAAATGATCATTTGATTTGCAAAAGCTCATTTGATTGATAAAACATGATCTCTATAAACTTATAAGACTTTTCAAATCAAGAGAATCATGTAGGTGATGAATTTTTCATAGAAACATTTTGTCGAACACTTGACGTGCGTTGAATAAAACAAGAGATATATAACGCCTTTGTATTTCATTTAAGCCAAAAACATTCATCACCAAATGCAATAATACAATATTCAGCCATCAACAATCATCATTTACATCAAACCAATATACGAATTTCATCAAGATATCAAGATATGAGCACATTCTCAAGGGTTCAACCCAATTGAGATTAAAAAGAATAAATCTTACCAATTAATCGGATAAGTCGGATAATAATGATGAAATATAAGTTACATAAACTCAAAAATATAGAATTTATAAGAAGAAAATCATTTCGAGTGAATTGTGTGTGAAAAATGCAAAGGGGTTCGAGTTTGGAAGAAAATGATCAAAATGACCGTTTGAAGGACGAAGCAATTTTATTCTTTGAAAAAGGCTAGGGCAACCGATCGACGCGTGTAGGCGACCGGTTACCGCAACATGTCGACCGGGCGACCTCTATGGCGACGGTGCTCGAACACTTGTTAGTTTCTATCCGAATTTTACACCAAAATCCGATTTTTCACCCCTAAGTTTTAAAAACATGCAAATTGCAAACATAGACCTCATTCAATATGCATTATGCCTAACCGAGCTCGTATTGAGGCAAAAGTCTCCGAAGATAGCGGTTTTGTAAAAATATCTACTAATTGATCTTGAGATGGAACAAAAGATATCTCAATTTTTCGTTTTGAAACGCAATCCCTTAGAAAATGATGTCGAATCTCAATGTGTTTAGTACGGTTATGATGAACCGGGTTTTGAGCAATATTTATAGCGGATATGTTATCACAAAAGATAGGAACATTTTCAAAAGAGCATTTATAATCCGCTGAAGTTTGTTTCATCCAAAGCAATTGAGTACAACAAAAGGCCGCGGAAATATATTCGGCTTCGGCCGTTGAAAGTGAAACACAATTTTGTTTCTTTGAAAACCAAGAAACTAGGCAATCACCTAAAAATTGACATGATCCGGAGGTACTTTTACGATCATTAATATTTCCCGCATAATCCAAATCACTATAACCTTTAAGAGAAAAAATTTCATTCTTTGGATAAAATAAACCATAATGAATAGTGCCTTTCAAATATCGAAAAATCCTTTTAACGGCACTCATATGAGATTCTTTGAGATTGCTTTGAAAACGAGCACATAGGCATACGACATGAAGAATATCCGGTCTACTTGTGGTTAAATAAAGTAAACTACCAATCATACCTTGATACTTGGATTCATCAACCGACTTGCCTTTTTCATCTTTGTCAATCTTGACATTGGTTGCCATGGGAGTAGAGAGGATTCTTCCTTCTTCAATGCCGAACTTTTTCAAAAGTTCTTTTGTATACTTTGATTGTGAAATGTATATTCCTTCTTGGCATTGCTTAATTTGAAGTCCAAGGAAGAAGTTAAGCTCCCCCATCATACTCATCTCGAACTCACCTTGCATAAGCTTAGAAAATTTCTTGCACAAAGATTCATTAGTAGCACCAAATATAATATCATCAACATAAATTTGCACTAATAAGCATGCACGGAGTGCTTGTTTTAAACCATACAAGGCCTTTTAAGTTTATAAACATCATTTGGCCTAGAAATATTTTCAAACCCCGGAGGTTGTTTTACATAGACTTCTTCTTGAATAATACCATTTAGAAAAGTGGATTTAACATCCATTTGGTAAAGCTTGAAATTTTTAAAATAAGAATAGGCAAGTAAAATACGAATAGCTTCTAAACGTTCTACGGGTGCAAAAGTTTCATCATAATCAATACCTTCTTCTTGACAATACCCTTGAGCTACTAACCTTGCTTTGTTTCGAACAATATTGCCTTGTTCATCTAGCTTGCTTCGAAATACCCATTTTGTACCAATAATTGTTTGAGATGGAGGACAAGATACCAATTCCCGAACATCATTTCTTTCAAATTGATTTAACTCCTTTTGCATTTCTAAGAACCAATCCTCATCTTCAATAGATTCCTTAGCATTTTTAGGCTCTTTTTGAGATATAAGAACTTTCTCGGCAAATTTTCCTCGAGTCATTACTTTATCAAGGGGATCACCAATAATAAGATCTTTTGGGTGATCTCCCTTAAATTTTAATTCTACGGGAAGATCCGAAGTATAACCTTTGTCTTCTTGAGGAACATTTGAGCTTGAAGGTTGATTATTTTGAGCATCATCTTGAACAATTGGTTCAACAATATCCTCTTCATCACTATCATCATTTGGTATCCTATCCACACCCGAGGCTTCATTGAATTTGACATGAATGGATTCTTCAACAACCATACTAGTCTTATTGTAAACCCGATAAGCTTTGCTCTTGGTTGAATACCCCATAAATATTCCTTCATCGACCTTAGGATCAAGTTCCAATTGATCCTTAGTATTCAAAATAAAACACTTACATCCAATTATTTTGAAATAACTAATATTTGGAGTTCTTCCTTTCCAAAGCTCATATGGAGTTTTATTCATTTTAGGACGAATATAAACTCGATTAATGACATAGCAAGTGGTACTTACGGCTTCGGCCCAAAAATATTTTGGAAGTGAAAATTCATTAAGCATGGACCGACTCATTTCTTGAAGTGTATGATTCTTCTTTTCGGCTACTCCATTTTGTTGAGGTGTCCTTGGAGCCGAACAATTGTGACCATATCCCTTGGTTTCACAAAAGACTCTAAATTCTCCATCAAATTCTCCACCTTGATCACTTCGAATAGACTTTATGGTATCTTATTTTTCATTCTCAATAAGTCTACACAATTTAACAAACTCATTAACAACATCGCTTTTATTTGTAAGAAAAAGAGCCCAAGTATATCTAGAAAAATCATCAACTATAACAAAAATGTAATGTTTTCCACTTAGACTAGCCGTACCAATATCCCCATACAAATCTAAATGAAGAAGTTGTAGAGGCTTGGTTGTGGAAATTTCATTTTTGGGCTTAAAACTACTCTTAACTAATTTGTTCTTTTGACAAGTGTCACATAAGCCAAGGTTTTCAAAATTTAACTTGGGTAGTCCTTTGACATGTTGATTTTTGTAAATCTCTTTCAAATTATTGTATCCAACATGTCCAAGTCGTCTATGCCATAAGCTAGTTAAATCATTATTGGCAACAAGACAAACAACATTTTGACTAACGAAGACACTTGTGCAAATTTTATAAAGGATGCCTTTTCTACTTGATTCACAAATAATTTTACCATTTTTAAAAACAAGACATTTTTCTTTATTAAAAACAACATCATAATTAGAATCACAAAGTTGGCTTACACTTATCAAATTAAACTTTAGCCCATCTACTAATAAAACATTACTAAGAGAGAAAGAAGAATTACCAATGTCTCCATTGCCAATGATTTTTCCTTTGCCATTACCGAACATGACCATACCCTCTTCTTGGAGCTTGATGTTGGTAAAAAGTTCTCTTCTTCCGGTCATATGGCATGAACATCCGCTGTCCACGAGCCATTTTGAATTTTTCATTGTTGTTATAGCCCCTATAACCTACAAAAAAATTATTTTTAGGCACCCTATAGTTTTGGGGTCCATGGGGGTTAGCCTTGAGACCTTTGGGTCTCCAAAAATAGTTAACATTATTCTTCAATTTACAATGACTAACATAGTGACCAACTTTACCACAATAAAAGAAAATAAGATTGTGGGCTCTACTAGCACGTACAAAAGTCGGACCATGGTCATTTTTCTTTGAAATAGGTTGAAAAGATTTATAGCCAAGTCCTAATTTAGAATGCTCACCTCTTTGTGCATCTAAATTTTTTGTAACTTTATCCGTACTTAAATTAAAACGATGCACATCCTTTTTCAAACATTCAATATCATTTGTGAGCGTTTATTTTTCGGTTTCAAGAGTACGGACTTTAGTAAGAGTAATAACACTAGCTTTATCAAGAGATTCATAAGAAGTAAACAATTTTTCCTTTTCAATTTTAAGCTCTTTATGCTCCTTTTTTAAAGTCTTGTATTTAACAATCAAATTTTGAAATTCAATTTGCAATTCATCAAAATCACATTGCAATTCATCAACTAAAGAAGAAGTTGAAGAATTAGAGCGTACCTCATTATTTTCGTCGTCTATGGCCATTAGACCATGTTCGGTTTCTCCTTCTTCGTCAGATGTGGCAAGGAGTTCATCCCAAGTTTTGACATCCGTATTTAGAGCCTTCTTTTTTAGGAAAGGCTTTTTCTTCTTTTGCTCTTCTTCTGTAAGTTTCGGGCTATGTAATGCCCGGATTTCCACCATTTGAAACATGAATTGTCTCTTGGCTTTCTTGCTTTATTTTTATTAACAAACTTTGCAATTTTTGAACAAGAGCCACCATTTCCTCGTCATCTTCATCACTAGCATAACATGAAATATTAGAAGAAGATGCTAAGCCTTTAGGAGGATTTTGCTTACCCGGTTTAGTGGTGGATGATTGGGGATTTTTCCTCTCCTTGAGATAGACTTCATAAATGAGGAGTTTTCCCACGAGCTCATCGAATTTGAGTGTTTCGAGATTTTGTGTTCCGTGATAGCCGTTACTTTCTCGGACCATGACCTGGGAAGAGCATTCAAGACTTTGGTCACTTTATCTTCTTCGGATATGACTTTCCCAAGTGCCACAAGAGGATTGACAATGTTGTCAAGCCTTTCCACCATTTTTGATATGCTTTCACCATCATGCATATTGAAATTTTCAAGTCTTTAACAAGCATGGTTTTTCTTGCTTGCTTAACTTTCTTAGTACCCTCATAGATGGTTTCCAATTTTTCCCATACATCATGTGCCGATCTTATTCCTCTTATACAATTGTACTCGGTGGCGGTGAGTGAACAATGTAAAATATTCAAGGCCTTACCGTTTAGGGAGAAAGCCTTTTTGTCGGCATCATCGAATTCTTTGAAACTTTTGGGGGCCAAGGAGCCGTCCTCCAATTTCTTCGTTGGTTGAGTTATGCCTTCAATAACCACATTCATATATCGAACCCGCATCCTTGAAGAAAATACTCCATTCGGTCTTTCCAAAATGCGTAGTTGTTGGCGTCAAAAAGAGGTGGTTTGTTGGTGGAGATGCCGGTGGTGAGGTAGCTTTCGTTCCTAGCCATGGATCTTTCCTATTTACTTGTGGTGTGGAACGAGCTTGCCAAAGAGTTTGGCTTTATACCACTTGTTAGTCCAAGTGGCTACGATAATCTAGAGGGGGGTTGAATAGATTATGCTGATTTTTCGAACTACTCCCTCTTTTTTGAATGTGAATATGATAACAAAAATGTAAGTGCAGGAAAATAAACAACACACAATGATTTAGAGTAGTTCAACCCACCCAGGGCCTAATCTACTACCACCCCGGTATATCCGAAGTGGATTTCAAAAAGAAAAAAGAATTTTATTAATAGTTACCAAAACTATTACACCACCACCTTTGAATATTACCACAATCTTCTTACAATACCTTCAAGGAGATTACCACAATCTTCCTTCACCTATGAAAAGTACCACACTCTTCAACACCTAAGATCACCCAAGTGTGTTCTTACCACAAGAACACTAACAAGGATATCTTGTTTTGGATGATTGAAATAAATTCAAGATTACAAATCAATAATGAAGTATACAACTTTCAAGCGCACGTGTAAAAGTGTGCAAGTGCAAGAGCTTAGGCTATTACAACAAGAATGTAAAATTGAAAGCTTGGAGAATTTGCAGATTTCTTGTTGTGTGTTTGCTTGTATTGTTGTATATTGCATCTTCAAATCATCCTCTATTTATATGAGAGTCTTCACAAACATAGACTCCTCCTTCTTCACTTTTGTCTACAAAAATAAGATCACAAGATGTATAAATAATGTACAAAATTGATAAAGTAAATCTTGCTGATAATGGATTTCCAACGGTTTGAATCTGCTGTCAAAAAACATATAAAGACGATCGTCGCTTGTAGAAATTTCGAACGTTAAAAAGTAGATCGTGAGATTCAGACACAGGATGGAGGGAGGGGTCGACCGGTCGGGGGTCCGACCGGTCGCCCTAGGGGTCGACCGCGACCCTTAGTTGGACCGGTCCCCCTCCTCAATATTTCAAGTCTTAATGTTTTGTTCTCAGTTTTCATTCTTTTAGATACCGGTCGACCGTTTGGTTGACCGGTCGACCTCCTGAAACTTTTAAACTTCTCGTTTCTATTTCAAAAATCATTTTCAGGTACGGGATGCCGTATAGGGCGACCGATTGGCCTCAAAACAGAAGTGTTGTCCAATTTTTTTGTCAAAAATAAATTTCAAAAAATACTCCAAAAATTAGTAAAAATATTTTAAATCATTTGGGAATATTTGGACAACATTTATAAACATTGTTTTGGTGTAAAAACTCATTTAAACAAAATCATCAAAATCTTGATAAAAACATTTATCTAACATGATGAACGAGAAAAAGTATTCTTAAAAGTAGCTCCTATCAATGGTATTATTCAATTTGGTGAAAAAAGGAAGTTGAAGTCGAGATATATAGGACCGTTTAAAATCCTTACACGAGTAGGAGATTAAGCTTATCAAGCGGCATTATCATCGTGTCTATCAAGCGTGCAAAATATTTTTCACGTATCAATGCTAAGGAAGTATGTTCTTGATCCAAATCATATCATGAACTATAAGAAACTAACAATCAACAAGGACTTAATTTATGAGGAAGCACCGAAAGCTATTTTAGAATGCAAGATTCACCAACTAAAAAATAAGATGTGGCTCTGATCAAATTACAGTAGATACGCCATGACAGAAATGAAGCTACTTGGGAGCGTGAAAAGAAGATCCTTGTCAAGTACCCATATTTTTGAATCCCACGTAAGATATCGAATTTTGAGGACGAAATAATATTTTGAGAGGAGTAAATGTGATACCCCTAGATTTAGAGATTACAATCCCTAATTGCACAATAAGTGCTAGAGTTAATTGGAGGATTATGGCTTAATTAAAGGGGATAAATTTACGGAGTTGATGAAGGTTGTATTAGAGGGGAGCCAATTTGAAAATTTAAATCATACTAATCAACCTATAAATTCGAAGAAAAACTCCTACAGATTGTTAAAATTTTCACACCAAAAATCTAAAATAGATAAATTTTATTTCCCATCTTCTACTGTTAAACCCAAACCAAATCAGTCACACCAAACAAACCCAAAACATCAAGCCAAACAACAGCCAAAATATAAAAAAAAGGGAGAGAAGAAGAAAGAAAAAGGACAGCCAGCGTCCAGCTACACCATCGTCGTCAGCGAAACACCCCGCGAGTCGCGTCACTGCCCACTGCTCTCCGCCACTGGTTGTTGGTGGTGTGTGTGTTGGTCTATATTAGAGTATGGGGTGTTTGTGGGTGAGTGCTGAGAAAAGAAGAAAAGAAGAAGAAAAATGAGAAGGAGAAAAGATGGGGGGGTTGTACTATGAAAGAAAAAGATGAAAAGAAGAAAAAAAAAGGGGGAAGTGGCGTGAGTGTGGGAAAGAGAAAAAAATATAGGGAGAAAAACAGAGAGAAAAAGAAAGAGGGGTAGGGGGCGACTGTTGTGAGGAGAGAGAGAGAGAGAGAGAGAGAGAGAGAGAGAGAGAGAGAGAGAGAGAGAGAGAGAGAGAGAGAGAGAGAGAGAGAGGAATAAAGAGAAAATGAGATAGGGTTTTTAATATAGGGTTAGGGTTTATTTAATTGGGGTATTTTTGACTGATTTTGACCAAGTCTTTTGACCATTCAAGCCCAATTCACAAGATCTGATTCAATTCTAATTTTTTTTATTAATTTCCTTCATTATTTAGTTCAATTTATTAAAATCACATATTAATTATAATATTATTATTTAATGTAGAAAATGAAGGGATCGAGGACTATGACTTTTAGCGTTCATGTTTCCACATCGAATATCTGTGATTACTAATGTAGGGATTTTTATATTATTTGTCTTTATTTAATATTTTGTTGAATACAATGTTACAGAATTGGGATGCCTTCAAAATGGCAAATTACAGAAAGAAAGATTACAAGAAAAATACTATCTATTACAACTTCTTCAAAAGAACTTTCAGAAGCCGAGTCGAGACGA
The DNA here is from genome assembly GCA_016081115.2 of Rehmannia glutinosa. Taxonomy (NCBI): domain Eukaryota; kingdom Viridiplantae; phylum Streptophyta; class Magnoliopsida; order Lamiales; family Orobanchaceae; genus Rehmannia; species Rehmannia glutinosa. The sequence continues at coordinate 39,335,440 of CM071928.1, read as the reverse complement.
ATCTCTTTCCGCAAAGCAATTACGTCCCGGCTAGTGCTCACGGTTTGACGTATTGCTTCCAAAGATGAAATGGCTTACGTCTTACGTGTAGTAGCACCACTAACACGTAAGCACCTTCGAACTAGAAATGTCTTTCAAGATGGTTCTTTGGACTTAGTGCGAATGTAGAAAATAGCTTTCGGAGGTGTATGAAATGCTATGAATTTTTCTGTAAAATCGCAATGCACAAAGAATGATTTTATAGACAACCAACACCTGCAGGAGATAAAAAGGTAGTGGGCATTAATCCAATTGTAACATCCCGGATGTTACACCCCACTACTCCATAACAGCACAAGTAGTGGGCTCTTTTGGTGATCACTCTTGTAGGAGTTACTAACTTCAACATGATCACACGAACGGACACCTACAATGTCCCGATTCATGGCTTGGGCTTCAACAATCCCATCACTCGAACCGGGGCCAAGCCCATTTTCGAGTGGGAAAACTTAGTGGACCTGGACCGGGCCCAATAGGGCCGCCCACCCCGCCCAAGCCTGGCCCCCGATCCCAGCCCATGCCCAAGCCCAAGCCCGGGCCCAGGCCCAGCCCGAGCGAGGCGGGCAAGCGGGCGGGCGCGCGTGTGGCCCACTTGTGATCATCCACTTGTGTTATAGTTTATACAACAAATAACACCTTCTAGTAAATAAACTAGGATAAACTATGATTTGTATTCCATGTGGGATAAGGCATAAGCCTTTCATCTCCCTTTAAATAATCTTTACATAATGCCCATTTATGTGGCTACCTTCGTGTATTAATTTCTCAATCACCGAAATTCGGTTTTGAGAAATAAAAATACTACGAACATCTACTCGAACGTAGATTAATAATATATAATTTAATTCCTCCGAATTAAATATTTAGCCACCGAAAAATTGGTCAAAGTCGGGTCGACACCCACTTTATCAAAACCAAAATTTCCAACAATCCCCCACATGAGTGGAAATTAATGTATGCATGAATGCAGACACGCAAACCAGTCCTCAAGAGACAATATTGCATTCGGAAAGGTAGCTTATGGCTTTGAACCTTCCGTAGTCAATACCATCGGGTACACTGGCGGCTTAGTGGACGCTATGCCTTGAACTATTCCTCCACGGTGTATACCGAGTCAACATTATTAACACAATAAGGTCTCAACACCTTTCTATTCTCACGTTTTGTGTCCGTTTGCCATGGACACCACTTTGGATTCATAAGTGTTACTTTGAAGCGCCCGCACTTCTCACTTATATAGGTGATCTCCTATCCGAGTATCCTGCCATACTCAACCTCAACGAGGTGTAGGAATCATTAAAAGTCAAATGACTTAGCCTCACCACAACTTTGCAGATGTTTCAACACTTGGTTTTGGTTTTGCTTTCTAGGGATGGGTTATAACATTGTTTCCAAGTGTCATAACCTTCATAGTTTAGTTTTTCCATTGAACCAAGTTCTTGGGATCTCCAGTCATCATGGTTGGGTTACCACTATGATAGTTATTTTACTTTGTGGACTTCAAGCCCATTCCCTCTAGCAATTTACCCAATTGATCTCGATTCAGTCCTTTTGTCAAAGGATCTGCCAAATTGTCTTTTGACTTTACGTAGTCAATTGACATCACACCATTTGAGATCAATTGTCTAACGGTATTGTGTCTCCGATGAATATGTCTAGACTTACCGTTATACATATTGCTCTGTGCCCTTCCTATAGCCGCTTGGCTATCACAGTGAATCATCACAGAAGGCACAGGCTTCCTCCAACATGGAATATCTTCCGAGAAAGTTTCAAGTCACTCGCTTCTTCACCGCCTTTATCCAAAGCTATAAACTCGATTCCATGGTGGACCGAGCTATACACGTTTTTCGTGGACTTCCACGATACCGTACCACCTCCAATGGTGAATATGTATCCACTAGTTGAATAAGAATCTTTCGAATCGAGATCCAACTAGCATCACTATATCCTTCAATACAGTTTGGATATCTTGAGTAGTATAGCCCATAATCCAAGGTATACTTCAAGTATTTTAACACCCTGGTTAACGCTTTCCAATGCTCATGGCTTGGATTGCTCGTGAACCTACTCAACATATTTGAGGGTAGGCCAAGTCGGACGTGTACAATTTGTGATGTACATCGACTACCCGTAGGTCCCGAGGGTGTAAGTGTAAGGTTTAGAAGGGGGGTTGAATAAACCTTACCAAATTTTCGATTTAGTCCTTTTAAATATACGAGTTGATTCTTCACTGTTTGTGTCCTTGATGGACGATCGATTTAGTCAATCAAGTAAAGTTAGTCTCTCAAAGACTCAACGAGCTGTTGATGGAATAACTCATTGTTGACTCTAAATTAACTCAATGTGGTTTTGTTTTATTGGAAGACTTAACACCCTTAAGTTTGATTAAGTAAGAGTTTAGTCTTTGTGTTTAGTACTCGTATTATCAAATGGATAGCAAATTTATCAAAGATATATAAGCGATTAAAAATGCAGAATTAAAATCTTTGAAATGTAAATGACAGATGAAATTTTTATAGAGGTTCGAAGATGGGGTAATTCTTCTACTCCTCTCTTCTCCAACTCCTGGAGGAATCCACTAGGTAATGATCGGTTTACAAAGTGGTAGCAGTCCAGGATACAAGTCTTGATCACACACTAACTTGATCCTTTGGGACTCGGGCCTGAGACGCCTTGATCACTCGGTGGCTTCTCGACGACTCGACCTTCTTCAGGCATTTGCTTTGCTACTCTGACTCACTTGCTCAAGCTCTTTGGATTTGATCACGAAGCCCTCCAAAAGCTTAAGACTTGGTTCGACCTTGAACCTTCCTACAATCCTTCGTGGAATGTAGACCCCTTTTCTTCAAAAGTTTCCTCTTCAACTGATTGAAGATCTCTTTCCTTCACGGAGTTAGTGTTGGATTGATGTACTTCGTAATGTAGGCTTGAGGATTAATCTAGAATGATTTGAGAGTATTTTGGTTATAATTTTAATTGATTTCTTGAATGTTCGTGGTTGGGTGACCTTTCTCTCGCAGTCATTCCTCGGCCTTTTATAGTGATCTTTCAAAAATTTGCCCGTTGAAGAGATAGGCTTATTTTTGAAAGTCACTTGCGATCGTTGGCTTGTCTTGTTGCGATCCTTGGAATTGCCATTTCCTCGTATGAATTGTTCTTTCACCTTTTCGAGTTCGACACGGTGTAGTGCTTCCCATTGGTTCATTCCTTTTGCACGCTTCCGGGGTGAGCACTCGAGAAAGGTGGTATGGAGATATTACTTGTTTAAGTAAATCTCTTGATTTACGGCAACGGATCTTTTAGAGTGTTGGAGTGGCGAGTCACGGGGAGTTTCTTCTTGATAATGTCGGTGTGACAGGACCCCTGTTGAGGGGTTTGTGCAATCATCAAGGTCATATCTTTTGATCCTTCCCCCTCAGAGATTTTCCTTTCTTCGTTTTAACACTTCCTCGGTGATTTTCCCTTCGTTTTGCTCCTTCCTTCTCAACTTCGGATCCCCTTGCGCGCTTTAGGTATTCCTCTTCCCCCTTTTTGGCATCATCAAAGGAGAGAGGAACGCACGGAAATAGACTTGCAAGCGGAAGTCAAGCTCACGATGGTTGAGTTTTGTCTCGAGTCTGCTGCAGTATGCGGCATGAAATTGTCGAGTAAGTAGCGTTGGACTCTTTGAAATCGCTTCATCTCGGCCATGAGAAGGCTGAATTTTGTATTCATGGTCTCTTCCAAACATTTGTAGATCACTTTTGTTTTGCTCACGCAATGACTTAACCTCGGCAATGTGAGCTTCATGCATGTGCTCAATATGTTCTCTTAGCCGTTTTTGCATCGGCATTTTCACTCTCCATACCGCGTGACTTGTTGAACAATGTCTCGAAGTATCTCACTTGTTCCACACGCATTGTTTCTTCTTTGTTGCCACCATTCCCTGATCCGGTTGTTATGCCTCTTAAATCGGCGGTGAGATTGGCATCTCTGTTGTCGATCGCATATCCATAGAGGCTCGATGCCTCTCCATCCGTTCAATCTCGGCCGAATAATGCCTTGAACACTTCGCGGACTTGGTGATTCTTCCGTTGCGGTGATGGCCATCTGCGTCAAAATCATAATCAATTTTGGAACAATGGTGCCACGATTGAAAACGGAGTCGATGCGTGGTAGCGTGCTTGTTCGTTTCGACTCTTCATGGAGTTCGGTAGATCTCCAGGGAAAAAAGAAAAGATTCTACAAAGGATTCATCACCGCCAATCGGGATGCATTCGATGATGAGCGGTGCGCGTGAAGTTCTTTTGGGAATCGATCCTGCTGCAGCTTGAGGATCTTGCGCGGTGGACTACGGTTGTTGGGTTTTATTGTGAAGTGGTCCCGGTTCTTTGAGCCTCACATTTGATTTTTCCAATTGAGTAGACTGGTCCTCGGCCTTTATCGAGCGTCATCGGACGATGATGAGATTTCCATTGGTGGCTCATCATCAAAATTAAAGGTTTGACGAGTGGTCTTGGGATAAGACTTGCTCGTGCTTGGAACATCCGTGAGTCTTTCGGATCTGTCACGGGGATGACTCGGCCTTCTTCTTCGCCTTTCCGATCCCGGAAAGGTGACATCAGGATTATCCCGGGAATCATGAAGTGCGCTTATCTCCTTCTCGGATGGGTCGATGATAACGGGAGGGATGTTCTCTACTTGACTACCTTACCCAGGAAGTCTCAACCTCCCGTGGGCCTTCATTACCTCCAACGAGTCTCTCTACCGGCGAGGCCTTGGTCCTCCCTTTCGACGATGTCACTGTCTTAGGGTCTTCTGCGGTGGCATCCATTGGAGTCTCAACCCCATGGATTGCACTTTCATCGCCCAGTGTTAACTCCCGGGCGTTCCATCTGTGCCTCGATTGCCTCGGCGTCATTATCCTTCGGAGCGATTGGCACCTCACCGAGGCAGTCTCAATCACCGAGCCGTTGATGGCAACTTCTTTGTTCTTCTTGTGTTTGTATTTTCTCTACTTCGCCTCCTTGATTCGTTGTGGAGTCATCTGCGGCATTCTCCAACCTTGCTGCGGTGGAGGGAGTTTCCCCTCGGTGGCGCACCGGTGAGTGACTTGGAATGGGGTCACTCGTCTCCAAACTCCCGGCTATTTCGATTGAATGTTCAGTTGGGGCGGTGGTAAAACACCTTCAATAGGGGTTGGCTCTGTTGGGGTCCCCACTATCCCGTTTCATCGCCAAGTCCCTTATGCCTTTTCTTCCGAGTGAGTCAGGGAAGTGGTAGCAACAACAACGATGGCGATTTCTTTGAACCACTCCCATTGGATCAATTTCGGTGTGTTCGAGGACTCTCCTGGTCCCTCCATCGGTCTTTGCTCGTGAAGGATTCTTGATTCGTGCAATGCTTGCTGCATTTGCAACTCTTACGCGGGCAAAGCGTGACATTTTCCGATCCTCATCACCGCATCGGAGAAGACATCAAGTAGAGGATGTGTGTGTTCGTGGTGCGGGAGATAGGACGGATCTTTGGCCTTCTCACGTGCCTCGGCCTTCCCGCATGCTTTTCTTTCTCCTTGTCCTTGTAGATCTGCAGGATGTCCGTGCGATTGTCTTCATCCGATCTTTGGGAGTACGGTGGTCGATCCCGAAGCTCAACAGTTCCTCTTCTTCTTCTATGAACTCAAAGCCGTTGGAACTGTTTCCTGGATCGACTCAATTTCCATTTCCTCCACTCTGCAGACGATTTTGGATGTCCGGGTAAAGTGGGGATAGGATCATCACATCACTATCCGCTTTATCAGCTTCTTCTTGTGTTTTGTTTGTGTGGACTACAATTTGTGTCTTCTTCGGTTGCCTCTGTGATCGCCCTTCGAGACTTGGATTTGTTTCATCAATTACATCCGGAGACTCTACTTCTCCAGCGATCTCCGATATCTGCTCCGGTGAGTGGTCGACTCAACCGGTTTCTCAAGCTCGGAGTGCTTGACAATTCTTCTTCGTCTCCTAGTTTGTACCGAGGGATTTCTGGTTCGAGAGACGGTTTCTTACGAGTCTTGGCGGCGGGGCGTGCGATGTCTTTTCGAGGAGCCGCCGTCTTGGCTTCTCGGTTCTCCTCTTTGACGATCGGAGAAGGTATTTGGGAGTCCTTCTCGACCGCCGCTGCGGGCGGGGAGACACGGCTTTTTCGCTGGGCGGTGACTCACTGCTGGGGCAGGAGCATGTTTGGTTTTCTTTTTTGCAGGGGTGAGTCTTCTTAGCAAAACGGCAGGGGCGCTTTCTTCTTGGTTGGAGAGGAAACATTTGTATCTTTGGGTCGGTGATTCCCCTCACTTGTGTCGCCTCTCTTGGCGTAAGCTCTCTTCTCATGCGCCGAGAGAGATTTGCTCTGAACATCCTCTTGTTAACATGGAATGCTTTCCCATGTCTAAGAGGACTCCTTTCACCTCCATTAGCGGCCAATCACTAGGCCATATCCTAGTTATCCTCCAAATGAGCCATCTTCCTTGAAGGATTTGTTCCCCACGTTGGCAGAGTCTGCTGAGACAAACTCAGCCCAGTTTATCTTTTCTTTTCTGCGATGATTGCGGCCATTACAATCAGCTTTGCCTTTGTGATTGGTCAAAGCGCCAAATTTGATGTCGATACATTTGGCAACTATGTCCAACGACTTGTGATAATCCTCCTTAAAGCATCTCTTGTTTGTTGTGTATACTATTTTATCAAAGACATCGGGCTTGGCTATTTCTTTCCAAGCATCGGCCAAGTTTACATCGCTTCCCGTTAATCTCCGATGCTCCTCTCTGGCGGTAGTGAGCAATGTTCGGCCAAATCCTTCGCGAGAGATAGTCACCGCTTTCCGTGAACAGATGATTTTATTCCGTCATCGTGAATCTCAAAGCATTCACGTAGAATTGTGCGACCTCCTCCACATATGTCATCGGATATTCTAACGTCGAGCTTGATTCGGCCGGGGACGTTTCCAACTTTTCGGTTTTTTCTTCACTAGGGTGTCGTCGGACCCTGTTTCACCATTCCGTCGTCGAAATCCACCGTAGAGCCGGTGTGGATTTGCTTTCCTAACTTGGTAAAGTCATAAGTTGGTGCCATTTTTCAGGATTATATCGAAGAAAAACTCGTAAATTGATTTGAAGATAGATAGGGTTTAGAGAGAATTTTTGCCTTTGCTTTTGAGAGAAAGAAATGAACAGTTTTAGAAGTGTGAGAGAGAAACGGACGAAAATGGTTTAAATATGGTTTATGAAAGGGCGTGCGAGTGGTTTTGAAATGTGATCGAAATCAACGGCTTAGATTTTGCACGCCTATTTAGCATTTAATGTCTCGTATTTAATGCGCCAAAGATTTATATCCAATCATAAGCTTGGTGTGCGGCTTTATGTCCAGTACACATCATCATTATCTTCGACGTATTCCTTAAAACATTCCCGCTTTGTCAAAACGATTGCGTTTTTGTCACTTTGCTCATAAGTGACTCGGAAACTTATCCCTTAGCCGCTTTAACTCTACTTCTCCAGTTCTCTTGGTGACTCACTATCGGTGACTCGGTGTAGTTTGTCTTCCGACATCTGGTGATTTACTTAATGATTTGTGAGTTGACTCTTTTTCCCTTTTGTTCCATTTCTTTTCTTTGATTTTTAAGTGTCACTCATTTCAATTAACCCTAACTCATGTTTGAGTTCTTCAAATCTTGACTCACATAATGGTTTTGTGAAGATGTCGCCCAATTGTTTATCGGTTGAGATATATCCCAAGATGATATCCTTCTTTTCAACATGATCTCTTATGAAGTGATATCGACATCGATATGCTTTGTTCTTGAGTGCAACACAGATTTTGAGTAATGGCAATTGCACTTGTGTTATCACACATGATTGGAATTTCTTTTTCCTCAACTTCATAGTCTCTCACCTTTGTCTCATCCATAGGACTTGGGCACAACAAGCTGCCCAGCTATGTATTCTGCGCCTTTCGGTGTAGAGGTGGCTATTGAGTTTTGCTTCTTGCTAAACCAGAAATCAACCTGTTTCCTAGCATTTGACATGTGCCTGAAGTGCTCTTCTGTCCACTCTGCATCCAAAGATAGTCGAGAATCTGAATAGCCAATTAGCTTGAATCCACCTTCCTTTGGATACCATATGCCTACTTCTTGGCTTCCTTTCAAGTATCTCAATATTCTCTTAGTCTTGTCATATGGCTCTCTTTTGGAGCGATTGAAATCTTGCACATACACCTACAAAGAAAGGTGATGTCCGGCTCGCTTCTTTGTGAGATAGAGCAATGATCCAATAAGTGCTCAGATCTTGTTTGATCTACTGTGCTTGCCATCCGCATCCATGTCCATTTTGATGATGAGTTCATTGGTATTTTTACGAAGACTTCTCCTCCATACCAAACTTCTTCATTAAATCTCCGGTGTATTTTGTTTGACTTATGAAGGTTCCATCCTTCACTGTTTCACTTGAAGTCCAAGGAAGAATGTCGGCTCTCCCATCATGCTCATTTCAAATTTACTTTGCATGAGGTTTGAAAACTTTTCACACAACTCTTTGTTTGTGGATCCAAAAATGATGTCATCCACATATATTTGAACAAGCAGTATACTCTTTTTGTCTTGAATTCTGAATAGTGTTCTATCTACTTTTCCTTTTGTGAATCCATTTTCGGTTAGGAATTGTGACAAAGTATCATACCATGCGGGTGCCTGTTTCAATCCATATAGAGCTTTCTTGAGTTTGTATACCTTATCTCCAAGAGTCTTCCGCTCAAATCCTCGGAGGTTGTTCAACATACACTTCTTCTTCCAATAAACCATTTAGGAATGCACTTTTACATCCATCGATATACAATGAAATCGTTGTGAGCAAAGATAGGCAAGAAACATCCTTATAGCTTCCAATCTTGCTACAGGGGCAAATGTTTCATCAAAATCTATCCCTTCTTCTTGGCAATATCCTTTGGCTACTAGTCTTGCTTTGTTTCTTACCACGAACCTTCCTCGTTCATCTTATTTCGAACACCCATTTGGTGCCAATAACATTTTGATGTATGGGTCTTTGCACTAATTCCCATACTTTATTTCTTTCAAACCGATTGACTCTTCTTGCATAGCTTGAATCCGGTGTGTGTCGTCCAAGGCTTGTGACACGTCTTTGGGCTCTATTTGTGAGATGAAGCATGTGAACATGGCTTCTTGTTGAGTTCTGGATCTTGTTTTGACACCTTCTCTTATATCTCCAATGACAAGTTCTCGTGGATGATTTCTCACCATCTTACATCGGAGTTGGAGTAAGTTAGTGGATTCGATCGACTTTGCGGTACTGTGTTCTTGGGTCGACTCTCTCGTAATCACTTAGCCGCAAATTCTCCATTGTTTTTGAGATTCAAAGCAATCTCATCTTCTTCAATTGATAATTCCACTTGACTTCAAAGATGGGATTCTTCTCAGTATGGTTGGATGATTCACTTATCGGTGACTCTTCAATGTCTTCTCTATTTACATTTGGCTCATCGAATACTACATGAATGGATTCTTCAGTAACCATAGTTCTTTTGTTGAGTATCCTGTAGGCTTTGCTTTCAACCGAGTATCCTAAGAAGATACCTTCATCGCCTTTAGCATCAAAAGCCTTTAGGTTGTCTTTGCCATTGTTGTGGATGAAGCATTTACATCCAAATATTCGAAATATGCAACATTTGGTTTTCTTCGATCCGGATCTCATAGGAGTCTTTGTCACCGTCTATTTATCATACATCCTGTTTTGGGTGTAGCAAGTCGTGTTGATTGCTTCAGCCCAAAATCTTTTGGTAACCCCGCTTGCCTAACATGGTCCTTGCTGCTTCTTTGAGGGTTCTATTCCTTCTTTCTCGCAACTCCATTCTACATTTGTGGAGTTCTTTGGCCGATAGTTCATGACCAATACCATTTTCAACACAATCGAGTTATTATTCCATTGACAAATTCGGTTCCTCATGCCTCGATCTTATTTTGATAATGGTTTGACTCTTCTCGTTTTGAATCCTCTTCATCACCGGTAGTTTTTGTAGAGTTTCTTTCTTCTTACACATGAATATTGTCCATGTATATCTTGAGTAGTCATCTACTACCACCAAGGTGTATTTCTTTCCACTTATTTGGTAATTTGGTTCCACTGGGCCAAATAGATCCATATGAAGCGAGATGCAATATTCTTGTTGAAGATGGGCATGTCTTTTCTTTGAATGATGACTTGATTTGTTTTCCTTCGACATGCGTCACATATACTCTCCTTTTTGTATATCGAGTCACGGTAGTCCTTCCACAAGATGACTTCTTGCCAGACTTGTTAATTGTTTTGAAATTGGGTGACTCGACTTTTTTGTGCCCAAACCAACTTGATTCAAATTGTGCTTTTTTGCTAAAGACAGTCTTTGGGTGTTGCGGTTGACCAATCCACGACATACATATTCTTCGTCTACATCCTTGCAAAGACAACTTCATTTGATTCAATATCCTTGATTTGGCATATACCCATGTTGAATCCAACATTGTAACCCTTGTCACGAGTTGATGATGCTTAGCAGTTGAAGTTGAGTCCTTCAACATATGCAACGCCTGTGATTTCTAATCCATTCCTCTTGATGGTTCCAATGCCTCTTATTTCACCAGGAGCTTCATTTCCTCCAAATATGACTTTTGCTCCTTTAACTTCCTTGAATTTTGACAGATTTTTCTTGTTTCTGTCATGTGTCCTGGGCGACCACTATCTATGTACCAGGTTCCTTGGCACTCACTGTTCCTTGAACCCGCAATCAAGGAAATTAAGTTTTAGGTACCCATACTTGTCAGGTCCGAGGGGTTAGAATTGTAAGATGATCAAACCAACCTATAGCCAAATGATTTGACTCTAAGGGGTTGCCATCTATCGGTGCCATAATCATAATTAATCCTGGCAAATTGCTTGGGGATTCTAGGTTCATACAATTTGTCTCTTTTGTCGTATGTTTGCATATGTGTTTTAGCAATTGCCTTCCTTGGGTAATTGTGGTGTCTTTGAGTGTAGTGCCTAGGTGCATATGTGTCTTTGATGAAAGCTCTTGTACTTTTGGAATGGCCTTTGCCGAGTTCTGGCCTTTGCCATTTGGGCTTATATTCCATAAGTTTATCCGATAGTTTACATTATTCCAATCGGCTTGGCTTGGATATTTTCTACCATTCCCATCATATATATTTCTCTTATAGATTTTCTGGGATTTTTGGTAGCTCGCTTCTTCTTTACTGAGTAATTTTTGTTTGGAGTTTTTGAGGAACTCAAATTTGAATCTCTTCTCATTTGTCCTTTCAAGTAAGCACTCACCGGGTTGTTTTCCTTTTCCTTTATAACCAAGGCCGATTTTCTTGTTATGGTGCTTTGGATTGAATGTGTGTGCAACATTTAGAGTTTTGGATTTTTTTGATTCTTCATGGCTTGAAGTTCCTTTTTCCAAAATTACTTTTGAGGTTTGACATAGCATAGAGGAATTAAATCCTAAGCTTTGTCTTGTCTCCACATTCTCTTTGACTCATAATAAGATCATCCAATGATTTAGATGCCTTAGTGAATGAGGCAATAACATTCTTGAGGTCATTCTCCTCTTTTCTATAGCAGCAATCCGCTTATTAATTTAGCATTTTCAGCCTTTAAACTTTCATTCTCATGACTATTCGATTTAGAGTACTCGGCTCCTTAGTCACTTTGAGTTTTGATTCTTCGAGTAGTGTTTTCCTCATTCAATAGTGTGTGTGAGGATTTAATGTGTTCAAAATCTTTCATCATTTTGCCTAATGAATCATAAAGATCGAGTGGGTGATGAAGTGTGTGTGTCACGATCACTATCACTAGTGTCCGAGTTTGATGAGTTAGATTGTACCTCATCTTCTTGGTCGAGGTTGATCTTGTTCTTTGGCCATCAAGCATCGGGCTTCTTCTTCGAGTCACTTGAGTAGTCGGCTTCATTGCTCTCTCGAATCGGCCTATCTCTCTTGACTTGGTGTTTCAGTGATCTCTCGCACCATCATTGCCTTTTTCCTTTCTTGTCTTCTTTCTCTCGAAGACCTTCCTTTCTTCTTCATCCCCGTATTTGTTGACTACAGGATATGGACACGATCAATGGCATAGTGACTGGTTGTCTGATTCAAAGATAGATATTCAACCTTTTGATCGACTCTTTCCATTCTTGGATTGTCACCCTTTGATACTCAACTTTTTGATGATATGTTCTCTTGGTTGGCCTATCTTCCTTGATTTGGAGGAGCCGAGTGTCTTCTCGGAAGATTCACCCTTTCCTCTCTTGTAGTTCTTATTGAAGAACTTGTTGAACCTCTTAACCATCGGGGCTATTTCTTCCTCGGGTCAATGACTTCTTTGACCTCACTCTCTTCACATCTTTAACAATTAGAGCAATTGAATTTGTTTTGGGTACATCTGTCTCTTCCTGGTCTTTTCTTCTCGGCTCAAACTCGTAGGCTTTGAGGTCCGAGAATAACTCATGGTTGGATGTCTTTGATAGGTCCATGGAATGTCTCGGTGCCATGACCTTCATTTCCCATTCATTTGGAAGACTTTTAGGATCTTCATACACATTTCTTCTCGTGTATATTCCTTTCCAAGTGCGAGACATCTCATTTGTGATTTACGTGAACCGAGCATCTAGTTGATCCAGGTTTTCTCCCGAGATCATTTTGAAGTTCTCAAATTTTCTGTCTGACCATCGATAATTTGTTTTCTTTGATTTGCTCCGAGCCTTCACAAATCAATGTCGACTTGTCCCATTTCTTTAGCCGTTTTGCATGATTTGACTTTATTGAACATGGCTTTGTCAAGGTTTTGTAAAGGATGTCCTTGGCTACATTGTCCAGGTTGTATCTTTTCTCTGTCATCATTTGTCCACTCGGTTCTTGGTTTTCAACCATGACTCGTCCGGGAGCAACATCTTCTTCTCCTTGTTTGCAACTCTTCGTGACAATTTTGTGTTCACCTTTAAGATTTGCAGAGGCCCATCTTCTATCACTATCCACATCTCATCATGTAATCTTGATAGATGAGCCCGCATACGAATTTTCCAATCATCAAATTCTTCAATAGTGAACATAGGGATGCGTGTCAAATTTGCTTCCAGGATAATAACTTTTAATGATAAAAAGAGTTTCGAGAGTTTAAGTACTAAAGCGGACTTTGAAAAGTTTGGAGATCTAGTTCAAGAACCGGTGCGGAGGGTTCAATGAACCAATCGCTCCGATACCACTTGTAGGTCCCAAGGGGTGTAAGTGTAAGGTTTAGAAGGGGGTTGAATAAACCTTACCAAATTTTCGATTTAGTCCTTTTAAATATACGAGTTGATTCTTCTGGTTGTGTGTCCTTGATGGACAATCGATTTAGTCAATCGAGAGTTAGTCTCTCAAAGACTCAACTGAATTTGTTGATGGAATAACTCATTTGTTGACTCTAAATTAACTCAATGTGGTTTTGTTTTTATTGGAAGACTTAACACCCTTAAGTTTGATTAAGTAAGAGTTTAGTCTTTGGTTTAGTACTTGTATTATCAAATGGATAGCAAATTTATCAAAGCATATATAAGCGAGTTAAAAATGCAAGAATTAAAATCTTTGAAATGTAAATGACGCATGAATTTTTATAGAGGTTCGAAGATGGGGTAATTCTTCTACTCCTCTCTTCTCCAACTCCTGGAGGAATCCACTAGGTAATGATCGTTTACAAAGTGGTAACATCCGGATACAAGTCTTGATCACACAACTAACTTGATCCTTTGGGACTCGATGCGAGACGCCTTGATCACTCGGTTGGCTTCTCGACGACTCGCCTTCTTCACAGGCATTTGCGCTTGCTACTGACTCACTTGCTCAAGCTCTTTGGATTTGATCACGAAGCCCTCCAAAAGCTTAAGACTTGGTTCAACCTTGAACCTTCCTACAATCCTTCGTGGAATGTAGACCCTTTTCTTCAAAAGTTTCCTCTTCAACGATTGAAGTTCTCTTTCCTTCACAAGGTTAGTGTTGGATTGATGTACTTCGTAATGTAGCTTGAGGATTAATCTAAAATGATTTGAGAGTATTTCTGGTTATAATTTTAATTGATTTCTTGAATGTTCGTGGTTCAGGTGACCTTCTCTCAGAGTCATTCCTCGCCTTTTATAGTGATCTTTCAAAAATTTGCCCGTTGAAGAGATAGGCTTATTTTTGAAAGTCACTTGAGTCGTTGGCTTGTCTTGTTGCGATCCTTGGAATTGCCATTTCCTCGTATGAATTGTTCTTTCACCTTTTCGAGTTCGACACGGTGTAGTGCTTCCCATTGGTTCATTCCTTTTGCACGCTTCGGGACTGAGCACTCGAGAAAGGTGGTATGGAGATATTACTTGTTTAAGTAAATCTCTTGATTTGCGGCAAACGGATCTTTTACGATTATCTCGACTTGACTGCGTTTCCTTGCTTTCCCAGGTGACTTAGAGTCAGCTTCCAATCATTGGATGACTCTTTCACTTCAACTTGAGACTTGGCTTTTCTCGAGTTGACTTGCTCGATACTCCACTTAGCCGCATCTCACCTGCTTCTTTGATAGAGTTCCGTCTACTCTTCTTTGCCATACTCACTGTCTCACAGATGAGTCTTCCTTCCAATCTTGATTGTCTTCTTGCATGTTAGGCGTAGCGACTTAACTCGGCTTGGCCACTCTAATTGTTACAATGCATTTTACAAAGAAGAATTGGGGTGCCAACTTTCTATTCTAAGTTTTACATGGCATTCATCAAAATCTAAACAATAAAATTCCTAACACTACCTATTATACGTGAGTATTCCATCCGAGCCACTGGTTTGCTTTTATTAGAAACCAGATTTATACTTAAATCAATGGGCGTCTTTGACGGTGAATCGTCAAAAGCATTGAATTTCTTGAGCACTTTCTCCACATAGTGGGATTGTGACAAGATAATTCCATTAGGAGTTCTCACGATTTTTATCCCGAGGTTTACATCAAGCGGTCCCCATATCCTTCATGTCAAAGTTCCTCTTTAACATTCTTTTAGTCTCCATGATAGTATCATGACTCGCCCATGATTAACAAATCGTCTACGTATAGACAAACTATGACAAATGCTTCGATGTCCCTTTGACATATACGCATTTATCACACTCGTTGATTTTAAATCCATTTGACAACATCGTATTGTCAAACTTAAGATGCCATTGTTTTGGAGCTTGTTTCATCGCACAAGGATCTTATTAACTTGCACACCTTCTTTTCTTGCCAAGGGTGCAACAAACCCTTCAGGTTGTTCCATGTATATTTCACCATCTATCTCTCCATTCGTAAATGCCGTCTTGACGTCCATCGATGAATCTCTAGATTGTGCAAAGCAATCGCAAGAAGCACCCGAATAGACGCAATCCTCGTTCTTTGGAGAATAGGTGTCAAAGAAGTCATATCCTTCTTTTTGTTTAAAGCCTTTGGCTACAAGCCGCTTTATACTTATCAATGGTTCCATCTCGCTTTATACTTTTTCTTTAGGATCCATTTACATCCTAAAGGTTTATGACCAGCAGGAGATCAACCAACTCCCAAGTATGGTTCGAGAATGGACTCGATTTCGATATTGATAGCTTCTTGCGGAGCGGAGCATCCGGATCGCTTAGAGCCTCTTTAATCGAGTTTAGCTCACCATCTAACATAAATGTTATGTAATCGGTCCAAAAGACTTAGCCGTCTTAGACCTCTTCTGCGTCTCGGTTCTTCACTAATTGGTGTTGAACCACTTGCGATTCGTGAGTTCTTTTATTAGTACTCACTTCTAATTTTTCTCTACAAGGGTAGACATCCTCAAAGAATACAACATTCCTTGATTCGATTATGGTACCTTGGACATTTCCGGATTTTCTCGACTTATGTATCATAAACCTATATGCACTACTTTGGTATGCATATCCCACAAAGACACAATCAACTGTCTTTGGTCCAATTTTAACTTGTTTTGGTTCGTATTGCTACCTTAGCCAAACACCCCCACACTTTAAGGTATTTATAAGAAGGCTTACGATTTTTCCACAATTCGTAAGGTGTCTTATCTTTCCCTTTAAGTGGTATTTTATTCAATATGTGGTTGGTGTTAAAAGCCTTCCCCACATATGCAGGTAATCCGGAACTTATCAACATGGCATTCATCATCTCTTTTAGAGTCCGGTTTTTGCGTTCAAAGAACACCGTTGATCGCGTGGTGAATATGGTGCTTTGTTGTTTGATGAATTATGCCCGATTTGGGTACATAGTTCTTCAAATGGTGAAACATATTCGCCACCTCTATCACTCCGAATTATTTTAATCCTACGCAAGTTGATTTTCAACTTCATTTTTGTAATTCTTAAAAGCCTCTAATGCTTCATCCTTGCTTCTTAACAAGTATAAGTAGCAAAATCTTGTGCAATCATCAATAAATGTGATGAAATATTTTTACCACCTTTAGTTTGCACGAATTTTAGATCACACACATCGGTGCGTATCAACTCTAAAGGTGAAGTGCTCCTTTCAACCGAATGAAACGGTAATTTAGCCATTTTAGCTTCAACACAAACTTCACATTTTCTTTGTGAGTTTACTTGTAAATTAATCAATTCTAAATTTACCAATCTTTTTATAGCATTGATTTACATGTCCTAATCTAATATGCCATAAATTAGAGCACTCAAAGAATATAAAATGAAGAAGATTCATTCTTATTCATATTCTCAAAAGCGTACTGATCATTACATTCATTTTGAACAGTCCTTTGTCTAGATAACCCCTACCAAGGAACTGCCCAAATTTGCTAAGTACAAACTTTTCGACTCAAAAACTAGTCTAAACCCATGGTTGACGGCGAACCCGAAACCGATTTTTTGCGGATGTCCGGGACATGCAAAGACATCCTTGACTTCAACTCCTTTCCCGAAGTCGGCTTTAGCACCACGTTCCAACGCCAAAGAACATCGAAGAGGCGTGATTCCCCATATGGAGCTTCCTTCCGGTCGATGGCATGTAAGAAGAGAATGCATCCTTATCAGAACAGACATGGCAAGTGGCACCAGTATCCACAAACCATTCTTTCGGGTTATCCACCAAATTGGCTTCAAACACCACCTGCCGACATGTCAACTTCTCGGCTCCCTTTCTTCAACCACATTGGCATTGGATGCGGTTTGGTTTTCTTTTTCTTTTGGTCGACGGCGATCCTTGCCATATGGTTCGGTTTGCCACGATTGTAGCAAGCTCCTGGAATTTTCATTGCCGGTTTCTTGCCTTTATTGTTAGGCCTTTTCTTTGAGTTACTTGACGAGCCGTGCTCCATCAAGTTATCTTTTGACTCCATAGGGACAAGCTTGGACTTAGAGTCAATCCTCCTATTGTCTTCCTCAATTATGAGTTTGACAATCAGATCCTCTAGTCCCATCTCCTTTCGCTTATGTTTGAGATAATTCTTGAAATCCCTCCAACTTGGGGGCAATTTCTCAATCAAGGCGGCCACTTGGAATGCTTCCGGCAAAGCCATTCCCTCGGCAGAGATTTCATGTAGGATTAACGAACTTCTGAACTTATTCCATCACGGTTTTAGAATCAACCATCACAAAATCCAAGAACTTACCGACAACAAATTTCTTTGTGCCAGCATCCTCGGTTTTGTACTTCTTCTCCAAAGAATCCCACAATTCTTTGGAGGATTTCACAAAGACAATACACATTTGTAAAGTGCATCACTAAGTCCGTTTAGGACATAGTTCTGCACAGAAATCACCATGGACCCATGCATCAAACGCAGCGCGTTTTTCAGCATTCGTTTCATTTTCAGCAACAATAGGAGCGTCCTCGGTTAGATATTTCGCCAGACTCAGAGTAGTCAGGTAAAACAGCATTTTTTGCTGCCACCTCTTGAAGTCGAAACCCATGAATTTTTCGGGTTTCTCAGCTTGGCCAGGGCGGGAGGGATGATTGGGGTTCTGCTTGAGCTTGCCATCGTGAAGTTCGATAATTGCTTTGCGATTGTTGAATACAATGTTACAGAAATCGGGATGCCTTCAAAATGGCAAATTACGAAAGAAAGATTACAAGAAAAATACTATCTATTACAACTTCTTCAAAAGAACTTTCAGAAGCCGAGTCGAGACGATCTCTTTCCGCAAAGCAATTACGCCCCGACTAGTGCTCACGGTTTGACGTATTGCTTCCAAAGATGAACGAATTACGTCTTACGTGTAGTAGCACCACTAACACGAAGCACCTTCGAACTAGAAATGTCAAGATCTGGTTCTTGGACTTAGTGCGAGAATGTAGAAAATAGCTTTTGGAGGTGTATGAAATGCTATGAATTTTTACGTGTAAAATCGCAATGCACAACAATGATTTTATAGACAACCAACACTGCGGGGAGATAAAAAGGTAGTGGGCATTAATCCAATTGTAACATCCCGGATGTTACACCGCACTACCCATAACATGACAAGTAGTGGGCTCTTTTCACCGATCACATCGTAGGAGTTACTAACTTCATGATCACACGAATCTGACACCTGACAATGTCCAGGATTCATTGGCTTCAACAGTCCAACATCACTCGAATACGGGCCAAGCCCATTTTCGAGTGGCAAAACTTAGTGGTCCGACCGGGCCCAATAGGGCGCCCGCCCGCCCAAGCCCAGCCTCCCAGTCCCTGGGCCCCGAGCCCTTGCCCATGCCCAAGCCAAGCCCAATCCAGGCCCGTAGCCGAGCCGAAGCCGGGGGGCGCGCGCGCGTGTGGCCCACTTGTGATCATCCACTTGTGTTATAGTTTATATAACAAATAACACCTTCTAGTAAATAAACTAGGATAAACTATGATTTGTATTCCATGTGGGATAAGGCATAAGCCTTTCATCTCCCTTTAAATAATCTTTACATAATACCCATTTATGTGGCTACCTTCGTGTATTAATTTCTCACTCACCGAAATTCGGTTTTGAGAAATAAAAAATACTACGAACATGTACTCGGAACGTAGATTAATAATATATAATTTAATTCCTCTAGAATTAAATATTTAGCCACCGAAAAATTGGTCAAAGTCGGGTCGACACCCACTTTATCAAAACCAAAATTTCCAACATATTTCACGTTAAGTATTTCGTTATTTCAAATATATAACAAGAGAAAATAAATTCATATAAGCTAGGGGCCATAAGAAGGCCCGGGATCAAAATTATCATTGGGCTAAACCCATAGTATTATATGTAGTAAAGAAAAAAAGAAAATTAATGAATTAATTGCAATTGTGTGAATGATTTCCATGTTATATTAAATATGGACAAATGTATCCCTACTAAGCGAGTTGAAGCTCACCCCTATTATTATCATGATTTTCATGTTGACGAGTTCGTCGAGAGATATGATGCGGTGGATAGTGGAATAAATCATGCTATATATATTTTTAAATAATTATGATAAGATTGAATTTTGGATCTATGACTTTAATTTTGTGTTTTATGATTGGTATAATTGTTGGATAATTTAATTGAAAAATGTATTATATTATTATTATTATTATTTGTAGATTATTATTATTATTATTATTATTATTATTACTACTACTACTACAATTATTATTGTTGTTGTTATTTTTTTGCGATTGTAGTGAAAAGAGAGAGAGAAAAGAAAAGAAAGGGAGGAATAAAGAGCAAGTGAGATAGGGTTTTTAATATATGGTTAGGGTTTTATTTAATTGGGGTACTTTTGACTGATTTTGACCAAGTCTTTTGACCATTCAAGACCAATTCACAAGCTCTCACTCAATTTTAATTTTTTGTAATAATTTCTTTCATTATTTAGTCCGATTTATTAAAACCACATATTAATTATAATGTTATTATTTAATATACAAAATTAAGGGAACGAGGACAATGACTTTTAGGGTTAAGCTAGGGGCCGTAAGAAGGTCCCGGATAAAAAGTACCATTGGGTTGAACCCGCAATATTATATACAGTAACTGACCAACCAGAGGGAAAAGAGAAAATTAATGAATTAATTGCAATTGTATGAATGATTTTCATGTTATATTAAATATGGACAAATGTATCCCTACTGAGCGAGTTGAAGCTCACCCTTATTACTATCATGATTTTCAGGTTGACGAGTCCGTCTAGAGATATGATGCAGTGGATAATATAATAAATCATGCTATATTTATATTTTTAAATAATTATGATCGGATTGAATTTTAGATCTATGACTTTAATTTTGCGTTTTATGATTGGGATAATTATTGGATAATTTAATTTGGAAAACATATTATTATTATTATTATTATTATTATTAATTGGGATAATTTAATTTTACTATTGTTGTTGTTGTTGTTTTCCTTTCCTTTAGAATTAATAATTTTTAATCATCTTTCTTGAAATTATTAGGCGCACTTTATCTTATAAACTCGTACTTTCTTAATAACGTTATTAGAGTACTTTAATCTCACTAAAAACTTCTCTCACTAAAAAATTCTCTCACTAAAAGTACCCTCTGTTGTAGGGTTTGTTGTATCCCTCCCTGGGATGTTTGCGTTCCTAGATTTACGACTTGGTGACTACTCTTGTCTTTTTCTTGTCATTTTTTCGAAGGCCTTGTATCATATGGGTTTTCTTTTTTGTTTCTTCTTGTATCTCTCTTTTGTCTTTGCAGGATTAAAGTCCCCGAACAAAATCATGCATCTTCATTTTGGCACCAGATGAGAACACATACCTCCAGAAAGATGAAGATGAAGAACCCATTATCATCACCGGATCTGTCTCATATGTCGAACATAAATCTGCGCTCTGTCTATTCGACAGGGTCTGCACAGAAAAGACTTTTAATGCCTATGGACTGTTGGAAACAATGAGGAAAGTGTGGAAACCTACCCGTGGGATGACTTCTAAAGAAATAGAACCAAAACTATTTTCTTTCCAATTTAACCATTGGAAGGATGTGGATAAGATTCTAGCAATGGAGCCATGGCATTATGACAAGAATGTGTTGGTACTGAAAAAATTAGATAGCGACATCAAACCATCAGCCTTACAGTTTAACACAATGCCATTTTGGATCAGGTTGTATGATTTGCCAATTGTAGGACGACAAGAAGAAGGTTTGGTTTGCTCTCGCTGATTGGTCGTAACAAAAAGGAGATTTTTGCGTTTGTTAAGGAAAAGATGTGGTGTAGACTCCAAGGATGGAAGAAGAAACTACTCTCAAGAGCAGGTAAGGAAATTCTTCTTAAAACTATTGCTCAAGTTGTTCCTATTTATGCAATGAGTTTGTTCCTACTACCTAATGAATTATGTGTTGAGTTGGAATGGATGATGAATTCGTTTTGGTGGGGAAAAGGAGAGACATCTACCAGAGGTATTAATTGGCTCGCTTGGAGTAAATTGTGTGTTCCAAAAAGTAAAAGGGATTGAAATTTAGAAGAATTCACGAGTTCAACTTGGCGTTGTTGGGAAAGTAAGTGTGGCGTTTGTTAACATAGGAGAATTCGTTAGTGGCCCGAATCTACAAAGCCAGATATTATCCGGGGTAGAATTTGAATTATGCTGAACTGGGATCTAATCCAAGTTACATTTGGAGAAGTATATTATCTGCTCGGGACTTAGTTATTTCTAGTAGCCGTAGAAAGGTGGGCGATGGAAGGCATATCCTTGTCTGTAAGGACCCCTGACTGCCTGATTCAAATGCCTATATTTCATCTTCCCATGCAGCTTTGTAAGATATTTATGTTAACATCCTCATGAAGACTGATACGTTTGAATGGGATGTTGATATAATCAAAGACCTCTTCAATCAGCGTGATAGAAGTTTAATTCTTATCATACCGTTGAGCTATGAGAGTGGATGTGACTCTTGGCTATGGACAGGTAATAAGCGAGGTATTTATTCTATTAAATCAGCCTTTAATTTGCCGTGCAGGGAGACTGAAGACGGGGCATAATTTTGATAACTTATTTGATTGGAAAGAATTTTGGAAGTTGAAAGTTCCTGCAAAAGTGAAAAATCTAGTGTGGAGAGCTTGCCTCAATGCATTGCCTACGAAGGAATGACTAATCTCACATCATGTGCAGGTTTCCTCCTTCTATCCTGTGTGTAATTTAGAGGTTGAAAATGTTGCTCATGCTTTATTTAGTTGTCACTATGCTAAACTATGTTGGGTGTCTGTGTTGAGATCTGTACATGTGGTCGAACCTGCTTCCTTTCTTTTTTTGTTGAACAAAGTTTGGGCTGCTAGTACTTGGGATATGAAGTGCCATATTGTTATGTTGTTATGGGCTATGTGGAGGAATCAAAATGAGATTGTTTGGCAGCAAATAGGCCATACTCCATCTCAGATAGTCAATTTTGCAAGTTCCCAGCTATTGCAATGGCAAAAGGCCCAAGTGTCACCTACAGCGGAGTGGCATATTTTGCCTGTAGATTGTGCGATTAAATGGCAAAAACCTGGCCAGGGGTGGTTGAAATGTAACATTGATGCGACCTTATTTCAGGATATTATGAAGCTAGGATATGGCAGCATTCTTCGAGACTGCTCAGGGGAGTTTGTAGCATCCATCCAATCCTATGCGCATGGTCCTCTCGAACCAGAAGTGGCTGAAGCGATTGGCGTGAGGGAAGTGTTGAGTTGGCTGAAGAAAAATTGGGAGAATCCAACGTGTGTTTGGAGACTGACTCTCTTATGGTGATCAAAGCATTGCGTGGGAAATCCGTGGATAATTCTTATTTTAATAATGTTATTGTTTGATAAATGGTTTTTTCATGATTTTGATGATTTTGTTTTTATACCAAAACAATGTTTTTAAAGGTTGTCCAAATACTCCTAAATGATTTAAAATGGTTTTAATATTTTCCGGAGTATTTCTTCAAGTTTATTTTCGATATAAATTGGACAACACTTTTGATGATTTTGTGTTAATGTATTTTTACACCAAAACAATGTTTCTAAAATGTTGTCCTAATACTCCCGATCGGTCTAAAATATTTTTACTATTTTTAGGAGTATTTCTTGAAGTTTATTTTCGATATAAAATTGGATAACACTTTTGTTTTGAGGTCAACTTGATCGCCGTATAGGGCAACCCGCACACGAAAGTTGAGAAAAAGAAAACTTCATGTTTGCGAGAAAATGGTCAGGCAACCGGTTGCCCTATAGGGCAACCGTGTCCGTCGACCGGTCGACCCCGAGCGAGCCGTACGGGAGCAAAAATTGAAAAGAACATTTGCCCTTCGTTTTTTAAGTTGTGCGACCGATTGAAGTAAGGGACGACGGTCGAACCCTACGTCGACGGCCGCCTGTGTAAATGTGTTTTCTCATCTTCAAACGTCTATTTGTCTTGTGACTCTGGTCGCTCTTAAGTTTGAAAGACAAAATTCTAACCGTTGTGCCAGACAACTTTTCCTTAAATTGTGGAATTGATTTCAATGACTATAATCTTGTTTTTAATTGCAATTTTTTGTAGAAATCAGATTCCAAGAGGAGCCTATCAAGTATCAATCATCTCCTATAAATAGAGGAAGATTTGAAGCACAACAAAAGGAGAGAAAACTACAACACAACAAGATACATTCAAGAATACACTTGTTCTTACATTGTCTTATTTCTTGTTGTAATTTGCCTAGCTATTCACTTTCACATTCTTGAGGTCTAGGCTTTTCTTGATTACACTTGCACTCTATTGTATTATCAATTATCGAGTTGTAATCTTGAATTTGGGTAATCATTCAACACAAGATATCCTTGTGAGTGTTCTTGTGGTAAGAACACACTTGGGTGATCTAGGTGTTAGGTGTGAGAAGATTGTGGTAATCTTCTTGTTGAGGTGTTGAAGAATTTGGTATTCTTCAAGGTTGAAGATTGTGGTGATCTTCACAAGGTGCCGTTGGAGATTGTGGTAATCTTCAAGAGAGATTGTGGTAATCTCAAAGGTGGTGTTGAAGAAGAGTGTGGTGCTCTTCAAGGTGTTGTTGTAAGTTGGTGTTGTATTAATTTGTGGTAAATTAATAAAATCTTTTTTCTTTTTGAAATCCATCCCGGATATCTTTGGGGTGGTAGAGGATTAGGCCCTAGGTGGGTTGAACCTCTTTAAATCGACGTGTGTTGTTTACATTCCGCACCTTTATTATTGTGTTTGAGCATTCGGTTGTAAAAAGAGGGCTAAATCGAAAAGATGGAGATAATCTATTCACCCCCCCTCTAGATTATCGTAGCCGCTTGGACTTACAAGTGGTATCAGAGCCAAACTCTTTGGCAAGCTCGTTTCACATCGCGAGTGAAGAGAAACGATCGTCGGCTACGAACGAAGCTCATCTTTCCGGCACCTCCACCACCAAGCCACCTCGATTTGATTCCAAAAATTTTATATTTTGGAAAGAAAGAATGGAATGCTATTTACAAGGTTGCGGGTTTGATATTTGGAACACCGTCATCAATGGAGAATCCATTCCGACGAAGAATACACCACACACCTCTAAAGGCTTCAAAGAGCTCAATGATGAAGAGAAGAGAATCATCTCCTTAAATGGTAAAGCTCTTAGTATTTTGTATTGTTCACTTACTACTTTGGAATTTGATCATGTTGTAGGTATTCGATCGGCACATGAAGTATGGCAAAAATTAGAAGCCATCTATGAAGTGTATGCAAATGAAAGGAGCAACTCAAAAGCATCTACTTCACAAATGGATACAACATCAAATCCAACAACATGGGATGAGCCTTCTACAACCTCCCATGATGAAGAAGTTGAACAATGCCTAATAGGCATCAAAGAAGAAAACGAGGTAAGTTCTAAACCCTCTACTTCCTATGATAATGATTATAGTGATTTGCAAAATGACTATGATGAAATTCAAAATGAATTCCAAAGCTTACTTGTTAAATACAAAAAATTGAAAAAGGAATTCAATGTTTTGAAAATTGATAAGGATAGTTTATTTACTTCCTATGAATCACTATCATGTGCTCACACCACCACACTTGACAAGGTTAGAAACCTTGAAAAGGATAATAGTACTCTTGTTGAGGATATAAATTGCTTAAAAACTGATTTATCTAAATCCAACTTGAGTACCGATAAGATGACCGATATTGTTGATTGTTGTAAATCGAAACTAGAACTTGATCATAAGCCTAAGGGTGTCAATCACATGAAAAAGAATCAAGTCTCTAAGCACATTGGTCATTATGCTCCTAGAATTATTACATGCTTTTATTGCGGTAAAAAGGGTCATACGGTAAATACTTGTCGGGCTAGAAATAGCTCTAATTGTTGTTGGAGACCTAAAAGTCTCAAGACTAATCCTAAAGGACCCAAACACATGAGGGTACCACAAAACAATGTCATATTAGGTACCCGGCGAAATAATGATCGAAGAAAATTTATACCGCCAAGAAGACATCAAATGACCGTTTCATTTGATCAAAGAAGGAGAAACTATTTTCAACAAAGCCAATTTTCAAGAAGAGGATATAATCAAAAATGGGAAGAACACAATCCTTGGAAATGGCAAAGACATCATCAACAAGATGATTTTCAAAGAGGAAGAGACCATCAACAATGAGAAGGTAACAAACCTTGGAAATGGAGTAATCAAAGAAGTCATCATCAACAAAATAACTTCTCAAGGGGAAGATATCATCAACAATGGGAACGGCACAACCCATGGAAATGGCGTAATTGGTAACCCGTATCTCCCCATTCAAATATGCATTTTATTTGTCTATTATGCATGTTTTTATTTGTGTCTTATTTGCAAAATGAGTTTTCATATTTTTATTTTTTAAAATTAAGGTCTTCAATATATATTTGTGGTTTTAAAATATTTTGAAAAGAAGACCTTATATGATGTTTTTAAAAAAACTCTTGTGCATTTTTAGACTCAAGTGGTTTATCATATCTTATGGATTTTTATGGCATGAGCTTACTTGTGATATCTATTAGCCTACACTTTTATCATAATGATTTGTTCTAGATTTATTTTAAGAATTGTGTAGGATTTACATTTTTCACAAATGGCCATCTACGTCATTATTTGTCAAGAAAGGCATAAATTATCGAGGTACGTTTACTTGTGTTATTCTTACTCTTATAGACTCGATATATGTATTGTCATGTGCCTATATGCTTGTTTTTCATAGTATTTCATACAAGTGCCATTAAGAGGATTTTTAGTTTTTTTTTGAAAGGCACTATTCGATATTTGATTGCACATATTTGCTTTGTCAACTCTTGTTCAAATACTTCTTTTAAATGAGGTCTCAACTATATGCTATCGGATTTTCAAATTTCAAAAGAGACCTTTTATAGCTTTCTTTAGCTTATTTGAACTTGTATGATCTATTAGACTCTTGATGATATTCTAACTGCATAGTATGTGTTTCTTGCTTCATGGTCTATATATATAGTGTCTATTTCTACTATGCTCTTATACAAGATATTTTGTGTTTGATGATTGAGGCATATTTTTACACTTGGGCTACTTTTTCTTGCTTATATAAGCGATACCGGTAATGAGTTTGTTTAGTTGTGTAGATGAGAAACGAAGTACTCCAAATATTGTTACCTCAAAATATTTGGATGTAAATGTTCTATTATGAACACCTTAGATCAATTGGAAGCCCTAGGATGATAGTGATGAAGAAGACAAAAAGGGTAGTCCGGAACAAACTCGATGACCAAGTCAACATTGGTCGAACTAAGACGAGGTTAGTAGCTCGAAGGTATTTTCAAGAAGAAGGTAATTGATTTTGGTGTAACATTTGCACTCATAGCACATTTTGTAGCTATTTGCATTTTACTTGCCCATTCTTGCTTTAAGAAAATTTCAAGCTTTACCAAATGGATGTTGAATCCAATTTTCTAAATAGTTTTATTCAAGTAGAAGTCTATCGGGGTTTAAATTTTTCTAGGCCAAATGATCTTTGTAAAAGGCCTTGTATGGTTTCAAACAAGTACCCCATGTATGATATGATAGACTTAGCTATTTTTTGCTAAATGATTTTACAAAAGGTAAAGTTGATACTACTCTCTTTGTTTTTAATAAAGGGCAAGATTGTTTACTTGTGCATATTTATGAGAATATTTTTGGTGCTACTAATGAATATTTGTGCAAGATATGTTTTTCTAAGTTGATACTAGGTGAGCTTGAAATAAGTATGATGGGGGAGATCAATTTCTTGCTTGGACCAAGAAGATGGCTATATTTCAAAAGAACTCTTGAAGGAGTTAAGCATTGAAGAAAGAAAGAACCATCTCAACCTCTATGGCTAAAAATTGACAAAGGTTGAGAAAGACATATCGGTTGACAAACAAATTCGAGGTATGTTTTCTTGTATTATTCCAGTAGACTCGACAATCCATATGCCTTATGTCTATATGGCTCGACTTCAAAAATTATCCCAACGAATCTCATTAAAGTGCCATTAAAATAAATTTTCAAATATTTGAAAGGCACTTTTTCTTATGACTTGTTGTATCCAAAGTCTCAAAACGTTATTATTTTTCGGGATAACAAGTACGGTGATAATAATTTTTCAAAATATGTTTCATCATAATCGAACTAAACATATTGAGATTCGATAATTTTTTTTAACGGGATTGCACGCTTAACAAAAACTTGAGATGTGTTTAATTCCGTCTCAAGGATCACTCGCGGACTTTTTAATCGCTCAACGCCGAGCATTTTACCTCATTTCGAGCTTGATCATGACATAATGTATATTGAATGAGGTCTACGTTTGTATTTTGCACGTTTTTAAAACTTAGGGGCGATAAATCGGATTTTTGGTTGAAAATTCGGATTTTGGATAAACTGATAGATAGTGGGTTGAAAGGGTTGAGGGCAACTGGTCGCCCTCAACGTCGACCGATCGCCCTCAACCTCGACCGGTCGCCCTAGGCTATAATTTGGATTAAAATGGTTCTGTCTTCAACATTCGTCACTTTGACACATTTTGGCCATTTTTCGTCCCCTTTGCAAATTTCACACACAATTCACTTCAAATGAGTTTTGATGCATGAATTATATATTTTGGGGATTATATAGCTCGACTATCATCATCATTGCTCGTCTTTACCGATTGAATGGTAAGAATTTCACTATCCTTAGCTCAATTGGGTTGAACCCTTGAGTTTGTGGCTTATATATATTTTTCTTGATGTAATTCATATATGTTTGTGATGAGCTTATTGATTGTTGATGAATGATATTTGTTAAATTGTATTTGGTGATGAAAAACTTGGCTTGATTTCACTTACAAGGGCTATATATAACTTTTTCTATTTTTTACGCCCGCCAAGTGTTCGATAAAACGTTTCAATGAAAAATTCATCACCTACATGACTCTCTCGATTTCAAAAGTCTCATATATTTATAGAGATCATGTTTTTGCAAATCAAATGATTTTTCATAAGCTTCTACAAGTCGTATGATTCGACTCTTCTATTTGGTTTAAAAGCTTCAATGTTCAAATGGCTCGATACATCGGTTTACTTGCGCACTTTGATAAGAATATATGATGTATTTATCGTGCTAACATTCTTTTTGATGATTCCAAAGGGGGAGAAACAGGTTATAAGCTCATTAGCTCATAAAAGCTAAGATAAGCTTAACGAAAAAAAAGCTATAAGCTATGGCTTCATAAAGCCATAAGTTGTGGATCATATTTAGTCCACTTGGTGCATTATGGTTATGTATGAATCATGGTCCATTGGTTGTAGTATGGACTTATATACGGTTCTAATGATGTATCTTTGACAGGGGAGCTTTTAAGTTATTGATACTTAAGCTCAATATCGAAAAGCTAATATTTTAGCTTATGTTTAAGTTGCTTCTATATTACTCTTGTTGTGCATGTTGATAGGGGGCATTTGCTATATGTGTTTGAATATCTCTACTCCCATCCTTGTGTTTTTGTTGCATGGAATGTTGTCGCTCACAACGGATAGTTCTCTTTCTTAGGTAAAAATGTTTTGTTTTCAAAATCGACCTCGTTAAAATTGTTTTGGTTTGTAATCATCAAAAAGGGGGAGATTGTTTGATAAATGGTTTTTTCATGATTTTGATGATTTTGTTTTTATACCAAAACAATGTTTTTAAAGGTTGTCCAAATACTCCTAAATGATTTAAAATGGTTTTAATATTTTCGGAGTATTTCTTCAAGTTTATTTTCGATATAAATTGGACAACACTTTTGATGATTTTGTGTTAATGTATTTTTACACCAAAACAATGTTTCTAAAATGTTGTCCTAATATTCCCGATCGGTCTAAAATATTTTTACTATTTTTTGGAGTATTTCTTGAAGTTTATTTTCGATATAAAATTGGATAACACTTTTGTTTTGAGGTCAACCGTCGCCGTATAGGGCAACCCGTACTTGAAAGTTGAAAAACAAAACTTCATGTTTGCGAGAAAATGGTCGTGGCAACCGGGTGCCGTCGACCGGTCGACCCGCGAGCGACCGTGCACTGGGAGCAAAATTGAAACAGAACATTTGCCCTTTTTTTTAAGTTGTGCGACGGTTGAAGTAAGGGACGACCGGTCGAACCCTACGTCGACCGGCCGCCTGTGTAAATGTGTTTTCTCATCTTCAAACGTCTATTTTGCGCGACCTCGTCGCATCTTAAGTTTGATGACAAAATTCTCTAACCGTTGTGCAGCAGACAACTTTTCCTTAAATTGTGGAATTGATTTCTAACAGCTATAATCTTGTTTTTAATTGCAATTTTTTGTAGAAATCAGATTCCAAGAGGAGCCTATCAAGTATCAATCGTCTCCTATAAATAGAGGAAGATTTGAAGCACAACAAAAGGAGAGAAAACTACAACACAACAAGATACATTCAAGAATACACTTGTTCTTACATTGTCTTATTTCTTTTAGTAATTTGCCTAACTATTCACTTTCACATTCTTGAGGTCTAGGCTTTTCTTGATTACACTTGCACTCTATTGTATTATCAATTATCGAGTTGTAATCTTGAATTTGGGTAATCATTCAACACAAGATATCCTTGTGAGTGTTCTTGTGGTAAGAACACACTTGGGTGATCTAGGTGTTAGGTGTGAGAAGATTGTGGTAATCTTCTTGTTGAGGTGTTGAAGAATTTGGTATTCTTCAAGGTTGAAGATTGTGGTGATCTTCACAAGGTGCCGTTGGAGATTGTGGTAATCTTCAAGAGAGATTGTGGTAATCTCAAAGGTGGTGTTGAAGAAGAGTGTGGTGCTCTTCAAGGTGTTGTTGTAAGTTGGTGTTGTATTAATTTGTGGTAAATTAATAAAATCTTTTTTCTTTTTGAAATCCATCCGGATATCTTTGGGGTGGTAGAGGATTAGGCCCTAGGTGGGTTGAACCTCTTTAAATCGACGTGTGTTGTTTACATTCCGCACCTTTATTATTGTGTTTGAGCATTCGGTTGTAAAAAGAGGGCTAAATCGAAAAGATGGAGATAATCTATTCGCCCCCTCTAGATTATCGTAGCCGCTTGGACTTACAGTTATTATGGAGTGTAGAAAGCTTCTTGAAGATTTTGTGCTTCCGTGATAGCCGTTACTTTCTCGGACCATGACCTGGGAAGATCATTCAAGACTTTGGTCACTTTATCTTCTTCGGATATGACTTTCCCAAGTGCCACAAGAGGATTGACAATGTTGTCAAGCCTTTCCACCATTTTTGATATGCTTTCACCATCATGCATATTGAAATTTTCAAGTCTTTAACAAGCATGGTTTTTCTTGCTTGCTTAACTTTCTTAGTACCCTCATAGATGGTTTCCAATTTTTCCCATACATCATGTGCCGATCTTATTCCTCTTATACAATTGTACGTGGTGGCGGTGAGTGAACAATGTAAAATATTCAAGGCCTTACCATTTAGGGAGAAAGCCTTTTTGTCGGCATCATCGAATTCTTTGAAACTTTTGAGGGCCAAGGAGCCGTCCTCCAATTTCTTCGTTGGTTGAGTTATGCCTTCAATAACCGCATTCATATATCGAACCCGTACCCTTGAAGAAAATACTCCATTCGGTCTTTCCAAAATGCGTAGTTGTTGGCGTCAAAAAGAGGTGGCTTGTTGGTGGAGATGTCGGTGGTGAGGTAGCTTTCGTTCCTAGCCATGGATATTTCCTATTTACTCGTGGTGTGGAACGAGATTGCCAAAGAGTTTGGCTTTATACCACTTGTTAGTCCAAGTGGCTACGATAATCTAGAGGGGAGTTGAATAGATTATGCCGATTTTTCGAACTACGCCCTCTTTTTCGAATGTGAAGATGATAACAAAAATGTAAGTGCAGGAAAATAAACAACACACAATGATTTAGAGTAGTTCAACCCACCTAGGGCCTAATGTGTCTTGTGCTATTGTAAAGAGATCAGCAAATAGTGTTGCTCATGTGTTAGCTCGAGCAACTCATTCTGTGTCTTGTGTCAAAGAGTGGAGATCTGTTCCTTGTCTCTTTATTTGTAATGAACTACAGTTCGATCTGCTCTATTAATGAAATCTTACCTTTTGGTTTCAAAAAAAAAAGTTTTTTAAGCATCATCAAAATCTATACAAATAAATTTTCTAACAAAAAACTAAAGTATATTTGATTAGTGCTCTTGAAATTAAAGCACGTGGGTTTCTTAAATATCATTAAAAAACCCTTTCTCTTTGTTCTCAAACCGACGTGGGACAAAATCTCCCCTTTTATTATGGGAAAAGGACATGAATACCCACCTTTCCAGCCCAAATCCCTAAAAATACGCTCCATCTACTGTTCATTTTCAAAAATACCATTTTCCGCTGATTTCTGACAAAAATACGCTTTTTCTCCTTTTTTTGGACAAAAATACGCTCCTGCCAAAATTTTCGGATATTTTTTACGTTGGCTTCTTTGTTGTTTCTTTGTCGTTTGAAATGTTTGTTGTTTCTTTGTTGTTTCAAACATATTTGTTTTTTTTGTTTCAAACATGTTTCTTCTAATCAAATTTAGGTGAAAAAAATAAATTCGCCCCCGTTAAATAATCCATTTTATACTTGAAATCTTATAAAAAACAAGAATTATACACATAAAACAACACATATTAAAACCAAACAAATTTGAAAAATAATATAGAAACAACATGAGTAAAAAAATAAAATTTAATTTTTGATCTAATGCATGAAAACATAACACACATAGAAACAACCAAGAAACAATAGAGAAACAAACTAGAAACAATATAGAAAACACCATATGAGCAAAAATAGCTTAAAAATAGGTACAAATTGTATTTAAACATCGAAAACTACGTGGAGACGACAAATAAACATAAGAACAACATTAAAAACGGGATGGAAACAACCTAGAAACAACGTAAAATATTAAAAATACCACATGAATAAAAAGAGCTTAAAAGTAGGTAAAATTGTTTCTACACATTGAAAACTACACGAAAAACAACAAAAGATTTATTCGAACAACATTAAAAATATTATAGAACAACATAGAAACAATAGAAACAATGTACAAAACAATACATGAACAAAAAGTAGCATAAAAAATAGGTAAAAGTTGTTTTGAAACATCAAAACAACAAAAGAAACAACTAAGAAACAAAAATGAAACAACAATGAAACAAATTTAAACAACATCGAAACAACATATATAACATATAAAAGTATACAGGAACAAGAAAAAATGAAAAAAGCGTAAAAATAATCAAAAAAATAAGCTGGAGATGAAAAAAGAGAAATTGCAAATAACAATTGTCTAATTTTCCCTTGTCCCTTTTTGCCACATATTATAAGGAATTGATCGAAACTTAAAATTAGTCATGCTAGTAGATGATTAACAACATGATACACATATGAGATTTAATTAAGTAGTTGGAATGGAGAAATTCCAATTTGCATGCAATTCATGCATGACTGACACCTGTTACCCTCTCCTCTCGACTTAAACACCACCTCAACCCCTAACTCCAAAAACTCCATATTCTTGCATGCACACACACTTGAGAAAAACAAGAAAAAATTATCTCCAAATTAATTTAGTTCTACTGAGATAATTATACTTAATGGGAAAGAGAAGGGCACTACTCGTGTTGGCTGGGACGCCTGGTGGTGGCTATAGGTTGTTGTGAAGATGAAGGACGCGACAAGGAAGAGGGCCGCGGAGGAAGAGGTGGAGGGGAGGAAGCGGAGAAGGCGGAGCGGGGCGGAGGAAAGGGGAGGAGTGGTTCTTGTTGCTATGCGCAGGTATATTTGTCATTGCAATTACCGGGTGGGGTATATTTGTGATGGGTTGGTATATTTGTCTTTTTTTTAAAAAAATCATGGTATTTTGTGTAATTTCCTCTTTTATTTTAACACAAAACCAACACAAAATCTTTTGGCCCATAATTTATATTTTAAAAAACAACTTTTCTATAATATTGTAATTGATTTAATAATATTCATAATTTTGTATAACAATTTTTCAAATATACAATGAAATAAAATGAAGATGTTTTTAGTAATACGATCGAACTTGATAGAAAAATTTTATAATTAAAATTGCACCCCAATGCAATGCACGGGGCAAGTACTAATTAGAGAATTAAAGTCAAACGTGCAAGAGGAAGAAGAGGACATGCCCCTTGATTCAATCCACAAGCCAGGTTCTTGTACATAGATCAAAATTTTGGTCAACGATACAACCAGCCTGCTTGCTTTAGTCAACTCAATAAAAATATTATCGTGTAAATGAATTTACAAAAATTTGAATAATAAATTTAAGGTGTTCAAGCATAAAGTAATAAGGAAACTGAATCATTATTTTTCTAGTTTGAAGAATTTACGATATGTGGAAGAATGCATTCATCCATGTAGCACACACTGGACAATTTAATTTATATTCAAGTGGTGTGCGTTCTGTCTTGTATTTCTTTTCCAAAGAATCCCACAATTCTTTGGACGTTTTGAATGAGTTGTAGACATTATAGAGGGTATCTTCCAGCCCATTTAGAACATAGTTGCGACACAAAAAGTCATTATTGTGCCATGCATCCATAGCAGCCCGCCTCTAATTGTCTGTTTCTTCTTCACTAACGGTCGGGGGTTCCTCCTTCAAGAACCAAAACAGACCCAAAGTGGTCAAATAGAACAACATCTTCTGTTGCTAGCACTTAAAGTCAACACCGAAAAATTTCACCAGCTTTCTCCATGCGCGGGTGCAGCAACCATCGGAGTGAAACTTATGTTAGCCATTTTCTTCAAGAAAACGGAATTTTGTCTTGCATATCATTTAATTTGAGTATATTTTGTATATGTCGTAAATTTAAGGGGAAATTACATAAAATACTCTCTTTTTGGTAAACATACTACAAAATACGCTCATATTACTTCTGTACCTATTTTTTTTCCTTTTGTACTTACTTTTTTTTACGCTTCTGCATATTTTTTTTTTATTTTTATTTTTTTCGTTTTTTTTTGTTCGTGTATTGATTTATATGTTATATATGTTGTTTCATTGTTGTTTAAATTTGTTTCTTTGTTGTTTCTATGTTATTTCTTTGTTGTTTTGATGTTTCAAAACAACTTTTACCTATTTTTTATGTTGTTTTTTGTTCATTTATTATTTTGTACATTGTTTCTATTGTTTCGGTGTTATTCTATAATATTTTTAATGTTGTTCTATTAAATTTTTTGTTGTTTTCATGTAGTGTTCAATGTGTAAATACAATATTTACCTATTTTTAAGTTCTTTTTATACAACATCTAACTGTTAGACCGTCTAACAAAAGACTACATCATTCTTTTATTTGTTTTTATTTTTCAAGTTGAATAGACTTCGAGTCTGTTTCATATATTCTTCAATCTTTGTTTACACTTATTTAATTTTGTTTCAGAAATTACTTTTATTATCTTAAAACTGAAAACATTTATTCAATCCTCATTATTGTTTCTTAAATAAAATTGTACAGTGATATATACGATGTAATTGATATTTTCATTATATTTAAGAAATTATAGTTTAACTCTCATCGAAAATTTATTATAAATTAGACTGTGATATTTTATTTTAGACTTGTAGGTGTTTTAAAATCTCAGATGTATCAATGCAACGTACACAATACATCCAATTTCATCGGTTTGAGTGGTTGGTGGTGAAAAATAATCAACCCTATAATCTAAAGATAATGATATGATTTGGAAGAATAGAGATGACCAATAAAGCGGATTTGATATAATTCTAAATATGAGATGCAAAGGTTTTTTGGATTCTGAAAACTAGAATCTGACTCGGTTTCCTTGAGTTGAACCTTCTAGCTCCTAAACCCAATTTATAAATTTAAAAATGTTAAAGATGTATATTTTTTTGATAAGAATATTTTTTAAGAAATATAATTTCTTCTAAATAATCAAAAAATATATATATATAACACATTCAAAGTAAGTAAAAAAGAAAAAACAAAATTGCCATACATTTTCCTAAATATCCAATGAAAACAACTTGTCGTCTTCGTTTCTTCACTGCAATACGACTCTCCCTGTTTTTTCACAGCAACTACGCTCCAACATATTTTAACTAAAAGCTGCAACTTAAATCTCAAAAAACATCAGCAGCAAAACAGAAAATCGCAGAACAACAAGATGACAACAAATCAAGCAACAACCATAAGAAAAACAAAGAGGAAGAAGAACGAAGCAAAATCACAGCAGATAAAAAGAAGAAGAAGAACGAATGAACAAACGGATGAACTAATTGCAGAAAATTGCAGCAGAAACCAGAAAAACAAAAATATTCAAGGTAAACCAACAACTTTTTAGCTGAGACGCATTAAATTTGATGGTTATAGCTAAATTATGTGCAATTGTTTCATAGTTATTTCGAAAATATTTTGATAATGTTTCAAATGTGTTTCGCTAATAGAATTTTATTGCTTTATTAATTTCTGAAATTGTTTCGAAAATGTTTCAAAACTATTTCATAATTATTTCTTACCTTTTTTAGCATTGTTATACATTGTTTCTTAAATCTTAGTACTAAATTAGGGAACCACATACTTCTTTTATGAGTCTCATACTTTTTTTATTTATCTAACTCTAAATAATTAATTAAGACGAAAAATCCGGTCAGACGGTCTAACGGGCCAAAATCCATTAGACGAATTCCAAAACTGACCCGGTGGTATTTTTGTAATATTGCTTTTGTAATATCCAGATATCAGTATTAGCAGTCCCTCTAAAAAGTATTAGCATTTCCTATGAAAAGTATTACTACATAGTTCACTTGAATGTATTAGTTTTGTAACATTGAATAGTGATATAGTATCACGAGAGCACTAAAAAGTAATAGGTTTTCATCTGAATAGTATTAGTGTTTCATCTTAAAAGTATTAGCATGTAGTTTACTTGAAAATATTTAATAGTACCCCTAAAAAGTAGTTGTTTTTTTCCTCAAAAGTATTAGTCGTCCCCTGAAACATGTTACTAGTTCCTTGAAAAATATTAGTTTTTCTCCTGAAAGATTTTTAGTAATTCCCGAAAAAGTATTAGTTTTTCTACTAAAAATTATTATTAGTCCCACTAAAAAGTATTAGTAAGTCCCCCAAAATGTATTACATATTCTTTGGTCATTTGGAGTGGTCAGAAATTTGGAGTCGTTGGGTTCACAGGTCCGGTAGACCCCTTAGGCTGGATCCATCTAACCGTTATACCGTCTAACAGGAGATTACCTCAATAATTAATTATTGAACCACAAATATCAAATTTCTAAATTCACATCACTATCCTCATGTTCGACCGCTAAACACCTAAAATAAATTTAGCAATCCTCGTAAAAGAACGAGATCAATTGTAGGGTAGCAAGTTGACTACAAGTCGTCTCTCAAGGAAGATTTAGTCGGTAAATAATTATTATGCAACACAATTAACAAAAAATAAATCCTAAACACTCTAACCAAATTTGGGATTTTAATAAACTAAAGAAAACAAGTAAGAAGACAAAATCAAACTAAACACGATTAAACTTTGGAGAAAAATGGTATGGATGAAAGTCTAGGATTTTGGAATAATGGATGAAAGTCTAGGATTTCGGAATCAACTCATCAAACTTGCAAGCTGAATATCAACTAATTGATCATGCGGTTAACAAATATAACAAATATGTAAAAACTAGGCCTAGATCTGATAACTCACGTATTCACAGATTAGGGCTATCCCAACATAATTTGCTATTTTCATTGAGCCCAGGGTAGGATAATACATCTCTGATTCATATATAACTGCCTGAATAAATTTAGTCCAGGAATAATATCTTCTCTTCATCTCAATTATTCTCTCAAAACAGTCAAGAGTTGGCCAAACAATTAATAAACAAGTAAAGCAATTTATTCAGGAAAGCAAATTAATTAGTCAATACTCATACTTGTTTTTTGAATCAAATCATCTTAACTCTAGAACAAAGAAATTAGTGTTAGAATTAATAGAATTAATTCATACCCCAGAATCATCACTTGAATTATCAAGAAACAAATATAAAAACTGAATCTAAATCGGAAGCGTACCTCAAATCCATAGAGACAAATAGATACCTCAGATCCGTACAGACGCGTGTGAATCCTTTATCGGGTTATCGTCTTCCACAGCCAAATCATTTTGGTACTCCATTTGTCTCTCTCTAAGACAGGGAAGAGGAGAAGAGTGACGATTGATTTGACTTGGGGACCATAACCCTAATGAGAGTTATTTATATACTAGGTCAAATAAGAGTCCATCAATCCTAATTGATTAGTATTGGGTCTCTACACATTGCAAAGTTCATACCCATTAGATATCCCTAGAGCCTTATTAGATTAGACCACTTAATTGGCTCTATAAATTAGATAGCCCTATAATATAATTGTAATTACATATGTAAGTCCACACGGAAAATTAATAAAAATCCCAACAATCTCCCACTTGGACTACATATGCCACCAGAGACAATTATATTGTAATATCTTGAATGCGCGCTGAAAATGCTATCTATCCTTGAGATATCCCCTTAGATACAATCTGGTCCATCTCCAATATCAGTGTGAGATGAAAGCGGCTTTCGCTACACTTAAATGATAACTAGACCCATCAATGGTCACCACACCAATATATTCAATGACATAGATCAAGTATGGATGTGTAGCATGGAAATTACATGTAACGTGATCTCCAACATGCCTATTTCCAACTGGTCCTACTGTGGAAAATGCAAATGATTCAGAGTCCAAAACCAAAACTTTATTCTTTATTCTGCAGAAGATAATTCCAAATGTGTCTAAACCTGAAGAACACCAAATTACAAACTCCCACTGAATATGCACATCTTTAAACTGTACACAACACCCATATGAGCAATATACTCGTAAAACACCTCAGGTGGTAAAACTTGGTGAGTGGCCACAATTTAGAGTTTGTCTGAGTATGTTCTATAGACAATTAATGACTCTAAATTTTCTTTATAACAACAAGAAACATGAAGTCTATGTGCACCTCAACTTCCAGAATTTCTGTTGTTGGAATAGGATAAGACCAACGTATTGTCACATTATCCTAATGGTATGTTAATACCATCCTAACATGCAGTCTAGTGACAATATCTACCATATCCCTTAATAAGATGCCTCTTAATAAGCCAAAACTTAGTTGTCATTGTGGAATGAGCTATAAGTGTCTGCTTGGGACTTTCCCAAAATAGTTCATCCAACTAACAATTAAGTATAGCCCAAACTGGATCTATTTACTTTATTGGCATCAAATAAAATCAGAATCAGAAATACCAAATGATCTCCCAAATATCAGATTTTCGACAAGTGAGCATATAAACCTTTATTCTCTGGAAATACTATACAACCCCTTTATTGGTTATTTTCCAAATGATCCATCATAGGGTTAATATCTATCTAATAATCCCACCATGCACGTTACATCCGGATACGTACATACTTGAAAATACAAAAGACCTTTCATAACTAATATATAATTAGTCTTTTGTATATCTTAAATATTAGACTCATCAACTTTAAGTTCCTTAGCAGCGAAATTCTCTCCCACTAAACCTACGGTATATACAGTCATCAACTTTATATATCTCAAAACCTAACGAGATAAACTTAATGATGATTGTTTACCATAAACGAGAAACATGTTAAAATCAAAATGAGCCACGTGTACCATAATGATTTTAAAGAATATTTTGATAAATCCAAAATAAAAGTTTCTTTATAATCAATGTTTACCTTTTGATGAAACTCTTGACAGCATGACAAACCTTATATCTCTCGGCACTACTTGTGAATCTCTTTGGTCGTGATGTTCTTCTATGACCAATGAGCTTCACACCTTTAGGCAATTTGATGAGATTCAAAGTGTCATTGGCATTCATGAATTTCATATATTTTTTCATGGCATCCATTCTTGAAGTTGTTGAGTTTGCTCTTTAGAAACATTATCTTATCCGGACAAGGAGTTACTTAACATTATCTCGATAATCCAAATTTGCATCTTGAACAATGTTAGGAATGAAAGCCTAATCATTGTCAATTGCAACTGTAGGAGGAAAATAAATTCATCTTTCATGATAATGTTTATAACCTTATTCTCCCCTCAAACTCAACTTCCTTAAGAACCTCCAAGTCTCCCATTTCAAGTGACCTTATAGAGTATCTAACAAGCAACAACTAATAGTTCTTCAGTCCATTTTCTCTTATTAGGCTGAAGACCTTATCTTAATCGGACAACCCCAAATATGCAAATATCCAATATCGAATATTCACGTATTGAAATTTCATAAGGGGCTTTAGCTAGCTATTGCTTAGATTAGAACCCTATAAATAATCCATGTCGTAATCCTTAGTACTTCTCTTAAAGAGTTTTTAGTAAGGAAGAATGATTAATCATACTTCTTACCACATGCTTAATTCTTTTATCGTTTCATATGTTTTGTACCATGTGAACTAGCATGCAAAGTTTCATTAAATGAGACAACCACATCAACAATGATAAAGAACCGACATGAATATTGAAAGAGAGCAAAATTACTAAATCCAAATGGAACAATCATAACCAAAATTTGCTCAAAATGGAAATAGAACCAAAATCCCACAAGTCCCTTCATTGTTCAATAACCTTATCATAAATGATTAAACCTAAATATGTATAGTCTCAACCACAATTGTTTTACCATTACCATCACAGATGCATTTTTCAGCATCAATTTGTAATTAGCTCCACAAATAACTTTGCATCAACGCATATATGAGTACTAGAACCAGTATCTACTCACAGAACATGTCTAGGTACAAAACAAGACTGAACGAAACATAGTTAAAGTGAGAAGCAAACTTTAACACGACATACTTACTTGAGACATTTCTTTCATGTATCCACCCTTCTTGCAGAAGCAACAGGTAAGTTCATCATCTCGTTTCTTGTGCATTCTATTTGTGGTGTCCCAGTTTCAATCTTTATATTTATATCCTGAGGAAGAAAATGCTAAGTGAGTACTCTTAGTGTTATCTCGCTCAAACTTTATTTTCTCGCACAATGAGAAATGATCTCCGAAGATTCATATTTAGGGTGTTGTTACTTACTATAAATCCTTATTGTACAAGAACCTGGATAAAGCCATAGAGAATTATAACTTTATGAACTTACTTTGAAGCGAGAACGACACCTCCTAATGTACTCACATATGTTCCATTTTTCTTAATAACCTTATCGAAACAAGATTAGTCAAGATAATTCTTATTTTAGTTAATATCTTTAAAATACTCCTTAGCACTAACCTCCTCAAACGTAATGCCCCAAAAATTTAAAACAGTGAGATAACATAAATAAAATCCACAGAGACAGATACTATAGAAATACAAGCAGAAATATAATTCAGAGAACAAAATTAAAATGCTCACTCAATCATGTCATAACATAATAACAGGAAATTCATACTTATGCATGACATTATAAAATAATAGTGGGCCCATCTTTAGATACCTAACACAATATTGATGTTCAGTCTTTGGACAAGAGCATCAATTGTAAGTAGTACTCTCAAATGTAGTAATCAAATACTGACAATAAGTCTTGTCAAACAAAAATGTAGGTCCCAAGGTGTGTGGTGTAAGGTTTAGAAGGGGCGGTTGAATAAACCTTACCAAATTTTTGATTTTATTCCTTTTAAGATTGTTCAACATTGTTGACTCAAATCATATGTGTCATTCGGGGACAACTAAGTTGGCTATTCAGCTAAGTTACCCACTCAACAGACTCGATAGAGCTATTGATAGTATAACTCGACTGCTTAAGCCAAATACTCAACTTAGTTGATTTGGTTTTTAACAGCGGAAGACATAACACCCTTTGATTGATTTTAAAGCTTGTTTTTAACACTTGTTTTAGTACTTAGTTAATTATTAGTTAGATAGCAAATTTAACTAACAGCAGATATAAAGTAAATATGCAGGAATGTAAATGCTGAAAGTAAATTGACACAAGTAATTTTTATATTGGTTCGAAGATGGGGTGATTCTTCCGATCCACTCTTCTCCAACTCTCGGAGGAATCCACTAAGCAAGATCAAGTTACAAAGCGTTGAACAATCTAGAGACAGCCTTGATCACACAGCTGGCTTCTCCTGCGACTCAGCTTCTTCACGAGGCAGCTGCCTTTCTACTTTAGCTCATTTTCAAGTCCTTGGATTTGATCACGAAGCCCTCCAACAAACATGAAACTTGGTTCGACCTTGAACCTTTCTACAATCCTTCAACTTGGAAAGTAGACCCCTCTTTATCTTCAAATTGTTTCCTCTTCAACTGATTGAAGTTGCCTCTCCTTTACAGCTTGTGTTGGATCGAGTTTCTTTGAGTTTTAGGCTTGAGGAATATCTTGATAAGCTTTGAGAATTTGCAGGTTAATTGCTTGAATATTGCTTAAGAGATATATGTCATTCGTAACCTTTTCTCAAATGCGTCCTCAGTCTTTTATAGTGCACATTTGAAATTTGCCCGTTGAAGAGATAGGCTAGTTTCAAAATGTCACTTTGTGTTCGTTGGCTTATCTTTTCTTGGTCTTCAGCACTTGTGATGTTGACCCTTCCTCGTATTAAATGGCATCGCAGCCTTGCAGGTTCTGACACAAGATGCAGTGCTTCCCATTGGCTTATTCCTCTTGCATATTTCTGGGCCAAACACTCTAAGGCCTGGCAGCTTGGACGTATTACTATATCGAGTAATATCCTCGACTTCCTTCCAACGGATCTAAGTTAGTCGTCTTGACTTGACTGCTGCCTTTACCCAGGTGACTTGAGTCTTCTCCAATCATAAGATTGACTTAACTATCATTTCAACTGATAGACTTGGCTTCATAGGTTGACTTGACTGAAACTTCTCACAGTTGTTCCTTAGCTGACTCTCCTTCAGTCGAGTCCTTGACTTCCTTCCTAGGTCATACTCAGCTGACACACAGCAAAGTCTTCATTCAAGTCCGCAGTTGACTTCTTGTAATCTTGACTTAGCTGACTTCACTCAGCTCTTCCAGTCCTATCTATTACAATACATAATTACAAGGAAAATGGGGTGCCAACTTCCTAGTCTAAGTTTTACATGGTATCATTAAAATCTAACAAATAAATTTCCTAACAATTTTCCCCTTTTTGATGATGCCAAAACTTAAAACATACAAAATAAGTAAACAACAAATACGAGCAGTGTAGTAACAAAGAATGTATGCTTTTGAATAATCATTTTATTGATCATAGCATTCTTGTCCTTTACAAAGCTGTTTACAACAAGTAACAGAGCTATACACAATTACATCTTTTCAACGTGTATCTAAGCTAAGTTACAGAGAAGAATGAGAATTACAAGGAAACTTTTCAGAGCAATTACAAGAGAAACGTACACCTATGTATTTACAAAAGAGTAAAATACATGAAGGGGTTCGCAGCACACTTCAACGCCTTTGTTGCTTCCTTCTTCTCTCTTCTTCATCAGCTCTCCTCCTATCATCTTCAGCTCCCTTCCTCTTCGTCTCCTCTTCATCTCTCTTCTTCTTCTCATACGCTCGCCTAGCAGCAGGGTCTTCCCTTCGCTTCCTCTCTTACCATTCGCGATTCGGCCTTTCATACTCAGCTTCTTGCCTTCTAATTGCTTCGGCATTCTTGCATTCAACCTCAAGGTTAGCAATATGGTCATATTCAGCCCAACATGTGATCCCTTTCTTCTGTGGATCAACATATGCAACATCATTTAATCTTTGTCGGGGTTGAGAACCTTTTCCACTGCCACCATGTCTTCCTCTTCCTGACTCAGCTCCTCTTTCTCTGGCAGTATACTATATTGGAGCCTTTGACTTTCTAGCTGAGTGACTGCTGGTAGTCTGCTGCTTATTAACTTAATTACACAATTCCAATCCCTTCTCCCAATACAAATCCCAGGCTTGAGGCAGAGTCATGTCTTGAAAATAACCTTCTGGTTCTAGAGTTTGAAACTCCTCTAGAGATCTCGGCTCAGATCCAGCATCAGACATGGCAATATCTCTCGGGGGTTTAATTGCAACATAGTCCTTTCCGACTGGAGAACCACCATACTATTTTCTGATCTCTTGAACACGCGTTGATTTCTTCTCAGCTACCTTCTCGAATGCAGCTTTAATGGCCTTCTTTGATTCTTTCATGGCCGTCTCAACTTTCTTTTCAACAGATAGATCTCGCGGTAACTTGCTGAGAATGGAAATTGTGACATCACCTTGCTGTGGGGTTTCGGCAAACATGAGTTTCAACGGAATCGAACTTCCTTCCCCCTCAGTTGTGTCACATTTCTTCGCCTCCTTGTCACTCCGCTTCTCCTCCTTCAATCCCTTTAGGGCCTCATCTTTCCCTTTTTTGTCATCATCACCAAATGAAAGGGTTAGCCCAGGGAACAGTCCGCTAAGAAGGAAATCCTGTCGACTGATAGTAGAATTTTGCTTGTTATTTGTAGTGGAGTGGGCTTTGCGGAACTCTGACATAGCAGAAACCTAGAAGTGTCTGCACTCCATACTAGCATCTTGGCAAATAAAGCCTTAATGTATCGGACCTGCTCTGAACGCATGGCAGTCTATTGTGCAGCCCATTCCCTTATTCGAACAATAATCCCTCTCAAATCAGCAGTGAGGGTTGCATCCCGA
The DNA here is from genome assembly GCA_016081115.2 of Rehmannia glutinosa. NCBI lineage: Eukaryota > Viridiplantae > Streptophyta > Magnoliopsida > Lamiales > Orobanchaceae > Rehmannia > Rehmannia glutinosa. The sequence goes on along the minus strand of CM071928.1, from coordinate 39,291,217 downwards.
TTGTCCAATCTAAGATCCAGAAATGCCTGGTGGCGTTCCATCTTCTCAATCTCTTCACAGATTTTCTTGAAGGCTTCACGGAACTCGACTGTCGGATTCAACTCAGCTTCTGGCCACACTGCATCGAAATTAAAATCCATTTGCACAATCGAATATGTTGGAATGATGGGCTCTTCTTGCATGGTATACTTTTCTTGATCTCTGGCAGACTCTTCTTCCATGTCAGGCATCTCAGCGTTGAATGGAAAGATATCTTCAAAAATGTCATTTCGGACAAATGGTATTCCCGAAGCTCCATGTTGGGGGGTTTGTCCTTGTGCTTCTTGCATTGAACTATCTCTCCGTGCCTCGGCTGCGGCAATGTCATCGGCAGATATCGCAGCTGTAGGAGCCTGCGAGAGAGCTGTTGGAGTCGTTACTGCTACAATTGTGGTAACCTGCGCAGCTGACTCTGTTTCAGCTGGAGCAGTTGTAGGGATCTGCTCAGCTGACTGAGCCTCAGCTGTCTTAATAGCTTCTTCGGTCTCAGTGGGGTTTTCCTTTTGAGTAACCATTTCCTCAGCTGATTCATCAGCGTCATCGGAGTTTGATGTGGCCTTAGGAGATGGCTCATCATCAAAATTGAATCTCATGGGAGCTGTCTTATCACTGACATTGCTCTGGGATTTGAGAACATCCTCAACTTTGTCCATCGTTGAATCTTCATTGTATGTGGAATCGGCTTCATCCTCAGATCCCTGAAATGATGTGCCAATGTGCTTTTGGGAATCACGAAGGGCGCTGATCTCCACTTCTGTAGCAGCTCCTTAGATTTGAGGGATGTTCTGTTGCTCCGGTACCTTACCTAGGGAAGTCTCAACCTCCCTTAGGCCTTCATTACCCCCAGCAGTCTCAATCGTTGTGGGGCCTTCTACAATCCCTTCGATAGACTCAGCTGTCTTAGGGTCTTCGACATTGGCATCCGTCGGAGTCTCAACTCCTTGGATTGCACTTTCATGGCCCATAGTCTCACCTTCTGGGGCCTCACCATCCTTTGCCTTAGCTGCATCAACAACATTATCGGCCTTCACAACAGAGGAAATCTCAGCTGAGACAGACTCAACTGTCCGAGCTTTGTTAATATCACTCTACTTTTCAGTGTCTTACTCTCCTTCGCCTCCAAACTTCAATGTTTTGTCTCCCATAGTATCCTCCGACCCTGCTGTGGTGGAGAGAGTTTCCCCCTCAGCTGGCGCACCAGTTAAGTGAACGACGATGGGGTTACTCAGCTCTGAGACACGGCTGTAGTTTCCTTTGAGTGGTCAGCCGTATGGGCAGGTGTCTCAACACCTTAAAGAGTTAGGCTTGGCTTGGGTGCCCACAATCCCAGCTTCATCGCCATTTCCCTGAGAGCCATCAGTAAAGTGCACGGGGGACGTGGTCGCTGCAATGAAAGTTGCAGTCTCCTACGCCACTCCCAATGGATCAGTCCGAGGAGAGACTTTGGAGGACTCTCCTTGACCTTCTTAAAGGTTCTGCTCGTGCATGGCTCTTGATTCTCTAGTGGCCTGCTTTAACTCGGCCTTCTCGACTGTAGCATCTGGATCCATCTCCTCATCGCTGATGTCAGTGGACTCCACAAGATGTTCATGAGTCCATGTATGCAAACATATCTTGGATTTCTCCAAGGATTTGGCTCGCTCCTCGTCTTTCTCCTTCTCATCCTCCTTAATGGCCCTAAGAGCATCCATGCAAAACTCTTCATTCAGGCTTATTAGATGGATACATTTCCAAGGAAGCTAAGAAGCTCCTCTTTTTCATCAATAAACTCAGAGCGAGTGAACTGCTGCCCGGAGTAATCCAACTTCCAATTTCTCTAGTTCCTGAGCCTCGTCTGGATGTCCGGATAGACTGGAGAGTACATTATAAGGTCATCATCATCCTCCTCTCCGGCCTCTTGAATGGTGGTTAATGGAGCTTTATCCTCCTCTGACTCAACAACATCTGTCTGAGGGGTTGAGACAACCTTTTCTTCAATGGTCTTGGTTGTCTCGGCTCGCCACATTTCCTCGGCCTATCTCCCTTTTTGGGTCTTCAACACCTTGCTGATCAGCATCAGCAGACTTCTCGGGCTCATTCACTTTAACCTGAGACTGCTCTTCTTGAACATCAGCAGTCTCGATGGTCTTCTCCTGCTGAGTATCGGACTCGGCTATTTTCTCCAATTCAGATTTCCTGAACAGCCGTCTTCTCTTGGTGGCAACTAATGGAATCTCTGGTTCCACTCCTGTAGGCTCTTCAAGGGTGAAGGCCTGTGTTTCAATAGAATCCTTCTTTGTCGCAACTGCCTTCCTTGACTTGGCAGTGCGCTTCTTCTTCTTCAAGACTAGAGAGGAAGGTAGAGGTTCCTCCTCGTCTCCCTTGGGCGGGGGCTTTGGTACAGCTTAGCGCGACTTTGGGTTTGTTTGGCAGGCGGAGTGCATTCTTTGTTTTGGCTTTTGGCGGCGGGGAAAAGCCGATGTCGTAGCTCTCTTCTTAGAGATCAGCTTCGGGGAGAGAACAGGGAAGGTTTCAGGTGTCTTCGGTAGGATCAGCTGATTCCCCCTCACCAGTATCTGCCTTTCTCGCATGGGCTTTGTTTTGCGCACCAGAGAGGTTAGCTTTGAACATCCTCTTGTTTTCATAGAAAGGATTTCCATGGCGCAGTGCAATCCCCTTAACCTCCATCAAGTGGCCAATGACAAGGCCATAACCCAGCGAGCATCCAAAAGTTCCATCTTCCTTTTAGGACTTGTTGATCATGTTCTGGCACACTTGGCTGAAGATGAACTCAACCCAGTTCACCTTCTTGTCTTGCATTATCGCAACAATCAGCTTAGTCCGAGATAGCTGATTGAAGCTCCCGAATTTCATATCCACACACATAGACACGATGTCCATCAGCTTGTGGTAGTCTTCTTTTAGAAAGTCTTTCTTATCTGTATACACAGCTTTAGCAGCATACTCCGGCTTTGCAACTTCCTTCCAAGTTGTAGCCAAGTTGGCATCTTTCTCAACGATGTCCTTCATTCCTTCAGACGGTAAGAAATAGTGCTTAGCAAGGTCCTTTGCAGTGATTTTAATTGCCTTTCCGTGGACGGATGAGCGAATCTCATCGTTATGCACCTCGGCATTCATATAGAACATTGCAACTTCTTCCAAATAGGTATAGGTGAAATGCATCAAGAGAAAGTCCTTCAGATCGGACTTCTCGATATTTTCAGCTATCTTCTTCACCAGAGCCTTATCAATGCCATGCTTGATCATCCCTTTAAAATCCACGGACGCTCATGTGTGGATTTTATCCGAAAGATTGACGAAATCATGAGAACCAGCCATTTTCAAAACTTTTGACCGAAGAAAAATACGAAAACTTGAACTTGAATAGTAGGGTTTCGAACAGTTTGCAGAGAGAACTTGCTTGCTTGCTGAAGACGAGTATGTTTGTGTGAGGAGAGAGAAATTGAATTTTCGTATATATGGGACATGAAAGGACGGTTTTTGGAATTTGAAAATTTTGATCAAAATCGACGGTCAGGATTAAGCCTTCAAAACCGCATTAAATTTCCCACATTAAATGCAGCAACATTTATATCCAACATATGGTTTATTGTGCAGCTTTTGTGCTGACAGTCATAATTACGCTGATGTCATCCTTAAAAACATTCCCACTCGAATAAAATGACTGCGTTTTTCTCACTTAGCTCATAAATGATTCAGCTTTCTTCCAAAGTGACTTAGCTTTGTTTCTCTCTTCACATATCATTACTCAGCTGTCAGCTAACTCAAAACAGCTGACTTTCCGACTAGGCTGTTTCACTTGGTTGAAATGTGAAACTTGCTTATTTTCCATTCTCTCTTCTTTTATCTCTGCTGATTGAGTCTTCTGAGTATTCTAACTCAGCCCAATTAACCCTAACTCATTCTTGAGCTCTTCAAACCTTGATTCACATAATGGCTTTGTGAATATGTCAGCTAACTGCTTATCAGTTGAAATGTATTCCAAAGTGATATCTTTCTTTTCAACATGATCTTTTATAAAATGATATCTGACATCGATGTGCTTTGTTCTTGAATGCAACACTGGATTATGAGTGATTACAATAGCACTAGTGTTATCACACATAATTGGAATCTCTCTTTCTTCAATATCATAGTCTCTCAGTTGTTGTCTCATCCATAAGACTTGGGCACAACAATTGCCCATGACTATGTACTCGGTTTATTTGTGGATGTAGCTATTGAGTTTTGTTTCTTGCTGAACCAAGAAACCAACCTATTTCCAAGCATTTGACATGTATCTGAAGTACTCTTCCTGCCAACTCTACATCCAGCATAGTCTGAGTCTGAGTATCCTACCAGCTTGAATCCTCCTTCCTTTGGATACCATAAGCCGACTTCCTGGCATCCCTTCAAATACCTTAAGATTCTCTTGATTGCAGTCATGTGGCTCTGTTTTGGTGCTGATTGAAATCTAGCACATACACCTACTGCAAAGGTGATGTATGGCCAGCTTGCTGTTAGATAGAGCAGAGATCCAATAAGAGCTTTATATCTAGTTTGATCAACAGCTTTGCCATCTGCATCCATGTCCATCTTGAATGATGTATTCAAAGGAAACTTGATAGAAGACTTCTCTTCCATACCAAATTTCTTCATCAAATCTCTGGTATACTTGGTTTGACTTATGACGGTTCCATCCTTCAATTGTTTGACTTGAAGTCCAAAGAAGAAAGTCAGCTCTCCCATCATGCTCATCTCAAATTTGCCTTGCATGAGGTTTGAGAACTTCTCACACAGCTCTTTGTTTGTGGAACCAAAAATGATGTCATCCACATATATTTGAACAAGCAGTATACTTTCTCCATCTTGAATTCTGAAGAGAGTTATATCAACTTTGCCTTTGGTGAATCCATTGTCAATTAGAAACTGAGACAATATATCATACCATGCTCTTGGTGCTTGTTTCAATCCATACAGTGCTTTCTTGAGCTTGTAGACTTTATCTCCAATAGTGTTCTGCTCAAAACCTGGAGGTTGTTCAACATAGACTTCTTCTTCTAACAGTCCATTTACAAATGCACTCTTCACATCCATTCAATATACAGTGAAGTTCTTGTGTGCAGCAGAAGCAAGAAACATCCTTATTGCTTCCAATCTGGCAACAGGAGCAAAGGTTTCATCAAAACCTATACCATCTTCTTGGCAATACCCTTTGGCTACCAATCTTGCTTTGTTTCTTACAACAGATCCTTCCTCATTCATCTTATTTTTGAATACCCACTTAGTACCAATAACATTTTGGTGGGTAGGCCTTTGAACTAATTCCCATACATTGTTCCTTTCAAACTGATTTAGCTCTTCTTGCATGGCCTGAATCCAATGTGTGTCTTCCAATGCTTGAGACACATCTTTAGGCTCTATTTGGGAAATAAAACAGGTGAACATAGCTTCATGTTGTGCTCTGGATCTGGTTCTTGAACAGCTCTTTCATCTTCATTCAGATGTGGACCTTCCAGCTGTCTTTGAGATTCAACTATCTCATCATCATCAGGGTTAAGTGCTCTCACTTCAGCTTCAACATAAGGACTCTCCTACGTAGTTGGCTGATTCAGCTTATCAGCTAACTCATCATGCCTTATCCATTCACATTAGGTTCATCAAAACCCACATGGATAGACTCTTATGTGACCATAGTCCTCTTGTTTAGCACTCTATAGGCTTTACTCTCAGCTGAGTATCCCAAAAAGATACCTTCATCAGCTTTAGCATCAAAATCCTTGAAATTATCCTTGCCATTGTTGTGGATGAAGAACTTGCATCCAAATATCTTGAAATATCCATCATTTGGCTTTCTCCCTATCCAAATCTCATAGGGAGTCTTGGTCAATTGCCTGTTAATCATGCATCTATTCTGAGTATAGCATGTAGTATTTATGGCTTCAGCCCAAAATCTCTTAGGCAATCCGACTTGACTAACATTGTCCTTGCACTGACTTCCTTTAGAGTTATGTTTCTTCTTTCAGCTACTCCATTCTGTTGTGGAGTCCTTGCTACTGATAACCCATGAGCAATATCATTTTCAACACAATACTGAGTTATAATCCCGTTGACAAACTCAGTTCCTCTGTCAGATCTTATCTTTATAATGGTTTAACTCTTCTCATTTTGAACTCTTCTGATCAGCTGAGGTAACTTCTGCAGTATTTCCTTCTTTTTACACATGAAAATTGTCCATGTATATCTTGAATAATCATCCACCACCACTAAGGTGTATTTCTTTCCACTGATGCTAGCTGGTTCAACTGGACCAAATAAATCCATATGCAACAGATGCAATATCCTTGTTGAAGAAGGACTTGGTTTATCCTTGAATGATGATTTGATCTGCTTTGCCATCTGGCATGCATCACATGTACTTTTTTTGTTGTACACTGAGTTTGGCAATCCTTCTACAAGATGGCTCCTTGCAAGTTTGTTGATTGTCTTGAAATTCAGATGACTCAGCTTCTTATGCCCCAACCAACTTGATTCGTCTGTACTCCTTGCTAGCAGACATGTGCTTGGTGTACCGTAGACCAATCTACCACATACATATTCTTTTACCTTGTTCCTTGCAGCACTGTTTCATTTGATTCAGCATCTTTGATCTGGCATATTCCCATGTTGAATCCTACATTGTAGCCTTTGTCACAAAGTTGGCTGATGCTTAACAGGTTGAAGTTGAGGCCTTCAACATAAGCAACATCTGTGATTTTCAATCCATTTTTCTTGATAGATCTTGTGCCTTTGATCTCCCCTGGAGCTTCATTATCTCCAAATATAAATTTAACACCTCTAATTTTCTTGAATCTTGATAGGTTTTTCTTGTTTCTTGTCATATGTCTGGAACAGTCACTATCCATGTACCAGGTTCTTTGGCACTTAGCTGTTCCTTGAACCTGCAATCAAGGAAATCAGTTTTTAGGTACCCATGCTTGTCTAGGTCCTGGGGGGGTTAGTGATATAAGATGCTCCAACCAATATATAGCCAGTTGATCTAACTTTAAGAGGTTGTCATCTATCAGTACCATAATCATAATGCACATTAGCAAATTGCTTAGGGGTTTTAGGATCATACAGATGTCTCTCTTGTCTGTATGCTTGTGTGTGTGTTTTTAGCAATTGTTTTCTTGGGATAGTTATGAAATCTCTGAGTGTAGTGCTTGGGTGCATATGTGGGTTGATAGTAGTTCTTTTGCCTTGGGAATAACTTTTGCTGATGTTGAGGTCTTTGCCATTTTGGCTTCTATCCCATAGGTCTTTATTGATGTTTCACATTATTCCAATAATCTTGGTTTGGGTAGTTTCTACCATTCCCATCATATGTATTTCTTTGATGAAATTTTTGGGGCTTTTGGTAGCTCTGTTTGCTTCTTACAGAGTATTTTCTGTTAGGAGTCTGCTGAGTGACCTTTCTGAATTTCTTATAAGCAGTCCTTTCAGCATATTCTATTGGCTTCTTTCCCTTTCCTTAGTAACCAAGGCCAGTATGATTGTGATTGTGCTTTGGAGTAAATGTGGGTGCAGCATTTGGTGTTTTGGGTTTTTAGAATCTTTCATTGCTTGAAGATCCCTTTTCCAAAATCACTCTTAAAGTTTGACTATGCACAAAGAAATTAAATCTTATGCCTGTCTTGTCTCCACATTCTTTTTTACTCATAATAAGTTCATCCAATGATTTGGATGCTTTTGTAAATGAGGCAATCACATTTTTAAGATCTTTTTCCCTCTTTTCTGTAGCAGCTAACTCTGCTATGATCTTGGCATTTTCAGCCTTCAGCTTAGTGTTCTCATCAGCTATGTGACTAACAGTACTCAGCTCTTTAGTCAGCTGTGAGTTTTGGTTTTTAAGTTGGATGTTTTCCTCATTTAAAAGTATGTGAGAGGTTTTAATGTGCTCAAAATCTTTCATCATTTTGCCTAATGAATCATAAGATCTGTGGGTGGTGAAGTGTGTGTATCGCAGTCACTATCACCTGAATCAAAATGAGATCAGTTAGAATGTACCTCATCTTCTAGATCTTGCTAATCTTGTTCTTTGGCCATGAGGCAGATCAAAGCCTCTTCCTCTGTGTCACTTGAGTAGTCAGATTCAGTACTATCTGAGTCTGTTGCTTCTTTGCACTGGCTGGATCAGCAGTCTCAACAGCCAACATGGCTTTCTTCTTTTCCTGTCTTCTTTCCCTGAAGACTCTTCTTTCTTCTTCATTTCTATACTTGCTGACTGGTTGATAGGAACAGTCAATAGCAAAATGTCCTGGTTGTCTACAATTCCAACACAGGTTCTCAGCTCTCTGATCAGCTATGTCAGTCCTTTGATTTTCAGCTCTCTGATTTTCAGCTCTCTTAGGCGGCCTGTCCTCCCTTGCTTTGGAGGGTGATGAATGTCTTCTAGAGATTTCACCATTGTTCCTTTTATAATTCTTGTTAAATACTGACAATAAGTCTTGTCAAACAAAAATGTAGGTCCCAAGGTGTGTGGTGTAAGGTTTAGAAGGGGCGGTTGAATAAACCTTACCAAATTTTTGATTTTATTCCTTTTAAGATTGTTCAACATTGTTGACTCAAATCATATGTGTCATTCGGGGACAACTAAGTTGGCTATTCAGCTAAGTTACCCACTCAACAGACTCGATAGAGCTATTGATAGTATAACTCGACTGCTTAAGCCAAATACTCAACTTAGTTGATTTGGTTTTTAACAGCGGAAGACATAACACCCTTTGATTGATTTTAAAGCTTGTTTTTAACACTTGTTTTAGTACTTAGTTAATTATTAGTTAGATAGCAAATTTAACTAACAGCAGATATAAAGTAAATATGCAGGAATGTAAATGCTGAAAGTAAATTGACACAAGTAATTTTTATATTGGTTCGAAGATGGGGTGATTCTTCTGATCCACTCTTCTCCAACTCCTGGAGGAATCCACTAAGTAACAGATCAAGTTACAAAGCAGTGAACAATCTAGAGACAGCCTTGATCACACAGCTGGCTTCTCCTGCGACTCAGCTTCTTCACGAGGCAACTGCCTTTCTACTTTAGCTCATTTTCAAGTCATTGGATTTGATCACGAAGCCCTCCAACAAACATGAAACTTGGTTCGATCTTGAACCTTTCTACAATCCCTTAACTTGGAAAGTAGAACCCTTTTTTATCTTCAAATTGTTTTCTATTCAACTGATTGAAGTTGTCTCTCATTCGCAGCTTGTGTTGGATCGAGTTTCTTCGAGTTTTAGGCTTGAGGAATATCTTGATAACCTTTGATAATTTGCAGGTTAATTGCTTGAATATTGCTTAAAAGATCTGTGTCATTCGTAACCTTTTCTCAAATACTTCCTCAGTCTTTTATAGTGCACATTTGAAATTTGCCCGTTGAAGAGATAGGCTAGTTTCAAAATGTCACTTTGTGTTCGTTGGCTTCTCTTTTCTTGGTCTTCAGCACTTGTGATGTTGACCCTTCCTCGTATTAAATGGCATCACAGCCTTGCAGGTTCTGACACAAGATGCAGTCCTTCCCATTAGCTTATTCCTTTTGCATATTTCTGGGCCAAACACTTTAAGACCTGGCAACTTGAACGTATTACTATATCGAGTAATATCCTTGACTTCCTTCTAACGGATCTAAGTCAGTTGTCTTGACTTGACTATTGTCTTTACCCCAGGTGACTTGAGTCTGCTCCAATCATAAGATTGACTCAACTATCACTTCAACTGATAGACTTGGAATTCTTAGGTTGACTTGACTGACACTTCTCACAGTTGTTCCTCAGTTGACTCTCCTTCATTCGAGTCCTTGACTTCCTTCCTGGCCATACTCGGTGACACACAGAAGTCTTCATTCCGATCCATGATTGACTTCTTGTAATCTTGACTTAGCTGGCTTCACTCAGCTCTTCCAGTCCTATCTATTATAATACAGAATTACAAGGAAAATAAGGTGCCAACTTTCTAGTCTAAGTTTTACATGGTATCAGCAAAATCTAACAAATAAATTTCCTAACAAATAACCTTCCTTTGGGTCGATTATTGTTTGCATGGATAATCTAGTAATCATCACGTATTTATTACCACATGTATGTATATTATTTGACCAAGTAATGACCTTCCTTTGGGCCGATCATTATTTGCATGAATAACAGACATACACATCTTAATATCTCAAAATAAATAAATCTACACAATAGAGGTTACTTTGGTAACATATTGTTTCAATTTATTTATTTTAAAATATCAGACATAAAATATAATATAATCCCGATTTTGCCTCATATGTCTATCATCTGGCCAGATAATAACCTTTCTTTGGGTCGATTATTGTCCGCATAGATATAAACAAATTGCAAATATTTTTGCCTGAATCTAATATTTCAAAATAAATTTAGTAACATAGGTCACTTTGGCGACATGTTATTTCAATGTTTCTCGAAATATAAAGATAAGATTTGCTAACTAAATAAAAATAATATATCAGGATTATAACTAAATTTGAGACGTATTCTTAGAAATTAAATTTAAATCCAAATTAGATCTAAATCTAATTCAATCCTTATGGGTACGAATAAATTCATCCCAACTTTATGACCTAATAAAGTAAGCTCTAATCATAAGCCAAAAAGTCAATCCATATTTGAATTTAAAGCCTACAATACTAAATTAGGCCTCAATTCAACTTTATATGAACTTAAAACCCCAAGTGCTAGATTAGGCTTAAATCCAACTTTATATGAACTTGATTTCAAAATTAATCTTATTTGGATTTAAAGTCCCAAAGAAAACTAAATATAACTTTAAATCCAACTTTATTTAGATTTAATAACCCAAATAACCAAATTGGGTCATAAACTTAACTACATGTTAATTGAATTCAAATCAAATTCAATATCCAAAATTTTAAGCCATGAAATCAACCATGTAAATTTGAGTTCAAAATAAATTAAACTCAAAATTTAATTCCTTATTTTGATTAAAGCCTGAAAAACCAAATAGGCCTTAAAATCAAATTATTAAATATTTACTGGGGTTTATACAAATTTGGGTCAAATTCCGTACAGATTATATTTGAATAAAATTCAAAAATAATCTATACTTTATGGTGTAAATTAATTTACCTTAATAACCCAATACACTATGCCCAAATTTATAAATCCAAATTTTCTTAATAGGTATTAGTCCAAAAATCTAGCTATAATGGGATTTAGAAAAATAAGTCCTTCAACCTAAATTCATGCCCAATTAGAATCAAGCCTTCAAATTACATCTGAATTCCTTCAGGCCCGAATCAAAAGTGACCAAGAGAAGAATATCCACACAACTTCTCCTCCAACCACACAAGGATCAACCGCCGTCACCACAAGGGCCACCACCATTCAACTTTCTCATTTATGCCCATCGCCCCGGCTGCCTGTTAACTGCATGCCGCCGAAAAACAATGATTAGAGGCGTCTACTAGCAGCAACATCCACCAAAGACCGTCGCCCGCCAATGCCACACCACAACCACCGCCCAGATCTAGTTGATGTCGCTGCCGCAAATCCGGCATCACCAGTGATGAGGAAGAGAACGACGCATAACCACGAGAAACCAAATCGGTCATCTCGCATCTCGCCGTCGCCGCTGTCTTTCCTGACGGTGACTACGTTTGCTATCGGGAAATCTGAAATGACTTCCACCCTTTTTTTGAATTATTAGGAGGTGGTGACAGTGATTTGTGGTTGTAGCGGTTGGGCTTGACGGCTCATTGATATGAGGGGTTTGGCTTCAAAACCTAAATCCATAGTTATCTTATGCAGAATTGGCTAAATATAAATCCTTAAACCCATCATCCAAACATAAACCGAAGTATTATTCCAAAATATTCTGAATTTAACTTAAACATGCCAAAAGGATTGCCTGGAGAATAAGCTTTAAAAGTGAAGACCATCCTCGTTCCGCACCGCCGTAAGTTTATAACTTTGAACAACATATGTAAACTCGCTAATACAGCAGTAACTTAAATCTGAATTTGTGTTTGAACAAAATTCGACAACTTGCGAAATACCACCACGCAAATTACTTGGATATAATTCAGATTTCAAAGATTTTTCTTTTCCAAAAAACACTAAAATCTGAATATAATTATCAAGATAATACATATAATATTCTTGATAATTCAACATGATTTGCTCTGATACCATTTGTTAGAATTAATAGAATTAATTCATACCCCAGAATTATCACGTGAATTATTAAGAAACAAATATAAAAACTGAATCTAAGTCGGAAGCGTACCTTAAATTCATAGAGACAAATAGATACCTCAGATCCGTACAGGTGCGTGTGAATCCTTTATTGGGTTAACGTCTTCCACAGCCAAATCCTTTTGGTACTCCATTTGTCTCTCTCTAAGATGAGCAAGAGGAGAAGAGTGATTTGACTTGGGGACCATAACCTTAATGAGAGTTCTTTATATACTAGGTCAATTAAGAGCCCATCAATCCTAATTGATTAGTATTGGGTCTCTACACATTGCAAAGCCCATACCCATTAGATATCCCTAGAGCCTTATTAGATTAGACCACTTAATTGACTCTATAAATTAGATAGCCTATAATATAATTGTAATTACATATGTAAGTCCACATGGGAAATTAATAAAAATTCCAACAATTAGCTCATGGAGGAATTCATCAATTCAATTAAACAAGAGATAATAATCACAAACATCATCATGAAGCAATTAATACCAAAAGAAAATCAAATAGACAAATAAAGGTGGAGAAGAATTAGACTTTTTCAAGTTGCAAGGAGATCCCCAAAAGAAACCCTAAGTTAACGTGAAGAAGTGAGAAGAAGAAGAGAGAAAAAAATTCAAATCTTGTATCTAGCTTGAATGTGTCCAAATCTAAAGCCTAGACTCCCCTTATATAGCCCAGAGGCCCTAACAACTTGGAAGAGTCCAAATCCTAAAAGAAGTATACTAAAAATCAATAAAATCACTGATATATACGTTCATATTTTCTATCTTGAACGGTCCCCGAACGACATACTACTTCGTGAACAGCCAGGGGAACGGTCATCGAACGACATTCTACTTCAGGAACGGCCAGGCAACGGTCGTTCCCTTTATTTTTTCCAACACGAACGACTTCAACACGAATGGCATTCTTCTTAGGGAATGGACGTTCCCTTAATTTTTTCCAACATGAATGGTCGTTCGCCTAGTTTCTTCTTTATTCACTTCTCTTAGCCTACTCTTTGTTTCTTCTTTGTTCTACCTACACTATTCCACCAAAAAGAGGCATAACATATACAAAAATAGACTCAACAACAAAACACGCAAACACACAAGCAAAAACACGAAATATACTATGAAAAATATAGAAATGAAATTGAAATAACAACACAAAATACTAACAAAAACACACAAAACACGTCAAATAACAAAACAAAACATCAATATGTTGCAAAAGAAGAAGAAGTAAAAAGAGTAAGAACATAGAAATAAGATTGGAAAAAACAACCACATACATTAAAATTTTAAATTCATAGTATTATAACCATACTTGAACTTCTTCCTCAAATAATAAGATAAACATCAACATGCTACAAAGGAGAAAAAAAATAAGAACATAGAAAACAAGAATGGAAAAACAACAAACTTAAAATAAATTACAAAAGAAGCCAAAAACTCGTCAAGATAGTATAAATTGTGAAACCACAATTCGAATGAAAAAGCATATTAGAAAAAAGCAAAATCACAGATAAATCACAAATTAAAACCATGTATGTACATTCTTTCTAATTTGCTTCATAATTGTTTCTAAATGTTGTTTGATAAATGTTTTTATCATAATTTTGATGATTTTATTTTAAAGTGTTTTTACACCAAAACAATATTTATAAATATTGTCCAAATACTCCCGATTGTTTTAAAATATTTCTACTAATTTTTCGGAGTATTTCTCGAAGTTTATTTTCGACAAAAATTAGACAACACTTTCGTTTCGCGTTGGACCGGTCGCCCTATAGGGCAACCCGTGCCTGGAGATGTGTTTCGAAACAGAAAAATGCAACGGAAGAAAAATGGTGAGGTCGGAGGTGGCGTTGCCGGTCGCCCCCCTGGTCGCCCGTAAGCCCCGCGTCGGCCGCCATGCGTCTGTCGCCCTGCGTCGGCCGTGGCCCTGCGTCGACCGTCGCCCTGCGTCGACGATTATGGGAGTAAGTGTTTGAAACAGAACGCACTGGACTTGTTTTTTTAAGGTAGCTCGACCGGCTGGGCACAGGGTCAACCGATCGGCCCCCCCGTCGACCGGTCGCCCTGTGTAAAATTGTGTTCTTATTTTCTAACATCTATTTCTACGCGACCGGTCGCTCTAAGGTTTTGACAGCAAATTCTGACCGTTGTGCAGCAAACCAACTTTCCTTAAATTGTGGGATTAATTTCTAACAGCTATATTCTTGATTTTAATTGTATTTTTCTGTAGATTTTCAACCCCCAAGAGGATCCTATACATGTTGGGAAATTAATTTTTAGATTTTGATGAATGCCATGTAAAACTTAGAATAGAAAGTTGGCACCCCATTTTCCTTGTAATTTGCATTGTAATAAATAAAATGGTCGAGCTAAGTTAAGTCGACTATGCTGAACATGCAAGAAGTCAATGGAGACTTGAAGGAAGACTCATTTGTGAGGCGATTGTAGTGTAGCAAGGAAGAAAAAAAGAACTCGATGAAGATGCGGTGAGATCGGTGAGTAAAGTGTCGATCAAGTCAACTCAAGATAGCCAAGTCTCAAGTTGATGTGACGGATGAGTCATCCAATGATTGGAAGTCGACTTAAGTCATCCGGGGAAATCAAGGAAATGCGGTCAAGTCGAGACAATCGAAAGAGATTTGTTGCACAGAAGTCAAGAAAATTACTTAAACAAGTAATACTCTCATACTGCCTTTCTTAAAGTGCTCAGTCCCAGAAGCGTGCAAAAGGAATAAACCAATGGGAAGCACTGCACCTGTGTCAGAACTCTGGAAAGCTGCAGACTCATTCAATACGAGGAAATATCAATTCCAAGGACTGCAACAAGACAAGCCAACGACCACAAGTGTCTTTTGAAAATTAACCTATCTCTTCAACGGGCAAATTTTCAAAAGAACACTATAAAAGGCTGAGGAATCACCTTGAGAAAAGGTAACCTTGATTACCTTAGAAAACCATTACAAGCAAGAAAGCAATATATGTAACCTGAAATATTCTCAAGTCATTTAAGCTCAATCCCCAAGCCTACATTAAGAAGGAAATCAATACAACACTCACCTGTGAAGGAAAGACGACTTCAATCAGTTGAAGAGGAAACATTTGAAATATCAAGGGGTCTACATTCCACAAAGGATTGTAGAAAGGTTCAAGGTTTAACCAGTCTCAAGTTTTTGGAGGGCTTCGTGATCAAATCCAAGAAGCTTGAGCAAGTGGGTGTAGTAGCATGGCAATTGCCCTGTGAAGAAGCCGAGTCGCACGAGAAGCTTGATTGTGTGACCAAGGCATCTCGGCATCGAGTCCCAAAGGATCAAGTCATTTTGTGTGATCAAGACTTGCATCCGGACCGATAACCACTTTGTACATTGATCAATACTTAGTGGATTCCTCCAGGAGTTGGAGAAGAGAGGAGTAGAAGAATTACCCCATCTTGAACCTCTATAAAAATTTATCGTGTCATTTACATTTCAAAGACTTTAATTATCGCATATTATTTTGATATCTCACGATAAATTTGTTGTCCATCCTCGATAATTGACAAAGTGATATAATCAAGTATTAAAACAAACTTAAACCAAAATTCAAGGGTGTTAAGTCTTCCATGAAAACATATCACGAGTCGAGTTAAGTTTTAGTCAAAACAATTTGAGTTATTCTATCAACGGCTCAGTGAGTCGTTGAGTGGCTAACTTTGTTGATCAACTAACTTAGCTGTCCATCAAGGACTTAGCTGTGAAGTATTAACTCTGAACGTCTTAAAAGGACTAAATCGAATAGTTGGTAAGGTTTATTCAACCCCCCCCTTCTAAACCTTACACTCACACCCCTTGGACCTACAAGTGGTATCGGAGCGGTTGGTTCATTGAGCCTTCCGCAGTTCTTCGAACTAGATCTCCAATCTTTCGAGTTTGCTTTAGCACTTGATCTTTCAAAACTCTTTTATTCAGCAAAGTTATTATCATGGAAGCAAATTTGACACGCATCCCTATGTTCACAATTGAGGAATTTGATGATTGGAAAATTCGTATGCAGGCTCATCTATCAAGCATTACACGATGAAATGTGGATAGTAATAGAAGATGGGCCATCGCAAATTTTAAAAGTGAACACAACTGCAAGCAAGGAGGCTGCTGCAGCTTGAAGGAGAAGAGGATGTTGCTCCCGGACCGGCTATGGTTGAAAAACCAAGAATTTGAATGGACAAATGATGACAGAAAAAGATACAACTTGGACAACGTGGCCAAGGACATTTTTACAAAACTCGGACAAAGCCATGTTCAACAAAGTCAAATCATGCAAGATCGCAAAAGAAATCGGGATAAGCTAACCCCGATTTGTGAAGCCTCCGAGCAAATCAAGGAAAATAAACTATCTGTTGCTGTACAAAAATTTGAAAACTTTAAGATGCTTGCAGGAGAAACCTTGGATCAACTGGATGCTCGGTTCACAGAAATTACCAATGAGCTGTCTGCACTTGGAAAAGATTACACAGAAGAAAATGTGTATGAAGATTCTAAGAAGTCTCGGTGAATGGGAAATGAAAGTCATGGCCCCGAGACACTCCATGGACCTATCAAAAACATCCAACCATGAGCTATTCTCAGATCTCAAAGCCTACGAATTTGAGCTGAGAAGAAAAGAACTAGAAGAGATAGATGTGCCCAAAACAGCTGCTCTAATAGCTAAGGATGGTAAATGAGCTGAGGTCAAAGAAGTCATTGATCAAGAGGAGATTGCCCTGATGGTTAAAAGGTTTAACAAATTCTTCAACAAGAATTACAAAAGAGGCAAAAGTGAATCCTCCAGAAGACACTCAGCTCCCTCCAAGTCAAGGGAAGATAGGCCACCTAAAAGAACAGAGTGTCAAAAGGTTGAGTATCAAAGAGCTGACAATCCAAGGATGGAAAGAACTGATCAAAAAATTGAGAGTCTATGCTGGAACTGTAGGCAACCCGGTCACTATGCCATTGATTGCCCATATCCTGTAGTGAAAAAATACAGGAATGAATAGGAAAGAAAAGTCTTCAGAGAAAGAAGACAAGAAAAGAAAAAGGCAATGTTAGCTACAGAGAGATGGCCGAGACAACCCAAGTCAAAAGACACGGCAGACTCGGAGAGTAGTGAAGCTGACTACTCAAGTGACTCGAAGAAGAAGCCTTGATCTGTCTAATGGCCAATGAACAAGACCATCCTGACCAAGAAGATGAGGTACACTCTAACTCATCACACTCAGACACTAGTGATAGTGATTGTGACACACACACACCTCATCACCCACTAATCTTTATGATTCATTAGGCAAAATGGTGAAAGACTTTGAACACATTAAATCCTCACACACACTACTAAATGAGGAAAACAGCCTACTCAAAAGCCAAAACTCACAGCTGACTAAGGAGATGAGTATTCTAATTCACATAGCTGATGAGAATAAAGAGCTAAAAGCTAAAAATGCTAAGTTAATAGCAGAGATAGCTGCCACGAGAAAAAGAGGAAAATGACCTCAAAAATGTGATTGCCTCATTCACTAAGGCATCGAAATCTTTGGATGATCTTATTATGAGCCAAAGAGAATGTGGAGATAAGACAGGCTTATGATTTAACTCCTCTATGCTAAGTCAAGCTCCCAAAGTGATTTTGAAAAAAGGATCTTCAAGCAATGAAGCATCTCAAAAATCCAAAACTCCAAATGGTGCACACACATTCATTCCAAAGCACAATCACAACTAGACTGGCCTTGGTTATAAAGGAAAAAAAAAAACGACCGAGTTGAGTATCTTTGAGAGGACAGTGAGAAGAAATCCGGTAGAGTTCCTCAAAGCAAACTCCAAATAGGAAGTACTCTGTAAAGAAGAAACAGAGCTACCAAAAGCCCCAGAAATTCTATAAAAAGAACACATATTATGGGAATGGTAGAAATTATCCAAGCCAAGCTGATTGGAATAATGTGAACTATCAGCAAAGACCTATGGAATACATGCCTAGATGGCAAAGGCCTAGAACTCAGCAAAGGCCATTCCAAAGGCAAAAGAGCTATCCTCGGCACACATATGCACCCAAACACTACACAGAGAGGTATCACAACTACCCAAGGAAGGCAATTGCTAAAACACATACACAGGCATACAGACAAAAGAGACAACTGTATGAACCTAAAACCCCCAAGCAATTTGCCAAAGTTAATTATGATTATGGCACTGATAGATGGCAACCTCTTAAAGTCAAATCATTTGGCTATAGGTTGGTTGGATCATCTTACAATACTAACCCCTCAGGACCCAGACAAGTATGGGTACCTAAAACCTAATTTCCTTGATTGCAGGTTCAAGGAGCAGCTGAGTGCCAAGGAACCTGGTACATGGATAGTGGTTGTTCCAGACACATGACAGGAAACAACAAAAATCTATCAAAATTCAAGGAAGTTAGAGGTGCAAAAGTTATATTTGGAGGGAATGAAGCTCCAGGAGAAATAAGAGGCATTGGATCCATCAAGAAAAATGGATTAGAAATTACAGATGTTGCATATGTTGAAGGCCTCAATTTCAACTTACTAAGCATAAGTCAACTCTGTGACAAGGGCTATAATGTTGGATTCAATATGGGAGTGTGCCAAATCAAAAACACTGAATCTAATGAAGTAGTGCTACAAGGATGCAGACAAAAGAACATGTATGTGGTGGATTGGTCAACTACAACACCAAGCACTTGTCTACTAGCAAAGAGCACAGCTGAATCAAGTTGGTTGTGGCACAAGAAGTCGAGTCACCCGAATTTCAAAAATGTTAACAAACTTGCAAGAAGTAATCTTGTAGAAGGACTTCGGACTCAATATACAAGAAGGAGAGTGTATGTGATGCATGCGGATGGGAAAGCGAGATCAAATCATCATTCAAAGAAAAGACATGTCCATCTTCAACAAGAATATTACACTGTTACATATGGATCTATTTGGTCCAGTTGAACCAGCTAGCATAAGCGGAAAGAAATACACCTTGGTGGTAGTAGATGATTACTCAAGATATACATGGACAATTTTCATGTGTAGGAAGAAAGAAACCTTGCAGAAGCTACCACAGCTGATGAAAAGAATTCAAAATGAGAAGAGTCAAACCATTATCAAGATTAGATCGACAGAGGAACCGAGTTTGTCAATGGAATAATAACTCGATATTGTATTGAAAATGGTATTGTTCATGAACTATCAGTAGCAAGGACTCCACATGTGAGAATGGAGTTGCGAGAAAGAAGAAGCAGAACTCTCAAAGAAGCAGCAAGGACCATGTTAGTCAAGCAGGTCGCTAAGAGATTTTTGGGTCAAGCAATAAACACAACATGCTATACTCAAATAGATGCATGATAAAAGACGGTGACAAAGACTCCTATGAGATTTGGACAGGGAGAAAGCCAAATGTTGCATATTTTTAAAATATTTGGATTCAAATGCTTCATTCATAACTTGATGGCAAAGATAATTTAAAGGCCTTTGATGCTAAAGCTGATGAAGGTATCTTCTTAGGATACTCAACTGAAAGCAAAGCCTACAGAGTGCTCAACAAGAGGACAATGGTTACGAGAAGAGTCTATTCATGTGGTGTTTGATGAACCCAACGTAAATTGAGAAGACAATGAAGAGTCGGTGATAAGTTCGAATCACCCAACCATGCGAAGAGTCCCTATGTTGAAGTCAATTTGGAATTATAAACCCGGATGAAGATGAGATAGCCGAGTCTCAAAGACAATTTGGGAAATATGCAGCTAAGTGATGATGAGAGAGCTGATCAAAATAACAAACCGCAAGACGATGAATCTAGCTAACTTACTCCAACTCGATGTAAGGTGGCCGAGAGACCATCCACCGTAACTAATCATTGGAGATGTAAGAGAAGGTGTGAAAACCAGATCCAGAACTCAACAAGAAGCAATGTTCACTTGTTTTATCTCACAAATAGAGCCAAAAGATGTGTCACAAGCATTGGATGACACACATTAGATTCAAGCCATGCAAGAAGAGCTGAATCAGTTTGAAAGGAACAAAGTGTGGGAATTGGTTCAAAGACCTACCCATCAAAATGTTATTGGCAGTAAATGGGTGTTCAGAAACAAGATGAATGAGGAAGGTCCTGTGGTAAGAAACAAAGCAAGATTGGTAGCCAAAGGGTATTGCCAAGAAGAAGGAATAGATTTTGATGAAACTTTTGCTCCTGTGGCAAGATTGGAAGCCATAAGGATGTTTCTTGCCTATGCTGCTCACAAGAACTTCATTGTATATCAAATGGATGTAAAGAGTGCATTCCTTAATGGGTTGTTGGAGGAAGAAGTGTATGTTGAACAACCTCCAGGATTTGAGCAGAAGACTCTTGGAGATAAAGTATACAAACTCAAGAAAGCTTTATATGGATTGAAACAGGCACCAAGAGCATGGTATGATACATTATCACAATTCCCGATCGAGAACGGATTCACAAAAGGCAAAGTGGATAGAACACTCTTCAGAATTCAAGATGGGAAGAGTATACTGCTTGTTCAAATATATGTGGTTGATATCATCTTTGGATCCACAAACAAGGAGCTATGTGATAAATTCTCAAATCTCATGCAAAGCAAATTTGAAATGAGCATGATGGGAGAGCTGACATTTTTCCTTGGACTCCAAGTAAAACAGCTGAAGGATGGAACCTTCATAAGTCAGACAAAATACACCAGAGATTTAATAAAGAAATTTGGTATGGAAGAGAAGTCTTATGTGAAAATACCAATGAATACATCAGTCAAAATGGATATGGATACAGATGGCAAGCCTGTGGATCAAACAAGATACATGAGCACTTATTGGATCATTGTTCTATCTCACAAGGGCCGGACATCACCTTTGCTATAGGTGTATGTGCAAGATTTCAATCGCTCCAAAAGAAAGTCACATGATCGCTGCCAAGAGAATCTTGAGATATTTGAAAGGAAGCTAAGAAGTTGACTTATGGTATCCGAAGGAAGGTGGATTCAAGCTAATTGGTTACTCGGACTCGACTATCTTTGGATGTAGAGTTGATGAGAAAAAAGTACCTCGGTACATGTCAAATGCTTGAAATAGGCTAATTTCCTGGTTTAGCAAGAAGCAAAATTCAATAGCCACCTCCCACGGTGAACGAGAATACATAGTTGCGGAGTTTGTTGCCCAAGTCTTATGGATGAGACAAAGAAATGGTGAGAGACTATGAAGTTGAAGAAAAGAAAATTCCAATTATGTGTGATAACACAAGTGCAATTGCAATCACTCAAAATCCTGTGTTGCATTCAAGAACAAAGCACATTGATGTCAGATATCACTTCATAAGAGATCATGTTGAAAAAAGGACATCACCTTGGAATATATCTCAACCGATAAGAATTAATGATATATTCACAAAACCATTATGTGAATCAAGATTTGAAGAACTCAAGCATGAATTAGGGTTAATTGAGCTGAGTTGACACTCAGAAGACTCAAAGAAAAGAGATGGAACATGAAAAGATGAAAAAGAGTTGAACTCTTGAATAAGCTAAGTGAATCAACCGTATCGGAGAATCAGCTGCATCGAGTTAGCTGACAGTTGAGTGCCTATGTGCAAAAAGAGAAGAGTTAAATCAGTTAAGGAGTAAGCTAAAACATTTATGAGAAAAGTGACAAAAACGCAGTTGTTTTTACTAAGCGGGAATGTTTTTAAGAATGACGTCGCATAATTATGACGTGTCTGATCCAAAAGTCGCATACCAAGCTTATGATTGGATATAAATGTTGCCGCATTAAATACGAGAAATTAAATGTTAATCGGCGTGCAAAATCTGAGCCGTTGATCTTGATCAAATTTCAAAAACCACCCGCACGTCCTTTCATAACCCATACATATACCATTTCGTCCGATTTTCTCTCACTTTACCAAAACTGTTCATCTCTCTCAAGAGCAAAGAAAGCTTCAAAACCCTACAAATCTTCAAAGCTTATTTTCAAAGTTTCATTTGGTAAATCTTGAGAAATGGCATCTCGCATTTACTTCGTCAAGTTGGGAAAGCAAATCCACACGGGATCTCTTGTGGATTTGAAGGCATGATCAAACAAGGGTCGACGAAACTCTTGTGAAGAAAATAGAAGAGAAGTTGGAGAAATCGGGGATCGAAACCCTTTTTGTCGATGGAGTTTGAGGATGACCTACGTGGAGGAGGTCGCACGATCTATGTGAACGCTTTGAAGTTCACGATGAGGGCATCAAGTCCTCTGCTCACGGGAAAGATTTCACCATCATCGCCAAGGATCCGCGAGAACACTATTCGTTGCGGCGGAAGGAGTCTTAGGAGATTTATGAAGCGATGTTAACCTGGCCGCTTTGCATGGAAGGAAGTAGCCAAACCCGATCGTCCGCAAAGGTTGTCTACGGTGATAAGAAGCTACCGAAGGAGGATTACCACAAGTTGTTAGACATTGTTGCCAAATGCATAGATATCAAGTTTGGAAGCTTTAATCGGTGTCCAAAACCAAGTTGAGCGTGATGGTCTGCGATCATGGAAGAGAAGAAGGTGAACTGGTCGAGTTTGTATACGCAGACTCGCGAGAATATTGGGAATAAATCCTTCAAGGAGGATGGTTCGTTTGGAGATCTTTGGGATATGGCCTGGTGATTGGCGGATGATGGAAGTGAAGGAGTCCTCTTCGACATGGAAAGGTGTTCCATGTAAACAAGAAAATGTTCGATCGAACCTTTTTCGGGAGCACGAGAAGAGAGCGTACGCCAAGAGGGCGATACGAGTGAGGAGAATCGGTTGGCCCTCAAGAAACAGCTTGATTGTCTCCTCGTCTCCCGAAAAAGATCGCCCCTACAACAAAGAAAGAAGACCGCGCCCCTACAAAGAAAGAAAATGAAATCCGCTCGCCCCTAAGCGCGAGTCACCCGCCCTGCGGCCGCGATGGAGAAGAAATCCCAAATGCCTTCTCTAGTTATTAAGAAAAGGAGGATCGATAAGCCGAGAAGGCCGCCTCCTCGAGAAAAAGACAATAGCATCGGCCCCCCGCCGCCCCAGGACTCGGAGAAAAGCGCATCCGAACCATAAATTCCTCTCGGTAAGGACCAAAAGGAGAAGACTCTTCAAGCGGTCAGAGCTTGAGAAAACAACTGAGTCTGCCACTCAGCTAGAGCAGATCGCGGAAACAACTGGAGAAGTAGAGTCTCCAGAGATTATTGATGCAACTGCCAAGTCTGCCTGGGAATTAAGCCGATCGCCAGAGGCAAGTCGAAGACCAGATGGGACAGACATTGAAGAACAAGGAGCGGTGAGACAACAGACTCTCCTGCCGACAGACTATATCTCCACCGTCCCGATGTTCTTTGAAGGAGTTGAGCAGCAGAGTATGTTGCCTTCTATATCTCCACCTATCTCCACCATATCTAGACATCCAAAATCGTCTGCGAGAATGGAGGAAGTGGAAGTTTAGAGTCGATCCGGGAACAGTTCCAAAGACCGGAGTTTATTGAAGAAGAAGAAGCGTTGAATTTTCTCGAATTGACCACTGTGGTCCAAGATCGGATGAAGAAAATCGCATGAGATATCTTGCAGATCTTCAAAGACAAGGAGAAGCAGAGATCGCGAGGAAGTCAAGCTCGTGAGAAGGCCAAAGCATTTGTCCCCATCGAAACCATCGATCATACACATCCTCATCTTGACATCCTCTCGAGAGTGATGAGGATCTCGGGCCCTTCGCCGCTCTGAAGAATTGGAAATGCAGCAAGCCATGCGGGAATCTAGGGTCCTACATGAGCAACGGTTAATGGAAGGACCAGGGAATCTTCCAAATCACAGTTGGAGATTGATCCCTATGGGAGTGGTGCGGCAATTGCAACCGTTGTTGTTGCCACCACTTACCCCGCTCACGATGAAGGCATTAAGGGAATTGGTGATGAAAGCGGGAATGTGGGGACCCCAATCGAGCCAACCCCGATGAAGGTGTCTTACCACCGCCCCAACGGAAGTAACACTCAAAGGGAACAAAGGGAGTCCGAGACGAGTGACCCCATTCCTAGTCACCGGTGGTGTGCCTGAGGGGGAAACTCCTCCACCTGCAGCAAGGACGGAGGATCTTTGCGGTGACTCCACAACAAATCTTGCGGGTGAAGTGGAGAAGGAAAAACAAATGGATACAAGACAAGTTGTCGAAGAAGAGGCAGTTGAAGGTTGAGACTGTCGGTCACCAAGTGCCAACCGCTTTGAAGGCCAATGATGTTCTTGATGCGATCGGGGCAAAGGATGGATATGCCCGGGAGTTAACACTGGCGATGAAAGTGCAATCCATGGAGTTGAGACTCCAATGGATGCCACCTCTGAAGACCCTAGGCGAGTTGAATCAGCCGAAGGGATTGTCCAAGGCCCTCATTGCAGTTGAGATTGCGGGGAGGTAGTGAAGGCCAATGGGAGGTTGAGACTTCCGGGGTAAAAGACGGAAGAACGAGAACATCCCTCCGCTATCATTGATCCATCTGAAAAGGAGATAAGTGCTCTTCACGATTCCCAAGACAATCCTGATGTAACCTTTCTGGGATCTGAAGGTGAAGACGAAGCTGAGTCATCCCCCATTGCCGATCCAAAAGACTCACTGAGGATGTTCTCACAAGCACGAGTAAGTCCGATCTAAAGGCTACTCGCCAAACCTTCAACTTTGATGATGAGCCACCCATGCAAGTCTCATCATCGTCCGATGATGCTACTGATACGGCCGAGGACCAGTCAACTCATATGGGAAAATCAGCTGAGACCGATTGAAGTTAAGTTAAGAACTGAGTGAGCTCGGCCATTTGGGTCAACTCCACAACAGACCACAGCTAAAACAGAGTCAACTGCACAGGCTCCCCAAGCTGTAGCAGAATCGACTCCACCAGGCACATCACGGGCACAAGTTACCATTGAGCAGATTACCGTTGCCCGTGATGATCCGTTTGAAGAATCGTTCCCTTTTTCTCTGGAGCTACCTGACCTTCTTGAAGAATCAGCTAGAGATCAAGAACGTTTCCATAAACCTGATCCCGTTATTCCAACAGATACCATCGCCCCAAAGCAGACTTTGACTTTGACTTTTATTGCAGCCGCCACCGAGACAAAAGTGGAGTGAGGTTCGAGAAGTTTTCAAGGCCATATTTGCAGAGATATAGAAGATGGAGAGGCACTAGGCCTCACTGGACATGAGACTGGATAACCGAGACGCTAATCTTACTGCCGATCTGCGAGGAATAATTGTCAGGATCCGGGAATGGTGGCAACAACAATCAGACAATGCGCGTAGAACAAGTTCGATACTTTAGAACATTGTTCAATAAATTGCTAGTCGGCGGTCCGAGAATGTTGATATGAAGAGAAGAATGCAAGAAAATATCGATCGAATGCATGAATCTCACAACACGAGAGATGCAATTAACAAAGTGCTATGCGTGAATTTCATAAGAAAGAGCGAAAACGCGCGAGAGGAGAACATGGAGAAGAAATTCACCTTCTCATGGTTGAAATGAAGGCGGTGGCGGTGAATCCAATGCCACCCGCTCCGATCAAATTCCGTGGAAAAAGATACTCCACGCAAGACAGAAAGATACATTCAAGCACAACTCGGCTATCACCGCTTAGACTTCATGATTGATGGCTTGTTTCGGGGTTCTCTCTCCTTTGATGATGCCAAAAAGGGGGAAGATGAATACCTAAAGGCGTTGAAAGGTTAAGAAGGCCGAGAAAAAGGACGCACTTTGAAGGAGAAGACAATCGAACAAGCGAGAAGAGAGAAGAAGGGAAAATCTGTTGAGGGGGAAGGTTCAAAAGATATGACCCGATGATTGCTAAAACCCCCAACAAGGACTTGTCACACCGGTGATATCATCGATAAATTGGCAAACTCCCGATGACTCGCCGCTCCAACACTGCAGTACCCATGGCCGGTGGCGAAAAATAGTAGAAGCGAGGGATGAAGGAGGTGGAAGGAAAGATGGATGCCCGAGTGATGGATATACTAAAATAATATGGAGGCATTTCCGGGGCAAGAAGAAACACGCGATGCCATTTCGGACGTCGGGGGAACCGAGCCAAGATCTCGTTGATGAATTCAAGACGCGCATCAGGGTTACTTGTCAGAATACGTCCATGGCCCAAGCCGGGATTTGTATTGGGAAAAAGGCCTCAAGCTATGTGAAGAAGGCGACAGGAAAAGATACTCATGGCATCGCTCTGCTTTGGTCACTCACCGGGAAAAAGAAGGCCCCAAGATAATACACGCCAGAGAGGAAAAGAGGAAGAAAGTGGAGGAGGAGAGGTTTTGAGACCTAGACCTCTGCACAAAAACATTAAATATATAGATCCAGGTAAGAAAGGAGGGATCTATTGGGCTGGGTTCGATGAAGTAGCCAACCCTGCAAGTGGCCAAGAACAATGTTGAGTATGTAAAGAGAATCGAAGAAGAAAATAGAAGACAAACTCACTTATATTATTGTTAGTTTTGTGGGAAGAGAGACAAGAAAGGAAAAGAAAAGATGAAGTTGCCAAAAAGGCTTATGAGAAAAAAAAAGAAGGAAAGAAGAGAAGAAAAGAAAAAGGTCAAGATGACAGAGCCAAGAAGAAGAAATAAGGAGGTTGGTTTTGAAAAGGAGATGAAGTGTTTTTGTCCACCCCTTCATGTATTTTACTATGTAAATGCATTTGTATGTAAGTCTTCTGTACATTGAATAAAATTGTATAATTTCTACACTTACGTAGATATAGAATAGCATGATTACCTTAAGCTCTAATTAAGCTCTGATACACCTTGTAAACAGATGTATAAAGAACTAGAATGTTATTATGCATTTTTTATCAATAATAAAAGATTGATTCTACGCATACATTCTAAGTCGTGATTCTACATTGTTTGTACGTATCTTTGCTATTTAATTGTTGAATGCATGTTTTAAGTTTTGGCATCATCAAAAAGGGGGAAATTGTTGCGAAATTAATTTTTAGATTTTGATGAATGCCATGTAAAACTTAGAATAGAAAGTTGGCACCCCATTTTCCTTGTAATTTGCATTGTAATAGATAGGGCTGGTCGAGCTGAGTTAAGTCAGCTATGCCTGAACATGCAAGAAGTCAATTGGAGACTAGAAGGAAGACTCATTTGTGAGGGCATTTTATAATGAGTGTAGCAAGGAAGAAAAAGACAGAACTCGATCAAGATGCAGCGGAGATGAGATGCGGTGAGTAAAGTGTCAGTCAAGTCAACACAAGATAGTCAAGTCTCAAGTTAATGTGACAGATGAGTCATCCAATGATTGGAAGCTGACTCGAAGTCATCTAGGGAAATCAAGGAAATGCAGTCAAGTCGAGACAACTGAAAGAGATCCGTTGTAGTAATCCTTACGCCCAACACATATAAGTCAAGAAAATTACTTAAACAAGTAATACTCCCATATCTTGTCTTTCTTAAAGTGTCAATCCCGAAGCGTGCAAAAGGAATAAACCAATGGGAAGCACTGCACCTATGTCAGAACTCTGAAAAGCTGAAGACTCATTCAATACGAGGAAATGTCAATTCCAAGGACTGCAACAAGACAAGCCAACGACCACAAGTGTCTTTTGAAAATTAACCTATCTCTTCAACGGGCAAATTTTCAAAAGAACACTATAAAAGGTTGAGGAATCACCTTGAGAAAAGGTAACATTGATTACCTGAGAAAACCATTACAAGCAAGAAGCAATATCTGTAACCTGAAATATTCTCAAGTCATTTAAGCTCAATCCTCAAGCCTACATTACGAAGAAAATCAATCCAACACTCACCTGTGAAGGAAAGATGACTTCAATCAGTTGAAGAGGAAACATTTGAAGAATCAAGGGGTCTACATTCCACAAAGGATTGTAGAAAGTTTCAAGGTCGAACCAGTCTCAAGTTTTTGGAGGGCTTCGTGATCAAATCCAAGAAGCTTGAGCAAGTGGGCTGTAGTAGCAAGGTAGTCAATTGTGAAGAAGCCGAGTCGTTCACGAGAAATTTTTTCTATGTGACCAAGGTATCTCCAGATCGAGTCCCAAAGGATCAAGTCAGATGTTTGTGTGATCAAGATTTTTTTTTTATTTGCATCTTTCTGGATCACGATAACCACTTTGTACATTGATTAATACTTAGTGGATTCCTCCAGGAGTTGGAGAAGAGAGAAGTATAAGAATTACCCCATCTTCGAACCTCTATAAAAATTTATCGTGTCATTTACATTTCAAAGACTTTAATTATCGAATGCATATTATTTTGATATATATTTTGATAAATTTGTTGTCCATCGATAATTAACAAAGTGCTATAATCAAGTATTAAAACAAACTTAAACCAAAATTCAACTTGGTGTTAAGTCTTCCAATTGAAAACATATCACATGTCGAGTTAAGTTTTAGTCAAAAAAAATTGAAAAAAAAAGAGTTATTCTATCAAGGAAAAAACGGACCAATCAGGTCCGAAAGTGTTGTTGCTTTGCTAACTCTGTTTGATCAACTAACTTAGCTGTCCATCAAGGACTTAGCTGTGAAGTATTAACTCTGAACGTCTTAAAAGGACTAACTCGAAAAGTTGGTAAGGTTTATTCACCCCCCCTTCTAAACCTTACGCTCACACCCCTTGGGACCTACAATACATGATCAATCATCTCCTATAAATAGAGGAAGTTTTGGATCAACAAAAACGAAAAATTGAGATACAACACAACAAGATACATTCAAGCAGACACATTGGCTCTTCATTGTTATTATTCTTGTTGTAATTTGCCTAGCTTATCACTTTCACATCTTGAGGTCTAGGCTTTATTTATTGATTACACTTGCACTCAAATTGTATCATTCATTATTGAGTTGTAATCGTGATTTTGGTCATCATTCAACACAAGACATCCTTGTGAGTATTTTTGTGGAAAGAATACACTTGGGTGATCTAGGTGATAGGTGCAAGAAGATTGTGGTGATCTTCTTATTGGAGAGTGTGGTGCTCTTCGAGGTGTTGAAGAATTTGGTATTCTTCAAGTCGGAAGATTGTGGTAATCTTCACAAGGTGCCGTTGAAGATTGTGGTAATCTTCAATTGAGATTGTGGTAATCTCAAAAGAGGTGTTGTAAGGTGTTGTTGTATTAATTGTGGTAATTAATAAAATCTTTTTTTTTTTGAAATCCATCCCGGAGATACAGGGGTGGTAGAGGATTAGGCTCTAGGTGGGTTGAACCTCTATAAATCGACGCGTGTTATTTACTTCCCGCACCTTTACTATTGTTTTGGCTTGTTTGTTTCGAAAAAGAGGGCATAATCGATAAATTGGAGATAATCTATTCACCCCTCTAGATTATCGTAGCGCTTGACTTAAAATGGTATCGAGCCAAACTCAATTGGCAAGCTGCGTTCCACATCGCGAGTAAAGAGGAACGATCATCGGCTACGAATGAAGTCTACCTTACCGGCGCCTCCACCACCAAGCCACCACTATTTGATTCCAAAAATTATACATTTTGGAAAGAAAGAATGGAATGCTATCTACAAGGTTGCGGGTTCGATATTTGGAACACGGTCATTAATGGAGAATCTATTCCCATGAAAGATACACCTCACACCTCCAAAGTCCTCAAGGAGCTCAATGATGAAGAGAAGAAAATCATCTCCTTAAATGGTAAAACTCTTAATATTTTGTATTGTTCACTTACCACTTTGGAATTTGATCATATTATAGGAATTTGATCGGCACATGAAGTATGACAAAAATTAGAAGCCATCTATGAAGTATATGCAAATGAAAGGAGCAACTCAAAAGCATCTACTTCTCAAATGGATACAAAATCAAATCCAAGGAACAAGCCTCTTACAACTTCCAACTATGAAGAAGTTGAACAATGCCTCATGGGCATCGAAGAAAACAAGGTACGCGCTAAACCGTCTACTTCCTATGACAATGAATTGCAAAATGATTATAGTGATTTGCTCAATGATTATGATGAACTTCAAAATGAATTCCAAAGCTTGCTTGTTAAATACAAAAATTTGAAAAAGGAATTCAATATTTTGAAAAATGATAAGGATAGTCTATTTACTTCCTATGAATCACTATCATGTGCTCACACCACCACTCTTGATAAGGTTAGAAACCTTGAAAAAGAAAATAGTACTCTTGTTGATAATATTGATTGTGTGAAAAAGGATTTATTAAAATACAACTTGAGTACCAATAAAATGACCAAAATTGTTGATGTTTATAATTGTGATAATTTGAAACTAGAACTTGATCATAAGCCTAATGTTGTCAATCATATGAAAATGAATCAAGTCTCTATACATGTTGGTCATTATGCTCCTAGAATTATTACTTGTTTTAATTGTAGTAAAAAGGGTCACATGGCTAATACTTGTCGGGCTAGAAATAGCTCTAATTATTATTGGAGACCTAAAAGTCTCAAAGCTAATCCCAAAGGACCCAAACACTTGAGGGTACCACAAAACAATGTCGTATTAGGTACCCGGCGGAATAATAATCAAAGAAAATTCATACCGCCAAGAAGACATCAAATGACTGTCTCATTTGATCAAAGGAGAAGACATCACCGCAATGAATCTCCAAAAGAAAGACACCATCCACAATGGGAATGACACAATCCTTGGAAATAGAGCAATTGGAGAAGCTATCATCAACAAGATAAGTTTCAAAAGAGAAGATATCATCAACAATGGGAAAGACACAACCCATGGAAATGTCGTAATTGGTAAACCGTATCTCCCTATTTAAATATGCATTTTATTTTGTTATTATGCATGCTCTTATTTGTGCCTAAATTTTCAAAATGAGTTTTCAAATATTTTTAAAATTAAGGTTTTCAATAATATTTGTGTTTTTTTTAAAAAAAAAATCTTTGAAAAAGAAGACCTTGCATGATGTTTTTAAAACTCTTGAGCATTTACTTAGACTTATGTGGTTTATTATCTCTTATGTATTTATATAGCATAAACATACGTAAGATATCTCTTATTGCTTAGCATACACTTGTATCATTATGTTATGCAAAATTTGTTTAAGAATTATGTAGGATATATATATATATATATCTTCACCAATGGCTATTTGTCATAATATGTCAAGAGGACCTTAAATTATCGAGGTACGTTCACTCGTATTATTTTTAGAACTCGATGTTCTTCATGTCATAATCATGCTCTTATCTTTCAAACCATTTCATTGCATTTCTCTAGTGCCATTAAATGGATTTGCCGATTTTTCTTTAAAAAGGGGCACTTTTTGAAATCATGTTTTAATCGAGTCTCTTAAGTTTTATTGGCTCGTAAATATTGGATATATTCCATGTTTGCACGTTTTTAAAATTTTTGGGGTTCGATTTGCATTTTTGGACAAAGCATTTTCAGTAAAATTGGTACCCAGAGCAGGTACCGGTCGACCAACCGGTCGACACCCCTATCGACCGGTCGACTGGGTGAAACAGACGGACAGTGGGATTTTTATAAAAACAGGGTACTTTATATCTACATTTCTACACTAAAAGCTTCGAACCCTAACACAATTCCTCCTCAAAATTTTCACAAAATCTCTCATTATCTCTCAAATTGTTTCAATCTTTGAGTTTATATCACCCATTTCATCTTGTTTTCATGGCACCCCGTCAATTCATCGGACAAAATCCTCAAAAGGGAAGAAGGAAGCAAAGGGGAGAATCTTCTTCTAACCCCCAACAAGATGATGTTCCATAAAGAGATAATCGAAACCGGCTTACGGAAGAGGATGTTGTTGAATTGAGAGTCGGGATTTCAAAATCGAATATTCATTGGGACTATAGTAAGTTGTCACTTATTTCCGAGCCTCCCTCTAGAGCAAATAGGTTTCGATTTTTGAATAAACTTGCGGAGGAGCATTATGATAATATTGGATTGAATGAAAAGAAAATTGCTTGTACTCGTATGGTTCAATTTTTGGCATTTCATGATGAATATCCGGATATTAGGGCTTACTTTGAAATTCAAGGTTGGGTATCATTATGGGATAATCCGTGTTTGCACTATGATGATGAGCTTATAAAACTATTTTATGCAAATATGTGGATTGTTGATGCTACGGAAGATAATCCTTTAGAACTTCACACCTTCGTTAATGGTAGGCATTTTTCTTGGACATTTACCGACATTTGTGATCATTTCAATGTGCCTAATGATGGAGTTGTTAATGTGGATTGAACTCATTGGAATGGTGATCTTTTTGGTGTTTCACTAGGTGAAGTGAAAACATTTTTGGGAGTGTTTCCGGAAGTAACCTTCTCGGCAATGCCGCCGAATTATCGAATTGTGTCTATTATATGCTCATATTGTGTATGTGGTAAAGAAGTGAAATTTCCTAGTAATCTCGAGCTTTTTCTCACCTATAAGATCATCCGGGGCGAAAGGGTCAATTATGCGCCTATATTTGTGTATTGTTTGACCGAATCAAGAAGGCTTACTAAGAAGAAATATACATTGGGGAACTTAATTTGTCGACTTCTATACCTATCGGGATACCCAAAAAATGAGATGAATACTGAAATTCGTCATAATGATCTTGATAATGACAACATACTACAAATGATAAGAATGCAACGCACTTTACCGCGGGTTCCCACTAAAGTCGCTAAGGGACGTGCTCGAAATCCGTGACAACCTCGGGATGACTTCTTTAATGACAATCAGGTTGAAAATATTGTTGGAAGAGGTGATGTCGGGGAACAAGAAGATAGGGAAGAAGAGAATGTGGGGAATGAAGAAGAGCACTATAATGAAGGAGACGATGGAGAAGATGAAAATGAACCGGATGTTGAGGATTTAAGTCTCAAAGAAAGAATGGAAAAAGTGGAAAGAGAAACTTTTAGAGATGTTGCATCTCTTAGAAAAGAGCTCCGGGAAGTGAAGGAAGAAAACGCAAAATTGAAAAGCAAAATGGGGAAATTTAAGAAATTCTTTAAGGAGCTTCTCCCTGCGGCTTGCTTCTCCTCGGATGAGGATTGATGTCCCTACCCCGTGTTTTTCATATTGTCTTTGCATATTTTAACTTGTCCTTGATGTATTGCTTTTTTATGAACTATTTTATATAACTCTATTGTACTAATGAAGTTTGATTGTTTGTTTTCTTTAAGGGGATGAACTAGCAAGAATGCTAGTAGCATATGATTGGTTGTGGTAATTATTGACTAATGTTTTTAATGGAGTATTTGATGGTAAAAATACTCTTTAATGCATGATAAGCATTGTTTGATATTTTGGATGAAAGGTATGAAGTACTTAATGATAAAAGTGCTTCTTTTTATTCTTGCTTGGTGGCATTTGTAATGCCTTGATTTTATTGCTTAGTTGGTTAGATTGGGTTGAACCCTTGAGAATATGTTTCTATCTTGGTATTGTTGGATAATATCGGTTGAATGAGGTTTTGTGCAAATTGGTGATGATATATTAGCTTGGTAAATTTTTCAAAGGGCTCCACATCTTCTTTATTACTTAACGCCCGCCAAGTGTTCGATAAAATGTTTCAAAGAAAAATTCATCACCCTCATGATTCTCTCATTTTTAGAAAAGGCTTCCATATTTATAGAGATCATGTTTTCCAAATCATATGAGCCTTTACAAGCTTTTATAATTCATTTGTTCAACTCTTCCCTTAGCTTTTGGAATTCTAAGCCTAACGGTAAATAGCTCGATATATTTGTGCACTTTGATATGATAATATGATATTTTTATCGTGCTAACATTCTTTTTTATGATTCCAAAGGGAGAGAAACAGGTTCTAAGCTCATTAACTCATAAAAGCTAAAATGAGCTCGTGAAAGAAGCTATAAGCTATGGCTTCTTAAAGCCAAAAGCTGTGAAGCATACTTAGTCCATTTGTTGTATTATGGACTTATTTACATGACTAATGATGTTTTTTTTGACAGGGGGAGTTTGTCCATTTGTTGTATTATGGACTTATTTACATGACTAATGATGTTTTTTTTTACAGGGGAGCTTATAAGCTCATAATTCTTATGGTTATATTGTAAAAGCTAAATCTTTTAGCTTTTGAATGGTTGCCTATTTATTCATCTTGTTGTGCATGTTGATAGGGGGAGCTTGTGCTAATATTTTTGAAATACTTTACTCCCTTCCTTATGGCTATGTTATTTGGAAATTTGGTCGCTTCAAACGGTTAGATATATTTTGCCGGAAAATCGTTTTTTGATTTCAAATTCGACCTCTTAATATTTCTTAAAATTGTTTTGGTTTGTAATCATCAAAAAGGGGGAGATTGTTTGATAAATGTTTTTATCATAATTTTGATGATTTTATTTTAAAGTGTTTTTACACCAAAATAATATTTATAAATATTGTCCAAATACTCCCGATTATTTTAAAATATTTCTACTAATTTTTCGGAGTATTTC
Source organism: Rehmannia glutinosa (assembly GCA_016081115.2). Lineage (NCBI taxonomy): Eukaryota > Viridiplantae > Streptophyta > Magnoliopsida > Lamiales > Orobanchaceae > Rehmannia > Rehmannia glutinosa. The sequence continues at coordinate 39,256,491 of CM071928.1, read as the reverse complement.
TCGAAGTTTATTTTCGACAAAAATTGGACAACACTTCCGTTTCGCGTTGCACCAGTCGCCCTATAGGGCAACCCATGCCTGGAGATGTGTTTCGAAATAGAAAAATGCAACGGAAGAAAAATGGTGAGGTCGACCAGGGCGTCGACCGGTGTCCCCTGCGTCGACCGGTGTCTGGGAGTAAGTGTTTGAAACATAACGCACTGGACTTGTTTTTTTGAGGTAGCTCGACCGGCTGGGCAAAGGGTCGACCGGTCGGACCCCCGTCGACCGGTCGCCCTGTGTAAAATTGTGTTCTTATTTTCTAATGTCTATTTCTACGCGACCGGTCGCACTAAGGTTTTAACAGCAAATTCTGACCGTTGTGCAGCAGACCAACTTTCCTTAAATTGTGGGATTGATTTCTAACAGCTATATTTTTTATTTTAATTGTATTTTTCTGTAGATTTTCAACCCCCAAGAGGAGCCTATACATGATCAATCATCTCCTATAAATAGAGGAAGTTTTGGAGCAACAAAAACAAAAAATTGAGATACAACACAACAAGATACATTCAAGCAGACACGTTGGCTCTTCATTGTTATTATTCTTGTTGTAATTTGCCTAGCTTATCACTTTCACATCTTGAGGTCTAGGCTTTATTTCTTGATTACACTTGCACTCAAATTGTATCATTCATTATTGAGTTGTAATCGTGATTTTGGTCATCATTCAACACAAGACATCCTTGTGAGTATTCTTGTGGAAAGAATACACTTGGGTGATCTAGGTGATAGGTGCAAGAAGATTGTGGTGATCTTCTTATTGAAGAGTGTGGTGCTCTTTGAGGTGTTGAAGAATTTGGTATTCTTCAAGTCGAAAGATTGTGGTAATCTTCACAAGGTGCCGTTGAAGATTGTGGTAATCTTCAAGTGAGATTGTGGTAATCTCAAAAGAGGTGTTGTAAGGTGGTGTTGTATTAATTGTGGTAATTAATAAAAAAAAATTCTTTTTGAAATCCATCCCGGAGATACTGGGGTGGTAGAGGATTAGACCTTAGGTGAGTTGAACTTCTATAAATCGACGCGTGTTATTTACTTCCCGCACCTTTACTATTGTCTTGGCTTGTTTGTTTCAAAAAAGAGGGCATAATCGATAAAATGGAGATAATCTATTCACCCCCCTCTAGATTATCGTAGCCGCTTGGACTTACAAATGCTCCGTAAAAGTAAAATGGAGAGAAAATAGAAAAGTGTAAATAAGTCAAAAGAATCAATCATAACCCAATGGAAGTCAAAAGAAGCGTATCAAAAGTCAATTGAGCATAAGGAAGTCATTTTCCCTGGAAATTGGTATTTTTTGTCATTTTCCCAAAATATAATGATAGGAGTGACTTAAGAGAGATGCGGGTTTGGATTGGATCACCTATTGTCATTCTTGAACTGTGTGGTGATGAAACTAGGGGTGTGCATGAGACTTAGATATTATCAAAACCGAACCGATATTCAAACCGATAAATATTCGAAACGAAAGTACCCTTCCTTGACTTTTTGACTTTCTCGAACCGAACAGTCCCAAATTTTTTAATGGTACGGTTCTGGAGATTTTTCAAATATAATTATACTAAACCATATCGAATCGTACCAAACCGAAGATCCAAAATTAGAACCGATTTTAAATATTGGTTATATATACATATATAATATTTTTATCTTATTTATATTTTGATATTGAATTAACTATATATTTCTTTGAAATTCAATAATATATAAAATATAATAATATTATATTAATTATTTATCAAAACTTGGTTGTCATCATATTAATTTATTTAAATCTGGTCAATAAATTAAATTATAAAATCATATTTGATTTGTAGAAAATATTTCAATTTGATGATATTTGACTTATTAAGGATCATAAAAAGGTTCATAACTAGACTCATCCTCTATTCAAGGAAATTAATTGAAATTAAAGTTAGCTAAATGATTAGTAAATTGCACATAAACTATAGTAATTAACTAATCAATAAATTAAGACATTGTGACCATAAACTTACATAAATTTTCGTTTCACATTCATTTGTCAAAGCTATTAGTTAGTTATATTTTCCTTAATTATGTCAAGCCAATGGAAATGGGCCAAGATCTAAGAATATTATCGTATAATAGAGGTTACTAAATTTATCATTCGTTGAGATTCTAGGCTTTTACTTCTACTTATACGAATAACGTAATATTTGAAATATATTATGTAAAATATCCAAAAACAAAGATCAATACTTTTAACTATAAATTTGATAAAAATTATTGGAAAGTTAAATTGAAATTAAACTAATATTGTAATATAGTCAATGTCATGAAAGAAAGATTTAATTTAGAATTACAATATTAAAAATTTAGCACTTAAATATGAATTAAGATTTTCTTATATATAAGTTAAATATAAAATATCAAAAAGTTAAACTCATATAGCTCTAAAAGTTTTAGTATCTATTTTTGACATTGTGCTAAAAAAAGATTGAAAGTATAACCGTTAAATATTTTTATACTGATTTTTTTTTCCTCTTTTATGTGTTTTATTTATGAAAAAATTTTAATCTCGGTTTCTCTCCGTCTCTTCTCATACTGCCTTATTATAACCGAATCTCCATCCCGAATTTTTGGGACCGAGATTTTTTTGTGGTTCGATTCTGGAGATTTAATTTTAGGATCTCTGAACGTCAAGACAGTTCAGGAGATTTCAGAATCTCCGAACCGTCTCATCCCGTGCACACCCCTAGTGAAATCCCACCAATTTTTACAATCCACTATGTTTGTCATTTATTTCAATTTGATATTATATTTCATATTACATGTTACATAGGTTTTCAAATATATAATTTACTTTTAATATATACTCAAAAAATACTTTCCAATTAATATCTATACATATATATATATATATATATAATAAGAGAGTCACTTATAAATAGTATGCCAATAATATTTCCTTCCTAAACCACCCTCCCGAAATAGTAAAAATATAATTACAGCATGTAAATTCATTTTTTGGTAATTAGTTAATTAATTATTAATATATATAATAAAGCATTATATAAAAATTATATAAAACATATATATAAATTATATAACAAAGCATTACATAAAAATTATAACAAACCATATATATATATATATGTATATATATATAGCAAAGCATTATATAAAAATTAAATTTTGCAAATTTGTGTGTACTGCATTAATTATTATATTTTTTTTTCTTTTTAAAATTTAATATTTTTTTTTTTTGTTTTTGATCCATTTTTGACGTAAAACATATCAAATTAATTGCCTTTTTACAATCATCAATTTGACACTCATTAGCATATATAAAATAAAAAATATACAGAAAAATAAAAAATATAATATATATTTACTCAAAATCTTATTTTGTATTGGGCTTTGGAAATTATGCGTTCAGGCTATTGGACATCAATTTTTATATTCATGTATTTTGGCTATTTGTAATATATGTTTAAGTTTTTTTGAGCTTAGCCCATTTCTTCTTAATTATATAAAATTGTATCTAAGTTGATTAAATTCGATTAGAAAATACTTATTTTAATTAATGAAAATATCTCAAAATATGTATTCAAATATCATATATATATCATATATATTTGTACATAGTATTATATATATTTATGTAAGAAGATATCAACATTATAATTAGTAAGAATATATTCATCATAGTGTTTTTATAAAAAATATTTTTTATATTTATAAATTAACATTTTTTTCATGTTAATATAAATTATTTTTTTAGATTTATCAACATAATTTGATATTCAACTTTCAAAGTTTTACATTGATGAGTGTAAAATATACGTGCATTTAAGGGTTTAAAATGATATATATTTGTTGCATTTGCACGCATATTCAGTGTGTTTTGGTTGGTTTCCTTTGTTGGGCGTGATACTGCATATTCTTGTAACTTCTTACAGGAAATGGAGCTAAATTGGATAAAAAAAAAAATATCACGTTCCAAAGTATAGGTCAAGAGTTAAGGTACGAGCAAAGATATGAAGGAAAGAAGCACCGACATTCAAACAAAAGGGAATTTCCTTCAAAAAAACGTCAAAACGCGCTAACAATTTCCAGCACTGGCAGGGTTTAGTATTTTGGCCATAACGTTCTCTACAAAATTGATATTAAGGTGATTCAAGTGGTTATGGAAAGCTAAGAGAAAGGTCTACAACTTTCATGAATACCCCAGGAGCCAATTCCGATAGAACAACCCGACCGTGTGGGTTGACACGGGCGTGCGACGTTTCTGGGCTGCATTGGTCTCCTAATCCTACCAGAACTCTACAAGTGATCTCTCCATGCATCTATAAAAGGGACCCAAGGCTTGCACGAAAATTCATCACTTCATACACAACACAACACATCAAACTACGCAGAAATACAAGATCTGAGATCTTCTGAGAGAGGAGGGCTAGGTCGCGAAGAACACCACAAGGCCTTTCGCATCTACGGGAGCAAGCCGAGAAGGCTTAGGAGGGGAATCCATTCTGACAAGAAGGGGTTTTCTTTCTATGTCTAAGATCTCTTGTATGTGCTTAAACAATGTCATAATATTGATTTCGAATTTGTCTATGAATTTGTTATCAATGTTTGGCTAATCTTTCGGATCTTAGGGGCATAATCGAACTGTGGATTCATGTTAAATATGATTATTTGTTTTCTTAATTAATTCATGCTTTCTATTTTATGAATTCGAGTGCTTATTCTTAATTGTTTTTTTATTGGCCAATAATTTGCATGTCATACTTGTTAGTCCATAATCTGGGAGGTGAGTTCTAACTAGACGAAAATCGAATTCAGACATAAACAGGATAATGTATCGGGAGACTACTTCTGTTTGTGGGGAGTATTTCAATTCAAAGATCTTTTGGGAGTTAATAATAGTTGTGGTGGATCGGGAGTCCTCAATTATTATTAATCTATTGTTTATGCGCCACATGGGAGGGGGAATAAACTATTTTAGAAGTTGAACCCATAGAATTGCATGAATTGGTTTTTAAAACTTTAATTGCATTTAATATTGAAGAAACATGTTGAGATTATGGGCCAAGGTTGCTCCTGTAGTTGTTGAAAATACTTGTGGGGTTCGCAAATTTATTTATTTATTTTTGTTATTTTCGATTTTATTATAACTTGAGATTCAGTCGCTTCAATAAAATTAGAATGATCCCTGAGGAATACGACCTTACTTGCCATTATTCTATAAACTACACTGTACACTTGCAGTTGTATGATCCAAATATTTTTGGCGAATAAGTTTTTGGCGCCGTTGCCGGGGATTGATGGATTCTACTTAGATATAGTAATAAGTAGTCCAATCTTATTTGATTTTTTTTTTTGTAAATATTTTTTTCTTTTTTTCAATTATTTTATTTTATTTTTCTTCTTCTTTGTTTCTAGCATCGTTTTTGTTGAATGCGAGACTCGGATCTTTGGAGATACAAGTAGCCCAAATCGCAACTGCAGTGGGAGGCCAACATCAAAAGGGCAAAATCCCAAGCGATACTGAACTGAATGCGAGAAAACAGTGCAACGCCATTCGTCTGATGGATGGTACAAAATATAAGGGCTCAAGGATTTCAACCGATACGGTTCAAGGAGAGTGATCTTAGAAATCTGAAGTCTGGCCGAAGACGTAAACCTTAGCTCTTTGGGGAGGCAAACCAAGAGATGTCGCAACAAACTCCGGGGTAAAAAAAACAATAAAAAAACGAAAAAAACAGAAAAAAAACGAAAAAAAAAAAAAAAGACAGACGCACACGAGCGTGTGGACAAACACAACCCGATCGTGCGATTTGCTTCTCCAATTTCAAATTTGATGGACGAGCTTCCCGACTTCACTGGAACAATTCAGGTAAGTACTCTTTACGCATTCTTCTATCTTTTGATAATTTCCTCATATGTTCGGGACGAAGCATATTTTAAGTTTGGGGGGTCAAGAATGCATAATTTAGCACTTTCTTGCATTTTGCATTGCATTTAGGATTGTAAAAAATTGCATAAAAAAATTCGAATTTTTTTGGTTTATTTTCGATCTTTTTGATTTTTTTTAGCACGGTTATCGCTTTAGCATGTTTACTTGCTTTTATGTGTGTTTTTTTTTTAATCAAGGTTTTCAAAAATGCCCAGCTTCCGTATGATTTTACTATGAGCATTTAATTGAATGAGATAACATACTTCTGGAATAATGTGATGAATTGTTGGAAAAATATCATTTATTTGCTTAGCATTAGTTGAGAAAATTGGGTATTTGAGCATGTTGCGAAAAATAAGCCTGTGAGCTTTTGTGCCTATAACTACTTTATATTATACAGCTTATTTTTTTCTTGAGTGTGTCATTCATGATTGCTAGAACTCTAGAACTTGCTTTGGTATCTTCATTGAAGCCATGTGTGCGTGCAATTTTTAAAAATAATTTAAGGTCATCTTTGTTTTAGCCTACTTAGCCTAAAAAGCCTACCTATGAACTCATGTAGCTAATTTTGAGCCAAAACTTTTATTCTTAGCCACATTGATCTTTAAAATTGAAAAATAATTTTATCCCTGAAATTTCTTGAGCTTATAGAAAATGAACAAGTTTGGGGGAGATGTGGTGAAAAATTTATGAAAAAAGAGAGGAAGTTGGCAAAAGAAAGAGGGATGAGCAGTATCTGGGTGAATGAAGAAAGAATGAAGCTCGAGAAAGAAAGAAAATCTCTGAAAAATCGAGAAAATCAAGCAAAAGAAAGAAAATTCTGAAAATTGTGAAGAAATGAGAGCTTGAGGCTAGGGAAAAAAATAGGCAAAAAAAAAGGCCTAAGAATGAAAAAGGAGAAATAAGGGTGGAGTTGAGTTGAAAAAGAAAATACAATAAAGAATGAGTTTTATGATAAAATTGGGTTGTTGAATTGCAAGTTTGTGTACTTAAATTCTATTTGCTCAAGTCAAGTCGCTTAATCCAAATTTTTCCTACCCTTACCAAAGAGCTTACATTACAACCAAATAAAAAGTTCTTTTTGATTCTTAGATTGTGCACACAAAAGTGGTCGAGATGTTAGACGATTTGCAAGCCTATGGTAGTTCTACTTTCACTGAATTGAATTTGAGTGTAAACACTATCCATACACTTTTGAGAGTTGAGCGATACACTATCTACTTGTGAGTCGCGATGTCAAGTACCCAAGAGAGTATTGACTACGCCGAGTTTATGAATGATGACTTCGTGATTATAAATTACATGGTTTTCTTGAGTATGGAGTCGAATGAGATTTAATGTTCATAGTGTTCTTGTGTGTCCTTTTTACCCCTTGATTTTATTTTTCTTAATTTGCTCGAGGACGATCAATGCTTTAAGTTTGGGGAATTTTGATGAGTGTAAAATATACGTGCATTTAAGGGATTAAAATGGCGGCTTTCTTAATGAAACAGGGCTGGAAGGTAATGACCTCAGACTCGGTGATCACGACGTTTCTTGACTGCGGATGGGGCGGTCTAAAGGTCGTTTATCCCTTCTTCGATCTGGGCTAGGATTAAACCTTTCATTTCATCTTGCTTCTCAATGGATCCTAGGTGCTAATTTCGAGGTATTATTTTGGATTGATAACTGGCTGGGCTATTCTATAGCAGACAGAATTGGTATCCCAGAGGAGTATAGATATTTGTTCCAGCATCGTATTTTGGACTACTTTTATGACAGGACCTGACACTTCACTTTCTCATTTGTGGAGGCTTATTTGGATCTAGTCCGGGCTATTGTACGCGTCCCTATTGCCCCTAACTCAAGGGATACATGTGTATGGTTGAATTCAGAGGATGGTTTGGTGACCTCGAAGGCTGCCTATGATCACGTGCGTCCCAAGTATCCGGCGGTAAAGTGGGGTTCTTGGATTTGGTCACAACACATCCCGGAGCGGCGATCGGTGGTGGCATGGCGAGCTATTCACAATCGATTAGCTGTCCAGGACTTATTACGTGCCAGGGGAAGTTTTATGGGCCCCTCAGTTTGCGCTCTTTGTTGTGAATCTGCAGAATCGGTTGACCACTTATTTGTCTCTTGTGTCTTTGCAGGGGATCTCTGGCGATGGATTTTTGACTCGTTTAACGTTTACCCATTTGAGGCCAACAGCTTTAATTAATTCTTGGTGCGCCTAATGAACTTTCAATTCAGCGAGCAGGTTTCTTTCCTCTGGCGTGTGGCAATTCTTTCCTGCATATGGCTCCTCTGGCATATCCGGAATGAATTGGTTTTTCACAACAAAACCTGGACGGTTGACGCGGTGATTATCCATCTTCGGGTACTCATTGTAGAATCATCATCATTGGATCGGGGATGCATGCATAACGATCAATAGGACATTCTCATCCTGCGTAGGCTTCGAGTTCCTGTGCGGGCTAGGCAAGCACCAAAGATTGTTGAGGTTAACTGGCAGAAACCCCTCCCGGGCTGGATTAAGGTAAACACGGATGGAAGTTCTTCAGGGGCGCCGGGTAGGATCACTGCTTCCGGGGTCTTCCGGAACTGTAGAGGATTTTTTCGGGGTTGTTTCGTACATCATTGTGGTTCGGGATATGCATTTGAAGCTGAATTGGCCGCAGCAATGTGGGTGATCCAGTATGCTTCTGACAAGGGTTGAACACAACTTTGGTTGGAGTCGGATTCAATGTATGTGGTGAACTTGCTGGAGAAGAGATCGACGGAGGTCCCCTGGTGCTACCTTAGCCATTGGCGTTACACCTTACATCTCCTCGCTCATATGGATTTTGTGGTCTCACATATTTTTCGGGAAGGCAATCGGGTGGCAGACATGTTGACCAAGAAAATGGAGTACGGGACATGGTGGGGCGTCCCTCCGGAAGAGCTGGTACATTACCTTACTGATGACTATGTTGGCCAATCTACCTATATGTTTGTTAGCTAGTGTGTCTTGGACGGCTATTATGTGGGGTACTCTTTTTCCTTTCAAGGGTTTTTCCCACAAGGGTGGGTTTTACCTTGGAAGGTTTTAACGAGGCCCCAACCTTTCAGCCATTTGGTCGGCTTGTGACCATTCCACTTTCTTTTATGACGTTGTTTTCAGGCTTTCTTTTGGCTACCTGATCAGCCTGTGATCAGGATGACTATATTTTCATTTTTTTAATAATATTTCGCATTTATTCAAAAAAAAAGAGATTAAAATGATATATATTTGATGCATTTGCACGCATATTCAGTGTGTTTTGGTTGGTTTCCTTTGGGCGTGATACTACGTATTCTTGTAACTTCTCACAGGAAATGTTGCTAAATTGGATAAAAAAAGATATCACATTCCAAAGTATGGGTCAAGAGCTAAGGTAAGAGCAAAGATATGAAAGAAAGAAGCATGGATGGTGAAACAAAAGGGAATTTCCTTCAAAAAGTCAAAACGCGCTAACAATTTTCAGCACTGGCAGGGTTTAGTATTGTGGTCATAACGTTCTTTACAAAATTCATATTACGGTGAGTAAAGTGGATATGGAAAGCTAAGAGAAAGGGATACAACTTTCATGAAGACCCTAGGAGCCAATTCCAATCTCACGACCCGACCGTGTGGGTTGACACAGGCGTGCGACGTTTTCTTGGCTGAATTAATGGTTTCCTAATCCTACCAGAACTCTACAAGTGATCTCTCCATGCATCTATAAAATAAAAGGGACCTAAGTCTTGCACGAAAATTCATCACTTCATACACAACACATCAAACTACGTAGGAACACAAGATCCGAGGTCTTCTGAGAGAGGAGGGCTAGGTCGCGAAGAACAACACAAGGCCTTTCACATCTACGGGAGCACAAGAGCTTCGAAGGTTTAGGAGGGGAATCCATCCTGACAAGAAGGGTTTTTCTTTCTATGTCTAAGATCTCTTGTCTTTGCTTAAACAATGTCATAATATTAATTTCGAATTTGTCTATGAATTTGTTATCAATGTTTGGCTAATCTTTCGGATCTTAGGGGCATGTGTGGATTCATGTTAAATATGATTATTTGTTCTCTTAATTAATTCATGCTTTCTATTTTATGAATTTGAGTGCTTATTCTTAATTGCTTTTTATTTGGCCAATAATTTACATGTCATACTTGTTAGTCCATAATTCGGGAGGTGAGTTCTAACAAGACGAAAATCGAATTCAGACATAAACACGGTAATGTATCGGGAGACTACTTCTGTTTTTCGGGAGTATTTCGATTCAAAGATCGTTTGGGAGTTAAAAATAATTGTGATGGGTCGGGAGACCTCAATTATTATTAATCTACTGTTTAGGCGCCACCCGGAGGGGGAATAAACTATTTTAGGAGTTGAACCCATAGAATTGCATGAATTGGTTTTTAAAACTTTAATTGCATTTAATATTGAAGAAACATGTTGAGATTATGGGCCCAAGGTTGCTCCTGTAGTTGTTGAAAATACTTGTGGGGTTCGCAAATTTATTTATTTATTTTTTGTTATTTTCGATTTTATTACAACTTGAGATTCGGTCGCTTCAATAAAATTGGAATGCGATGTTATTATAACATAAGTGTTTCACATATCAATCCCTGAGGAATATTACCTTGCTTGCTATTATTCTATAAACTACACTGTACACTTGCAGTTGTATGATCCAAATATTTTTGGCGAACATACATTTAGTCTACTAGATATGATATTTTCTGCTAGATTTTTTTTATATTTGTGCATACAACAAAATACCTAAAATTATGTTGTTAAATATAGGGAATAAATCTTGCAATTGTTCTGTTTTCTAAACCCTAAAAAGGAATTAAAACTTGAAATGGACGATGAAGTTGTGCCTTGTATGATTTCATGAAAAAAGAAATCAAATTTCAAAGATCGAATACAAATACATAATCTTAATGTATTTTCCATGATTCTGAGATATGATATTTTTTTTATTTTTTGACTTTATCAATAAAAAACATTAAATGGTATTTTTCACCTATTGTTTGATGATATTTTAAAATTACCATAATGCATGGAAATATACTTAATAAAACTCGTGTAAAATACACATGTCACAGTACGAAATAGAGACATAACATATATACATCTCATACAATGCACGGGGGTCTCATCTAGTATAGATATAATAACAAATTCAACATTGAAACAAAAATTCGAACTTAATGTATCAAATTATATAATCAACTAGAATAACACCCTGTGTTACACGGGATTTGGTCAAAAATAAAATTTTAGTGTCACAAATTTAAAAGATAGTGAATGTAGAATCTTTGATTTTTGGATTATTTGTTATTTTTTAAAAATGTTATCTTTTAAAATATATATCATGAATTAATAGAGTTTCTCAAGATCCACATGACTTTTGCAAACTAATTATGAGAAAGTCTTTTATTTTTAGGATTATATTTTATCTTTTATAATCTTGATTGCATATAGATAAATTTGAAGCCGCAATGTCGAATTGAGAGGATGAAAAGTTGATAAATATCTAGATTAATGAGGTAATAATATACGTCAACTTTTTTTTTTCTTTTAGTATATAGGGGTAGATTTACAATAGAATTACTCGATTTCATTTTATTTTTTTGAAATTATTCGGTTTCTTGCATTCGTATCATTTATTTGAAAATAAAGAAATATGTGGGAGGATCAAATTGAGGAGTGCTGCCGCAAAATAAAGATACTGTTCCCCAGCTCCCATGCGCAGCAACAAGCTGTACACGTGACACCCACATGTTTGGCGCATTTCTCACGCTATTAATATTCGCCGTGAGGTCCGCCAAACTCAAACCATAGTTTTAACCAGCAGCTTAACCATTGTTAGTATTTCCTCATCTCACCAACCAAACCCCAATTCACAACATTTTAAGTCTTAACAGCATATTTTTCGTACAAATTTAAAGGAAAAAGTATCAAACATATAACTGAAGATAAAAGAATCTTAGTCCAGAATATTGAGATGATTGAAAAGCTTTAGTCCAATCATTTTATCTAGCATTCCATCTTTTGTAATTCAATCAAATTGATATATCTTAAATATCCAAAAAATAAATTTATTATTCTGAAATAATATTTTTATTTAAATGAACTATCATTTAATGCAATAACATGACACAATCAATTCACAGTGATGGTTATTTGAATGATATATATGAGTTGGTCTCCCATAGTATCCGTAAGACGGATCCTACTGGATCCGGATCCGCCCCTGACCCGCGTCAGGCCAGTTGGAATTTAAAAAAAACAAAAAAAAAAGGGAAAACCTAATTAGCGGGGCAGCAGCTGCAGCTGAGGGATTGGATGAAACAGGACTCCCGCTCGTATCTCCTCCATTGCTGCTCACAGCTCCAGATCTTCTGCTCCAAAACTCCCGCTCGCATCTCCTCGGCTGCGCACAAATAGGTGTCTTCATCTTCTCTCAAGCTCCAACAACATCTCCTCCCAAAAGCTGCGACATTCAGCTCCTTTCCAAACCTCAACATTCCCTAATCAAAAGTTTCAAATCTGGAAGCAAAAATCTCCATTGTTGTTGCAGCAAAAAAGCTTCATTATCATCCTTATATTGCACTTTCAATCTGTTGTTGTACGATTTTGTAGAATCTCTCCAATGGAGAATGAAGACGCACACATCTCATTGATGAAGAAGGTAATGTACTCATACATCGAAAACAGATACTTTTGCTGGAAATACTGATACTTTTGACTTTAAATATAATACTTTTACTAGAAATAGTGATACTTTTGATATTATATATGATATTTTATGATAGACTGTCATATTTTCAATATGATACTTTATGAGGAAATATTGATACTTTTAAGTAATAAAACTGATACTTTTAATATGAACATTGACACATTAAATTTTTACATATTCAAAAATAGGGCATTTTGATGTACTAAGTCGAATCTCATAACTATGATACTTTTGCTGCAAATAGTAATACGTTTTATACAAAAAAATGATATTTTATGATTGGCAGTGAACTTTTGCAAAAAAAGATCCTACACGGTCCGTAACAAAAGGAAGAAGAAAAAGAATAAAGGGAAGTTTGGAAAAGAGCAAGAAGAAAACAAGTGACGTCTCTGATTATTCTCAAGTAAAGGAGTTTGGTTCAAAGACTCCGAATCCTCGGTCATTTTAGAGATATTTTTCTTAAATTTGTCAGTTGTAATGAGGCAATTTATGATACATTTGTTATTTTAGAGATATTTTTCTTAAATCTATTAATTTTTAATATTTTACGTGTTAGTTTTTTAAATCTATCACTTCTTAGTATCTGTCAGAGAAATTTCTGATACTTTTAACATACAAAATTATGTTTCCAAAATTTAAATATCCAAGTGCAGAATACTGGTACTTTTCGTATAATTACTGATACTTTTAACATTATTACTAATACTTTTCGTTGTTTAGAAGATTTCAATTATGTTTCCAAAATTTAAATATCCAAATGCAGAATACTGATATTTTTTGTGTAATTACTAATACTTTTAACATAATTACTGATACTTTTAACATATTTACTGATACTTTTCAGCTGTTTAGAAATATACATGATATAAGATTGCTTAAAACACGCCGCCCTACACAAAATCAAATAAATTCAGAGACTCGTGCTTAAAACTAACATTTTGCGCAACAAATCAATGTACTCAAAATGACTACCAACATTACATTGACCGCAACAAATCAATGTACTCAAAATGACTACCAACATTCACAAAATATCAACTACAATTGAGCATCTAATCACAAAACGACTACCAACATTCACAAAATATCAACTACAATTCAGCATCTAATCACAAAACGACTATCAACATTCACAAAATATCAACATATACTATCTTCACATTCACAAATTTCAGATTATTTCTTGTTTCATTTTTTCTGTTTCTTCGTGCCTTTCTTGCTGACTTTCTTGGCAGGTTTCTTGACAGGTTCAGGGGTGGTTTCCTTGAATTTGAGAACTTGTTGCTCGATCTCCACTCTCAATTCATTCCACTCAGATAAAATAATTTCGGCGCAGTATTTAGCTCTCAATTTGTGTCTTTCCACAACTTTAAAAAAAATAGCTATAAAAATAGATGGAAATATTATAAAGTACAAAATTCTTTGTTAAAATGAATATTCATACCTTTGACATATTCGGAGATGAGAACATTCCCAACAAAGTTTTCCATATGGTGCATGAGGAAAACACCACAATCAATGTTGCTGTCATTTGTTTGTCATTTGAAAGGCACATTTTCCCAGACATATGATTTTACTTCTCCAGCTTTTGAGTGGCTTTTCTCTTCTAGGAAGACAACCATTTGTTTATGTTGTGAAAAGCAACAATATAATGTCATAGGTTTATAATTGTACTGATCTATAATTATAAACATAATAAAAAGATAACAAAACATATGATGCTTTACCACTAATTTCGAGAGACCAATGTACTGGTCTACAACTTCTTCATCATGCACCATATTGTCGAGGTATTGCACTTTCTTGTCAACAAAATTGATGACTGTAGCAATAAAATGACCTTAGCAATATGATACATAGATCTACATATTTTGAAACACATAAACTTCATTAGATTTTTTAAACACAAAAACTGGTACTTTTCAGACAGTTTATGATACTTTTGATGCAATTTCTGATACTTTGAGCATCAGATATATACATGCAGTGTGATGCAAACAAATTTTCAATGTTAACATAAAACTGATACTTTTCAGACAATTTATGATACTTTTGATACAATTTTTGATACTTTGAGCATCAAAGATTAACATGCATAATGATGCAACATATTTTCAAGCAAAATCATAAACTTATCAATCAAAATGCTATACTTTTCAAAGCAAATACTAAAAATCTTACCCGATTTGTTCAAGGTACTCATCCACATCCTCCAACAGCCTCTAAGTTGGCTTCCAAACTTTTTCCCATTAAAACAATCTTCGAGATACAATTGTTGCACGAAAACAGAAAAGATCAAAAAAGCTGAAATATACATAAATAAATTAAATAAAAATATTACTTACAGAATGTTGAGTATTGAAATAAAAATGTCCCGCATTCTTTTCATGACCAACTGATTTGTTTAAAATCAGTGTCCATGCATCAATGACACTTGAAAAAATCATGTATGCATCATCTAATGAATCAATTCCATCACCAAAGGCAATAAATGAATGCCCTCCGTTGAAACGCAAATAATAGTAGTATGTGAGTAATAAGAAATCAATGAAATAATAACTTTTCAATCTATAATCTCATTGTTACCTACTCTCTTTGAGAACTATGATCAGAAAAATAGAAGTCAACAACATCTCTCTATTTTCGTGTCATTACAGTCAAGTACCGATTGTTCTTTTTCATAAATTGACAATGAGATCCAGTTTTCTTGACTAGCCAATCATCTGTTTCAAAAAGAAACAAAAGAAAATCAAAATGTCACTTTTCTAAGAAAAAATGATACTTTTCTAACAAAAATTGATACTTTTCTAAGAAAAACTGATACTTCTAACATATCACCTGAATTACCTTCAACTTGACTTTCAAACATTTCATTATCAGCGGCATCATCACCTAACGGTTCATCAATTATTGTTTCTTGCGACTTTGGCTCAGGGGTCAGCAGATCAAACCTAGGCATTGAATCCTTCCGTCCTTTCATTTTTTGAAAATTATTCACAACTTCATCAATGTATTCACAAGTTTGGCATTGGAGAAGAATTCATCATCCAGTGAAGATGAAGTGTCTGCTTTTTTGTGTTGCATTTCCAAACGCAATCGCTCCATGTGGACATGGGTTATAACTTCCATGTCCCTTTTGAGCAACAAGCATACTTTATCAACACCTTACAAAAAAAAAAGTAGCGAGTTTTAGATCACTTGCTTCAATCTAAAAAGTGGTACTTTTTTGCTAAAAAGTGATACTTTTATGCTAGAAAGGGATACTTGAAGATGCATAGAAAAGAATAATATCAAATAATGAAACCTAATACTTTTTCAAAAATAAATGATACATTTTCAATGAAAAATGATACTTTTTAATAGTAAACTGATACTTGAACATACTTACATCTTTTGTCTGGTTTTCAACCTCAGCGTCGGTTGGGTAGCCCGGGGGTATTTCAAACTGGATCAACCTTGAAGATTGATCATCTTTCTCCGCTTCCTCAATCCCAGATCTCTCCCCCTTTTTTTTCTTGCCTCCAGTCGACCTTTTCCCAACATCAATCTTCTCTCCAACATTCTTTACATCATCACATTTCTCCACATCACATTTCTCAGCATTTTTCAAATTAACGCTGCCAGAAATAGGATAGATGTTTTCAACATCATCTTGGCCAAAATCTCCAGCCTTTTTCTCCTCTTTGGCTCTTTTTCGTATTTTCTCCGTCTTCCGATGTTGAACAATAGGCAGCTCCAAAGGTTCAGATTTACCTTGCCATTTAATACGATGAAAGTATATGATTTGCAGGGCCAAAAAAGGCGACCACTTATGTGGGTTTTGACTTCTTGTTAAAGTTGCCACTGATTTACACACCTATCCAACACTAGTGAACACCAATCGAGATGTCGGATTGCACCTACATCAACTAATGATTTAAAATAGGAAACATCCACAGTATGATTCACATTTGGTGTCAAAAGTATTGATAGGTTATTTAACACAAAAAGCCTTTTGAAATCATCCCCCCTTCCTTATAGTCATTCATCAATTTATTTTTCAAATACCCAGTTGTCGAACTCTCATCAATCCCCACCCTATTCTTAAACTCCACAACATCATCCATACTTTCACTTTCCTATAAACTACTACGTCCTCATTGTTCCTTGGCAACAAAAAAACATCACATATGTCATCGGCAGTTATAACAAACCTTCTCATATCATCAACGATGAGCATCTGGCTCGCCCCGTTGAATCTCTTCACCAGCCACGACAATATTTGGGCAGGGAATTGTTTCACTTGCAACTTCAACAACCCCCCAAAGCCGATGCTCTTGATATCCTCCCTCTGTCTAACATTCAAAACCTTAACTATATCATATAGACCTTGCGGTCTACATTGCGTAATAAAATTGTTGCAACAAAAATAACATGATATTAGTACTAATATAAAAACATGATATAACATGATAAATACAAAAACTTGATATAAACATAAGAAATGATACAAATAAAAACTGGTACATTTAATCCAATTTTTGATACTTACAAGCATTAAACATGATACTTCTAACATGCATAATGATACAAATATATGTTACATGTTAAAAATGCACTGATATAAAAACCGATACTTTTCAGGCAATTTCTGATACTTACAAACATAAAAATGATACTTCTAACATGCATAGTAATAAAAATATGATTAAAATGTTAAAAGTGCACTGATATAAAAACTTATACTTTTAAGTCAATTTCTAATACTTACAAGCATAAAACATGATACTTCTAACATGCATAGATATATAAAATATATATTGAATTCGAAAATGCGCTAAAAAGAAACATGATACTTCTAACATGATACAGGGCAATGGTTCAGATACTAAAAAAAGTAGGACAAAAGTGCACAAACCTCTTAGTATCTTCCTCGGATAGCTTGATTTTCTTTCGAGGACTTTTAGAATCCTTCTTTCCAATTTTCTCCCCGGAAGATTTATGTTTTGCAGCAGCCTTTCCAGGTTCAACTACAACAACCTTTCGAGGTTCAGCTTCAGCACCTTTTCCAGGTTTGTCTTCAGCACCCTTTCCAGAATGATCCACAACAACTTCTTTTGCTGCAATATCTTCCTCTACATCAACATTATCCTCAGCCTTTTCAGTCTCTTCGGCAACATTTCCTTCTTCTGCCAGAGGTTTTTCCACAACAACCCCTTGACCATCAGCAACATTATCCTTATCTTTTTCAATCTCTTCTGCGACGTTTCCTTCTTCTGCCAAAGATTTGTCCAACACCCCTTGATTATCAGCAAGATTTTGCAAATCATGGCAACTAACATCTTCCTTCTTCGGGCTTTCTCCTACCATGTCTTCTCCCGGGCTGCTTCTTCCCCTTTCCCTTCCCCTTCCCCTTCCTCTCCTTTGGATCAACAATTTCTTGTGAGCCATCTACAAATATGCAAAACACTGATACTTTTAACACAATTTCAGATACTTAAACATTCATACTTGTATATCAGATACTTAAACAAATATTCATATTAGTGTACATTTGGACATGTGGAAGAAATAAACCCACACTTATTATATATTTAACAAAACAAACTTCAAGCAACATAAACACATATATCCACAAAAACACAAGTAATTTAAAGAAAAAAACAAATCTCCACAAATCACATATATCAATATATAGACAGAGAGGTCATATACATGGTACTTTTAAGTCATTTACTGATACTTTTCAAGCAATTTCAGATACTTTTAGTTCTATTTTACAACAAACGATCAAAAACCCATACACTATGTTAAAAACAACTCTGATACTTTTGAACAAATATATGATACTTTTATGCGAATTTCTGTTACTTTTAAATATCATTGTTCCTCAGAAATTTACAAATAACACCAATGTATCTATTAACAAATTTTAACATGAACAACAAGAAATCAAAACCTAGTGTATAACATGGCGAATTTAACTCATCCACTGCAAAAAAAAATGAAGGCGAGAGAACAAGAAGAAGAAGAATAAAAGAAGAGGAGATACTCGAAAATACCTTTGCAACTTGAGAGAACTCGAACTACAGTTGAGAAATCCACCTACGAATGGTGCCAAATCGTTG
Source organism: Rehmannia glutinosa (assembly GCA_016081115.2). Lineage (NCBI taxonomy): Eukaryota > Viridiplantae > Streptophyta > Magnoliopsida > Lamiales > Orobanchaceae > Rehmannia > Rehmannia glutinosa. Next base: position 39,237,685 of record CM071928.1, on the reverse strand, counting down.
GAGAACTCAAACTGTTAGAACGTGAATTTAACTCCAAATTGCAGAAACTGTTAATTTAACTCCAAAATCGAAAATCCTAGGCTAGAACGTGAGAGAAAACTGGCGAACCAACCTCGAACGTGAGAAAATCTGAATGTGAGAACGTCAGATAACTAAAAATGAACGGAAATTGAACGAATTGAAGGAAACCGAACAGAAATTGAACCCTAATTCGTGAGAAAATTGAAACGGTATGAGAGAACGTGAGAGAGAGAGAGAGAGAACGGGTGAGGAGAGAGAATGTGTGAGAAAAAATAAAAAAGGAAAAAAAAAATAAAAAAAAAACTGGCGGGTCGCGGGTAAAGAGCTGGGTCGGGCGGGTAAGGGAGATCCGTCTTACGAAATGAAACCCATAAGACGGTCTTATACAAGTTTTTTTCTATATATATATATAACACATATTGCAAATGAGCCATTGCTCTAATGGTAAGGAGGAGGCGCCAAGATTCTTGGTTCTGAACTCAAGTTCCTCAGGGCACATCTCAACTGGTTGACCAATCAGTAATGTTGTCTCTTCCTTTCACTGGCAGGGACTACTAGAAAAAGAGGTTTTTGTGACAACAAAAAGTTGTCACAAAAGACTGAATGTCATCACAAAAATATTTTTTGTTTCGATTAGTCGTCTCAAATAAGTCGCCACGTAAACCTTATCACAAATATGTTATTTGTGATGACGGCGTCAACACAAATGTTATAGTGACAACACTGTTGTTACAAATAAGTAGTTGGGAACGTCCACCAAGATTTTTGTCATGATGATGTGGACGTTTTCATCAAACTTATTTATGACAATATTGTTGAAACAAGTAATTTAAGATCTTTTATGATGACCCATGTGTTCAAGCCTTGTTGGAACCTGAGGCAAGTTGAGGGTTGGAATCCCACTAGAAACCAGCAGCTTGGGCCCCTAGCGCGCAGAAGTGTTCAAGCCTTGTTGGAACCTGAGGCAAGTTGAGGCATATCCCGAGATTTACATTCTTTGGGACTCTAGGGATAGGGTTCAGGGGACCCAAGATTAGTTCGGCAAAATCGGGAACCTAGACATCGAAAAAGAAATAAGGATATATATTGAAGATTTTAGTTATCAACTCTAATTTAAAATTCATTGTAAAATCACCACGAACTGACAATTTTCTGGCCTCTCTCTCCCTCTCAATTCCTAGCCGCTTATGCTTCTCCTTCTTCTTCCGTCATCCTCCTATGAAAGGTGGGGAAAATAATTTTCAATGTTTTTAGTCTCAATATATTTGTCCCCACAAGGTGACTTTTATTTGTCCCCAATAGGTGACTTTATTTGTCTCAATAAATTGATGGAACTTTACACGTAACAATCATGTGACCCAGATTAATTAGTGGTTTAGCTGACATGGACTCATTTAGTCCTACATGGTAGACTTAAATTGTAAAGTTGGTCCCGAATAGATCTGGCAATGGGTCGGGCAGGGCCAGGCCAGGCCGGCCCTAGGCCAACAGACCAAGCGGAAAAATCGGGTCGGGTCAGACCATCCCAAAATTTTATCGGGCCACATTTTTTTTTGTCCAACTGAACTCACCAAGTGTATTTTTTATTAGGCCATTCGAGCTTGACGAGTTTCGGACCATTTGGGTCGGGCCTAAGTAGACCCAGTCCTTTTCAGACCATTAAAAATAAAGCTCAACCCAGCCCTATATGGGGTCTATCTATGTCGGCTCTAGTCCCCTGGCTATAGAAATCGACAAAGTTAATCACGCTCAATTCAATTTAACCAAAAAAACATATAAATTTTAAAAATTCTCAATTTGGTTAACTAATTCCATAAAAAACAACTTTTTAACTCTTAAAAAAATTACAATAGTAAGTCTATTCTTAACTCAACTATTTTGATTATAAAATATTAATAAATTTAGTCAGCTAAAATAATTGTGAAAACTTTAACATGAGCTATTTTAAAAATATAAGTAACCAAATAAATTTTAAAACAATATTATTAAAATAATGATTTTATTTAATTTGTCATACTTGTTTTTTATAATTAATAAAATAAAGAAAAAAGGGTTATAACATATTTTTAATGTTATAATTAAAAATATGTGTGAAATTATTTTTCAATCTTACAATCTATACATAAAACTTTCTTATATTATAATAGGGAAAAGATTTGTGATAATTCATTTTTTTTATTTGATTAGAGGTTAGTATAGGGGTTATGTTAAAGGTTAGTTAGGGGTTAGTTTAGGGGGTGAGTTTAGGGGTTATTTTAGAGTATTTAGGGGTTAATATTAATTACTATAAATATGTGTAATTTCATACACAATTTTACACCAAATTTATAATAATTATAAGGTATAAGTATTTTTCTACTTCAAGTTTCATATATATATATATATATATATATATTCACAAATCACAAGCCTTTTTTCAATATTTTTCACAATTTCTTTCATTAATTAGTTTGATTTATTAAAATCATATATTAATTATAATTTTATTTAATGTAGAAAACGAAAGGGTCGAGGATTAGGACTTTTATTGTTCATTTTTCTACATCGAATATTTGTGATTATTAGGTAGGGATTTCTATATTATTTGTCTTTATTTAATGTTTCATGATTGTACTTCATTGATTGCAATATATGTAAAGAGGAAATAAATTCATATAAGCTAGGGGCCATGAAAAGGGTCCGGGATCTAACGTATCTTTGGGGTGAATCTGCAATGCTATATGCAGGAACTGGCCAGTCAGAGGAAAAAGAGAAAATTAATGAATTTATTGTTGTAATTATGTGAATGTTTTTCATGTTATATTAAATATTGACAGATATATTCCTACTGAGCGAGATGAAGCTCACCCCTATTATTATCATGACTTTCAGGTTGAGGAATCCGGCTGAAGATATGATGTTGTGGATGATGGAATAAATCATGTTATATTTATATTTGAAATAATTATGACCGAACCAAATTTTAGATTTATGTCTTTAATTTTTTCCGGTTTATGCTTGGAATAATTGTTGGATATTTAATTCGTAAGATGTAATATTATTATTATTATTATTATTATTATTATTATTATTATTATCATTATTTTTTTTATTAAGAATTAAGAATTCTAAATCAACTTTTTGATAATTATTGGCATTACTTTAATTTATAAATTCGTGTTTTCTTAATAATATTTTAGAGTACTTTGATTTCATAAAATTGGGTCGTTACAAGTGGTATCAGAGCAGGTCTACGTTTTTATAGGCTTTTTAAAAAAAATTGAAAATTAAAATGTACTGTTTTTCTTTTAAAAAAAATAATAAAGTCAAACTTTGTATAAAATAAAATGGTATAATAACATCCACCTCCATCATATCTTGTCGGTCTCCTTAAGGTATGAGAATTATTAATGCAAGTTACATTATACAATTGTACCAGTATGCTCATTTATGTCATGATGTATTTCATATTATTATATTCTGCTTTAGAAATATAATACCAATTTATATGTTAGATGAATAGAAATCTTGTATTTCTCTTAAAAAAAATGTAAAAGTAGACTTATAATTACAAATGCACATATATATATATATATATATGACAGGAACTCGCACTCGCCACACTGCAAGAAAGAACAATAATAATAATAACTGGGGTCCGAACCATCCCATTAATCGACTCAATCATTATTTCAACTATCAAATTGAGGAGGGGGATAGCATTGGAGAATATATAGTTAAAATTCACCAGTTGTGGTACAATGTGAGGAATGTCATCGGTGCTCCAAACAAATGCGCCGCCTCTCGTAGAGTGATTGATAGCTTACCCTGGTTTTGGAACGTCAAGGCTGAAAAGCTTTATGCCTCATTATTGGAGTATGACGGGCATGATGACCGACCCAAAATTAACTACGGGACATTTACTGCCAGGTTATACCATAAATGGATTGAGTTTTTGAACAATGAGGCTATGGCAGAAGATGAGAAACCGAAAGGAAACCTGGAAGAAGACCCAGAAGAAGATCCAGAAGAAGATCCGGAGGAAGATGAAGACATGGATTAGTAGAAATAGATGGGTCTATGTATTGCAATAATTGATAAATAAATCCGTATTATATATAAAGTTTAGTTGTCCTTTAATTGATATTAATTTATTTGACCATTATATTATGATATTAAGATTTTAAGTTAGATATTTCATGCAAAATCCATTAATAACTTGGGATAAATAACAATAAATACATTATGTATGACTTTAGGAATATGGCTCCCCGTCGTGGAAATCAAGTCAACAGTGAGAACTTCACTAACACAGGAAATCAAACCACTGCTACTGCTGGAGATATAATTGCTGAGTTCCTCAGAGGTGTGCAGAACATCGGGGACAACAACAACAACAATGCACGAGTTGTGGAACAATTCCGTCACTATCGTCCACCCACATTCAACGGACGTGATGGCACGACCACATTAGAAGAATGGTTCCGATCCTTAGAGAGGATTTTTTGACTTATTGGTTGCACAGACAAATAGAGAGTTGTATGTGCTGCCTTCCAACTCACTGAAGACGTTGATCATTGGTGGGAAGGGTATTGGAGGACTAAGACCGAGGAAGAGCGGAATGCTTTAACATGGGATGAGTTCAAAGTGATTGTAATGGAATTTGTTTTCGCACAATCATATCGAGACAAGAAGGAGACATAATTCCTTAACTTTAAACAAAGAAACATGATTGTCACAGAGTATGAGAGACAGTTCAATCAACTAAGTCGGTTTGCTCCACACCTAGTGGATACTAATTTGAAAAAGGCTCTGAGGTTCATAAGGGGACTTCGAGCACAACTATCAGGAATACTATCTGCTCAAGAAGATTTGGAATACTCGGTAATGGTGAGAAGGGCTCATGAGGTGGAGGCAAATTTTGCTGGGGATGAGGAGGAGCAAAAGTTGGTTGCGTTGTCTGAGAAAAGAAAATGGGAAGGGGCAAAACAAAATCAAAATCAAAATCAAAATAAACAAATAAAGACTAATGGAAATGCACGTCCAACTACGCAAGCAGACAGACCAACTTGCCCAAAATGCAAGAAGAATCATTTTGGAGAATGTTTAGCTGGACAAGGAAAATACTTCAAGTGTAAGAAGCCAGGACATGAAGTCTCTAACTGTCCTCTTTTAAAAGCTGAGCGGGAAAGAAGAGAACAAACATCTGGAGGTAGAGCTCGAATGTATGCTATGACTCAGGAAGAAGCTGATCAGAACCCGGGTACAATGTCAGGTATGCTAACCATCTCTGGAATACCTGCTCTTGTACTTTTCGACACTGGTGCCACACATTCATTTTTATCTGCCAAATTTCATGCTATATTAGGACATAAGAGTGTTAGAGTAAATGAACCCATTGAGGCTGGAAATTCGATAACAACTGACTCAGTGAATTGGGAACAAAGCTAAACTTTAGTACGGCTTATCATCCGCAAACAGATGGGCAGTCTGAAAGGACTATACAAATATTGGAAGATATGTTGAGAGCATGTGTGCTCGACTTAGGAAGTAATTGGGAAACATTATTACCTTTGGTGGAATTCGCTTATAACAACGATTATCAAGCGATTGGGATGGCTCCATACGAGGCGTTGTACGGAAGAAAGTGTAGATCACCATTATATTGGAACGAAGTTGGTGAAAGAAAAATTTTGGGGCCTGAATTAATTCGGCAAACTGTTGAGAAGATAGCTATGATACAAGATCGAATCAAGATGGCTCAAGATAGACAAAAGTCGTATGCTGATAGACAAAGAAAACATATACAATTTGATGAAGGAGAAAAAGTATTTCTGAAAGTAGCTACTATCAAAGGTGTTATTCGATTTGGCCAAAAAGGAAAGTTGAAACCGAGATATATCGGACCATTTGAAATCCTTACACGAGTTGGAGATTTAGCTTATCAGCTAGCACTACCACTGAGTCTATCTAGTGTGCACAATGTTTTTCACGTCTCTATGGTAAGAAAGTACGTTCACGATCCAAGTCACATCGTGAATTATAAGGACCTGACAATCAACAATGATTTAACTTATGAGGAAGCACCATATGCTGTTTTGGAACGCAAAATTCACCATTTGAGAAATAAAGATATTGATCTGATCAAAGTACAGTGGAGACGTCATGGCAGAAATGAAGCTACTTGGGAGCGTGAAGAGGAGATTCATGTCAAATATCCAAAATTTTCAATTCCAGGTAAGATATTGAATTTCGAGGACGAAATTATATTTAAGGAGAGTAGAATGTGATAATTCATTTTTTTATTTGATTAGAGGTTAGTATAGGGGTTATGTTAGAGGTTAGTTAGGGGTTAGTTTAGGGGGTGAGTCTAGGGGTTATTTTAGTGTATTTAGGGGTTAATATTAATTACTATAAATATGTGTAATTTCATACACAATTTTACACCAAGTTTATAATAATTATAAGGTATAAGTATTTTTCTACTTCATGTTTCATATATATATATATATATATATTCACAAATCACAAGCCCTTTTTTCAATATTTTTCACAAATTCTTTCATCAATTAGTTTGATTTATTAAAATCACATATTAATTATAATTTTATTTAATGTAGAAAACGAAGGGGTCGAGGATTATGACTTTTACTGTTCATTTTTCTACATCGAATATCTGCGATTATTTAGGTAGGGATTTCTATATTATTTGTCTTTATTTAATATTTCATGATTGTACTTCATTGATTGCAATATATGTCAAGAGGAAATAAATTCATATAAGTTAGGGGCCATGAAAAGGGTCCGGGATCAAACGTATCTTCGGGGTGAACCCGCAATGCTATATGCAGGAACTGGCCAGTCAGAGGAAAAAGAGAAAATTAATGAATTTACTGTTTTAATTATGTGAATGCTTTTCATGTTATATTAAATATTGAGATATATCCCTACTGAGTGAGATGAAGCTCACCCCTATTATTATCATGACTTTCAGGTTGAGGAATCCGGCTGAAGATATGATGTTGTGGATGGTGGAATAAATCATGTTATATTTATATTTGAAATAATTATGACCGAACTAAATTTTAGATTTATGTCTTTAATTTTTTCCGATTTATGCTTGGAATAATTGTTGGATATTTAATTCGTAAGATGTAATATTATTATTATTATTACTATTATTATTATTATTATCATTATTATAATCATTATTTTTTTATTAAGAATTAAAAATTCTAAATCAACTTTTTGAGAATTATTGGCATCACTTAATTTATAAATTCGTGTTTTCTTAATAATATTTTAGAGTACTTTGATTTCATAAAATTGGGTCGTTACAAGATTAATCCAAAACTACGATAATTTTTACACTTCCGAGCTTTAATTGTCGTTCTATAGTACATGGTTTTGCACATAACCTGCTTCGACCCCATCGATAGTGGTAATTTATTGTAGATTTGAAGTGGGGGTTGTATTGTCTTAACTCAAACTAGTTGGATGTTATTGCACTTTACCATTTAAATATTGCACGATTTTCGCTTTGCTATCCTGAAGTTTGCGCGATTTTCACTTTATCACCTCAGTATAAAATTAATTAAATGTATTTACATGTATTTTATCTATTTTTTAATTTTTTATCCACAAATATAAATTTATTTAGTAGTTACATTAGTAAAATATGTTTATAATGAATCTATTTTGTAGTATTTCTAATTTTCTTGAGAATTATAATTAATTTTTCTTAATTTGCTAATTAATTTTCTATTAATTTTACATTAAATTAAAGTAAAACTAGTACATTGAAAAATCAAAATAAAAACATAAAATTAAGAAATTATGAAATGATAAAATATACCTTTAAAAAAGCAATACATTAATTTCTTGTAATTTTCACATAAAATTAATTTTTTTTATTTAATGTGAAATTATTCCCCATTGATTGTTTTTTATGTAACTATTTTATATTTAATACTTATATTTAAAACTTATATATATATATATAACTAGGTATTTAGGTGAAAAAATAAAGTATGCTCTCATGCACTAATTGTTTTTGATGTAGTTTATAACTAAAGCTGGGAAATAAACTAAGATAATCGATACGCAATCCGAGATTAATCGTTAAAAGCTTGTTTGAGTTGAATTCGTTAACATAAGTTGGGTTCGTTAACATAACGAACCAAACTTCAACATACTTTTTCGTTCAGTAAGATGTAAATTAGCTCGGCTCAAGCTCGACTCGATTAATAAAACAAGAATAAAATATGTAAAAATATCAAGTTACTCGAGCTCGATTTATGGTCGGCTCAACTAAAGTTAGTTCGAGCTCGATTCGATTAATAATTAAAACCAAACTCAAATACAATTTGTGATATCGATTAAAATTCAAACAAAAGCTCTAACAGTACTATGTACGGCTACAGTCGATTTGTTTATACCCATATTTATAAGTGTATTTATTTTGTGCCCCCATTATAGAAAGTTTCTGAATCCGTATTTGGTAATCCAGTCATTGTTGAATTCTTCTCGTTTCTGTTATAATAGAAATCTATTTAAATACGAAATATTTAGTTGTGTGAATATGAATTGTATCTATTTACAGAACATATCTATTTATAAGAAAGTAAAAATTTGAAAAATATTTTAACTGTCCAATGTTGAATTTTTTTTACTACTCCAATGTTGAATTTTATTTTCAATACAATCAATAATAATAAAATTTTCAAATTCTAATATTCTTTGGGTTTTAGAAAGCTCAACAACTGTCAAAATTGTTAAAGAAATTAAACAAACAAATTTGCAGCATAATTTTATGGGAAAATAAAATATTTCAAAAAAATAAAAAGTATTTTATTTTTATATGTACACATATATAAAATATTCAAACAGTCAAATTCATATCTGATTTCAAATGGACAACTTTGAAACTTGAATATCATAATACGTCGATAAATATAAAAAATATTATGTTAATATACATAAAAAAATCTATATATAAAATACCATTATGAATATAGATTCATATTAAATAAATCTTAAATTTCTTCTTACACACACACACACATATATAATGTTATTATATGATATATATAAAATTTGCATACATATTAATTCTATATAATTATTAAGAAATGTGCTAAGCCCAATAACAACTATACATGTATCATAAATAGCCAAAATACATGAATATACAAATTGATGTCCAATAACCCAAATGCATAATTTTCAATGTCCATTACAAATTACAAAAAGAAAGTAATAAATATTTCTTATATTTTTATTTGTTATGTTTTTCACTATTTTATATATGCAATATGGGTATCAAAATGGAGATTATAAAAAAAATGATTAATTTGATATTATATGTAAAAAAATTGATCAAAAATAAAAAAAAAAGTTATTAATTTTTTTTTTTAAAAAAAAGAGAAAAATTAATACAACAATTAATGCAGTACACACACAAATCTGGAAAACTAATTTTATATTATTCTATTTTTATATCATTTTAGAAAGTTATTGTTTAAAGAAAGTTGACTGCCAAAAATAATAAAGTACCAAATATTTATCATTTATTATTTTTGCACATATTTTTATTACTTTTTATAGTAAGTGTAAAAGAGCGGGAAAATTTTTAACTTACTATTTCCAGCGACTTCTCTTTTTATATATATAATATATATATATATATAGGGAGGGGATCCTGTGAGACCACCCTCCTAGGTTAGTCCATAAGACTAAATCTACACCATCCAAATAATAAATCAATGGCCAAGATATATTACAATATATACAACATTTCATAAGTAAGTATACAACAGAAGGGATAAAATAGGAATCTAGAAAATTAAATATAGTAACCGCTTCCTAAAAATTAGGGACGTGATTATGTATTGATCACGTCCCCATAATCAAGCGATTCACCTTTCATTTCTCTCCCTTCCCATTCGAACCTGCAAATTATTCAAATATGGCAACAAAATCGTGCAAGAATTAATGAAAAGTATACAATTACACTAAACTAAACTATACATTAAAACATTACTAAGTATACATAAACAATAAACTAAGTATACAATTACACTAAACTACCTGTACATTAAAACTTTACTAAGTATACAGAAACATTTAACTAAGTATACAATTACATTGAACTAACTATACATTAAAATAATACCAAGTATACAGAAACATTTAACTAAGTATACAATTACACTGAATTACTTATATAACTAAGTATACAATTGCATTGAACTAAGTATACCAATCCATAGAACTAAGTATACAAATTCACTAAACTACTTACTAAACTACTTATATTACTAAGAATACGATTCCACTGAACTAGGTATACAAATTCACTGAACTAAATGAACAATAAAATATGACTAAGTATACAAGTTCACTGAACTAAGTTACAATAAAACGACTGTTCACAAATATGGCGGAAAGAAGTATCAATTTTGAAAAAAACGCTTGAAGTTGATGATTTTTCCTCCCTAAAAATCGGGTAACTGAAAAGGTAGGATTATGTTTCCTTAAAAATAGCTAATAACCGTCCAATTAACATAACTAATTAAATATAAAAGTACAATTATACCATTATATGCCTAAATTAACTAAAATGATCTACACCATCCAAAATTTTAAATCAAGAGTCCATAAGTGTTCTTATGGACTAACCTAAAGGGATTGTTCTCATTTGAACCAATCCCTATATTTATATATATATATATATATATATATATATATATTATAAAAACCCTATATGATTATAAAAACCCTATATGATTAATTCATTAGAAGTCAGTTATTATTCATTGAGCCGTATCGAGTTAATTAGTTTGGACAATTATTGTTTACATTCATGATGTTAATGTTACTTGAGATATCATATTATTACAATTAAAATATCAAAGCTTGTGGTTGCACATCATAGTTGTGTAATGTCTGCAAAAGATATTGTATTATACTCTTAATCATGCCGCTAACAAACTATCAAAGCTTTTAAAATATAAAGGAACTGACGCCACTAATTGAAGCTAATTTATTATTATTGGAATTTATTACATAATTATTGAGTAATAAAATAAATCCAGTTGCGCTTGTACGATACAAATAATAAGTCATTATGTCAATGTAATTAAATGCTAAATTAATAATAGTATGTGAAAAATAAAGTTATATATGAAAACAATAATATGTGCTCGAAGTAATTTGTTAATTTAGTTGTTAGTTAAGTCTAATTAGTTTTGTCAAAGTAAGATGATCAAACAACCTTACCATAGTAATCTATCCATTTTATTAGTTAAAAACTCACATTTTTTATTTTTATTTTGATTGAAGATAAATAGGTTGAGATTGAGAAAATTCCATAATACGAAGAGCTTTTCCCCCTCTTTCCCATTGGTTTATAAAAATGCAGTTAAATCTCTATAAATTAATAATCTCGGGACTGTCAATATTTATTAATTTAGTGAGATATTAATTGAGATTGAGAAAATTCCATAATACGAAGAGCTTTTCCCCCTCTATCCATTTTATTTTTATTTTTGCTTATTGTCCCCAAGTCGGGACCGACCAAAAGTATTATTTAAACGAGATTATTAATTAATTGAGTATTAAATTATTGAGGTTACACTGTAACATTAATTATTAATATAATCATATACCATAAAAACAAAATCTGGGATGGTTCTTTAGATAAAAGTATTTTTAGTTAGAATGCTAGATTTAATTTATCAATTCCAAATTTCAATATTTAGACAATAAATTCATGTAAATTTCCTTTTATCTTCAACGGGTGTTTAGTTTTTACCTTTTGTTTTATCTTTAGATAAATCGTGTTATTTTATTTGCAAATAACATTTTCAAATGCATCTTAAGATAAATCATATACTTAGATTATAACATTCCCTTTTGTTTTAACATTTAACATCATTCATGCGAAAAATATTATAGAACTAATATATTTTTATTTAAATAATTTCTTTTATTTTTTAGAAATAATTTAAAAGTTGAAATTAAAAATAAAACCAAACGATTATGAAGTTTTTCTTATGGTATCTTTTGTTTTCTCTAAGATAAAAAAAGAAGAGTTGGTCTTAGGTGAACGGTCTCATAAACTAAATTAATGAAATAGATCTTACAAAATACAAAAAATATGAATTTTTTTATGAGGTTGGATTGGATTTAAAATTCAATTTAGATATAAGATTCACAACTATATCAATGAGACCGCCTTATATAATTTTTTTGCGAAAGATAAAAGTGTTGAAACTAGAACAAGGACAAAACGAGCAATGCAGTGGGCGACGGACGCACAAACAGTTATTAATCTGTTAAATCATAGCTAAGCACGATTTCTCAATAAATGATTTAAAATGTCCCCAAAAAAGATAAAAATAATAAGCCCAGTCACGAATGACGAGGTTGGTTGAGATGAGCCAATCCTATGGGCTGAACTCTCCTATATGTCGGGGCAGGAGAAAGGCACAACACAACAAAAAGAAAAAAAAAAGAGTGAGGGAAAGAGAGTGATTTCTTCTTCATCTTCTTCATCTTCTTCTTCTCACTTGCACACACTTCACCATTTCCTCAGAGAGTCTTGTAAAATTGTTTTTCTTTTTTTCAATCCCCCGAATCTACTCCCGCTTCTTAGATCCCTTTCTGTAAGCCATCTGCTTTTCTAAATTTTTCTGATTTTTGGGTTTGTTTTTTGGTAAAAAAAATCATCATCATCATCATTCATAATGGACAAAAAGCAAACTTAGAACAGGATTTCAGGAAAGCCAGGTGTTTTCAGAACGAGATCCCTTTTTTTTTTAAATTCATTTTTCCGACATTCTTTTTTTTTTTTCACTCATTTGTTTATTATGTTTGCATATATAGTTTTTCTGTTTGCTTCTTCGGTTTGAGGGCGTTATTAGTTGTTCCCTCACAAGGATTTGAAAGGGTTGTCTATTTGTAAACCCTCACTTAATCCAAGAAAATATAAAAGATAATTTTTTTTTTTTTTTTTGTGTGTAACAAATTCCCCTGTTCTTTAATTTTACTAAGAAACAGGCCCTTTTGCTGATTTTCTCCTTTTCTCCATCTTTTTTATTTTTTTGAGAATCCTTTTCTCTATCAATAATTCAGGACAAAAAAACATTTATTTTATAGTAAAATGGCAGCTACCATGGATTTTTGGAGTAGCAGACCAGTTGTAGATTCCTTTAGTGGTGGTGAGTTGATGGAAGCACTTGCACCTTTTATGAAAAGTGCTTCTTCCCCATCCATTCCTTCTTCTTCCAATCTTCGCTCTACTACTTTTCTTTCTTCTGATCCTTCTTCCTCAACTTTGCCCACCTCCTCATCTTTCCTCTCAACCAATGACCAATATTCTTGTTTCTCTTCAAACTCTTCTCCTTCCTCCAGTTCCTATCCCTACAATTCTTACTATCCCACTTCCCAATTTGAGCCCGATATGTACCAGGCCTCGGCCCATAACTATTCATATGGGCTAGACCAAAACCCTGGTTGCTCTTTCGGGCTCAACCCGTTTTCTCCTATCCAGATCCAGGACATCCAGGCCCAATATCCACCACCCCAAAACACTCACTCCCTTGGGCCCAGGCCCGTTTTCATGAAGCAAGTGGGCTCCCCTCCAAAGCCCACCAAATTGTACAGGGGTGTCCGGCAACGCCACTGGGGCAAATGGGTGGCGGAGATTCGGCTACCCAAGAACCGTACCCGGCTGTGGCTGGGCACTTTCGACACGGCGGAGGAGGCGGCGCTGGCCTATGATAAGGCGGCGTACAAGCTCAGAGGAGACTTAGCAAGGCTGAACTTCCCGCACCTCCGCCACACTGGGTCCCACATAGGCGGAGAGTTTGGGGAGTACAAGCCCCTCCATGCCAGCGTGGACGCCAAGCTGCAGGCCATTTGCAAGACTATGGCCGAGGGAAAAAGCATCGACACCAAGAAGTGAAAGAACTCCAGATCGAAAAAGGCGGCGGCGACGGCGACGGAGAAAGATAACAACTGTAAAACCGTTGAGCCACTGAGTGACGGGTCGGGTGGGCTTTCACCCGAGTCGGAACTGATTTTCCCGGAGTTCGGATGGGAGATGGGATCGTTGCACAAGTATCCATCATATGAGATTGATTGGGGTGCTTTATAATTTACTGAAAGTTACAGCCTTTTCTTGCAAAGAACATGAACAAAATAGTTTTTGGGTCTTTTGTGGTGTTCATATGTGAGTTGGTGCTGCTGCGATGAAGTTTTTGGAATTTGCAGGGGCAGAGTCTTTATTTAGTTACTTTTTTCTTTTTTTTTTTGTTTTTAGGGAAATGTATTTTGTAGGTTACTTAGGAGATAATTAAGGTTAATTGTTGAGGTTAATCTTTAAACTGGTTTAGCTGGTTTTTACATGGCTAAATCAGATTAGGTGGATGGTTGATTCTTTTGTAATTTGTTGATTTTTATTAAGTATTATAATTTCCATTTTAGCATTTAGTGAATCTTTATTTTACATGCCCAAATGATTTGGTTTATTTTTTCTGATATGTCTGTTATTCATTACATGAAGACAATAAATAGAAAATGGGACCACTTAAGAACAACTAAATTGCTAATCCAAATTTAATGTTTGCAACATTTTAAAATAAGATTATATTCTTAAAAATAATTTAGTTTTCAAGTTATCATTTCAGTTGGAGTAGATTGACCATGTTATCATTTCAGTTGGAGTAAAGTGATTATGTTGTATTAATTATCAATTAAGTATTCCTGTCACGCCCCAAAACGGGAGCCGCGACACAAACAAATCAAATTTATGCCGGTTTACTAAGACGGCCCATTTATCTATTAGCATAAAACCAACAAAGGTAATAATAATCTTCAATAAGCATAGTTATCATAATAAACCTAGTCAGAGTATGGTTCACAGCGAAAATAACAGAAAATACAATTCAACGACATCAATCATTCTTAAGGGTCCTACACCCAAATATTACAACTTGAAATTGTTTGAAAATAGACATAACTATTACAAAATAAGTTCGACCCATCCTAACCTGGTCAGAATTACAATAAACAACTACTCTGTCACTTGGAAGTCCTCATCACTGTCCACCTGGTATGAAGTCTCATCCCTTGGTTGTTAAAAAGGCGGGGGTGAGATGAAAATTCTTAGTGGATGGGTTCGGGTGTGCGATGGTGGCTTACAGTTGTGCAGGAAAAATAGTTTCATGAAATTTATGCATGAGTCATTAATACAATCAACATCATACTTCTAAATAATTAATAGTTTACTCGTATTCAAGTAACTACAGAAATAATTAGTAAGCAGTCAAGTGATAGTGATTGCGCATGAAAGTATGATGTCAACCAATATTTGTTCAAGGAGTTGCGCACGGAAGAAGTGTGTCGCCAACCAAACCAACCTTATACAAATGGAGACGTGTCGATCAAACATCGGCTCCCTTACCAAATCACGTCATCCCTCCAATGGATAGGGCCAGAGCTAAGAATATAAATCAAGTAAAAAATATAATATTAAGCATTCCAAACTCACACTTTTGACATGCATATCAAGATTCACCATAAAAACATGATAATAGGCACTATAATCCATATTTTACAAGGTATAAAATTATGCCCAACTTTTAAAATTTATTTGAACATGATACACCAAAATACTTGTAAAATTTATAAACTTCACATATTAACATATAAACATGATATTACACCTTTTTATTAGGAAATATTGTAGATTTTTGGAAGAGTTTTTCACTCACCTCTTAGTCTTCAAATGCAGTAGCCCTTATAATGAGGTTTTTCCCCTAGCACCCTCCCTTACGGTTCCAATGGCCTCAAGGCAGCTCCTAGGTGGTAAGAAAACCATATAAGGTGTCAAACAATGGAGGTTTTTGAGGTAGGAAGATATAAAGTACCCAAACTTTAAAAGAGGTGTTACTTACCTTAACACTTGTGCTATTGAGGCTCTCATCCACAACAAAACCAAGCTCTCTTCTTTTTCTTATCTCCTTCAAATTTTTGGTCTCTTAGTTTGCTACAAGGAGGTAGGATTGATCAAGTCAAAAAAAAAAAAAGTGGAAGGGTCTTGAGTTTAGGGAGATGACATGAAGTGAAAAGATAAGAGCTTTCTTACCTTTGGCTCAAATTTTCGGCCCTTTTTGTGGAGAGGGAAGGAGAGATATTTTTTTTTTGGTAATGTGTCTAAGTGAGGGAAAGATAAGAATGAAGGTTTTTGTTACGCCCCAAAAGGGGAGTCGCGACACAGACAATCAAATTTATGTCAGTTTATTAAGCCGACCCATTTATCCATCAACATAAAACCAACAAAGAATATAAAATCCTCAAATAAGCATAGATAATATAATCAACCTAGTCAGAGTATGGTTCACAAATAAAATAATGTAAAATACAATTTAACGACATCAATCATTCTTAATGGTCCTAGGGTCAAATATTACAACTTGAAATTGTTTGACAGACATAACTATTGTAAAATAAGTTCGACCCATCCTAAGCCCATCGTAATTACAATCAAGGAACTACTCCAGTGCTTGGGGGTCCTCATCGCCGTCCACATGATACGAAGTCTCATCCTCTGGTTGTTAAAATATGGGGGGTGAGAAAATAATTCTCAGTAGATAAGTGTGGGTGTGCAAGTGTGGCTTACAGTTGTGGGAAAACAGTTTCATGAAAATTAATGCATGAATTGTGAATGCAAATTCATCGTACTATTAATAAATAACAATTGTCCATGTATTCGAGTAAGTTCAGAACGATTAGCAAACAATCAAGCAGTAGTGGTTGCGCATGAAAATATGACGCCAATCAATTTTTGTTCAAAGGGTTGCGCATGAAAGTGTGCCGCCAACCATCCAACCTTATACAATAGAGATGTGTCGATCAAACATCGACTCCTTTAACCGACCACCTTATCCCTCCAAATGGATAGGACCGAGCCGAGATCCCGGAATGAACGCGTCTCTAACAAGAAGACTTGCAATGCCTCGGAGATCGTCATAGTCATGATTATACCCATACTATGACTCAATCACCCGTAGAACTCTCCTATCCGACTCGAGGTTGGAATTAGGATGATGGAGGTCGGTACGAGATCGCAGCTGAGCTAACCCATCCCATACACGACTTATCCATTCCACGACACAGTTAGAGGTTATCTCATTTAAGTGTTTCAGTGGTTCATAGCGAGTTAGTCATAAAACCGGAGTGATCTAGTATATCAGTGTCTAGTATTGAGTTTAACTAAGTTAAAATTCGCGGTCTAGTTACCGGGTGGATAATCTAGTCGGATATGATATTTAATTCGATACATTATGCATGAGTCCATAGTTTTAATAATATAGATTTATTCAGGGCGAGGAAGTCGCCTTATGAATTGCTTATTTATTCGGGTAAGGAAACCCAATTAACAGCTTGGCTAAATAAATAAAAATATATAAATTTTCATTGGATAATTATTATAAAATATACCTTAATACAATATAAGTAGATTAAAGTTAAAAATATAAATTTTCTAGGTCCTTAGTAATTTTATTGAAAATATATCCTTTTACTAAGAAAGATATTTTCTTATCGGGTTTTAAAATTCGATAAGTTCCAATCCCGGACTTAAAAAGAAGTAAGGCCAGATATTAATTTTTCTAAAAATTAACAGAGAGTTATAATTTCAGAAACTTGGGGTCAGATTTTTCGAAATTTACAGGTTAGTCATCTATTTTTCAAAAACTAAGTTTTTTTTTTGACCCGATATCTTAAAAATAAGTATCTCTTAAATCGGGAGTGATTTTGATGTGATTCCAAGCTTAAAATTACTCTTAGGACAGTACAAATTTGTGATAAAAGCAGTTTTAAAAAATTCACAGGTTAGGTGCTCTATTTTCAAAAATTACAATTTTAGCCCCAAAATGATTTTTGTTGTTAAGGACTCGTTTCAAGTCCCATGGTTATGAAACTTAAACCAAGGGTTAAAAATATTATAATAATTAAGTTAGTAAATTCTTTGGGTACATAGACTGTCCAAGTTTAGAAAATTTCAGATTGGTCCTTTAAATTTTAAAGTTTTATATTTTAGTGCCAAATTTGTTCTTTATTGCATTTCTTGACCCAAAGGGTCTCCAAATTTTCCGAGTCACTTAATATATCAAAATACAGTGTTTAAAGTCTAAAATTTTGAAATTACAGTGGGGTCCTTGTACAGTTTTATTTATTATAATTTAGGCCCTATATTTTGCAAAAATTACAAAAATGACCCAAAGTTCGGATTTAACTACCAAGTCCAAAGCCCAGAATATAAATCAAGTAAAAATAATAATATTAAGCATTTAAAAACCATATTTTGTCATGCATATCAATAATCACCATAAAAACATAACAATAGGCAACTTAATCTACATTTTTACAAAGTATAAAATCATGCCCAATTTTTTTAAAATCTATTTAGAACATAATACTCTAAAATACTTTTAGAGTTCATACATTTCGCACATTGATATATAAACATGAATTTACATGCATTTGGTAGAAGATATGATGGATTTTTAGAAGAATTTTCCACCCACCTCTTAGTCTTCAAATGTAGTGATTTCTAAAATGTGGTTTCCTCTCCTCAGCATATTTTCTTGGCTCCAAAGATCTTAGGACAACCCTAGGTGGTGAAAAAATTTACAATGGTGTCAAGAAAAAAAATGGAGTTTGGAGGTAGGAAGAGAAAAAAAAAAGAATACCCAACCTTAAGGGATTTTCTTACCTTGATACTTTAGCTATTTGAGGCTCTCAACACAACAAAACCAAGCTTCTTCCTTCTCTTAATTTCTTCAAAATTTCGGCCTCTTAGTGGCTGCAAGGAGGTAGGATTTTCAAGTTAAAAGATGAAGAAAAAGGGTTTGAGTTTTAGGAACATAAGATTGAAGTGAAAAGAAAAAGAGTTTCTTACCTACACTTGCAAAACTTTCGGCCCTTAGGTGGAGGAGAAGGATTGATTTTTATTTTTGTAAAGTGTATAAGTATAGTGAAGATGAAGAAATGAGGTTTTTGGTATAACGTAGAGTCTTCCTCCTCCCATATCCCCTTATGGCCGCCCTCCTCTCCTATGCACTCAAGAGCCTATTTTTTTTTTTTTTTGGTTCATGTGTTTGTGGCCTAGTTGTGACATGCTTGCTTTGGAATGACCAAGGCTTCTATTGAAATGGAGGAAAGGATTGCATGCCTAATGAGTATGTTGTTAAGAATAGAGTGGCATTGAAAGAGCTTGCTTCTTCCTAGGCCACTTGGCCGCCCCCCCTCTCATATTTCTTCAATTTTTTTTTTGTGAAATATTGGTGATATTTGGGTCCCTTTATCACATCTCCCAAATCCCTTGTCACATTTCTTATACACTAATTCTCTTATATAAGTCAAGCCTCATATCTATCTTACTTATATAGATAAGTCACCTCAAGTTTCTATAATTAGGATTCTTATAGAAGTTCTAATGTACAAGTTAATAAAATAAAATGCTTAAATAATTAATTCGTAAGTAGCAACTAGTAATTAAATAAAATAAATAAAAAATATATATAGTCAATTATTAAGGGAGTTCGAAACTAATACCACATTTTATTAAAATAAATATTGTGTTACATAGCTAAGTGGTAAAACTTTCGATATTATCGCAAAAATTATAATTATAAGCTTACAAAATTTAGGGCCTCATATCCTCCCCTCCTTAAGAGAATTTGGTCCCAAAATTCCTCCTAAAATAATTCTGGGTACTGTCTTTGTATATCCTCTTCCATCTTCCAGGTAGCATCTTCGTTTCGATCGTGTGCTTGCCACACTACTTTGACTAATGGAATCTCTCTCCTTCTCAGTTGTCACACTTGTCTATCAATGATTTGCATGGGCTTATCCAGATACGACAAACTCTCCATTATTGGAGGAATTTCTTTTGTGATAACTTTGCTTCGGGTGGGTTGGTATTTCCTCAACTGAGACATTGAACACATCATGCATTCCAACAATAGAAGGCGGAAGTTCCAATTGATAAGCCAGGTTCCAGACCCTCTTGAGTATTTTAAATGGCCCAATGTATCTCGGACTTAACTTTCTTCCTTTCTTTGGGTGAATTAATCCATTTCGTAGTGAGAGTCTGAGGAATACTTCACCTCCAAACTCAAACTCCACGCCCTTTCTTCTTTCGCCCCATAATTCTTCCTCGCCGACAAAGAAGTCCTCAATTCTATCTTTTATCAACGACTTTGTCCATAGTCTCTTGTATCAGTCCACTCTTTGAAATGGTTGATTGGGTTTCTTTTCTCTTTTCGGGTCCACAGTCATCAATCTCCCACGTAACGGGATCCGCATTTTCGCCCATATAATACTTCATAGGGCACCATCCCAATTATCGCCTGGTAGCTGTTATTGTAGGCGAACTCTGTTATGGCAAATGAGAATCCCAACTTCCCTGAAAATCAAGCGTACAAGCTCTTAGCATATCCTCGAGAGTTTGAATTGTCCTCTCTGATTGTTCATCGGTTTGCGGATGAGTAGACATACTAAAGCTTAGTGTTATCCCTAATTCCCCGTGCAAACACTTTCAGAATCTTAAAACAAACCTCGGGTCTCTATCTAAAATAATTTCGGCCGATACTCCATGCAGCCGTACAATCTCTCGGATATAAATCTGTGCCAATTTCTATAAACTATCCATTTTCTTGATCAGTAAGAATTGGGCTGATTTTGTGAGTCCGCCACCACAACCCATATGGTATCATGTCCTCCTTTAGTTCTAGGCAAGTCCGTTACGAAGTCTATAGTGATTAATTCCCATTTCCATTTGGGAATTTGTAATGGTTGTGGTAACCCTGACGGCCGTTGGTGTTCAGCCTTGACTCGTTGGCAAGTAAGACATCTTGCCACATACTCGGCTACTTAATTCTTCATGTTTACCCACCAAAAATGCTGCTTCAAATCCTTGTACATCTTATTACCGCTGGGATGTATTGTGTACCTTGAATGATGTGCTTCTCCTAAAATCTTATTCCTTAACACCTCATTGTTTGGCACACACACCTGGTTCTTAAAACTCAAGATTTTATCTCCTACTACCAAAAATTTCAGGCGATCTCAATTTAGAACCTTTTCCATAAGTTCTCTAAATTTTGTGTCTCCCTCCTGTGCTGCTTTAATCTCACTCAGCAACTCAGGCCTCACCGAGATATTGGCGCAAAATATCTAAATGTCCGTTCTCATCGGATTCCATGCACACAACTCCTCTAGAGATTTCCATTCCTTAATCATCGATCGGCTATAATGGCTTTTTCTACTTAAGGCATCCGCCACTACATTTGCCTTCCCAGGGTGGTATTGGATATCGAAGTGATAGTCTTCAATTAGCTCCATCCACCTTCTCTGCCTCAAATTGAGATCCTCTTGGAAGAATAAATACTTCAAACTCTTGTGATCCTCTTGCATGAGTACGACCCCCAGTCCTTCCTTTGAGGCGTCACTGTAAACGACAAAACCTTCACTTCCACTCGGAAGAGATAGGACGGGAGAAGTTGTGATTCGTTTCTTCAGCTCTTGAAAACTAGATTCACATTTGTCGCTCCACTCAAATTTGACTTGCTTCTGAGTCAATCGCGAAAGTGGTCCAGCGATGTTAGAGAAATCCTTTATAAATCTTCGGTAATAACCTGCCAATATAAGAAGCTTTGGATGTATATCACTATTTCTGGTTGTTTCCATTCAACAACGGTCTGTACCTTTGATGGATTCATTGAGATCCCATTTCCAGACACTACGTGTCCTAGGAACGTGACTTTCTCCAGCCAAAATTCACACTTGCTGAATTGACGTACAATTTGTGTTGTTGTAGTATCTCAAGTACAATCCTTAAATGACGTTCGTGATCGTCTCTCGACTTGGAATACACGAGTATGTCGTCAATGAAGATTACTACAAACTGATCGAAGTAAGTGGAAAAACTCTATGCATTAAATCCATGAATGCTTCAAGGGCGTTTGTCCAACCGAATGGCATCACTACAAACTCGTAGTAACCATACCTAGTTTGGAATGCTGTCTTAGGTATGTCCTCGCCCTTGATATTCAACTGATAGTACCCTTGTTGTAAATCGAACTTTGAGTACACCGTAGCTCCCTGAAGTTGGTCGAATAGCTCATCGATCCTCGGGAGGGGATACTTATTTTTGATGGTCATGCTATTAAGACCGCAATAGTCTATGCACAGTATCAATGACCCATATCTCTTCTTGACATAACTATTTGAGTCAACTCTGTTGAATAATTTTTAAAGGACTAAAATCGAAAATTTGGTAAGGTTTATTCAACCCCCCTTCTAAACCTTACTTCACACCCCTTGGGACTTACAAGTGGTATCAGAGCGGTTGGTTCATTGAGCCTTCCGCACTGGTTATTGAACTAGATCTCTATCTTTTCAAAATTTTAAACACTTGTGTTTCAAAGTCTTTCACTTTTCAAGCAAACTTATCATCATGGAAGCAAATCTAACACGCAATCCTATGTTCACTGTTGAAGAATTTGATGATTGGAAAATTCGTGTGCATGCTCATCTATCTGCATTACATGATGAAATGTGGCTCGTGATAGAGGATGGCCCACTGCAAATACTCAAAGTGAACACAGCTGTACGCAGAGCAGCTGCAGAAGAGGGATAAGAAGCTGCTGCTGAGGCAAGACCAGCCATGGTTGAAAAACCAAGGACTTAGTGGACTAAAGAGGATAGAAAGAGATACAATCTGGACAATGTGGAAAAAACCAAGCTGAACATAACATTTGACAAAGCCAAGTTCAATAAAGTCAAATCTTGCAAATCTGTAAAAGAGATTTGGGAAAAACTGACCTTAATTTGTGAAGGATCAAAACAAATTAAGGAAAATAAATTAACTGTTGCTGTACAAAAAATTGAAAATTTTAAAATACTTGCATGTGAAACTCTGGATCAGCTGGATGCCAGATTTACAGAAATTACAAATGAGCTTTCAGCTCTTGGGAAAGAATATACACAAAAGGAGATGTGTATGAAGATTTTAAGAAGCCTCCCAGTGGTAATGGCCCTGAGACACTCAATGGACCTCTCAAGAACATCTATCCATAAGCAATTCTCAGACCTCAAAGCCTATGAGTTTGAGCTGAGAAGGAAAGAGCAAGAGGAGACAGCTGTACCCAAGACAGATGAATTGATGGCTAGTGAAGGGAAAAGAGCTGAGCCAAAGGAAGCCATAGACCAACAGGAGATTGCCCTGATGGTCAAAATATTCAACAAGTTCGAACCTCCAGAAGACATTCAACACCTTCCATGTCAAGGGAAAGAAGACAGGAAAAGAGAGCTGAGTATCAAAGGATTGACTATCAGAGAGCTGATAATCCAAGAGCGCATGTAGCCGATCGAGATAGCCGAGAACCCGTGTTGAACCGCAGACAACCAGACACTTTGCGGTTGACTGTTCCTATCCACCACCAACAAGTATAGGAATGAGAAAGAAAGAAAAGTCTTGAGGAAAGAAAGAAAAGAGAAAAGCCATGTTAGCCGAGACTACCGAGACAGTCAAGTCCAAAAGAAGATACGCAGTAAAGTAGTGAAGCGGACTACTCAAGTGATTCGAGGAAGAGGCTATGATCTACCTTATGGCCGAAGAACAAGATCAACCGGATCAAGAAGATGAGGTACACTCTCACTCATCTCATTCGATTCAAGTGATAGTGACTGTGATACACACACTTCATCACCCACTGATCTTTATGATTCATTAGGCAAAATGATTAAAGATTTTGAACACATAAAATCCTCACACACAATTTTAAATGAGGAAAATAGCCAGCTTAAAAGCCAAAACTCACAGCTGACTAAAGAAATGAGTACTCTGAGTCACACAGCTGATGAGAACACTAAGTCATTTGAAAATGCCAAGATTATAGCAGAGTTAGTTGCTATAGAAAAGAGGAAAAAAGATCTTAAAAATGTGATTGCCTCATTTACAAAGGCATCCAAATCATTGGATGATCTTATTATGAGTCAAAAAGAATGTGGAGATAAGACAGGCATATGATTTAATTCCTTTGTGCATAGTCAAACTCCAAGAGTGATTTTGGAAAAAAGATCTTCAAGCAATGAAGCATTCCAAAAACCCAAAACACCAAATGCTGCACCCACATTCACTCCAAAGCATAATCACAAACAAACTGGCATTGGATACAAAGGGAAAGGAAAACATCCAGTTGAGTATGCTGAGAGGACAACTGAGAAGAAATCAAGCCGAGTTCCTCAGTAAACTCCAAACAGAAAATACTGTGTGAAAAGCAAGCAGAGCTACCAGAAACCCCAGAAATTTCATCAGAGAAATATATATGATGGGAATGATAGAAACTATCCGAACTATGCTGATTGGAATAATGTGAAACATCAGCAAAGACCTATGGAATACAAGCCAAAACGGGAAAGACCTAAACCTCAACAAAGGTCATTCCAAAGGGAAAAGAGCTATTATCAGCACACATATACACCCAAGCACTACACTAAGAAGTATCACAACTATCCCAAGAAAGCAATTGCTAAAACACACACACGTGCATACAGACAAAAGAGAGCTATATGAACTTAAAACCCCCAAGCAATTTGCTAATGTGCATTATGATTATGACACTGATAGATGGTAACCTCTTAGAGTCAAATCATTTGGCTATAGGTTGGTTGGAACATCTTATAGCACTAACCCCTCTGGTGACCTGCACAAGTATGGGTACCTAAAACCGATTTCCTTGATTGCGGGTTCAAGGAGCAGTGAGTGCCAAGGAACCTGGTACAAGGATAGTGGCTATTCCAGACATATGACAGGAAACAGAAAAACCTGACAAGATTCAGGGAGATTAGAGGTGCAAAAGTCATATTTGGAGGAAATGAAGCTCCAGGGGAGATCAAAGGCACATGATCTATCAAGAAAAATGGATTGGAAATCACAAACGTTGCTTATGTTGAAGGCCTCAACTTCAACCTGTTAAGCATCAGCCAACTCTATGATAAAGGCTATAATGTGGGATTCAACATGGGAGTGTGCCAGATCAAAGATGCTAAATTAAATGAAGCAATGCTACAAGGGTCAAGACAAAAGAATATGTATGTGGTAGATTGGTCTACTGCTACACCAAGAACTTGTCTGTTAGCAAAGAGCACAACCGAATCAAGTTGGCTGTGGCACAAGAAGCTGAGTCATCTGAATTTCAAGACAATCAACAAGCTTGCAAGGAGTCATCTTGTAGAAGGATTTCCAGACTTAGTGTACAAGAAAGAAAGTGTATGTGATGCATGCCAGATGGGAAAGCAGATCAAGTCTTCATTCAAGGATAAGCCAAGTCTTTCTTCAACAAGAATATTACATCTGTTGTATATGGATTTATTTGGTCCAGTTGAGCCAGCTAGCATAAGTGGAAAGAAATACACCCTAGTGGTGGTGGATGATTTTTCAAGATATACATGGACAATTTTCATGTGTAAAAAGAAGGAAACTTTGCAAAGATTACCTCAACCGATGAAGAGACTTCAAAATGAGAAGGGCCAAACCATAAAAATAAGATCTCGACGGGAACCGAGTTTGTCAATGGGATAATAACTCAAAAGATTGTGTTGAAAATGTTATTGCTCATGAGTTGTCACCTGCAAGGACTCCACAACAAAATGGAGAAAGGTGAAAGAAGGAATATAACTCTAAAGGAAGCCGACAGACAATATTAGTCAAGTCAAGGCTGGGTTGCCTAAGAGATTTTGGGTTGAAGCTATAAATACTGCACGCTATACTCAAAATAGATACATGATTAACAGACAATTGACCAAGACTCCCTATGAGATTTGGACAGGGAGAAAGCCAAATGTTGGATATTTCAGGATATTTGGATGCAAATGCTTCATCCATAATAATGGCAAAGATAATTTGAAGGCTTTTGATGCTAAAGCTGATGAAGGTATCTTTTTGGGATACTCAGCTAAGAGTAAAGCCTATAGAGTGCTGAACAAGAGGACTATGGTTACATAATAGTCTATCCATGTGGTTTTTGATGAACCTAATGTGAGTGGAGAAGACATTGAAGAGTTAGCTGATAAGCTGAATCAGCCAACTGTGCAGAAAAGTCCTTATGTTGAAGCAGAAGTAAGAGCAACTCAACCCAGATGAAGATGAGATAGCTGAATCTCAAAGACAACTGGAAGGTCTACAGCTGAATGAAGATGAAAGAGCTGTTCAAGACAACTTAGCTGCGAGACGGCTAAAACCAGCAGACTTACTCCAACCTGATGTGAGATGGCTGAGAGACCATCCACCAGAGTTAGTCATTGGAGATGTTAGAGATGGCATCAGAACCAGATCCAGAGCACATCATGAAGCTATGTTAACTTGTTTTATTTCCCAAATAGATCCTAAAGATGTGTCTCAAGCATTGGATGAAACACATTGGATTCAGGCCATGCAAGAAGAGCTGAATCAGTTTGAAAGAAATAAACTATGGGAATTAGTGCAAAGGCCAACCCATCAAAATGTTATTGGCACAAAATGGGTTTTTAAACAAGATGAATGAGGAAGGATCCATTTGTAAGGAACAAAGCAAGATTGGTAGCCAAAGGGTATTGCCAAGAAGAGGGTATAGATTTTGATGAAACCTTTGCTCCCGTTGCAAGATTGGAAGCAATAAGGATGTTTCTTGCTTATGCTTTGCACATAAGAACATCTTTGTGTATCAAATGGATGTGAAGAGTGCATTTTAAGTAGACTGTTAGAGGAAGAAGTCTATGTTGAACAACCTCTAGGTTTGGAGCAGAAAACTACTGGAGATAAGATCTACAAGCTCAAGAAAGCATTGTATGGATTAAAACAAGCACCAAGATCCATTGTCTCAATTTCTAACTGACAATGGATTCACCAAAGGCAAAGTTGATAGAACACTCTTCAGAATTCAAGATGGAGAGAGTATATTACTTGTTCAAATATATGTGGATGACATCATTTTTGGTTCCACAAGTTAAGAGCTGTGTGACAAGTTCTCAAACCTCATGCAAGGAAAATTTGAGATGAGCATAATGGGAGAGCTGACTTTCTGCCTAGGACTTCAAGTCAAACAATTGAAGGATGGAACTTTCATAAGCCAAAAAAAATATACCAGAGATTTAATGAAGAAATTTGGTATGGAAAAGAAGTCTTCTGTAAAAATTCCAATGAATACTTCAGTCAAGATGGACATGGATGCAAATGGCAAAGCTGTTGATCAAACCATATATAGAGCCCTAATTGGATCATTGCTTTATCTAACATCAAGCAGGCTAGATATCACCTTTGCAGTAGGTGTATGTGCAAGATTTCAATCTGCACCAAATGAGAGCACATGACTGTAGCCAAGAGAATCCTAAGATATTTAAAAAGATGCCAGGAAGTCGGCTTATTGTATCCAAAGGTGTTGGGAAATATATTTTGTAGATTTTGATGATACCATGTAAAACTTAAACTAGGAAGTTGGTACCGCATTTTCCTTGTAATTTGTATTGTAATGGATAGGGCTAGAAAAAGCTGAGTCAAGTCAGCTATGCCAAGAAATTTAAGAAGTCAACTACGGACTGGATTGAAGACTCTGCTGTGTGTCAGCTGAGTTTTGCCAAGAAGGAAGTCAAGGACTCGACTGAAGATGTGTCAGCTGAGGAACAGCTGTAAGAAGTGTCAGTCAAGTCAGCTCAAGAAGCCAAGTTTCAAGTTGAAGTGACAGTTGAGTCATCCAATAACTGGAAGCTGATTCAAGTCACCTGGGGTAAAGACAACATTCTATTCAAGACAACTGACTTAGATCCGTTGATTAAAAATAAAGAATGTTACTTAGAATAGTAACATGTCAAAGCTGTCAGGTGTAAAATGTTTGTCCCAGAATTGTGCAAAATGAATAAACCAATGGAATGATCGCACCAGTGTGTCAAAAAGTCCGAAATGCCGTAAGTCAATTAATACGAGGAAATGTCAACATAAAGGATCGCAAACAAGACAAGCCAACGATCATAAGTGACTTTTGAAATTAGCCTATCTCTTCAACGGGCAAAATTTCAAAAGTGCACTATAAAAGGCTGAGGAATTTATTGAGAAAAGGTTACCTTGACAACCTGAACCACGAACAAGCAAACAATATTCAAGCAATTAACTTGCAATATTCTCAAGTACATTCAAGCAAATCCTCAAGCCTAAAACACGAAGGAAATCGATCCAACACAAACTGTGAAGGAAAGACAACTTCAAATCTGTTGAAGAGGAAACTTTTGAAGAATCAAAAGGGCTCTACTTTCAAAGGAGGATTGTAGGAAGGTTCTTGGTCGAACCAGTATCAAGTTATTGGAGGGCTTCGTGATCAAATCCAAGAGCTTGAGAAGTGAGCTGAAGTAGCAAGGCAGCTGCCATGTGAAGAAGCTGAGTCGGAAGAGAAGCCAGCTGTGTGACCAACGCTATCTCTAGACTGTTCACCACGTTGTAAACTGATCTGTTACATAGTGGATTCCTCCAGGAGTTGGAGAACAGAGGACTAGAAGAATTACCCCATCTTCGAACCTCTATAAAAATTACTTGTGTCATTTATTTTTCAGCACATTTACATTTTTGCATACTTATATCATATCTGCTGATAAAACTCATATTTGCTATCCAACTGATTAATAACCAAGTGCTAAAGAATCAAGTGTTAAAACAAACTTAAAACAAATCAAGGGTGTTAAGTCTTCCGCTGATAAAACCAATACAACCAAGTTAACGTTAAGGTTAAACAACAAAGTTATTCTATCAACGGCTGACTCTATCGAAATCCGCATTTTGAGTGGCTAACTCAATTTGAATAACCAACTTAGTCATTCCTCAAGGACACAAATTGTTTGAGTTAACTCTATTATAATTTCAAAATGACTAAAAACGAAAAGTTGGTAAGGTTTATTCAACCCCCCTTTCTAAACCTTACTCACACCACTTGGGACCTACAAGTGGTATCAGAGCGGTTGGTTCATTGAGCCTTCCGCACTGGTTACTGAACTTGATCTCTATCTTTTCAAAAAGGTTTTAAACACTTGCATTTTCAAAATCTTTCATTTTTAGCAAAGTTATTATCATGGAAGCAAATTTGACACGCATTCCTATGTTCACTTGTTGAAGAATTTGATGATTGGAAAATTCGTATGCGCAGTGCTCATCTATCTCGCTCTACACGATGAAATGTGGCTTGTGATAGAGGATGGGCCACCGCAAATATTGAAAGTGAACATGGTTGCAATAAGAGCAGCTGCAGCTGAAGGAGAAGAAGCTGATGCTGAAGCAAGACCAGCCATGGTTGAAAAACCAAAGACTGAGTGGACAAATGAAGATATGAAGAGATACAACTTGGACAATGTGGCCAAGGACATACTTTACAAGACTTTGGACAAAGCAATGTTCAACAAAGTCAAATCTTGCAAATGCAAAAGAAAATCGGAATACATCGACTTTAATTTGTGAAGGATCGAACAAATTAAAGAAAATAAATTATCTATTCTTTGTTCAAAAATTTGAAAATTTCAAAATGCTTGCAGGTGAAACCATGGATCAGCTGGATGCCAGATTTACTGAAATCACAAATGAGCTTTCAACTCTTGGGAAGGAATACACAACAAAAGGAGATGTGTATGAAGATCCTAAGAAGCCTCCCAGCTGAATGTGAAATGAAGACTATGGCCTTGAGACATTCAATGGACCTCTCAAAAACATCTAACCATGAGCTATTCTCAGACCTCAAAGCCTACGAGTTTGAGCCGAGAAGAGAAGAGCAGAAAGAGACAATTTGTACCCAAGACAGTGCCAGACCGATAGCCAAGGATGGAAAGAAAGTCAACCCAAGGAAGCTATAGACCAGGAGGAAATTGCCCTGATGGTTAAAAGATTCAACAATTTCTTCAATAAGAACTATAAAAGAAATAAGGGTGAAACCTCCAGGAGACATTCAGCTCCTTCTAAGTCAAGGGAAGATAGGCCACCCAAGAGAGTTGAGCATCAAAGAAAGTGAACCACCCTTTTATACTTCTACCTTGCATTTTACCTTCAGCCACAACTCTGCCACATGTCATCTTCTGGTTGGTTTCAGTGTTGTCACTTCTTATTATCCATCACAGTTGTTTTCGTATAGGTCTTCCTGCCACAAAGTTACTTCTTGGCAGGTCTGCCCTGTAGATACTTACTTCTTGGCAGGTCTGCCTATTCTGACTAGCCTCCCTATAACCCTCAAATCAAGCTTCTTTAATGATCGCATTAGATATTGTCTTTCACATTAAATGCATGTCAGGTCTTCCTTGATAGACCTGCTATTCGCCTTTATGTCATATCATCAGCCATAATTACCGCCGTTCACCTCTCATTCCATAGTTAATCTTTGACTTTATGTCACTTCCAGTCATATCGGTCATTAAATGAGGGTGCAGGTCTTTCTTGCAGGAGGTCTCCTTAATCGCGTAGGACCTTCCGAAGAGCTCTCCAACCCCCATATGACAGGCTTGATTGCCCGAGTCTTTATTCTTCTTTTAGAGATCCGTCCATGGACATGTCTACTGCAGTAGGCCTGTCTTTACCTAAGTTAGGCCGGATCATCTACTCCCCCTACTCTATGTGGACTAAGATGGCAAATCTGGGTCCACTAGAGTAGGCTATAATGGTTCGGGGAGCCTTCCTAGGATGGTAATTTCGTGGTAGTTATTGTTTTGAACTATGTCATCGCTTCGTATGACGTGCCCATAATAGCACGTCCCATCGGTTCCCTATCATTCCATCTCCCAGCCGTTGATCTTCCTCTCATCTTCCTCAACTGCTAGATTCAGCTCCTTTTTTAAAATGGGCACTTCCGATATAGATCTACATTAGAAATCGTAAGAGTAGGCTTGACTTGCCAAAATGGAGTTGGATCAACTTGATCCCCCTATTCTATTTGGACGAGATCGACAGATCTGCGTGATGGAGGATCTAAAGTACTACCTTTATCCACGTGCTGCTACACTAGGTATGCTTGCATGCTAACCTTTTGTCATGAGACGATCCTTCATCTGGACTTGATTATGAGAGATGGTAGGGTGGTTTTAATTCCTCGTGAAAGTCGGGCTTTGAGCTACTAGCAAGGTCCTTGAATAGTGTTCACGACCACTTCTGGTTTGAGCCAGCAAGTGGCGGATGGGCCTCCGTAGCTTCTGTAACTAAGAAACTTCTTTTTGTTACGGTTTGTTAGTTCACCTAAGTTCGACTTTCAACTTTTAAGTCTAAGACCAAAAGTAGTTAGAGCTGAGCTCTAATCTCCTTAGAGTATATCTATAGGGAAAGCATACATTTTATATAAAGTAGGCCTGTATTTGGCCCCTTTCTCTTAGGCAGTAACCTTCCGAATTTCGCCTTTCTTGATTCCATGCCTCCTCATACTTTGTGCAAATAATGGTTTGTTATTTCAATTTCTAGATTTATCCATCTTCTTTCTCCCTAGCATTTCATCCTCATTTCTTTATAAGGATAGAACATCTTCTTATTTTTTTTGGAAAGATCCTTCTTCTTATCTATAAATACGTTACCTAGGCTCTATCGTGCAATAGACCCGGGCAGGTCTTGTCTCTCTGTCGAGATAGAACTCCACAATTCTAACATGGCATTGGAAACACCTGTATTAGCTTCAGGGCCGACATTAAAAGGTTAGAGGTTGAGCATCATGCTGCCAATACCAAAGTTGTATCGTGTAATGAAAAATGAAGGTGGATCATGCTAAAGCAAATATTTTCGAAGAAAAGAAGCTCAAAGCTATTGATGTTGTCAGATTTCTGCCTCTTTGTGTCATACTTTGCCTCTACTTATCTTAAATAACTTTTCAAGTTTTATTTTCTAGTATTTCGTACCTCCACGACTCCCAGATTAAGTAGTTCTTACAAATTGCTTAATCTATTATGAACGACTGTATCTGCCCTCTCATAAGGGGCTCAGATTTCCTTTTTGATTGTTCATTTCTTTTCGTATTTTATGTTTTTTGGAAATTGATGATATAAGTCGAAATCTCAAATTCATGGCTTGGGACCTAAGATATGTCAAACCTTAGAGGTAGATCAAACCATAAAATGGATTTGAATCTAATCAACACGGGCTATATAATTCACCAAGGATCATGCGACTCATCACGCCCGGATCTACCCTCTTTATTAGTGCTCCAACTTTTAAAGATGATAGTAAGGAATTTGGTGTGTCCTACTCAAACATGAGGTCGGATCAACTACACTCCCTCCTTTATCAGAGCAGATTTCTAAATCTTTCTGGTGGAGTGAGAACCGATCGCGTTACTTCTCGATTCAGCCTCACATGCTCATTAGGATCTTCGGAGCACCTAATGTTGAATTGTAAATTCACTCCAGATGACCTAAGGTGGGAGCTCAGCCCGACTCCCTAGGTTTTGGTGAGTATTTAAGCTGAAACTTCAAATTCTATACTTAAGACCTAGGAATCGTAGCTCAGCTTTCCCTTTCAGTGTTTTATAAATGGTAGCCACTTAAGTTTAATTTTTAAATTCAAAACTTAAGACCTGGGGGATTCAGAGCTTCAGCTCTCCATGCCAGGGCTTTAAAGATGGAAGCTTAAGTTGAGTGCACAATTCGAAACTTTATACCTGGTGGGCATAGAGACTTCAGCTCTCCCCGCCAGGGTTTTACAGATGGTCGCACAACTGCTTAATTAGGTTAGGACTACATCTTATCCCATTTTGCACTACTGGGGAAGTTTATATTACGACTTTTATTCGCGCTCTCTATATCTATTTTGCCTTTGTTTAATTTCATCTTTCTTGATAATTTTGCCATGATCTTTTATGTATGATGCATTTGTTTGAATCTGGCTTACTTAGAGCTTCAGCTCTCCTCCAGCAATTTTTACACATAAAAAAATATGTGTGAATACACTTATTCAAAGCATAGGACCTGGCTTACTTAGAGCTTTGACTCTCCGCACCAGGAACTTTTTAAACATCAAAAAACACATAAGTTGAATACTCTTTATTCAAAACTTAGGACCTGGCTTATTTAGAGCTTCAGCTCTCTACACCAGGAATTTTTTAAACATCAAAAAATACCTAAGTTGAATACTCTTATTCAAAACTTAGGACCTGGCTTTCTTAGAGGTTCAACTCTCCCCACCAGGAATTTTTTAAACATAAAAAATATGTGTTTGAATACTCTTATTCAAAGATTAGGACCTGGCTTACTTAGAGCTTCGGCTCTCCACACCAAGAATTTTTTAAACATAAATAAATACCTAAGTTGAATACTCTTATTCAAAACTTAGGACCTGGCTTACTTAGAGCTTCAGCTCTCCACACTAGGAATTTTCGCTGAAAAAACTCTAGTTGAACGTTCAACTCAAAACTTAAGACCTGGGGGATTCCGAGATTCAGCTCTTCCGGACCAGGGTTTAATGGTGAAAAACTTAAGTTGAACGTTCAGCTCGGAACTTAAGACCTTGGGGATTCAGAGACTTCACTCTCTCGGACAGTGGTTTAATGGTGAAAACCTAAGTTGAATGCACAATCTGAAACTTAGGACTGGGGGAGCTTGACTCTCCGGACAGGGTTTAATGGTGAAAAACTTAAGTTGAACGTTCAGCTCGAAACTTAAGACCCGGGGGATTCAGAGACATCAGCTCTCCTGGACCAGGGTGTCATGGTGAAAAACTTAAGTTGAATGCATAATTCAAAACATAAGACTGGGGATTCCGAGCTTGACTCTTAGGACAGGGTTTAATGTGAAAAACTTAAGTTGAACGTTCATCTTGAAACTTAAGACCTGGGGATTCAGAGACTTGACTCTCCCGGCACTGAGGGGTTTAATGGTGAAAAACTTAAGTTGAACGTTCAACTCAAAACTTAAGACCTGGGGATTCGGAGAGACTTGACTCTCCGGACCTGGGTTTAATGGTGAAAACTTAAGTTGAATGCACAATTTGAAACTTAAGACCTGGGGTGATTCAGAGCTCAATCGCTCTCCCTTACCAGGGTTTAATGGTGAAAAACTTAAGTTGAACGTTCAACTCGAAACTTAAGACCTGGGGGTTTCAGAGACTTCAGCTCTCCCGGACCAGGGTTTAATGTTAGTAACTTAAGTTGAATGCACAATTCAAAAATTAAGACCTGGGGGGATTCAGAGCTCAACCTCTAACCCCAAGCTGCAAGTTATGTCTGATAGGGTAGTAATTTTCATCAGCAACCGAGCTATCTATTTTGGACAAATGATTTACCTTGGTATTTCCTTCACCTGGTACATGTTTTAGTTTAAAAATGACGAAATATTTTGTCAACTCCCCATTATCTGCATAAACCTCTTCATTGTTTCTTCCATCTTCTCATAATCCCTGTTAATCTCGTAGGTAACCGGCATTGAATCAGAATAGGTTTCGAGGGGCTTAACCCCTAAATTGACGGCCATACAGATCCTTTACACCAGCACCTCGTATTTAGTTTCGTTGTTGGAAGCCCTGAACCCACAGGTCTCTCTTGGTTTGTCCTAAGCTCTCCCATCTTTACAGCTCATTTGATCATCCTGCCCCAGGCCTCCAGTCTATCCATTATTCGTCCCCAGGCTGAGTTGGTAAGAACCATTACTTTATGCGACAAGAAATATGGCCTGAGCTTTAGTGCTTCCACCACTAATGCTAGTCCTCCCTTCTCCATCTCTGAATATCTTAGCTCCGCTCTTTGTAGTAATTTGCTCGTATAATAAATTGGCATCTGCTTGCCCTGCTCCTTCCTTAACCAAATCGAGCTCACTGGACCTCTTCTACTGAAATATATAGGTACAAGTTTTCCCTTTGCACTGGTTGGGTTAGCAAAAACAGTTTTGAGAATATCATACTTCACAAAACAACCAAGTGTGAGTAAAACCGTTCGACTATTCGCCCGAGTTTCAAAGTTTAAGAGTAGAAAATTCAAGAGATTAAAGCCTCTCTTGGCAATATGAGATCACTCTATTATAAACTAGTGTATATTTTAACAAGTTGATCCAAATGACTAGATATTCTTAGCTAGATGTTTTATTCATTTTTTACACCAAAAAACAAGCTTAATATAATCTAATTCTTCTAAAGAGAAATACTATATATATTAGCAATCACCATTAAAAGTCCACAACTCGGGACCTAAGGTAGCTCTAACCGTGTAGGTGGATCAGACCATAGAGGTAGCTCAAACCATAAGGTAGACTTGTCTCTAATTAACCTGGGCTATTTCCCAGTTGATCTTCGCATAGATTTTGATAACAACCCCATAGGCAAATGAAAAGAATAAGGCATATATCCTTACCAATAAAGAGGTATGAGCTTCACATGGGAAAGGTAGACCTGTGCATGAGCAGTATAAAACTTTAACCCGATTCATTTCACTTGTAATTCTTTCTACAAGCATCTTTAACCAAATATTACAAAGACATGGAAATTGAATAACCAGAGATATCATAAATATATTCACAGAACAAGTCTTCCTACAAATGAGGAGATAGGGTATGATGTAACATCACATTTATCAAATTCAGCTCATAAATACATCAGGTACCTGCAATAATATGCATTCCCAGAACCACAAAAATAACCATAAGAAAGAGTCTCATATCAGCCTATAGCTATAACCCAAACTCACTTTACAATAAGGATGAGTGATTCGTACTACTCCCGACATGCTCAACGTTTTAACACTAGTTCAGGTCTAGCAGATTAATGTGCTCTACTCATAAACTTAAAAAACAATAGGAAAAGCATTAATAATGCGAATCGTAAACTAGTGATGCATTTATAATTACCTTATTCGATTTCTAAAGGTTTCCCTCTTCCCCTAACTAACCGCTTAATGATGGATTGCGCGACTAACAACATATACATTACTCAACGCTGAGAATGACTGATTTTGCGACTTGACCTCACCATGCATGTGAATTTAACCATATAACAACTATATTATGCTATTTATATGAAGATTTGAAGGTTTATACACCAGGTTATATGGACCTAAGGGAACTGATGTTGTCAAACTTCTCTAAATTTGGGAGACCTGGCGTAATTCCAGCACAAAACATGCACAATATATGTACATTATTCCATTTTTCGATCCTAACTATAGGCTTCTAATGTCAAACCTAAGAGCAGCAAGGATTCTTTAGTCGGATTACATAAGTGATTTTTCAAAGTATAGACCTTGTTCACAGGAAAATTAAGATCATTACCTTTCTACCATCAAACTTATGAACAAAAGCTCACCTAATATGCATAGAGAAGAATAACCAATGAGAACCGGTGATTTTCTATGACCCCGATTATTTTGCAATTCAATTGGACCAGTGGAGGTAGCGCAAAGCTTGATAGCACCACTTCCACGACTTCAGCCTTTGGAGGAAATTAATGCTTCTTCTCCTCGCAAACTCGATTCATTCACCCTCACGTCTTGAACTCAATTTTTCTCATAGACGGTGCCACTTGATCTGTCCTGGATGAGCTGGACTATCAAGGCTTGATCTGTTCTGGATGAGCTGGACTATCAAGGATCCAACACTTATTCCTGCATCGCACCTGCAAAGCCAAGGCCAGAGGGTTTTCCGGTGTTAGCACTCCGATGCCAAAGTCAGAACAAGGATATTGGATGGATGAATATAAATAAATGTATTAGATGGTCTAGAGAAAGAAAGTGAACCACCCTTTTATACTTCTACCTTGCATTTTACCTTCAGCCACAACTCTGCCACATGTCATCTTCTGGTTGGTTTCAGTGTTGTCACTTCTTATTATCCATCACAGTTGTTTTCGTATAGGTCTTCCTGCCACAAAGTTACTTCTTGGCGGTCCGCCTGCAGAGATACTTACTTCTTGGCAGGTCTGCCTATTCTGACTAGCCTCCCTATAACCCTCAAATCAAGCTTCTTTAATGATCGCATTAGATATTGTCTTTCACATTAAATGCATGTCAGGTCTTCCTTGATAGACCTGCTATTCGCCTTTATGTCATATCATCAGCCATAATTACCGCCGTTCACCTCTCATTCCATAGTTACTCTTTGACTTTATGTCACTTCCAGTCATACCGGTCATTAAATGAGGGTGCAGGTCTTTCTCGTAGGAGGTCTCCTTAATCGCGTAGGACCTTCCAAAGAGCTCTCTAACCCACATATGACAGGCTTGATTGCCCGAGTCTTTACTCTTCTTTTAGATATCCGCCCATGGGCATGTCTACTGCAGTACGCCTGTCTTTACCTAAGTTGGGCCAGATCACCAGCCAAGTTAAGTATTTGGCTTAAGCAACCAAGTTATACTATCAATAGCTCTATCGAGTCTGTTGAGTGTGTAACTTAGCTATCCCCCAAGGACGCAACTGTTTGAGTGAACTATGTTGAATATTTTTAAAGGACTAAAATCGAAAATTTGGTAAGGTTTATTCAACCCCCCTTCTAAACCTTACACCACACCCCTTGGGACCTACAAGTGGTATCAGAGCGGTTGGTTCATTGAGCCTTCCGCCGTTAGTTCTTGAACTAGATCTCTATTTTTCAAAAGGTTTCAACACTTTGCGTTTTTCAAAGTCTTTCATTTTTTCAAGCAAAGTTATTATCATTGAAGCAAATCTAACACGCATTCCTATGTTTACTGTTGAGGAATTTGATGATTGGAAAATACGCATGCAGGCTCATCTATCTTCATTACATGATGAAATGTGGCTTGTGATAGAGGATGGGCCACTACAAATACTCAAAGTAAACACATCTCAGACGAAGAGGGCAGCAGCGAGAGGAGAAGAAGGCTGCTGTCAGAAGCAAGACCAACCATGGTTTAAAAACCAAGGACTGAGTGGACAAATGATGATAGAAATAGATACAACCTGGATAATGTGGCCAATGATATTCTCTTCAAGACATTGGATAAAGCCATCTTGAACAAAGTAAAATCTTGCAAATCTGCAAAGGAGATTTGGGAAAAGATGACCTTAATTTGTGAAGGATCAGAACAAATTAAGGAAAATAAATTAACTGTTACTGTGAAAAAATTTGAAAATTTTAAAATGATTGCAGGTGAAACACTGGATCAACTGGATGCCAGATTTACAGAGATTACAAATGAGCTTTCAGCTCTTGGGAATGAGTATACACAAAAGGGAATGTGTATGAAGATCTTAAGAAGCCTCCCAACTGAATGGGAAATGAAGGTTATGGCCCTGAGACATTCAATGGATCTCTTGTCATAACCTAGAACTTTGCATTTTAATTCGTATGATTAATTAATCATAAGCATAATTACATGCATTTTGACATCTCATATTAGATTGCATGTGCATTCCTGAAATTTAGATTTTAGCATAATTATAGATATATATGCTCAACATCATTGCGTATAGGGATAAACTTATAGTGGAAAAATGACATTGACATGTCTATTAAGGTGAGATATAATAGATGCTTAGATTAGTTACGAGATTAATATATATATATATATATATATATATATATATATCACATGAAGTAGATATTGAGTCTGATACATTTATATAAGAATATAACTAAGATTTTCTGGGAATTTAGTAGTGTTCAAGGAAATTGATGATAATTTTATAGTAATAATTACTCTAAAATAAAAGAAATAAAATTCCAAACATACATATAAAGATGGATAGGTAGCAATGTAACATGCATACACATGATATATGTATATATATGAGTAATGACTTTCAGTTGTCTCACATGCACATACTAATATATAAATTATTTATATTTAACGTGTATATATGTGTACAAATTAAAATGTCTAACACACACACATATATATATATATATAAGTCTTAGGTGTATTACTTTTATAATAATATATATATGTGGTTGAACAAACATCTAATAAAAGTCCATTTCCCATTGCCAAAAATAGGATAGGGTTTACATTTATATAATTTATAAATGACCTAATACACGCATGCTGCTAAGTTATGGTAAATACACGCGTGTTCCGATATACCACGCGTCATTATCAGGAGAAGATGAGTCAATTGATACCTTAAGTAAATTAGTTATGCACAAACTCACTGTCCTACAAATGATAGATATAAAGATGCATTTCTTAGTTGGTTAACACACTCCATTCAGCAATGCAATGGAAGTAGAAACACTTACCGAATAATAATAAAAAAGGTAATTGATATCATATCCCATTTTTTTTTTGTTACTTTGAACTGAAAATAAATACATTGTAAGACATTAACAAGTTGGATTTTATAACCCGTAAGGGGGAATCTAGCTAGCTTCAGCAATCGTTAGATGTAATTTATAAATTTGTTTAATTACTTGTCTAATTTTAGATTGCTGTAATTGATAAATTTGTTTAATTACTTGTCTAATTTCGAATGGTCTAATGATTCATAGAAATCGAGAGGAGCAATTTCGAACTTAGTTGAGAAGATTAAGATAATTACGATAATAATAGATAATAAATCAAATTACATGAAATATTTATGCTTGTAAATACATCCTATATAGCTATTTAAAAATATAACAAAACAATGAAAAGGAACTGAAGTATACTTTTAATTGTGTTTATGAATTATAAAAATTCTAATTTTCTTGTATACATAGGTTATAGATTGCATATTCGTGTTGCCCTCAATGTAAAATCTATGGTTTTGAAATCAGATATACGTTTTTGATATACAATAAAAATTTGGATAAAAGAGCGGATCGAGCCGACTAGGCGAAAACTTTGGGATAACAACACCAGTGTGAGTATAATCTTTTAGCTTGTTATTTGACTTGTGTGATTACATGATTAATGTGTTGGAATGAATTGCTTACTTGTTTGGCTATACTGATTGGAAGCTTATCATGTTCTAACATGAATTGTATGATTCTCTATGGTTATATTGTGATGAAATTGAGATATATGATCTGCGTGTGATGAGATTGAAATGAAATTGAGATATGTGATCTCCACTGATGTTATTGATATGAAAATGAGATATGCGATCTCTACTGATGTTATTGATACGGAAAGGAATTATGTGATTACAGAAATGCATTCATCAGAGATTAATGGATTCTGTTATGGTCACTAATGACCTTGAATCACAGAATTACAGTCATCCAGAATTTCTGGATTATAGAGTACCGTACGGCCACCCCGAGTTCACTGAACTCTACGTGAAATAAAGAATTACAGAGTGCCATGGCCATCTTCGTGATCACGATTTATTCTTGGTATTAGCTGGCCCATAACAGTAAAAGAATATGACCAAGCACGTGCATTTATGTGGTTATAAATATTATGAACAAATGATATGAAGTGGCTGTGATAATGTGCTTGTGTGATGTTAAATAACAGGTTATTGGATTATACTTGTTGAGCTTGCAACTCACCAAATGCAATATTGCCAACTTTTAGTTGCTGTAGATAAAAGTTGATCCGTGGGATGTGACGGAAGTTTGAAGCATGGATCAAAGGTCGATCGGCTGGATTCCCATCCTTCTCCCTCATCTCATCATTTGCATTTCATATAGGAAGTCTGTTTTGATCTGTATATAAAAGGGCACGGTCGTTAATGTTATGTAATATGGATAAATGCACATGTGTGAATAAGTGTTGCTAACTCGTTAAATTGTTTTGAGTAAATGCTTCCGCTTGTAAAAAAAAAATTTACAGCTGATGATTAACGTATTAATCTTATGTGCGATGCAACTGTGCTGCCTATGAACTATAGTTCTCCGCTATATAAGTACGTGTTACAAGGGAAGGGTGTTACATGTTAGTTTGGTATCAGAGCCCGGGTAGGGGTTCTGTAGACCATGGCATGACATGTGCATTGTCATTAAATGTTATACAAATGTTACAATTTCTGCCATATTATAGGCAAAGGGTTGTGAATCAAGAAGCACATGTACAAAATGATGAGCAAAGTGTTTACGGAAGGAAGGAGCAAAATGAGCCGTAGTCATACTCATCTCATTCACCTACGCATCATGTGCGTGGAATACCTTCTCATTTTGCGTATCCACCACATATACCGGTATATCCCCCGAACCACGGAACGAAAGTATGATAAACTTAGAAAAATGGGAGTGTTGATTTAGTGGGTACTATGACCCAAAGACAAGCGTAAACGTGGCTGAAACGAATAGAAAGGGTTCAATTTGATGAAATGTACTCCTGAAGAAAAGTTTGATTGTGCAATATCACTCCTTCAGGGAAATGCATATGGTTGGTGGGAGACCATACCTGACAGTACTATTCAGCCACCTGTATTAACTTGGGATGATTTTCTAAGAGAATTTCATGATACATACTTACCAGAGGTTTATAGGGATCAAAAAGAAAAAGAGTTTCTTGAACTTAAGCAGGGAAGTCGATTAGTTTGCTGAGTATGAAGTACTGTGTAATCAACTTTCTCATTATGCCCCACATATGGTAGCCACGAAAAAGAAGAAATGCACTAGATTTGAATCTGGACTTAGGTTTGCTATTCGAAATCGTATTACACCCACAAATATGGAGTCTTATGGTAAGTTGAAAGTCGAAGAATACGTCGTTTGAGAAATAGGGAAGTGAATCAAAACAAAACTTTCAATATAATAAGAAGAGAAAGGGTGACGAAACTGGAGGATTTAGAAATAGAAAGGAATTTACTGTGCCTGGACAGAGGAGCTTTCCGAGCAGTTCAAAAAGTGGTAGTTTTAGGGGTGCAACATCAGCCAGTAAGAGTGTTGGTTCTACATCACCAGTTCCCACATGTGCACATTGTGGTAAGAATCATTATGGAAATTGTAGATTGCTTACAAGAAAATGTTTTAAATGTGGCGAACCTGGACATATAACAAGGAATTGCACAAAACCACACGAGGAACCCACAGTTGAGCAAACTAGGTTTAGTGGTTTCAATCCTAATAGAAGTAGAGGTCGAGGAAGATTCGGTACAGGAAGAGACACTAGTGCAGAACAAAGTCAAGCGAGCAGACAACAAGGTCTAGCTCGAGTTTTTGCCATGACACATGAAGAAGCTAAAGCTGCACCAACCGTAATTACCAGTAATCTCAATCTATGATACAAATGCTTATGTTTTATTTGATCCAAGAGTTACAGATTCATTCGTTTCACAATCATTTGCATCATAATTGAGTAATAAACCGGAAA
Source organism: Rehmannia glutinosa (assembly GCA_016081115.2). Taxonomy (NCBI): domain Eukaryota; kingdom Viridiplantae; phylum Streptophyta; class Magnoliopsida; order Lamiales; family Orobanchaceae; genus Rehmannia; species Rehmannia glutinosa. The sequence continues at coordinate 39,195,456 of CM071928.1, read as the reverse complement.
TATTAGGCTATGATTTACTGGTTCGAACCCCAGTAGGGAATGTGGTGATTGTAAATACTGTATATCGTGATTGCAAAATCTTAATCGGTGAATCAAATTGAGTGCTAGTTTACTTGTTATGCCCTTAAAAGATTTTGATGTGATTCTCGGTATGGATTGGTTAACCGAACACCATGGTAAACTAGATTGTATTACCAAAGAGATAGCGTTAGAGCTACGATCGTACGCAGATTGTATTTAAAAGGAAAAGAGAAATTTTGCCTACATGTATAATATCTGCATCTACAACTTTCAAAATGATTAAGAGAGGTTGTGAATGTTACTTAGCCCATGTAATAGATACACGCTTATGTGGTTCGAAACTTGAAGACACTCCAAAGAGTTAGAGAATACCCGGATGTGTTCCCGGATGATTTACCCGGATTACCTCCGGATAGAGATATAGAGTTCACCATCGAACTACAACCAAATCTTTGCACCGATTTTATTCCTCCTTATAGAATGGCTTTGTTGAATTACAAGAACTAAAGATACAATTGCAAGAATTATTGGATAAAGGATATATTAGCCGAGTGTTTCGCCATGGGGTGCACTGTGTTGTTTGTTAAAAAGAAAGATGGTACATCGAGATTGTGTATAGATTATCGACAACCGAATCGAGTGACAAAGTGAAGAATAAATATCCATTGCCTAGAATAGATGATTTATTTGATCATTTGCAAGGTACTAGAGTTTTTCAAAGATTGATTTGAGATCGGGATATCACCGATTGAAGATTGCAGAGACGACATTTCAAAAATAGCGTTAGGACTAGGTTTGGCCATTACGAGTTTTTGGTAATGGCTTTTGGACTGACTAATGCACCTGCTGTATTTATGGCATTGATGAATGATGTGTTTAGACCCTACCTAGATAAAATAGTCATTGTCTTTATTGATGATATCTTGGTATATTCTAAATCTGCTGAAGAACACGAACAACATTTGAGAATTGTGCTGCAAACCTTGTGAGTGAAACAGTTGTATGCAAAACTTAGTAAATGCGAATTTTGGTTAGATCAAGTAATCTTTTTGGGACAAGTTGTTTCTGGTGATGGGATTAAAGTTGATCCACAGAAAATTGAAGCAGTGATCAAATGGGAAAACCCAAAAAGTGTTACAGAAGTTCGTAGTTTTCTAGGTTTAGCTGGATATTATCGACGATTTGTTGAGAACTTTTCTCTTATCGCAACTCCACTAACAAAATTATTGCGGAAGAGTGTTCCTTTCAAATGGATGAGATAGTTGCCAAAAAGAGTTTCGTAGAATTGAAGAAAAGACTTACCACCGCGATCTTGACTATTCCTTGAGTGTACCGATGGATTCGTTGTTTGATGATGCTTCTTACCAAGGTTTGGGATGTGTTTTAATGCAACATGGAAAGGTCATTGCTTATGCGTCTAGACAACTTAAACCATATGAAATGTCTTACCCTACTCATGACCTTGAACTAGATGCGGTTGTTTTCGCGTTAAAGATATGGAGACATTACTTATATGGAGGCACATTTCAAATTTTCACTGATCATAAAAGCTAGAAATACTTATTAAGTCAGAAAGAGTTGAACATGCGTCAAAGAAGATGGCTTGAATTGCTTAAGGATTATGATTGCACTATTGAATATCATCCAGGGAAAGCTAATGTTGTTGCTGATGCTTTGAGCCAAAAATCTTATGGTACTGTTTCTTCTCTATCAGTGCATTATTTACCATATCTGCTAGATTTGAGGAAGATGAATATTGAATTGAATGTAAATGACATGGGTGTTATGTGTGCTTCATTTTGTATTCGTCCTATGATGATTGAAAGAATTAAACAAGCACAATTTCGTGATGATAAACTAACCAGTATTGCAGAAAAAGTGAAACAAGAAAAGAGTACATCGTTTGTTCTGAATGATGATGGTAGTTTGACAATCAACAATCGACTTTGTGTCCCTGATGTTGATGGCTTAAGGTATGAGATAATGGAAGAAGCTCACACTGCACCATATGCCATGCATCCAGGTAGTACAAAAATGTATCAGACTTTAAAAAGCCATTATTGGTGGCCCAGAATGAAGAAAGATGTAGCCGAGTATGTTTCAAAATGCTTAACTTGCCAGCAGATTAAAGCATAACATCATGCACCAGTAGGTAAATTGCATCCATTACCTATTCCAGTTTGGAAGTGGGAGCGTATTACTATGGATTTCCTTTATGGTCTGCCTGTGACACCGAGGAAAAATGATGCAGTTTGGTTTATCATTGATCGACTAACAAAGTCAGCGCACTTTTTACCATTTAGATGGGGTTCTACTCTGGAAAATCTGGCGAAACGATATGTAAGTGAGATTGTTAGATTACATGGTGTACCCCTGTCTATTGTGTCAAATTGCGATCCTCGTTTTACGTATAAATTTTGGGGTAGCTTACAACAGGCATTAGGCACTAAGTTACATTTTAGTACAACATTTCACCCACAGACAGATGGGCAGTCAGAAAGGACTATTCAAACTCTAGAGGATATGCTTCGTGCTTGTGTTCTTGAATTTAAAGGTTCTTGGGATGAATATATTATGTTGATGGAATTTGCATATAATAATCAACATCATAGCAGCATTGGTATGGCGCCTTATGAAGCATTATATGGTAGGAAATGCAGGAGTCCAATATGTTGGGATGAAGAGAGAATACGATTACTGGAAGGTCCAGATATAATTCAAGATACAGTTGAAAAAGTGAAAATGGTTAAAAGTTGATTAGAAGCAGTTCAAGATAGACAAAAGAGTTATATTGATCAACATAGGCGAAAAATAGAATATGAAGTTGGTGAGAAAATATTTCTTCGTGTTTCACCTTGGAAGGGTATTCTCATATTTGGAAAGAAAGGTAAACTAAGTCCTCGTTATATCAGTTCATATGAAATACTTGAAAAAGTTGGACCATTAGCTTATAGGCTAGCCTTGCACCAGAATTGTCACAGATTCATAATGTGTTCCGTGTTAGTATGCTTCGTCGATACAGATTACACCCGTCACATGTTCTTCAAGATGAACAAGTTAAAATTACTGATAATTTGAGTTATATTGAGGAACCAGTTGAAATAGTGGGGTACAAAGAGAAACAACTTCGAAATCGAGTGATTCCATTGGTAAAAGTATTATGGAAAAATCATTCTAAAGAAGAGGCTACGTGGGAAACAGAAGAACACATGAGAGAACAATATCCATGGTTATTTACCGATACAGGTACAAATTTTGAGGACGAAATTTTTAAGGGGGGAAGAATTGTCATAACCTAGAACTTTTGCATTTTAATTCGTATGGTTAATTATTCATAAGCATAATTACATGCATTTTGACATCTCATATTAGATTGCATGTGCATTCCTGAAATTTAGATTTTAGCATAATTATAGATATATATGCTCAACATCATTGGGTATAGGGATAAACTTATAGTGGAAAAATGACGATTGACATGTCTATTAAGGTGAGATATAATAGACGCTTAGATTAGTTAAGAGATTAATATATATATATATCACATGAAGTAGATATTGACTCTGATACATTTATATAAGAATATAGCTAAGATTTTCTGGAAATTTAGTAGTGTTAAAGGAAATTGATGATAATTTTATAGTAATAATTACTCTAAGATAAAAGAAATAAAATTCCAAACATACATATAAAGATGGATAGGTAGCAATGTAGCATGCAGACACATGATATATGTATATATATGAGTAATGACTTTCAGTTGTATCACATGCACATACTAATATATAAATTATATATATTTAACGTGTATATATGTGTACTAATTAAAATGTCTAACACACAAACAAATATATATATATATATATATATATATAAGTCTTAGGTGTATTACTTTTATAATAATATATATATGTGGTTGAACACACATCTAATAAAAGTCCATTTCCCATTGCCACAAATAGGGTAGGGTTTACATTTATATAATTTATAAATGACCTAATACACGCATGCTGCTAAGTTATGGTAAATACACGCGTGTTCCGATATACCACGCGTCATTATCAGGAGAAGATGAGTCAATTGATACATAAGTAAATTAGTTATGAACAAACTCACTGTCCTACAAATGATAGATGTAGAGATGCATTTCTTAGTTGGTTAACACACTCCATTCAGCAATGCAAAGGAAGTAGAAACACTTACCGAAGAATAAAAAAAAAGGTAATTGATATCATATCCCATTTTTTTTTTGTTACTTTGAACTGAAAATAAATACATTGTAAGATATTAACAAGTTGGGTTTTATAACCCGTAAGGGGGAATCTAGCTAGCTTCAGCAATCTTTAGATGTAATGATAAATTTGTTTAATTACTTGTCCAATTTTAGATTACTGTAATTGATAAATTTGTTTAATTACTTGTCTAATTTCGATTGGTCTAATGATTCATAGAAATCAAGAGGAGCAATTTCGAACTTAGTTGAGAAGATTAAGATAATTATGATAATAAAAGATAATAAATCAAATTACATGAAATATTTATGCTTGTAAATACATCCTATATAGCTATTTAAAAATATAACAAAACAATGAAAAGGAACTGAAGTATACATCTAATTGTGTTTATGAATTATAAAAATACTAATTTTCTTGTGTACATAGGTTATAGATTGCATATTCGTGTTGCCCTCATTGTAAAATCTATGGTTTTGAAATCAAATATACGTTCTTGCTATACAATATAGATAAAAATTCGGATAAAAGAGCGGATCAAGCTGACTAGGCGAAAACATCGGGATAACAACACCAGTGTGAGTATAATCTTTTAGATTGTTGTTTGACTTGTGTGATTACTTGATTAATGTGTTGGAATGAATTGCTTACTTGTTTGGCTATACTGATTGGAAGCTTATCGTGCTCTAACATGAATTGTATGATTCTCTATGGTGTTATTGTGATGAAATTGAGATATATGATCTGCGTGTGATGAGATTGAAATGAAATTGAGATACGTGATCTCCACTGATGTTATTGATATGAAAATTAGATATGCGATCTCTACTGATGTTCTTGATACATAAAGGAATTATGTGATTACAGAAATGCATTCATCAGAGATTAATGGATTCTGTTATGGCCACTAATGACCTTGAATCACAATTACGATCATCCAATTTACGGATTACGAGTCCCGACGGCCATCCCGAGTTCACTGAACTCTACGTGAAATAAAGAATTATATAATGCCATGGCCATCTTCGTGATCACGATTTATTCTTGGTATTAGTTGGCCCGTAACAGTAAAAGAATATGACCAAGCACGTGCATTTATGTGGTTATAAATTTTATGAACAAATGATATGAAATGGCTGTGATAATGTACTTGTGTGATGTTAAATAACTGGTTATTGGATTATACTTGCCGAGCTTGCAACTCACCAAATGCAATGCTGCCAATTTTTAGTTGCTGTAGATAAAAGTTGATCCGTGGGGTGTGACGGAAGTTTGAAGCATGGATCAAAGGTCGGACGACTGGATTCTCATCCTTCTCCCTCAGCTCATCAATTGCATTTCATATAGGGAGTCTGTTTTGATCTGTATATAAAAGAGCACGGTCGTTAATGTTATGTAATATGGATAAATGCACATGTGTGAATAAGTGTTGCTAACTTGTTAAATCATTTTGAGTAAATGCTTCCGCTTGTAAAAATGAAAGGTTACAGCTGATGATTAACGTATTAATCTTATGTGCGATGCAACTCTGCTGCTTATGAACTATAGTTTTCCGCTATATAAGTACGTGTTACAAGGGAAGGGTGTTATATATCTCAAGAACATCTAACCATGAGCTATTCTCAGACCTTCAAGCCTATGAGTTTGAGCTGGGAAGGAAAGAGCAAGAGGAAACAACTATGCCCAAGACAACTGCATTGATGGCCAGTGAAGGGAAAATAGCGAGCCAAAAGAACCCATAGACCAAGAGGAGTGACCGATGGTTAAAAGACTCAACAAGTTATTCAATAAGAACTACGAAAGGAGTGGTGAAACCTCCGAGGAAGATATTCAACACCCTCAAAGGCAAGGGAAGATAGGCCACCCAAGAGAGCTGAGAATCAAAGAGTTGATTATCAGAGAGCTGGTAATCAAAGGACAGGGGGCTAAATTAGAGAGCCGAGAACCTATTTTGGAACCGGAGACAACCAGGACATTTTTTGTTGACTATTCCTATCCACTTTGATCAACAAGTATAAGAATGAAGAAGAAAGAAAGGTCTTGAGGGAATGAAGACAAAAAAAAAGAAGAAAGACATGTTTGGCCGAGAGGCTCAGCCGAGAGCCCAAGTGCAAAGAGGTGAGACTCGGATAGTAGTGAAGCGAGACTACTCAAGTGATTCGAGGAAGAGGCTATGATCTACCTCATGGCCAAAGAACAAGATCAAGAAGATGAGGTACACTCTAACTCATCTCATTCGATTCAAGTCAGTAGTGTCGTGATACACACACTTCATCACCCAGCGATCTTTATGATTCATTAGGCAAAATGATGAAAGATTTTGAACACAAAAATCCTCACACACCATTCTAAATGAGGAAAACAAAGCCTTAAAAGCAAAACTCACAAACTAACTAAAGAGTGAGTACTCCGAGTCACAAAGTCGATGAGAACACTATTTGAAAATTTGAAAATGCCAAGATCATAGCAGAGTTAGCTGCTATGGAAAAGAGAGAGAAAGATCTTAAAAATGTAGTTGCCTCATTTACAAAAGCATCCAAATCATTTGATGAACTTATTATGAGTCAAAAGGAATGTGGAGACAAAACATGCATATGATTCAATTCCTTTGTGCATAGTCAAATTCCAAGAGTGATTTTGGAGAAAGGATCTTCAAGTAATGAAGCATCCCAAATACCCAAAACACCAAATGCTGCACCCACTTTCACTCCGAAGCACAATCACTAACATACTGGCCTTGGATATAAAGGGAAAGGAAAGCAGCCATTTGAGTATGCTAAAAGGACAGCTGAGAAGAAATTCAGCCGAGTTCCTCAGCAAACTCCAAACAAAAAATACTTTGTGAAAAGCAAACAGAGCTACCAAAAACCCCAAAAATTTCATTAGAGAAATATATATGATGGGAATGGTAGAAACTATCCAGACTATGCTGATTGGAATAATGTGAAACATCAACAAAGACATATGGAAAATAAGCCAAAATGGAAAAGACCTAAACCTCATCAAAGTTTATTCCAAAGGCAAAAGAGCTTTTATCAAACTCTGGTCATAAAAAACAATGTCTTCCTGGGAAATAATTAACCATTTTTCTTTTTTTTTTTCTGTATAAATTGGAGGAAAGATGGTGTTTTGCATATGTTTGTATGTGTTTTGTGTGATGATTTATACATATTTTTGGCGTGTTTTATTTGCATTTGCATGTTTTAGTGTTACATTGTGGTATATATTGTTGATTTTCTAGGATTAGGTGGAAAAAATAAGTTTTAAAGCAAGAAACGTCAAAAAAGTCATTTTGCGCAACTGTGACGATCTTCGTCTTTGGAACATAACTTTTTCATCTGAAGTCCATATGACCTGATTCTTACGCCATTAGAAAGCTACGAGAGAGTTCTACAATGTCTATTTATGGTACTAAATGCAAATGAAGACGTTTGGATGAGTTAAAATCATATGAAAGTGGACATCAAGTGATGAGATTTCGAAAATGACACGTCTTAGTATTTTGGCACAACTCTCTCTAGAAAATTGATATTAAGATCATTCAAGTGGCTATGAAAAGCTAAGAGATAGAGATACAATTCATAAACAGACAACAAGAGAAAATTTTGACATTTCGGGTGCGCGGTCGCGCACAAAGTGCCGGTCGCGCATGGCAGGTAGCAGGTAGTGATGTCATGTGAGAGCGCGCGCGGTCGCGCACGATGACCTGCAGAACACAAAATTCTCGATTTTTTTTTCATTTTTTGGCTCTTCAACCTTGTATAGAACTCTAGGCTTATAAATAAGACTTGGGGAGCCTATATTTTCGAACACCTTTACTTCCTAGCACTTTTAAACCTCAATTTTTGTTATTTTCTTTTCCATTCAATATTGAGATTACTTGGGTTCTTCCCATCGAAGTTATTTTGCAGCTTAATCAAAGCGTAATATTTCTTCATCTTATTTATCTGATTTCAATTGTTGGGTGATTACTATTGTTGCATGATGATGTTTATAATTGTTTTCTCTCCTTCAATTGAAATTATGATCCCATCCCCAAGCATTAACTAACTTCCTTGTTCTAGGATTATGATGATTTGATTTAAACAAACAAGCATGAGTATTGACTAATTGATTTGCTTTCCTGAATAAATTGCTTTACTTGATGATTAATTGTTTGGCCAACTTTTAATTATTTTGAGGGAATAATTGAGATCGAGAGAAGATATTATTCGTGGACTAAATTTATTGGGGGTTAGATATGAATCATAAATGTATTATCTAACTTAGCTTAATGAAAATAGCAAATTATGTAGGGATAGCCCTAACTGTGAATACGCGAGTTAACAGATCTAGGCCTAGTTTTTACCTTTTTGTTATATTTGTTTAATCTCATGATCAATTAGTTGATATTCTGCTTGCAAGTTTGATGAGATGATTTCGAAAACTTAGACATTTTATCCATATCGTTTTCACTGGGTTTACTTGTGTTTAGTTTTAATTAGTCTTTTATTTGTTTTTCTTTAGTTAATTAAAATCATACAAATCTGGTTAGAGTGTAGGAATTATTTTCTGTTAATTATAACACCAGATAATTATTTTCCGTCTAAGTCTTCTTTGAGAGATGACTTGTGGTTAATTTGCTACCCTACAATTGATCTCGTACTCTTGCGAGTGTTGCTAGATTAATTTAGGTGTTTAGCAGCCGAATAAAATTTTGGCACCATTGACGGGGATCGAACCCGGGTCTCCCACGTGATAGGCGGGAATACTTACCACTATACTACAACGACATCTCCTCAAAAAGGACTCGTTGCTTAGTCAACCAATGCAAGCTCAAGCCGTCACTAATCTTGAGATTGGCATTACTAAAACTGAAAAGAATGATGATCCAAGTGAAGAAAGCCCGAATGAGTAGTCAATTAAGGGATCGTCCTTATACAAAATTGATAATCCTTACAAATCTCCTACTTCATCCCCAAGTCCACTCCCAAAGCAATAAGATTCATGTAGTTTTATTATTAATATTGTTTTTGAGAATTGTAAGAAAGTCAGAGGTATACTTGATCTAAGAGCTGGGATTAAATTTAGGAATATTGAGATTATGTTTGCAACTTGGTGATAGGTTACTTAGGTATCCTAAAGGTATTGTTGAAGATATTTTGGTCCAAGTAGGTGGTCATAAAATTCTCATTGATTTTGTTGCCTTGGATATGGGGAAGGATAAAGGTCATATTAAGGATCATACTATTTTATTGGGTAGACCGTTCATGGCCACCACCAACACCTTGATTGGTGTAAAAAATAGAACACTAAGTATGAATGTCTTGGAAAAATTGTGACGTTTTAAATTTTTGATATAGCTCGTGGTCCTACTTGTGCTTTGCCTGATAATTTTATTGTTGGCTCTGCCAATTCTGCTGTGAAAGATATCTTATGGCAGGAATATAATGAAATTCAACCGGATAAAAATTCCAAGGTAGTAAAAAAGGTCTTATTCGATGACCCGCCATAATTTTCTTAGCTGTTATCGTGAAGCTAATGACGTTAAAAGAGCGCTTCTTGGGAGGCAACCCAAGCATTTTTCCCTTTGTGTGAGTTTGCATGTGGTGTTTTAGTGCATGTTCATTTGATTTTTTTAGTTTATATGTGGTATTTTATTTTCCCTTCACATGGCTTTTGCAGGATTGACGGTTCACGTGATTGCTTTAATTGCCAATTATAGCACTTTCCAGGGACGTCTCTATTTTCTTCTATTTTATTTTCTTTACGCACTAAGGTCATTGAGTGATTTATCTAGGGGAGGGATTGTCATTGTATATGTGTTATGGTTGCATGTGGTTAGTTATCACTAGCCTTATAATTGTTACAAGCCTTATAATTGTGTTAGCAAACTGGCTAGAAATATGTGTGAAGATTTAATTTCTGATTATGAAATTACACCGCGAATTTGATACGTATGGTTTGGCTAGAATTGTGAATTGGCCTTTTTGGTAGATAAGTTCGGCGAGGGTTGAATGATAGCCTAGGTCGTGGGGCTTGAATTGTGAGGTTTCATTGATGTGAATTAAGTTTAATCCCTGTTTTAATTATTGTTTACACAAGATTGCTAGCTTTGATGGAAAGAAATCACAAAAAAGAAAAGAGAGAAAGCAAAAAAAAAAGAGCAATTGAGATTATACTTGTCTATTTATTGCTGCTTAGTAACTAGGAGTATTCATGAGCCCACATGTTTGTCTATTATGTAAAATGGCGGCACACACTACAAGAAAATCGCAAAATAACGACGGATGTTGTCCGTTGCTAAATTCCGTCGCTATTCAACAGATTTCTTGTAGTGACAAACATGAGTAGGAGAAACCACCCTAGGAGAATTTGGAGAAAATCCAAAGTTTACACCTAGTGGAAGACATCTCCAAAGTTCTTGCGGGAAAAAAAAGAAAAAAAAAGAAAAAAAAGAATAATAATTTTGTGGTAAATGATTGAGTGGTTTGTTGTGTGTAACGAGGTTGCAACTTATAAAACGAATTTGAAACTTAGCAAGGATGGTCGAACAACTTTGTTAACTTTCAACCGTAGCGGGGTGAGTCTATTATGGAGGTTAGGGATCAATTTAGGTTGGATTTGAGGTGGATAGAACATGGTGTTATGGATTAATTGAATTTTAAATTATACTTGATATTTTTTGTTGGGTCTAAGGCCACAATTATTTGCTTGAGGACAAGCAAAAGACTAAGTGTGGGGGAGTTGTTTTACATGTTTTTGTGTGTGTTTTGTGTGATAATTTATCATATTGTTTTGCGTGTTTTATTCGCATTTGCATGATTTAGTGCTACGTTATGTTATTTTGTTGATTTTCTAGTATTTGTTGGGAAAAACAAGTTTCGGAGCAAGAAACGTCAAAAAAGTCATTTCGGCAACTGCGGCAGTCTTCGTATTTGGAACATAACTTTTTCAGCTGAAGACAAATTGACCTGATTATTATGCCATTAGAAAGCTAAGAGAGAGTTCTACAATGTCTACTTCACTAAATGCAAATGAAGACGTTTGGATAGGTTAAAATCATGTGAAAGTGGAAATCAAGTGATAAGATTTCGGAAATAACAACTTTTAGTATTTTGGCCATAACTCTCTCTAGAAAATTGATATTGAGGTCATTCAAGTTGCTATGAAAATCTAAGAGATAGAGATACAATTCATAAAAAGACACTGATAGCAAATTCCGATGTTTTGAGGGTGCGCGGTCATGCACAAAGTCTTGTGATCGCGCGACGGCGACTTGCATAACACGATTTTTTTTATTTTTTTTTATTTTTTTGGCTCTTCCACCTTGTATAGAACTCTAGGCATATAAATAAGAGTTGGGGAACCCATATTTTCGTACACCTTTACTTCTTAGCACTTTTAAACCTCAATTTTTGTTATTTTCTCTTCCATTCAATGTTGGGATCACTTGGGTTCTTCCCATCGAAGTTATTTTGCGGCTTTATTGTTGTTAATCAAAGCGTAATATTTCTTCATCTTATTTATCTGATTTCAATTGTTTGGTGATTACTATTGTTACATGATGATGCTTGTAATTGTCTTATTTCCTTCAATTGAAATTATGATCCCATCCCCAAGCATGAACTAACTTCCTTGTTCTAGGATTATGATGATTTGATTCAAGCAAACAAGCATGAGTATTGACAAATTGATTTGCTTTCCTGAATAAATTGCTTTACTTGATGATTAATTGTTTGGCCAACTTTTGATTATTTTGAGGGAATAATTGAGATCGAGAGAAGATACTATTCCTGGACTAAATTTATTCAGGGGGCTAGATATGAATCATAAATGTATTATCTAACGTAGCTTAATGAAAATAGCAAATTAAGTAGGGATAGCCCTAATCTGTGAATACGCGAGTTATCAGATCTAGGCCTACTTTTTACCTGTTTGTTATATTTGTTAATCGCATGATCAATTAGTTGACTATCTGCTTGCAAGTTTGATGAGATGATTCCGAAATCTTAGACGTTTTATCCATATCATTTTCACCGGGTTTGTTTGTGTTTAGTTTTAATTGATCTTTTATTTATTTTTCTTTAGTTAATTAAAATCATACAAATCTGGTTAGAGTGTTTAGGATTTATTTTTTTGTTAATTGTGGTGCAAGATAATTATTTGCTGGCTAAGTCTTCCTTCAGAGATGATTTATGGTTAACTTGCTACCCTACAATTGATCTCATACTCTTGCCAGCGTTGCTAGATTAATTTATGTGTTTAGCGGTCGAACATAAGGTAATTCTCTACAAATGTTTTCTTTCTTTAAGAGAGGGAAATAAAATCACCACTAAGGTGTATTTCTATCCAATGATGCTAGCTGGTTCAACTGGACCAAATAAATCCATATGCAACAGATGCAATATCCGTGTTGAAGAAGGACTTGGCTTATCCTTGAATGATGATTTGATTTACTTTCCCATCTGGCATGCATACATATACTTTCTTTCTTGTACACTAAGTCTGGCAATCCTTCCACAAGATGACTCCTTGCAAGCTTGTTGATTGTCTTGAAATTCAGATGACTCAGCTTCTTATGCCACAACCAACTTGATTCGGTTATACTCCTTACTAGCAGAATGTGCTTGGTGTAGCAGTAGACCAATCTACCACATACATATTCTTTTGCCTTGTTCCTTGCAGCACTATTTCATTGGACTCAGCATCCTTGATCTTGCATATCCCATGTTGAATCCTACATTGTAGCCCTTGTCACAGAGTTGGCTGATGCTTAACAGGTTGAAGTTGAGGCCTTCAACATAAGCAATATTTTTGATCTCCAATCCATTTTTTTATATGGATCCTGTGCCTTTGATCTCCCTTGGAGCTTCATTTCCTCCAAATATAGCATTAGCACCTTTAATCTCCTTGAATCTTGATAGATTTCTTTTATTTCCTGTCATATGTCTGGAATAGCCACTATCCATGTACCAGGTTCCTTGGCACTCAGATGTTCTTTGAACCTGCAATCAAGGAAATCAGTTTTTAGGTACCCATACTTGTCTGGGTCTTGGAGGATTAGTGCTATAAGATTCTCCAACCAACCTATAGCCAGATGATCTGACTCTAAGAGGTTGTCATCTATTAGTACCATAATCGTAATGCACATTAGAAAATTTCTTGGGGGTTTTAGGATCATACAACTATCTCTTTTGTCTGTATGCCTGTGTGTGTGTTTTAGAAATTGCTTTCTTATAATTATTCAAGATATACATGGACAATTGTCATGTGTAAAAAGAAGTAAACACTACAAAAGTTACCTCAGCTGATGAGAAGAGTTCAAAATGAGAAGAGTGAAACCATTATAAAGATAAGATTTGACAGGGAAACTGAGTTTGTCAATGGGATTATAACTCAGTATTGTGTTGAAAGGTATTGCTCATGAGTTATTAGTAGCAAGGACTCCACAACAGAATGGAGTAGCTTAAAGAAGGAACAGAACTCTCAAGGAAGTAGCAAGGACTATGTTAGCTGAAGCTGGATTGCCTAAGAGATTTTGGCCTAAAGCCATAAATACAACATTCTACACTCAAAATAGATGCATGATAAATAGACAATTGACCAAGACTCCCTATGAGATTTGGAGAGGAGGAAAGCCAAATGTTGGATATTTCAAGATATTTTGGATGCAAATGCTTCATCCATAATAATGGCAAGGATAATTTGAAGGCTTTTGATGCTAAAGCTGATGAAGGTATCTTTTTGGGATACTCAACTGAGAGTAAAGCCTATAGAGTGCTAAACAAGAGGACTATGGTCACAAAAGAGTCTATCCATGTGGTTTTTGATGAACCTAATGTGAATGAAGAAGACATTGATGAGTTAGCAGATAAGTTGAATCAACCAACTATGCATAAGAGTCCTTATGTTGAAGCTGAAGTAAGAGCACTTAACCTTGATGATGATGAGATAGCTGAATCTCAAAGACAACTGGAAGGTCTACAGCTGAATGAAGATGAAAGGGCTGTTCAAGACAACTTAGTTGCGAGACGGCTAAATCCAGCAGACTTACTCCAACCTAATGTGAGATGGCTGAGAAACCATCCACCTGAGTTACTCATTGGAGATGTTAGAGATGGCATAAGAACCAGATCCATAGCACAACATGAAGCTATGTTCACTTGTTTTATTTCCCAAATAGAGCCTAAAGATGTTGTTAGGAATTTTATTGTTTAGATTTTGATGAATGCCATGTAAAACTTAGAATAGAAAGTTGGCACCCCAATTCTTGTTGTAAAATGCATTGTAATGAATAGAGTGGCCAAAGTGAGTCAAGACACTGACTACGCCATAACATGCAAGAAGACAATCAAGACTGGAAGGAAGACTCTGTGTGAGACAATTTGAGTATGGCAAAGAAGAGTAGACGGGAACACTATCTTGAAGAAGCGGTGAGATGCGGTGAGTGGAGCATCGATCAAGTCAACTCAAGAAAAGCCAAGTCTCAAGTTGAAGTGACGGAAGAAGAGTCATCCAATGATTGGAAGTCGACTCTAAGTCACCTGGGGAAAGCAAGGAAATGCGGTCAAGTCGAGATAATCGCAAAAGAACCGTTGCCGTAAATCAAGAGATTTACTTAAACAAGTAATATCTCCATACAACCTTTCTTGGAGTGCTCGGTCCCGAAGCGTGCAAAAGGAATGAACCAATGGGAAGCACTACACCGTGTCGAACTCGAAAAGGTGAAAAGAATAATTCATACGAGGAAACGGCAATTCCAAGAAGCGCAAGCCAACGAAAGTGACTTTCAAAAATAAGCCTATCTCTTCAACGGGCAAATTTTTGAAAGTTCACTATAAAAGGCTGAGGAGTTAGTTTGAGAAAAGAAATGCATATATGACACATACGTGAGATATACAAGCACATTAGAAAAACTAAAACAATCTCAATCCTCAAGCCTACATTCAAGTACATCAATCCAACACTTACCCGTGAAGGAAAGAGAGCTTCAACCGAGTTGAAGAGGAAACCTTTGAAAACAAGGGGTCTACTTTCCGGGGAAGGATTGTAGAAAAGTTCAAAGTTGAACTAAGTCTTAAGCATTTGGAGGGCTTCGTGATCAAATCCAAAGAGCTTGAGCAAGTGAGTCAGTAGTAGCAAGGCAAATGCCTGTGAAGAAGCCGAGTCGAACGAGAAGCCGGTGAGTGATCAAGGCGTCTCAGATCGAGTCCCAAAGGATCAAGTCATTTGTTGTGATCAAGACTTGTATCCGGATTTACCACTTTGTAAACGATCATTACTTAGTGGATTCCTCCGAGTTGGAGAAGAGAGAAGTAGAAGAATTACCCCATCTTGAACCTCTATAAAAACTTTCTTGTGTCATTTACATTTCAAACATTTAAATTCTGCACTATTAATTGCTTATATCTTGATAAATTTGCTATCCATTTGATAATTTACAAGTACTAAATCAAGCTCTAATATTTTGTTTAATCAAACTTAAGGGTGTTAAGTCTTCCAATGAAAAATAAAACCACTGGTGAGTTAAATTAATGCCAATGGTGAGTTACTCCATCAACGGCTCGAAGTCGTTGAAAGATTAACTCTCTTGAGTGACTAATTCGATTGTCCATCAAGGACACATTTGTGTAGAATTAACTTTGTAGATTTAAAAGGACTAAATCGAAAATTTGGTAAGGTTTATTCAACCCCCTTCTAAACCTTACACTTACACCCCTTGGGACCTACAAGTGGTATCGGAGCGGTTGGTTCATTGAACCCTCCGCACCAGTTCTTGAACTAGATCTCCAAACTTTTCAAAGTGCGCTTTAGTACTTAAACTTTCAAAACTCTTTTTATTAAAAGTCATTATCATGGAAGCAAATCTAACACGCATCCCTATGTTCACCATTGAAGAATTTGATGATTGGAAAATTCGTATGCGTGCTCATCTATCGGCATTACATGATGAGATGTGGATAGTGATAGAAGATGGGCCTCTACAAATATTGTTAGGAATTCTATTGTTTAGATTTTGATGAATGCCATGTAAAACTTAGAATAGAAAGTTGGCTCCCCAATTCTTGCTTTGAAATGTATTGTAACAATTAGAGTGGCCAAGGCGAGTTAAGTCGGCCTACGCTCCAACTTGCAAGAAGACAATGAAGGCTTGAAGGAAAACTCTGTGAGGCAGTGAGTACAACAAAAAGAAGAGCGGGGAACTGTTGAAGAAGCGGTGAGATGCAGGTGAGTGGAACATCGATCAAGTCAACTCAAGAGAAGCCAAGTCTCAAGGTCGAAGTGAGAAGAGTCATCCAATGATTGGAAGTCGACTCTAAGTCACCTGGGGAAAGCGAGGAAATGCGATCAAGTCGAGATAATCGTAAAAGAACCGTTGCAGTAAATCAAGAGATTTACTTAAACAAGTAATATCTCCATACTACCTTTCTTGGAGTGCTCAGTCCCAGAAGCGTGCAAAAGAAATGAACCAATGGGAAGCACTACACCGTGTCAGAACTCTGAAAAGGTGATAAAACATTTCATACGAGGAAATGGCAATTCCAAGAACTGCACACCAACGACTGCAAAGTGATTTTCAAAAATGAGCCTATCTCTTCAACGGGCAAATTTTTGAAAGTTCACTATAAAAGGCTGAGGAGTTTGATTGAGAAGAAGGATGCGTGGATGAATGACACACGTGAGATATACAAGCTTATCAATAACTGAAACATTCTCAATCCTCAAGCCTACATCTCGAAGTACATCAATCCAACACTTACCTGTGAAGGAAAGAGAACTTCAATCAGTTGAAGAGGAAAATACTGAAAACAAGGGGTCTACATTCCAAGAAGGATTGTAGAAAGGTTCAAGGCTGAACCAAGTCTTAAGCTTTTGGAGGGCTTCGTGATCAAATCCAAAGTGCTTGAGCAAGTGAGCTGTAGTAGCAAGGCAGCTGCCCTGTGAAGAAGCTGAGTCGTACGAGAAGCCAGCTGAGTGATCAAGGCGTCTCCAGACTGAGTCCCAAAGGATCAAGTCGGCTGTTGTGATCAAGACTTGTATCTGGACTGTTACCACTTTGTAAACTGATCATTACTTAGTGGATTCCTCCAGGAGTTGGAGAAGAGAGGAGTAGAAGAATTACCCCATCTTCGAACCTCTATAAAAACTTTACTGTGTCATTTACATTTCAGCATTTAAATTTCTGCACTTTTAATTGCTTATATCTGCTGATAAATTTGCTATCCATTTGATAATCTATAAGTACTAAATCAAGCTGTAAAAACTTGCTTAATCAAACTTAAGGGTGTTAAGTCTTCCGCTGAAAACAAAACCACAGCTGAGTCAAATTATAGCCAACAGCTGAGTTACTCTATTAACAGCTCAGCTGAGTCTGTTGAGAGATTAACTCTACTGAGGACTAATTCGACTGTCCATCAAGGACACAGCTGTGTAGAACTCTGTAGATTTAAAAGGCCTAAATCGAAAATTTGGTAAGGTTTATTCAACCCCCCTTCTAAACCTTACACTTACACCCCTTGGGACCTACAAGTGGTATCAGAGCGGTTGGTTCATTGAACCCTCCGCACTGGTTACTGAACTAGATCTCCAATCTTTTCAAAAGTCTGCTTTAGTACTTATCTTTCAAAACTCTTTTCTATCATTAAAAATTATTATCATGGAAGCAAATCTAACACGCATTCCTATGTTCACTATTGAAGAATTTGATGATTGGAAAATTCGTATGCGAGCTCATCTATCAAAGCATTACATGATGAGATGTGGATAGTGATAGAAGATGGGCCTCTGCAAATATTAAAGGTGAACACAATTGCACGAAGAGTTGCAAGCGGTGAAGGGGAAAGAAGATGCAAGATCGCACCAGTCATGGTTGAAAAACCAAGAACTGAGTGGACAAATGATGACAGAAAAAGATACAACCTGGACAATGTAGCCAAGGACATTCTTTACAAAACCTTGGATAAAGCCATGTTCAACAAAGTCAAATCTTGCAAAACGGCTAAGGAAATGGGACAAGTTGACTTTGATTTGTGAAGGTTGAGCAAATCAAAGAAAACAAATTATCGATGGTCATTGTAAGTTTGAAAATTTCAAAATGATCTCGGGAGAGAACCTGGACCAACTAGACGCTCGATTTGAGAAATCACAAATGAGTCAGTCTACACTTGGAAAGGAATATACACAAAAGGAAATGTGTATGAAGATCCTAAAAAGTCTTCCATTGAATGGGAAATGAAGGTCATGGCATTGAGACACTCCATGGACCTATCAAAGACATCCAATCACGAGTTATTCTCGGACCTCAAAGCCTACGAGTTTGAGTGAGAAGGAAAGACCAGGAAGAGACATTTGTACACCCAAAACAATTTGCTCTAGTTGTCAAAGACGGAAGGAGAGCGAGGTCAAAGAAGCAATTGACCCGGAAGAAATAGCCCTAATGGTTAAAAGATTTAACAAGTTCTTTAACAAGAACTACAAGAGAGGAAAGGGTGAATCCTCCGAGGAAGACACTCGGCTCCCTCCAAATCAAGAGATGATAGGCCAACCAAGAGAACAGATCATCAACAAGTTGAGTATCAAAGGGTGACAACTCAAGAATAGAAAGAGCCGATCAAAAGGTCTGAATATCTATGTTGGAATTGTAGACAACCAGGTCACTATGCCATTGATTTGCTCATATCCTGTAGTCAACAAGTACGAAACGAAGAAGAAAGAAAGGTCTTGAGAGAAAGAAGACAAGAGAAGAAAAAGGCAATCGATGGTCTGCAGAGATTCCGAGATGACCAAGTAAAGAGAGACAGTGACTCAGAGAGTGAAGCCGACTATTCAAGTGACTACGAAGAAGAAGCTTTGATCCGCTTAATGGCCAAAGAACAAGATCAAGAAGATGAGGTACAATCTAACTCAACAAGCTCGGACACTAGTGATAGTGATCGTGACACACACACTTCATCACCCACTCGATCTTTATGATTCATTAGGCAAAATGATGAAAGATTTTGAGCACATTAAAACCTCACACACACTATTGAATGAGGAAAAACAGCCTACTCAAAAATCAAAACTCAAAGTCGACTAAGGAGCCGAGTACTCTAAGTCAAATAGTGATGAGAATAAAAGTTTAAAGGTGAAAATGCTAAATTAATAGCGAGAAATTGCTGCTATAGAAAAGAGGGAGAATGACCTCAAAAATGTTATTGCCTCATTCACTAAGGCATCTAAATCATTGGATGATCTTATTATGAGTCAAAGAGAATGTGGAGACAAGACAGCTTAGGATTTAATTCCTTTGTGCCATGTCAAACCTCAAGAGTAATTTTGGAAAAAGGATCTTCAAGTCATGAAGAGTCCGAAAAATCCAAAACTCTAAATGATGCACACACTTTCAATCCAAAGCACAATGCTAAGCAAAGCGGCCTTGGTTACAAAGGAAAAGGAAAATGACCGATTGAGAGTCTTGAAAGGGCAGTACCGAGAAGAGATTCAGCCGAGTCCTCGGAGACTCCAAAAAGAAAGTACTCAGAAAGAAGAAGCGAGAGCTACCAAAAATCCCCTTAAAACTCATAGAAGAAATACATATGATGGGAATGGTAGAAAATATCCAAGCCAAGCCGATGGAATAATGTGAACTACCCGGCTAGACTTATGGAATACAAGCCCAAATGGCAAAGGCCTAGAACTCAACAAAGGCCATTCCAAAAGCATAAGAGCTTTCATCAAAGCACACATATGCACCTAGGCACTACACTCAAAGACACCACAATTACCCAAGAAAGGCAATTGCTAAAACACATATGCAGCATACGAGACAAAAGAGACAATTTTGTATGAACCTAGACTCCCCAAGCAATTTGCCAGGATTGATTATAATTATGGCACCGATAGATGGCAACCTCTTGAGTCAAATCATTTGGCTATAGGTTGGTTGGATCATCTTATAATTCTAACCCCTCGGGACCCGCATAAGAATGGGTACCTAAAACTTAATTTCCTTGATTGCGAGTTCAAGGAACAAAGTGAGTGCCAAGGAACCTGGTACATGGACGATGGTCATTTCCGGACACATGACAGAAATAAGAGAAATCTGTCAAAATTCAAGGAAGTCAAAGGAGCAAAAGTCATATTTGGAGGAAATGAAGCTCCTGGTGAAATAAGAGGCAACCGGATCCATCAAAAGGAATGGTTTAGAAATCACAGATGTTGCATATGTTGAAGGACTAAACTTCAATTTACTAAGCATCATCAACTCTGCGACAAGGGCTACAATGTTGGATTCAATATGGGAATATGCCAAATCAAAAATATTGGATCTAATGAAGTTGTCTTTGCAAGGATGTAGACGAGAAAAATATGTATGTAGTGGATTGGTCAACCGCAACACCCAAAGACTGTCTACTAGCAAAGAGCACAATTTGAATCAAGTTGGTCATGGGCACAAAAAAGCCAGTCACACGAACTTCAAAACAATTAATAAGCTAGCAAGAAGTCATCTTGTAGAAGGACTTCCGGACTCGAAAGATACAAGAAGGAAAGTATATGTGATGCATGTCGGAAGGAAAACAAATCAAGTCGTCATTCAAAGAAAAGACATGCCCATTCTCAACAAGAATATTGCATCCGCTTCATATGGATCTATTTGGCCCAGTGGAACCAAAGAAGCATAAGTGGAAAGAAATACACCTTGGTGGTAGTAGATGACTACTCAAGATATACATGGACAATATTCATGTGCAAGAAGAAAGAAACTCTACAAAAGCTACCACGGTGATGATGAAGAGAATACAAAATGAGAAGAGTCAAACCATTATCAAAATAAGATCGGATAGAGGAACCGAGTTTGTCAATGGAATAATAACTCATCTTGTATTGAGAATGGTATTGGTCATGAACTATCATTTGCAAGGACTCCACAAAGAAATGGAGTTGCGAGAAAGAAGGAAACAGAACTCTCAAGGAAGCAAAGAAGGACCATGTTAGTGACGGGGTTACCAAAAAGATTTTGGTCAAGCAATCAACACGACTTGCTACACCCAAAACAGATGTATGATAAATAGGCGGTGACAAAGACTCCTATGAGATCCTGGGTGGAAGAAAACCAAATGTTGCATATTTCAGGATATTTGGATGTAAATGCTTCATCCACAATAATGGCAAAGACAACCTAAAGGCTTTTGATGCTAAAGCGATGAGGGTATCTTCAGATACTCACCAAAGCAAAGCCTACTGAGAATACTCAACAAAAGAACTATGGTTACGGAAGAATCCATTCATGTAGTATTCGATGAGCCAAACATAAATGGAAAAGACATTGAAAGAGTCGGTGATAAGTCAAACATCCAATCTCACGAAGAATCCCTATCTTTCAAGTCAAGCGGGATTATCAATTGAGAAGAAGATGAGATAGTGAATCTCAAAAAAGTGGAAAATGCGGTGAGTGATCACGAGAGAGGCGACCACAAAGAACACAAAATGCAAGTCGATCAATCCGGCTAACTTACTTCAACCTGACGTAAGATGGTGAGAGACCATCCACCGAGATCTTGTCATTGGAGACATGAGAGAAGGTATCAAGACAAGATCCGAACTCAACAAGAAGCAATGTTCACATGCTTCATCTCGCAGATAGAGCCCAAAGATGTGTCACAAGCATTGGATGACACACATTGGATTCAAGCTATGCAAGAAGAGTCGAATCGAGTTTGAGAGAAATAAAGTATGGGAATTAGTACAAAGACCCATACATCAAAATGTTATTGGAACCAAATGGGTATTCGAAATAAGATGAACGAGGAAGGTTACGTGGTAAGAAACAAAGCAAGATTGGTAGCCAAAGGATATTGCCAAGAAGAAGGAATAGATTTTGATGAAACATTTGCTCCGTAGCAAGATTGGAAGCTATAAGGATGTTTCTTGCCTATGCAGCTCACAAAAACTTCATTGTATATCAAATGGATGTAAAAAGTGCATTCCTAAATGGATTATTGGAAGAAGAAGTGTATGTTGAACAACCTCCAGGATTTGAGCGAGAAGACTCTTGGAGACAAAGTGTACAAACTCAAGAAAGCCCCGTATGGATTGAAACAGGCACCCGAGCATGGTATGATACCTGTCACAATTCCTAATCGAAAATAGATTCACTAAAGGAAAAGTAGATAGAACACTTTTTTAATTCAAGACAAGAAGATTATCTTGCTTGTTCAAATATATGTGGATGACATCATTTTTGGATCCACTAACAAAGAGTCATGTGTGAAAAATTCTCAAACCTCATGCAAAGTAAATTTGAAATGAGCATGATGGGAGAGCCGACATTCTTCCTTGGACTTCAAGTGAAACAGTGAAGAATGGAACCTTCATAAGCCAAACAAAATACACCAGAGATTTAATGAAGAGATTTGGTATGGAGGAGAAGTCTTACGTAAAAATACCAATGAACACATCACCAAAATGGACATGGATGCGGATGGCAAGCCTGTAGATCAAACAAGATACTGAGCACTTATTGGATCAACGCTCTATCTCACGGCTACTAGTGCCGACATCACCTTTCTTTGTAGGTGTATGTGCAAGATTTCAATCTGCTCCAAAAGAGAGCCATATGATGCAAAACTAAGAGAATATTGAGATACTTAAAAGGAAATCAAGAAGTAGGGCTATGGTATCCAAAGGAAGGTGGATTCAAGCTAATTGGCTATTCAGACTACGACTATCTTTGGATGCGAGTGGACAGAAAAGTACTTGAGGCACATGTCAAATGCTTGGAAACAGATTAATTTCTGGTTTAGCAAGAAGCAAAACTCAATAGCCACTTCTGGTGAGCGAGAATACATAGTCTGCGGGCTGTTGTGCCCAAGTCCTATGGATGAGACAAAGTTGAGAGATTATGAAGTTGAAGAAAAAGAAATTCCAATCATGTGTGATAACACAAGTGCAATTGCAATCACTCAAAATCCTGTGTTGCACTCAAGAACAAAACATATAGATGTCGATATCATTTCATAAGAGATCATGTTGAAAAGAAGGACATTATCTTGGAATATATCTCAACCGACAAACAACTAGCCGACATCTTCACAAAACCATTATGTGAGTCAAGATTTGAAGAACTCAAACATGAGTTGGGGCTAATTGAGCTAAGCCGAGACACGGAAGAGTCAAAGAAACGAAATGGAACAGGAAAGAAGGTGAAAAAGAGTGAAAACAAAAAATTAGCTCAATAAATCAATCAGATCGGAAAAGTCAGCTATACCAAGTCGGTGAGAAATGAGTCACTAAGAGAAATGTGAGAAGCGAGTTAAATCGGCTAAGAGATAATTTGAATAACTTATGAGCAAAGAGACAAAAACGCAAATCGTTTTTGACTAAGCGGGAATGTTTTAAGAGACACGCCAAAGATAATGATGATGTGTCGGACATAAAAAGCCGCACACAAAGCCTATGATTGGATATAAATGTTTGCCGCATTAAATACGAGACATGAATCGCTCAATATGCGTCGCGAAATCCAAGCCGTTGATTTCGATCACGATTCAAAACCGTCCGCACGCCCTTTCATAAACCATATTTAAACCATTTTTCGTCCGTTTCTCTCTCACACTTCTAAAAACTGTTCAATCTCTCTCTCAAAAAGCAAAGGCAAATACTCTCAAACCCTATCAATCTTCAAATCAAATTTCGAATTTTTCCTTGAAATTATTTCGAGAAATGGCACCAACGTATAACTTTACCAAGTTGGGAAAACAAATCCACACCGGTTCGACCGTGGATTTCGACGGAATGGTGAAGCGAGGGTCCGACGACACCCTGGTGAAGAAAATCGCGGAGAAGTTAGAAACGCCGGGATCAAAACCGTTTCTAACATTGGAGTATCCTATGACCTATGTGGAGGAGGTCGCACAATTCCACGTGAATGCCGAGATTCACGATGAAGGAATCAAGTCATCATTCACGGGAAGCGGTGACTATCACGGCCAAGGATTTGGTGAATATTGCTCACTACCCAGAGGAGCATCCGAAATCAAAGAGGCTGATGTAAACTTGGGCGACGCATGGAAAGAAATAGCCAAGTCCGGCGTTCTTCGACAAAATAATATACACAAACAAACAAGAGAGCTTGAAGGAGGACTATCACAAATTGTTGGATATTGTTGCCAAGTGTATCGACATCAAATTTGGCGGCTTTGACCAACTGTCAAAGGCAAAATTAATTGTGATGGCTGCAATCATCGAAGAAAAAAGAAGATAAAGCGGGGCTGAGTTTATCTCTGGATTTCTGCCCGAGCGTGGGGAACAAGTCCTTCAAAGAAGATGGGTCATTTGGAGGATCTCCGGGATATGGCCTGGTGATTGGCAGGCTATTGGAGGTGAAAGGAGTACCTCTTAGACATGGGGAAGGCCTTCCATGTTAACAAGAGGATGTTGAGCTAATCTCTCCGGTGCTCGCGTCGTCGTACGCCAAGAGAGGCGACACGGTGAGGGGAATCGGTGACCCAAGACACACTGCTTCCTCTCCAACAAGAAAAAGCGCCCCTGCGGCTACTAAAAATCTCTTTTGCCCCTGCTGACAAAAGAAAACCAAACATGCTCCGCCCCTGCAGCAGAGTCACACCGCCCTGCAGCAGAGTCACCGCCAAGCGGCCGTGTCACTGCCCCTGCGGCGATCGAGAAGGACTCACAAATTCTTCTTCTCGATCGTCAAAAAGAGGAGAATCGATGCAAGCTAGACGGCCAGCTCCTCCTCGAAACAAACACAAGCACGGCCCGGCCGCCCAAGACTCGAGAGGACACCGCCTCGAACTGTAAATTCCCCCAGTACAAACCAGAGAGCGAAGAAGACTCGTCAAGCGGACCGAACAAGAGAAACCAGGTGAGTCGGCTACTCGGCTAAGCACAGATCTACGGAGACTCTTGGAGAAGTAGAGTCTCCGGATGTAATTGATGAAACTTGACCAAGTCTGCTTGAAGGTGATCAGCAGAGGCAACCCGAAGACACGGTTTGTAGTTCATACAAACAAACTCAAGAAAGAACCAGCCCAAGCAGATAGTGATGTAATGATCCTATCTCCACCTTACCCGAGACATCCAAAATCGTCTGCGTGAGTGGAGAAAATGGAAGTCGAAAGCGAGTCAAGGAAAGCAGTTCCAACGGCTGAATTCATAGAAGAAGAAGATGAATCGCTAAATTTCTCGGATTATCTCTTGTGCTCACTCTAGATGAAGACAAGCGCATGGATATTCTCGCAGATCTACAAGGACAAGAGAGAAAAGCAAGTGAAGAAGCGAAGCACGCGAAAAGGCAAGTACGCCTATCTCGTGACCGCGAACACTTCCATCCTCTCCTTGATGTCTTCTCCGAAAGTGATGAGGAACCGAGAATGTCACGCCACGCGGAAGAATTGCAGATGCGCAAGCATTGCATGAATCAAGAATCCTTCACGAGCAAAGGCGATGGAGGGGAGGAGAGTCCTCGAACACACTGAAATCGATCCAATGGGAGTGGTTGACAAATAGCCACCGATGTTCGCTACCACTTCCCGACTCACCACGAAGAAGGCAATAAGGAAGATGGCGATGAAGCGGGCTAGTGGGGACCCCGGTCGAGCCAACCCCTATTGAAGGTGTGCCACCACCGCCCCAATGGCTGAACCATCAATTGCAACAAAGGGAGTTTGGAGACGAGTAACCCCACTCCAAGTCACTCGGTGGTGCGCCCCGAGGGGAAACTCCCTCCAGCTGCGGCAAGGTCGGAGGATCTGCAGATGACTCCACAAAGAATGTAGGAGGCGAAGCAAAAGACACTCAAACACAAGAAAAAAGCAAGTTGCCACCAACGAAGCTCGGACGATTGAGACTGTCTCGGTGAGGTGCCAACAGACACGAAGGCTAATGACGACTGCTGATGCGAAATCGAGGCAGGAAGGAATGTACCCGGGAGTTAACACTGGCGATGAAAGCGCAATCCATGGGGTTGAGACTCCAATGGATGCCATCGTAGAAGACCCTAAGCGGTGACGACACATCGAAAGGGAAGGCCAAGCCTCTTGTGAAGAGAGCCGCCGGGAGGAAATGAAGGCCCACGGGAGGTTGAGACTTCCGGGGTAACACACAAGTAGAGAACATCCATCCCGCAACCATCGATCCATCGAGAAGGAGAGATCGCACTTCATGATTCCCAGGACAACCCGATGTCACATTTCGGGATCGGAAGGCGAAGAAGAAAAGTTGTCGAGTCAACCCCATGACAAATCCAAAAGACTCAGTGCGGATGTTCCAGGCACGAGCAAGTCCCGATCCCAAGACTACTCGTCGGACCTTTAATTTTGATGATGAGCCACCAATGGAAATCTCATCATCGTCCGATGACGCTCGATAAGGCCGAGGACGATCTACTCAAAAGGAGAAATCGGTGAGACCAACGGAAGTTTAACAACATTGAGGCTCGGCAAGCCGAGCCCATCGCACCACAAAACCCGGTGAACCGGCGATCACCGCTCCGGCTCCTCAAGCTACAGTGGATCGATTCCCAAAAGAACTTCACGCCCACCGCTTATCATCGAACAAATCCCGGATGGCGGTGATGAATCCTTTGAGGAATCTTTCCCTTTCTCACTGGAGATACGAGAACTCCACGAAGAGTCGAAAATGAGCAAGCACGCTATCACGGACCAACTCCTGTTTTCACTCAGGCACCATTGTTCGGTAGATTTCGATTTCGACGGACAGTATGGCCATCACCGTACAATGAAGAATCACCAAATACGAGAAGTGTTCAAGGCACTCTTTCTTTGAAGTTGAAAAGATGGAGAGGCATCGAGCCTCCTTGGATATCTTGCTGGACAATGAGATGCCAACCTTACGGTGACTTGAGAGGCATCACGGTTAGGGTAAGGGAATGGTGGCAACAATGAAGAATCAATGCGTGTGGAACAGGTGAGATACTTGGACAATTATTCAAAAAGTTTGGTGTGGAGAGTCGAAAATGTTGATGCTAAAACGAAGGCTGCGGGGAACACATTGAACATATGCACGAAGCTCACACCGCCGAGATCAAGCTGCTGCGAGCGAAATGCAAATGATATACAGCGTTTGGAAGAACACATGACAAGAAAATTCAGCCTTCTCATGGTGAGATGAAGCGATTTAGCGAGAATCCAACGCTACTCGATGCCCGAATTCGTGCGCAAAGATACAACGCAGCGGACTTGAAGCAACATTCAACCATCGGAGACTCGACTTCATGCTTGCCAAAGATGTTCCCTGGGGTTCCTCTATCCTTTGATGATGCCAAAAAGGGGGAAGAGGAATACCTTAAAGCAAAGAAAAAATCAAGTAGAAAAGAAGGGAACAGTGAGAAGGGAAAATCGGTGAGGAAATTTTGAATCGAAGAAAGGAAAATCTGAGGGGGAAGGATCAAAGAATATGACCTTGATGATTGCACAAACCCCCAACAGGTCTGTCACGGTGACATTATAAGCGCAAACTCCCCAGTGACTCGCCACTCCAACACACTGTATCTATGGCCGAGAAGAGAAAAGAAATTGAAGCAGGGATGAAGGAGGTGGAAGGAAGAATGGATGCGAGGGTGATGAACATTTTGAAAGAACAGAGGCATTCCAGTTGACAGAGACACGTATGCCATTTCGAGATGTTGGGACGAGCCAAGATCGGTTGCGAATTCAAAACGCTCGAATCTGAAGGTTATTTTGCAAATATGTCCTTGGCTCAAGCTTGGGACTGTCTTGGGAAAAAGGGTCTCACATTATGTGAAGAAGCCGCAGGACAATGGACAACCCGCGATCCTCTGCTGGTCACTCCCTCGGGCACTGTTTGGAAAGAAGAAGGCCCCAAAGACAAGATACGCCTTGAGGTAGAGGAAGAAGCAAAGAAGATGGAGGAAGAAGCTTGAGACCCAGGCCTCGCCCAAGAATATTGAATACGTAGATCCGGGAAAGAAAGGAGGGATCTACTGGGTGGGCTTGACCATGTGGCGAACTTGCAAGTGGCTAAAACCAACGCCGAGTATGCAAAAAGGATAGAAGAAGAAAACAAGAGACAAACTCGGCTATGGCGGGAGAGACGGGGAAAGAATAAGGAAAGATGAAGTGCCGGGGAAGGCATATGAGAAGAAAAAGAAGCGGTGATGACGAGAAGAAGAGAAGAAAGAGAAGAAGATCTTGATCAAGATGAAAGAAGGAGACAAATGAAGGAGATGAAGTGTTCTTTGTCCAACCCTTCGTGTATTTTATATGTAAATACATACAATGTAAGTCTTCCGTAATAGTGCAAATTTTTTTCATACTCACGATACACCTTGTAAACTTGATTGTGTTAAGTACAAGAATGATATGATCAATAAAAAGATTGATTATGCGCATACATTCTATGTCAATACACTATCGTATGTATCGTGTTATTTGCATCTTTGTATGATTTAAGTTTTGGCATCATCAAAAAGGGGGAAATTGTTAGGAATTCTATTGTTTAGATTTTGATGAATGCCATGTAAAACTTAGAATAGAAAGTTGGCTCCCCAATTCTTGCTTTGAAATGTATTGTAACAATTAGAGTGGCCAAGGCCGAGTTAAGTCGGCCTACGCTCCAACTTGCAAGAAGACAAGCGAAGGCTTGAAGGAAAACTTCTGTGAGTGAGGAGTACAACAAAGAAGAGCAGACAGAACTCGATCGAAGAAGCGGTGAGATGCGGTGAGTGGAACATCATCAAGTCAACTCAAGAGAAGCCAAGTGGTCAAGTGAGAAGAGTCATCCAATGATTGGAAGTGACTCTAAGTCACCTGGGAAAGCGAGGAAATGCAATCAAGTCGAGATAAGCAAAAGAACCGTTGTTACTGAGTAAATCAAGAGATTTACTTAAACAAGTAATATCTCCATACTACCTTTCTTGGAGTGCTCAGTCCCGAGGAAGCGTGCAAAAGAAATGAACCAATGGGAAGCACTACACCGTGTCGAACTACGAAAAGGTGATAAAACATTTCATACGAGGAAATGGCAATTCCAAGAAAGCGCACACCAACGATGCAAAGTGATTTTCAAAAATGAGCCTATCTCTTCAACGGGCAAATTTTTGAAAGTTCACTATAAAAGGTGAGGAGTTTGATTGAGAATAAGGATGCGTGGATGAATGACACACGTGAGATATACAAGCTTATCAATAATCGAAACATTCTCAATCCTCAAGCCTACATCTCGAAGTACATCAATCCAACACTTTTTGTGAAGGAAAGAGAACTTCAATCGAGTTGAAGAGGAAAAATGAAAACAAGGGGTCTACATTCCAAGAAGGATTGTAGAAAGGTTCAAGGTGAACCAAGTCTTAAGCTTTTGGAGGGCTTCGTGATCAAATCCAAAGTGCTTGAGCAAGTGAGTGTAGTAGCAAAGCAATTTTGCCCTGTGAAGAAGCGAGTCGCACGAGAAGCGGTGAGTGATCAAGGCGTCTCAGATCGAGTCCCAAAGGATCAAGTCGGTTGTTGTGATCAAGACTTGTATCTGGACCGTTACCACTTTGTAAATTGATCATTACTTAGTGGATTCCTCGGGAGTTGGAGAAGAGAGGAGTAGAAGAATTACCCCATCTTGAACCTCTATAAAAACTTTCTCGTGTCATTTACATTTCAAAGCATTTAAATTTCTCGCACTTTTAATTGCTTATATCTGTGATAAATTTGCTATCCATTTGATAATCTATAAGTACTAAATCAAGTTTGTAAAAACTTGCTTAATCAAACTTAAGGGTGTTAAGTCTTTGAAAACAAAAACACGGTGAGTCAAATTATAGCCAACAATGGTGAGTTACTCTATTAATGCTATTTCATTGAGTCTCGTTGAGAGATTAACTCTTGAGGACTAATTCGTTGTCCATCAAGGACACAAATTGGTGTGTAGAACTCAGAGATTTAAAAGGCCTAAATCGAAAATTTGGTAAGGTTTATTCAACCCCCCTTCTAAACCTTACACTTACACCCCTTGGGACCTACAAGTGGTATCGGAGCGGTTGGTTCATTGAACCCTCCCACCAGTTCTTGAACTAGATCTCCAATCTTTTCAAAAGTCTGCTTTAGTACTTATCTTTCAAAACTCTTTTCTATCATTAAAAATTATTATCATGGAAGCAAATCTAACACGCATTCCTATGTTCACTATTGAAGAATTTGATGATTGGAAAATTCGTATGTGCTCATTTATCGGCATTACATGATGAGATGTGGATAGTGATAGAAGATGGGCCCTCGCAAATATTAAAGGTGAACACGGTATGCACGAAGAGTTGCGGTGAAGGGGAAGAAGATGAAGATCGCATCGGACATCATGGTTGAAAAACCAAGAAGCGAGTGGACAAATGATGAGAAAAAGATACAACCTGGACAATGTAGCCAAGGACATTCTTTACAAAACCTTGGATAAAGCCATGTTCAACAAAGTCAAATCTTGCAAAACGGCTAAGGAAATGCAGGACAAGTTGACTTTGATTTGTGAAGGTTTGAGCAAATCAAAGAAAACAAATTATCGATGGTACATCTGTATTTAAGTTTGAAAATTTCAAAATGATCTCGGGAGAGAACTGGACCAACTAGACGCTCGATTCTGAGAAATCACAAATGAGCTGTCTACACTTGGAAAGGAATATACAGGAAGGAAATGTGTATGAAGATCCTAAAAGTCTTCAGTGAATGGGAAATGAAGGTCATGGCTTCGAGACATTCCATGGACCTATCAAAGACATCCAACCATGAACTATTCTCGGACCTCAAAGCCTATGAGTTTGAGTGAGAAGAAAAGACCGAGGAAGAGACAGTGTACCTAAAACAAAGTGCTCTAATTGTCAAAGATGGGAAGAGAGTGAGGTCAAAGAGGCAATTGACCCGGAAGAAATAGCCCCGATGGTTAAAAGATTTAACAAGTTCTTTAACAAGAACTACAAGAGAGGAAAGGGTGAATCTTCCGAGGAAGACACTCGGCTCCCTCCAAATCAAGGGATGATAGGCCAACCAAGAGAACAGATTATCAACAAGTTGAGTATCAAAGGACCGACAACTCAAGAGTAGAAAAGAGTGATCAAAAGGTGAATATCTATGTTGGAATTGTAGACAACCAGTCACTATGCCATTATTGCTCATATCCTGTAGTCAACAAACAGGAATGAAGAAGAAAGAAAAGTCTTGAGAGAAAGAAGACAAGAAAAGAAAAAGGCAATGATGGCTGCGAGAGAGCTATTTAAACAACCAAGTCAAGAGAGACAGTGATTCAGAGAGCAATGAAGCGACTACTCGAGTGACTCGAAGAAGAAGCCTTGATCCGCTTAATGGCCAAAGAACAAGATCAAGAAGATGAGGTACTGAGTCTAATTCAACAAGCTCGGATTAATCTGGTGATAGTGAGTGTGACACACACACTTCATCACCTCTTGATCTTTATGATTCATTAGGCAAAATGATGAAAGATTTTGAGCACATTAAATCCTCACACACACTATTGAATGAGGAAAACAGCCTACTTAAAAGTCAAAACTCAAAGGCGACTAAGGAGCCGAGTACTCTAAGTCAAATAGTGTTGAAAATGAAAGTTTAAAAGGCTGAAAATGCTAAATTAGTAGCGAAAATTGCTGCTATAGAAAAGAGGGAGAATGACCTCAAAAATGTTATTGCCTCATTCACTAAGGCATCTAAATCATTGGATGATCTTATTATGAGTCAAAGAGAATGTGGAGACAAGACAAGGCTTAGGATTTAATTCCTTTGTGCCATGTCAAACCTCAAGAGTAATTTTGGAAAAAGGATCTTCAAGTCATGAAGAGTCCGAAAAACCCAAAACTCTAAATGTTGCACACACATTCACTCCAAAGCACAATACTAAGCAAAGCGGCCTTGGTTACAAAGGAAAAGGAAAACGGCCGATTGAGTATCTTTGAAAGGACAGTGAGAAGAGATTCAATGAGTCCTCAAAGCAAACTCTAACTAAAAATACTCTGTAAAGAAGAAACAGAGCTACCAAAAATTCGGAAAATCCATAAAAGAAATACATATGATGGGAATGGTAGAAAATATCCAAGCAAGCTGATTGGAACAATGTGAACTATCAAAGATAGACTTATGGAATATAAGCCCAGTGGCAAAGGCCTAGAACTCAACAAAGGCCATTCCAAAAGTATAAGAGCTTTCATCAAAGACACACATGCACCTAGGCACTACACTCAAACGCACCACAATTACCCAAGTAAGGCAATTGCTAAAACACATATGCAGGCATACTGGACAAAAGAGACAATTTGTATGAACCTAGAATCCCCAAGCAATTTGCGAATTAATTATGATTATGGGCGATAGATGGCAACCCCTTAGAGTCAAATCATTTGGCTATAGGTTGGTTGGATCATCTTACAATTCTAACCCCTCAGGACCCGGACAAGTATGGGTACCTAAAACTTAATTTCCTTGATTGCGAGGTTCAAGGAGCAGTGAAAGTGCCAATGAACCTGGTACATGGATAGTGGTTCATTCGGACATATGACAGGAAATAAGAGAAATCTGTCAAAATTCAAGGAAGTCAAAGGAGCCAAAGTCATATTTGTAGGAAATGAAGCTCCTGGTGAAATAAGAGGCATTGGATCCATCAAGAGGAATGGATTAGAAATCACGAGATGTTGCATATGTTGAAGGACTCAACTTCAACCATCGAGTATCGATCGGCTACGTGACAAGGGCTACAATGTTGGATTCAACATGGGTGTATGCCAAATCAAGGATATTGAATCAAATGAAGTTGTCTTTGCAAGGAAATAGAGAAGAATATGTATGTAGTGGATTGGACAACCGCAACACCAAACACACAATCTCTACTAGCAAAGAAAGCACAAATGAATCAAGTTGGGTTAGGCACAAAAAGTGAGTCACCTGAATTTCAAAACAATTAACAAGCTATCAAGAAGTCATCTTGTAGAAGGACTTCCAGGACTCGATATACAAGAAGGAGAGTATATGTGATGCATGTCGGAAGGAAAACAAATCAAGTCGTCATTCAAAGAAAAGACATGCCCATCCTCAACAAGAATATTGCATCTACTTCATATGGATCTATTTATTTGATGGAACCGGCCAAAGATAAGTGGAAAGAAATACACCTTGGTGGTAGTAGATGACTACTCAAGATATACATGGACAATATTCATGTGCAAGAAGAAAGAAACCCTACAAAAACTACCCACGGTGATGAAGAGAATTCAAAATGAGAAGAGTCAAACCATTATCAAAATAAGATCGATAGAGGAACCGAGTTTGTCAATGGAATAATAACTCGATTGTATTGAGAATGGTATTGGTCATGAACTATCGGCTGACAAGGACTCCCACAGATTGGAGTTGCGAGAAAGAAGGAACAGAACCCTCAAAGAAGCGGCAAGGACCCATGTTAGTCAAGCGGGGGTTACTAAAAAAAGATTTTGGGCTGAAGCAATTAACACAACTTGCTACACCCAAAACAGATGTATGATAAATAGGCGGTGACAAAGACTCCTATGAGATCCTGGACGTGGAAGAAAACCAAATGTTGCATATTTGAGAATATTTGGATGTAAATGCTTCATCCACAACAATGGCAAAGACAACCTAAAGGCTTTTGATGCTAAGGTGATGAAGGTATCTTCTTAGGATACTCGGTGAAAGCAAAGCCTACTGAGAATACTCAATAAAAGAACTATGGTTACTGAGAGGAATCCATTCATGTAGTATTCGATGAGCCAAATGTAAATGGAGAAGACATTGAAGAGTCGGTGATAAGTTGAAACATCCAATCATACGTAAGAGTCCCTACGCCCTTTGAAGTCAAGTCGGGATTATCAACTCGAGGAAAGAAGATGAGATAGCTGAATCTCAAAAGCGGTGGAAAATTTGCTAAGTAACCACGAAAAGAGTCGACCACAAAGAACACAACCGCAAGTCGATCAATCCGGCTAACTTACTCCAACTTTGATGTAAGATGGTGAGAAACCATCCACGAGAACTTGTCATTGGAGATATGAGAGAAGGTGTCAAAACAAGATCCAGAACTCAACAAGAAGCTATGTTCACATGCTTCATTTCGCAAATAGAGCCAAAAGATGTGTCACAAGCATTGGATGACACACATTGGATTCAAGCTATGCAAGAAGAGTGAATCAATTTGAGAGAAATAAAGTATGGGAACTAGTGCAAAGACCCATACATCAAAATGTTATTGGAACCAAATGGGTATTCGAAATAAGATGAACGAGGAAGGCTCTGTGGTAAGAAATAAAGCAAGACTAGTAGCCAAAGGATATTGTCAAGAAGAAGGGATAGATTTTGATGAAACATTTGCCCTGTAGCAAGATTGGAAGCTATAAGGATGTTTCTTGCCTATGCGACTCACAAGAATTTCATTGTATATCGGATGGATGTAAAAAGTGCATTCCTAAACGGTTTATTGGAAGAAGAAGTATATGTTGAACAACCTCCAGGATTTGAGCGAGAAGACTCTTGGAGACAAGGTATACAAACTCAAGAAAGCCTGTATGGATTGAAACAGGCACCCGAGCATGGTATGATACCTGTCACAATTCCTAAGCGAGAATGGATTCACAAAAGGAAAAGTAGATAGAACACTTTTCGAATTCAAGACAAGAAGAGTATCTTGCTTGTTCAAATATATGTGGATGACATCATTTTTGGATCCACTAACAAAGAGTCGTGTGAAAAATTCTCAAACCTCATGCAAAGCAAATTTGAAATGAGCATGATGGGAGAGTGACATTTTCCTTGGACTTCAAGTGAAACAAATGAAGGATGGAACCTTCATAAGTCAAACAAAATATACCGAGAGATTTAATGAAGAAATTTGGTATGGAAGAAAAGTCTTCGTAAAAATACCAATGAACACATCATCAAAATAGACATGGATGCGGATGGCAAGCCCTGTAGATCAAACAAGATCTGAGCACTTATTGGATCATTGCTCTATCTCACAAAGAAGCGAGGCGGACATCACCTTTCTTTGTAGGTGTATGTGCAAGATTTCAATCTGCTCCAAAAGAGAGCCATATGACAAAGAAACTAAGAGAATATTGAGATACTTGAAAGGAAGCCAAGAAGTAGGCCTATGGTATCCAAAGGAAGGTGGATTCAAGCTAATTGGCTATTCAGACTGACTCTTTGGATGCAGAGTGGACAGAAGAGCACTTGTGCACTGTCAAATGCTAGGAACAGACTAATTTCTGGTTTAGCAAGAAGCAAAACTCAATAGCCACCTCTACGGTGAGGCGAGAATACATAGGCGGCGGCAAATTGTTGTTGCCCAAGTCCTATGGATGAGACTTGGTGAGAGACTATGAAGTTGAAGAAAAAGAAATTCCAATCATGTGTGATAACACGAGTGCCATTGCAATCACTCAAAATCTGTGTTGCACTCAAGAACAAAACATATAGATGTCGGATATCATTTCATAAGAGATCATGTTGAAAAGAAGGACATTATCTTGGAATACATCTCAACCGATAAACAACTAGCCGACATCTTCACAAAACCGTTATGTGAATCAAGATTTGAAGAACTCAAGCATGAGTTGGGGTTAATTGAGTGAGTGACACTCGGACAAATCAAAGAAGAGCATTAGAACAGAAAAAGAAGTGAAAAAGAGCTGAAAACAAAAATCAACTCGATAAATCAGTTTGATCGGAAAAGACGGCTACACAAAGTCGGTGACAATGAGTCACCAAGAGAATCATGAGCGAGGAGTAGAGTTAAATCGCCTAAGAGATAAGTTGAATAACTTATGAGCAAAGTGACAAAAACGCAATCGTTTTGACTTAAGCGGGAATGTCTTAAGGAACACGTCAAAGATAATGATGATGTGCACGGACATAAAAAGCCGCACACTAAGCTTATGATTGGATATAAATGCCGCGCGTTAAATACGAGGCGTGAAATGCTCAATAGGCGTGCGAAATCCAAGCCGTTGATTTCGATCACAATTCAAAAACCGTCGCACGTCCTTTCATAAACCATATTTAAACCATTTTCGCCCCAGTTTTCTCTCTCACACTTCTAAAACCTGTTCATCTTTTTCTCTCAAAAGCAAAGGCAAACTACTCTCGAAACCCTATCAACATTCAAATCAATTTTCGAGACTTCTCTTGATATAATTCGAGAAATGGCACCAACTTACGACTTTACTAAGTTAGGAAAGCAAATCCACACGGTTCGACGGTGGATTTTGACGAATGGTGAAGCGGTCCGACGACACCCTGGTAAAGAAAATTGCTGAAAAGTTGGAAACGCCCCAGGACTAAAACCGTTTCTAACGGAATATCCTATGACCTATGAGGAGGAGGTCGCACAATTCTACGTGAATGCCGAGATTCACGACGAAGGAATCAAGTCATCATTCACGGGAAGCGGTGACTATTACCGCAAGGATTTGGTGAATATTGCTCACTACCTGCGTGAAGGAGCAATCGAAATTAAGGAAGTCGATGTAAACTTGGTGACGCATGGAAAGAAATAGCCAAGTCCGACCTTGCTTGATAAAATTATATACACAAAGAAACAAGAGACTGAAGGAGGATTATCACAAATTGTTGGACATAGTTGCCAAATGTATCGACATCAAATTTGGCGGCTTTGACCAACTATCAAAGGCAAAAGATTGTGATGGCCGCAATCATCGAAGAAAAGAAGATAAATTGGGCTGAGTTTATCTACAAAGACTGCGCATTAACGTGGGGAACAAGTCCTTCAAAGAAGATGGCACATTTGGAGGATCCCTGGGATATGGCCTAGTGATTGGCCGGCTATTGGAGGTGAAAGGAGTCCCTCTTAGACATGGGAAGGCCTTCCATGTCAACAAGAGGATGTTGAGCTAACCTCTCTCGGTGCTCGAAGCGAGCTTATGCCAAGAGAGCGACACGGTGAGGGGGAATCGGTGACCCGAAGATACAAATCGCTTCCTCTCGGCAAGAAGAAAGCGCCCCTGCAGTTGCTAAGAAGATCTGCCCCTGCGCAAAAAGAAAACAAACATGCTCCTGCCCCCCGGCCGTGTCACCTGCCCTGCAGCGAGAGGTCGAGAAGGACTCACAAATACCTTCTCCGATCGTCAAAAGGAGGAGAACCGACAAGCCCAGACGGCCGGCTCCTCGAAACAAACACCAAAGACCGCCCCCCCCGCCCAAGACTCGAGAGGACACCGCCTCGAACCAGAAATTCCCTGGTACAAACCAGAGACGAAGAAGACTCATCAAGCGGTCGAGCAGGAGAAACCAGGTGAGTCGAGTTACTCGGCTAGCACAAATACCGGAGACTACCTTGGAGAAGTAGAGTCTCCGGATGTAGTTGATGAAACGCCAAAGTCTTTGAAGGCGTCGCGAGAGGCAACCAAGACACTGTTGTAGCTCACAAACAAAACACAAGAAGAACCAACCCAAGCGCAGATAGTGATGTAATGATCCTATCTCCACCTTACCGGACATCCAAAATCGTCTGCGTGAGTGGAGAAAATGGAAGTTGAGCAAGTCAAGGGAACAGTTCCAACGGCCCGAGTTCATAGAAGAAGAAGAGGAGCTGCTAAATTTCCTTGGACTAACTATCGTGCTCCCAAAGACTTGATGAGGACAACTCGCTTAGACATCCTGCAAATCTACAAGGACAGGAGAGAGCAAAGCAAGTGAAGAAGCGAAGCACGTGAAAAGGCAAGCATCGCCCTATCTCCGGCACCACAGAACACTTCCATCCTCTTCTTGATGTCTTCTCGGACGGTGATGATGATCCAAAAATCTGCTGCCTCGGAAGAGTTACAAATGCAGCAAGCACTTTGCATGAATCAAGAATTCTTCACGAGCAAAGACTAATGGAGGGACCAGGAGAGTCCTCGAACACGGTGGAAATCGATCCTATGGGAGTGGTTCAGCAAATACCACCTGATGTTCTTGCTACCACTTCCCAGCTCACTCTGAAGAAGGCAATAAGGAAATGGCGATGAAACCTGGGCTAGTGGGGACCCAGTCGAGCCAACCCCTATTGAAGGTGTGCTACCACCTGCCCCAACGGCTGAACCATCGATTCAACAGCCGGGAGCCTGGAGACGAGTGACCCCACTCCAAGTCACTCGGTGGTGCGGCGAGGGGGAAACTCCCTCCACTGCGGCAAGGTCGGAGGATCTTTGCAGATGACTCCACAAAGAAGCAAGGAGGCGAAGAAGAAAAATTACAATCACAAGAAGAAAGACAAGTTGCCATCAACGAAGCTCGAGGCGATTGAGGCCTCATCTCGGTGAGGTGCCAAACCGCTCCGAAGGCTAATGACGCGCCGATGCGGTCGAGGCACTGAGAAGGAACAGACCACAGGAGTTAACACTGCAGGCGATGAAAGTGCAATCCATGGGGTTGAGACTCCAATGGATGCCATTGTAGAAGACCCTAAGACAGTGACCTTTCGTCGAAAGGGAGGACAAGGCCTCGCAGTGAGTAGAGAGACCGCTGGAGGAAATGAAGGCCACGGGAGGTTGAGACTTCCGGGGTAAAAGAGGTCAAGTAGAGAACATCCCTCCCGCAATCATCGACCCATCCGAGAAGGAGATCGGCGCACTTCATGATTCCCGGGACAACCCCGATGTCACTTTTAAGGATCAAGACGAAGAAGAAGTGAGTCAACCCCATGAAAAAATCCAAAAGACTAAGTCTGCGGGTGTTCCAAGCACGAGTAAGTCGATCCCAAGACTACTCGTCAAACTTTTAACTTTGATGATGAGCCACCTCTAGAAATCTCATCATCGTCCGATGACGCCACCGATAAGGCCGAGGATAAGTCAGTGAAAAGGAAAAATCATTTGAGACCAACGAAGGCATTAAGACAAGTGAGGCTCGGCAAAGCGGGTCCATTTCACAACCAAACCCAGCTAAACCAAAACCAGCTTTCCTCCGGCTCCTCAAGCTACACTGGATCGATTCCCAAAAAGAACTCCACGCGCTCCGCTCATCATTGAACAGATCCCGATCGGCGGTGATGAATCTTTTTGTAGAATCTTTCCCTTTCTCACTGGAGATACGAGAACTCCACGAAGAGTCGGAAAATGAGCAAGCACGATATCACGGACCACCTCCTGTTTTTCACTCAGGCACCATTGTTCCGGCCGATTTTGATTTCGTATTTGTATGGCCATCATTTGCAATGAAGAATCGGTGAAGTTCGAGAAGTGTTCAAGGCACTCTTTCTTTGAAGTTGAAAAGATGGGAGCGGCATCGAGCCTCTTTGGATATGCGCTGGACAACAGAGATGCCACCTTTACGGTGACTTGAGAGGCATCATCACGGTCGGGATAAGGGAATGGTGGCAAAAAGAAGAATCCATGCGTGTGGAACGGGTGAGATACTTTAACCTTGTTCAACAAGTCGGTGTGGAGGGAGAATGTTGATGCGAAAAACGGCGAGGGAACACATTGAGCATATGCATGAAGCTCACCTTTGCCGAGATCAAGGCTGCTGCGTGAGCGAAATGCAAATGATATACGGCGTTTGGAAGAACACATGACGAAAATTCAGCCTTCTCATGGTGAGATGAAGCGATTTGTGAGAATCCAACGCTACTCGATCGAATTCCGTCTTTGCATACAACGCAGCAGACTTGAAGCAAAATTCAACCATCGAAGACTCGACTTCATGCTTGCCAAAGATGTTCCCTGGGGTTCCTCTATCCTTTGATGATGCCAAAAAGGGGGAAGAGGAATACCTTAAAGTAGCAAAATCAAGTTTGAAAAAGAAAGGAAGCGGTGAGAAGGGAAAATCAGTGAGGAAAATTTGAAATGAAGAAAGGAAAATCTCTTTGAGGGGAAGGATCAAAAGATATGACCTTGATGATTGCACAAACCCCAACAGGTCTGTCACAACCGACATTATAAGCAAACAAACTCCCCGTGACTCTGCCACTCCAAGACTCTTTGTATCTATGGCCGAGAAGAGAAAAGAAATTGAAGCGAGGGATGAAGGAAGTGGAAGGAAGAATGGATGCGAGGGTGATGAACATCTTGAAAGAACATGGAGGCATTCGGTTGGATGAGAGACACGTATGCCATTTCGGATGTCGGGACGAGCCAAGATCGATTGACGAATTCAAAACGCTCGAATCGAAGGATATTTTGCAAATATGTCCATGGCTCAAGCTTGGGACTTTATCTTGGGAAAAGGGTCTCACATTGTGTGAAGAAGTCGACAGACAATGAGACTTAAGTGATCGCTCTGCTGGTCACTCGCTAGTCAATCGGTAGGAAGAAGAAGACCAAAGATAAAGATATCGCCCGAGAAGCGAAGAGGAAGAAGCGGTGATGGAGGAAGAAGCTTGAGACCTAGGCCTCCGCCCAAGAATATCGAATCGTAGATCCTGGAAAGAAAGGAGGGATCTTTTGGCCGGGCTTGACCAAGTGGCAAATTTGCGAGTGGCTAAAACTAACGCCGAGTATGCAAAGAGAATAGAAGAAGAAAACAAAAGACAAACTCAGCTATGGCGGGAGAGACAGGGGAAAGACTAAGGAAAGATGAAGGCGCCGAGGAAGGCATATGAGAAGAAAAAGAAGGCGGTGACGACGAGAAAAAGAGAAGAAGAGAAGAAGATCTTGATCAAGATGAAAGAAGGAGACAACGAAGGAGATGAAGTGTTCTTTGTCAACCCTTCATGTATTTTATTATGTAAATACATACAATGTAAGTCTTACGTAATAGAGTTATAAATTTTTTGTGAAGACAGTTATATACTCGATACACCTTATGCTTGATTGTGTTAAGTACAAGAATGATATGATCAATAAAAAGATTGATTCTGCGCATACATTCTATGTCAATACACTATCAGTATGTATCTTTGTTATTTACATATTTGTATGATCTAAGTTTTGGCATCATCAAAAGGGGAAATTGTTAGGAATTTTATTGTTTAGATTTTGATGAATGCCATGTAAAACTTAGAATAGAAAGTTGGCACCCCAATGATTCTTGTTGTAAAATGCATTGTAATGAATAGAGTGGCCAAAAGCCGAGTCAAGACAAACTACGCCCTAACATGCAAGAAGACAATCAAGACTGGAAGGAAGACTCTGCTTTGTGAGACAATTGAGTATGGCAAAGAAGAGTAGACGGGAA
Source organism: Rehmannia glutinosa (assembly GCA_016081115.2). Classification (NCBI taxonomy): domain Eukaryota; kingdom Viridiplantae; phylum Streptophyta; class Magnoliopsida; order Lamiales; family Orobanchaceae; genus Rehmannia; species Rehmannia glutinosa. Next base: position 39,154,076 of record CM071928.1, on the reverse strand, counting down.
CACTATCAAGAAGCGGTGAGATCACGGTGAGTGGAGCATCAGTCAAGTCAACTCAAGAAAAGCCAAGTCTCAAGTTGAAGTGACGAGAAGAGTCATCCAATGATTGGAAGTGACTCTAAGTCACTGGGGGAAAGCAAGGAAATGCGGTCAAGTCGAGATAAGCGCAAAAGAACCGTTGCCGAGAAATCAAGAGATTTACTTAAACAAGTAATATCTCCATACAACCTTTCTTGGAGTGCTTAGTCCCGAAGCGTGCAAAAGGAATGAACTAATGGGAAGCACTACACCGTGTCGAACTCGAAAAAGGTGAAAAGAATAATTCATACGAGGAAACGGCAATTCCAAGAAGCGCAAAGCCAACGATCGCAAAGTGACTTTCAAAAATAAGCCTATCTCTTCAACGGGCAAATTTTTGAAAGTTCACTATAAAAGGTCGATGAGTTAGTTTGAGAAAAGAAATGCATGAATGACACATACGTGAGATATACAAGCACATTAGAAAAACTAAAACAATCTCAATCCTCAAGCCTACATTCGAAGTACATCAATCCAACACTTACCCGTGAAGGAAAGAGAGCTTCAACTTGATTGAAGAGGAAACCTTTGAAAACAAGGGGTCTACTTTCCGGGAAGGATTGTAGAAAAGTTCAAAGTTGAACTAAGTCTTAAGCATTTGGAGGGCTTCGTGATCAAATCCAAAGAGCTTGAGCAAGTGAGTCAGAGTAGCAAGGCGCCTGCCTGTGAAGAAGCCGAGTCGAACGAGAAGCCGGTGAGTGATCAAGGCGCGTCTCCGCATCGAGTCCCAAAGGATCAAGTCGGCTTTGTTGTGATCAAGACTTGTATACGGATTTGTTACCACTTTGTAAACTGATCATTACTTAGTGGATTCCTCCAGGAGTTGGAGAAGAGAGGAGTAGAAGAATTACCCCATCTTGAACCTCTATAAAAACTTTCTTGTGTCATTTACATTTCAAACATTTAAATTCTGCACTATTAATTGCTTATATCTCTTTGATAAATTTGCTATCCATTTGATAATTTACAAGTACTAAATCAAGCTCTAATATTTTGTTTAATCAAACTTAAGGGTGTTAAGTCTTCCGCTGAAAAATAAAACCACGGTGAGTTAAATTGCGGCCCAACAATTGGTGAGTTACTCCATCACTTGGCAAATTGAGTGCATTTGAAAGATTAACTCTCTTGAGTGACTAATTCATTTGTCCATCAAGGACAATTTGTGTAGAATTAACTCTGTAGATTTAAAAGGACTAAATCGAAAATTTGGTAGGTTTATTCAACCCCCTTCTAAACCTTACACTTACACCCCTTGGGACCTACAGATGTGTCTCAAGCATTGGAAGACACACATTGGATTCAGGCCATGCAAAAAGAGCTAAATCAGTTTGAAAGGAACAATGTATGGGAATTAGTTCAAAGGCCTACCCACCAAAATGTTATTGGTACTAAGTGGGTATTCAAAAATAAGATGAATGAGGAAGGATCTGTTGTAAGAAACAAAGCAAGATTGGTAGCCAAAGGGTATTGCCAAGAAGATGGTATAGATTTTGATGAAACCTTTGCTCCTGTTGCCAGATTGGAAGCAATAAGGATGTTTCTTGCTTCTGCTGCACACAAGAACTTCACTGTATATTGAATGGATGTGAAGAGTGCATTTGTAAATGGACTGTTAGAAGAAGAAGTCTATGTTGAACAACCTCCAGGTTTTGAGCAGAACACTATTGGAGATAAAGTCTACAAGCTCAAGAAAGCACTGTATGGATTGAAACAAGCACCAAGAGCATGGTATGATATATTGTCTCAGTTTCTAATTGACAATGGATTCACCAAAGACAAAGTTGATATAACTCTCTTCAGAATTCAAGATGGAGAAAGTATACTGCTTGTTCAAATATATGTGGATGACATCATTTTAGGTTCCACAAACAAAGAGCTGTGTGAGAAGTTCTCAAACCTCATGCAAGGCAAATTTGAGATGAGCATGATGGGAGAGCTGACTTTCTTCTTTGGACTTCAAGTCAAACAATTGAAGGATGGAACCGTCATAAGTCAAACCAAGTATACCAGAGATTTGATGAAGAAATTTGGTATGGAAGAGAAGTCTTCTATCAAGTTTCCTTTGAATACATCATTCAAGATGGACATGGATGCAGATGGCAAAGCTGTTGATCAAACTAGATATAAAGCTCTTATTGGATCTCTGCTCTATCTAACAGCAAGCTGGCCATACATCACCTTTGCAGTAGGTGTATGTGCTAGATTTCAATCAGCACCAAAACAGAGCCACATGACTGCAACCAAGAGAATCTTAAGGTATTTGAAGGGATGCCAGGAAGTCGGCTTATGGTATCCAAAGGAAGGAGGATTCAAGCTGGTAGGATACTCAGACTCAGACTATGCTGGATGTAGAGTTGAAAAGAAGAGTTCTTCAGGGACATGTCAAATGCTTGGAAATAGGTTGGTTTCTTGGTTCAGCAAGAAACGAAACTCAATAGCTACATCCACATCCATGGTGACGAGTACATAGGTTTGTAGGCGTTTTTGTTGCCCAAGTCTTATGGATGAGACAACAACTGAACGATTATGATATTAAAGAAAAATGGATTCCAATTATGTGTGACAACACTAGTGCTATAGCAATCACTCAGAATCCAGTGTTGCATTCAAGAACAAAGCACATTGATTTCATATATCATTTTATAAGAGATCATGTTGAAAAAAAAGACATCACTTTGGAATACATATCAACTGATAAGCAGTTATTTTCTCAAAAAAAAAAAAAAAACTGATAAGCAGTTAGCTGACATATTCACAAAGCAATTATGTGAATCAAGGTTTGAAGAGCTCAAGAATGAGTTAGGGTTAATTGAGCTGAGTTAGATTACTCAGAAGACTCAATCAGTATAGATAGAAGAAGAGATATTAGAAAATAAGCAAGTTTCATATTTCAGCCAAGTGAAGTAGTCCAGTCGTGATGACATCTGTATCGAGTTAGCTGACAGCTGAGTGATGATATGTGAAGAGAGAAGCAGAGCTAAGTCACTTTGGAAGTAAACTAAATCATTTATGAGCTAAGTGACAAAAACACAATCGTTTTAATTGAGCGGGAATGTTTTTAAGGATGACGTCAGCGTAATTATGACTGTTAGTACAAAAGCTGCACAGTAAACCATATGATTGGATATAAATATTGTTGCATTTAATGTGGGGAAATTAATGTGGTTTTGAAGGCTTCATCTTGACCGTTGATTTTGATCAAATTTTTCAAATTCCAAAAACCTTCCTTTCATGCCCCATATATACGAAAATTTAGTTTCTCTCTCCTTACATAAACATACTCATCTCCAGCAAGAAAACAAGTTCTCTATGCAAACAAGTTTTCGAAACCCTAATCTTTAGTTTTTCGTGTTTTTAAACGGTTAAAAGTTTTGAAAATGGCTGCAAATCATGATTCTGCGTTGCTATCTGAGAAAATCCACACTGGGGCGTCTGTGGATTTCAAGGGCATGATCAAACAGTGCATTGATGAGGCCCTGGTGAAGAAGATAGCGGAGAAGTTGGAAACGTCCGGTCTGAAGTACTTTCTCTCGATGCACTTCATGCATACTTATCATGAGGAAGTGGCAATGTTCTATTTGAACGCCGAGGTGCATGACGATGAAATCCGTTCATCCATCGACTACAAGGCCATTAAAATAACTGCAAAGGACCTTGATGAGCACTGTTTCTTACCATATGAAAGTAAGAAGGACATCATTGAGAAGGATGCCAACCTGGATGCAGCTTGGAAGGAAGTTGCAAAGCCGGAGTATGTTGCTAAAGCTGTGTATACAACTAAGAAAGACTTTCAAAAGGAAGATTACAACAAACTTATGGACATGTGTCCAAGTGTGTGGATATGAAGTTTGGGAGATTCAATCAGCTGTCTCAGACTAAGCTGATTGTGATGCCTGCAATCATCTAAGACAAGAATGTGAACTGGGCTGAGTTCATCTTCAGCCGAGTGTGCCAAAATGTTTTCAACAGGTCCTATAAGGAGGATGGGACCTTTGGCTGTTCATTAGGTTATGGCCTTGTCATTGGACATCTGATGGAGGTTAAGGGCATTGCATTGCGCCATGGCAAGCCCTTCCATGCGAACAAGAGGATGTTCAAGGTGAACCTCTCTGGAGCGCGGAAGAAGGCCCATGCGAGGAAGGCGAATACAAGTGAGGAGGAATCAGCTGACCCATCCGAAGACATAGTTGGGACCTCCCCATCTCTCTCCCCGAAGCCAATCTCTAATAAGAGAGTTGCAATATCCAAGACTACCCCTGCCCAAGCAGCCAAATCAAAGAAGGCACCTGCCTCCGCAGCCAAACCCAAACCACCTGCCTGTGTAGCCGATGCTCCTGCCCCCGCAGCCGAGACGGAGAAGGACCCCCAAATTCCTTCTCCAGTCGTGAAAAGAAGCGTACTGCCAAGTCTCGAAAGGTAGCTACTTCTAAGAAAGATTATATTAAAACACATGCCTTCCCACAGGTAGAGCCTGAAGAAGTGGAACCTGAAATTCAATTAGTCGCCACCAAGAGAAGACGACTGTTCAAGAAGTCCGAACTAGAGAAAACAACCGAGTCCAGTACTCAAACGAAGAAGACCAGTGAGAATCCTGATGCTCAAGAAGAGCAGACTCAAGAAAAAGTTGATGAGCCCGAGAAGAATGCTGATGCTGATCTGCAGAGGACAGAAGACCCAGCTGTGCGGGAGACAGCTACAGAGATAGAAAGAGCTGTGACAACCAAGACCGTGGAAGAACATGTTGTCTCACCCCCTCAGACAGATGCAGTTGAGTCTGAGGAGGAATAAGCTCCATTAACTACCATCCAAGAGGCCGGAGAGGAAGATGATGATAGTGACCTTATAATGTACTCTCTAGTCTATCAAGGCATCCTGACAAGGTTCAGGAACTGGAGGAATTGGAAGTTGGATTACTCCAGGAAGCAATTCACTCGCCTTGAGTTTATCGATGAGGAGTAGGAGCTTCTCAGTTTCCTTGGGGGTGTGACTATCCATCAAGCTCTCGATGAGGACTTTTGCATGGATGCTCTTCGAGCTATCAAGGAGGATGAGAAGGAGAAAGCCGAGGAGCAAGCCAAAGCCTTAGAGAAGTCCAAGATATGTTTGCACACACGGACTCATGAACGTCTCACGGATTCCACTGACAGTAGCGATGAAGAGATGGATCCAACTGCTATAGTTGAGAAGGCCGAGTTGAAGCAACCACTAAAATATCAAGAGTCATGCATGAGCAAAATCTTTAAGAAGGTCCAGAAGAGTCATCCAAAGTCTCTCCTCGGACTGATCCATTGGGAATGGCATAGGAGATTGCTTCTGTTATTGCAGCGACAACGTCCCTCGTGTAGTCTGAAGATGGCTCTAAGGGAATGAACGATGAAGCTGGGAATTTGGGCACACAAGCCAAGCCTACCCATGAAGAAGTTTTGAGACACCTGCCCCAATGACTGATCACTCAAAGGGAACTACTGTCGTGTCTTTGGAGTAGAGTAACCCCATCGTCATTCACTCAGCTGGTGCGCCAGCTGAGGGGAAAACTCTCTCCACCACAGCATGGTCAGAGGATGCTGTGGAAGACAACACATTAAAGTATGGAGGCGAATGAGAGAATATCATAGAGATGCATAGTGAAATTAACGAAGCTAGGACAATTAAGTCTGTCTCAACTGAGATTTCCTCAGCTGTGCAGGCCGATGAAGCTGCTGCTGCAGCTAAGGCAAAGGATGGAGAGGCCCCGGGAGTTGAGACTTCGGGCCATGAAAGTGCAATCCTAGGAGTTGAGACTCCAAAGGATGCCAATGGAGTAGACCCTAAGACAACTGAGTCTGTTAAACGGATTGTAGAAGGCCCCACAACAGTTGAGTCTCTTTGGGGGTAGAGAAGGCCTAAGAGAGGTTGAGACTTCCCTAGGTAAGGTACTAGGTCAAATAAATATTCCTCAAATCGAAGGAGCTGCTGCAGAACATGAGATCAACACCCTTCATGACTCCCAAGAACACATTGACACATCATTTACGGGATCCGAGGATCAAGTCGAGTCCACCCATCCTGAAGATTCTTCAATGGACAAGGCTGAGGATGTTCTCAAATCTCGGAGCCATGTCAGTGATAAGACAACTCCTATGAGATCAATTTTGATGATGAGCCATCTCCTAAGGCCACATCAAATTCCGATGACGCTGATGAGACATCTGAGGACCAAGTAACTCAAATGGAAAAACCTACATAGACCCTGAGGCTCAGTCAGCAGAACAAACACATTCAACTGCTCAAGCTACAACAGAGTTAGGTGAGCTACCGACACAACCTAGCTAAAGCGTCGACTCCAACACTTTGTCGCACGCTCCCCGCGATTGCGATATCTGCGCCGATGACATCGCTTGCAGCCTTGGAGGCATAGAGAGCTGGTACTATGCATCAAAGAAAAGGGAAGACTCTTCCCTCGGAGATTCCATTTGTCCGCGATGATGTTTTTGAAGATATGTTTCCTTTCAATGATGAACTGCCAGACATGGGAGCAGTGTCTACCAGAGAACAAGAGATGTATACCGTGCAGGAAGAGCCTGTCATTCCCACAGATTTGATTGTGCCAATGGAGATTGATTTCGATGTATAATAGCCTGCAGCAGAGTTGGTTTCGATAGCTGAGTTCCGTGAAGCCTTCAAGAAAATCTGTGAAGAGATAGAGAAGATGGAATGCCACCAGGTATCTTTGGATATTTGCTTGGACAATCGGGATGCAACCCTCACTGCTGACTTGAGAGGGATTGTTGTTCGAATAAGGGAATGGGCTGCACAACTGACTGCCATGCGCTCAGAGCAGGTCCGCTACTTCAAGGCCCTATTTGCAAAAATGTTATTGTGGAGTGTGGATACATCAATGTTTCTGTAGCGAATGAAGGAGTACATGGTCAGAATGGAAACAAGGCGCAATTTGGACATGGAGCTGCTTAAGCATCACCACCAGGCCGAAATTACCCACCTAGAAGACAGCATGAATCAAAAGTTCAGTCTTCTAATGGCGAAATGAAGTTGGTGATGACTAAGTCGAAGGCTACTCGGTCATAGTTAGAAAAGCTAAGCGCACTGATTCAAAGCAAAATTCAACACTCGGTGACTTGATTTCTTCCGAGTGGTTTGCTCCTGGGCTAACCCTTCCATTTGATGCCAAAAGGGAGAAGATGAGGCCCTAAAAGGATTGAAGGAAGAGAAGAGGAGTGATAAGAAGGCAAAGAAAAGTGACACACGGTGAGGGGAAGGAAGCTCGAAAAACCTTCCTTTAAAACTCATGTATGCTAAAACCCCATGAAAAGGTGATGTTACTACTTCCATTCTTAGCAAGTGCCAAGTGAGTCATCCATGAGAAGAAAAGTCGAGATGGCTATGAAAGAATCAAAGAAGGCCATTGAAGCTGCATTTGAGAAGGTAGCTGAGAGGCAATCTGCGCGTGTTCAATAGATTAGAAAACAATATGGTGGTCCTCCAGCCGGAAATGACTATGTTGCAATAAAGCCCCCGAGCGAATTTGCTATACTTGATGCTTGATCTATGTAATACCCGAGCCTCACACTTCTCACTGGCTGATATAGTTCATCCTCTACAAGTTCTTTATGTGCCACTTGCATTGATATTGGTGTTTGCACAATTTATTTTATTTTAGATAGCATGATTAATTTTATAATTTGGAAATCTTATATGGTACTCGTTGTAGGAAAATTAATTCAGTTAGTCAATCGTATATGAAATTAGAAAATTAATATGTCAAATCATTAGATGATATTACGTTACACGTGGTAGCACTAGAAGTACGTTAGCCACTAGGTTAAACGTGAAAAATGAAATTTGAAATGAAAGTTGGCGTTGAGACGTGTATCGAGGAATACAATATGCAAATATATATTAATTAAAACCATCAATTTAATACCGGAACGAGAGTCAGATTGTTTAACATACAAGGTGGCAACAAAATTCTTAATTGTTAAAATAATAATAATAATAGTAAGAAAAAAAAATAAAAGATTGAGGATTACTAGATATTTATTTATGCGCAAATAAATATATATAACTTATATGTATATATATCTAAGGTGAGTTATATTAATACGTGTATATATATACAAACTAAATTGTTGCATAGTTACATATGTGACAACTATATAGGAAAATATCAAAATTCGAGAAAAATGTAATTATGTAGATAAGTATCATGAATTAGAATTATATATATATATATCTATATACACGTGGGTGTAGGTAACTAGCTAGAATATTCTATGTTTATGTTAATATACTAAGTTAACCGCCTCAAATATTGAGGATAAGGCTTGCAAGTAAACCAGGTGGCTTAGCCCACCTGGCCACCACAAGCAATTGTGGGATGGAGGTCAGGGGTTCAAATCCCTGCTCCATCAAATTGTTTGTGGGGTGGAGGTCAGGGGTTCATATCCCTTCTCCATCAAATTGCAAGGGCATATGCGAGTGGTGAAGATTTGGTGGGAACTCATCTTGAATAGCATCCGTGTGGGTTCGATTCGGGGAGAGATCGTTATTAGTAGATTGGGGGTCGAACATAATTGTTCTCTTTACCGGGAGGATCCGGTTACGTCGCCGGACCGTCATTGCCGTGCGTGCACATCCCGCGGTTTACCTTGGCGGCAGCAATGAGGAGCGGGAGTCGTTGTCCTCAGCATAGTCGGCTGTAAGTTATTAAAAAAGTTATTAAAAAAAAAAAAAAAAAAAAAAAAAAAAAAAAAAGGCTTGCAAGTATACAAATTAGGCACTTTTGAGTAAAAGCCATAGATGCACCAGCAGGTTGAAGAAAACGAGGCAATTGAGGAAAAAAAAAGGAAAATTTGGTCGAACAAAAGGAAAAGGAAAAAGGTAAGTGTCCTTTATTCAAAATTTGAGCTTGGGTTTCTGATAGAAAATTCGAGAGTTAGCTATTAAGTGTGGCTTTGTAACTTATGATGGGAAGTTAACTTTACCAAACTTAAGACACAATCAATAAATGCCCGGTTATATTTTCTCGGCATAAATGGTGGATAGAGATTAAGGAAAGGAGTTTCAGGTTTGGTTTCATGAGATGAAATCACTTAATATAGAAAGATAATGCTTGAAATAGTTATAGTATATGAACTGATGCCATTGAAATTACACAATAAGATATTAGAGATTAGGTTATACCTTTAATTAGGTAAAGTACTGTGTGTAAATCCTATGGAGTATAATCAATATCCTTTTGACATCTAAAGATTTAATTCAGAAGTTTGATTATGCAAATTAAGGGATGGTAGAATATTATCTATGAGGACATGCATTGCTAGAAGTCTGGTTTATTTATAAATTTTATGTTTTAGAGTCTTTTGTAAAATTCAGAATAGTAAGTTTAATTATGAATATATATATAGATATTATATATATATATATATATATATAAGAAAGTTTGATAGCTTATATGTTACAGGTTTTAGATAAATATGAATCAGCTTAAAATTCTTATTATTTGGATTTCATACAAGGGACAAATGAGGTTGGTCAGGTTTGGCTTATAAGATCCAATAATTATAATATATGTTTATTAACATATATATATATATATATATATATAGGTTTGGTTCCCTCATGAGATTAGGCTAATAAACTCATTGATTAAATTAATATTATGAAATAATACCTTGTGTCATTACAGATTGCTCATATACGGTTAGTGGGAAATATATTTTGCCAACTTTCAGTAGCCTATCAACTGTGAAAGGTAAGTAAATATCCATCTGCGATTGTAATGCGTGAACATAGTATTGTCTGAATTGATTGTATTATATGTTACTGTGGTATCTTGTTGAATATACGTGGATATTATATGTTGCATAATTGGCTTGTACGTTGTTGCAATATTGAGCCATTGAATATATCATTCACATCATTTGCATGTGCATGCATATTACCAGAGGATCAATGATACCCAGAAATATGCTTATGCGGGCCTGCAACTTTGCTTATTCCTTGAGAATAGTATGCTTACAAATGTGAACTTCTTAGTAGTCCATAAAAGGGCACATCTTCATGCCATTTTTTTGTGTGTGTATGTTTACCCATTGAGTTGCTTGTTCGTTATTATAAATTTGCTTTCAGTTGCCTATAAATGTTCTTATGATTACCACCATACTTCCGAACACCTAAAATTTAGTTCCCCGTCCACGTTCTTTTTCTTCATATTAACCAGATAATATGCTTATTAGTATCCATAATAATGCTTATACATTAATTCTAATATGCTTATAAGTATGAACATATATCTGAGGCATGAAATTTAATTATTCGTTCCCATTTTTTTCTTTAAAAAACGTATATGATATGATAGAAAACATGTTGCATAATAAACCATGTTGCACAATAACCGATCAGGTTAATTGATCATTATTTAGGTTGTATGAACTGAAATTATTTGATTACAACGCCGGTTGTTCTGGTCATGTTCTTTGCTTATATGTCAGTATATTATTGCTTATAAAAAGTGACCATTATGCTAACGTAGTTTCAAAATCTTGCTTATTTGTTTCTTTTGTTGAGACAGTTGTAATTGCAAGTGCTCCGCAACAACGGATTGAAATAACAACGGATTCGTCTGTGAATTGGATACCAGAATGTGATGAACATCTGACTCCAAAAGAAGGGATGATTTTTGATAGTGTCAAAAGTGGAATACAATTCTACAAGGATTATGGGGCGCCACGGTTTGATGTGAGAATTAGTACAACCAAACGCTTCCACAGTGATATAATACGCATGCAATACGTTGTTTGCAACCGCGAAGGGTTCAAAAAGGTTGGCAACTCATCTGCATCTCCTGAAGAAGCGGAGCTAAATGATGACGAAGTCTCACAAGTGAGACACAGGAAACCGACAAGGGTGGGATGCAAGGCGCGTTGCGTGTTCCAAGCCATCAATCGGTTCTTCCTGAAAAGAAAGAATTTTGAAATCCGCACACGCATTCATTGGACGCCGGGGTGTACTGGACACTTTCTAAAGGCGAATAGGAATTTAAATTTTGGCTCACCAAAAATTCATACTAAGTTGTATAAAAGCAAACATTGGGCCAGCGAAAACTTATCGACTGTATAAGGAGATGGTTGGAGGGTATTCGAATGTAGGCGCACTGCCAATCGACTTTAAAAATTTCAAGAGAGAGCTGAAAGCTTATGTCTGTGGAGCCGATGCACAGCTTATTATTGATAAGTTTTTGAAAAAGATTGAAGTTTGTCCAAATACAGCATTCAACTATGACGTTGATGAAAACGACCAACTTACACGATTATTTTGGGCGATCCAATGTGCAAGCAAAACTAAAGAATGTTCGGGGATGTTATATCTTTCGATGCAACATACAACACTAACATGTATGGGGTGCAATCGCAACAGAATTCATGATCATTCATCTTTTTTTTAAATAGTCCACAATAATGCATAACAAAAAGGAAAAGAGTGCTTACGAGTTGCTTTCATACTACATACGAAAATATATAATTTTTTAAAGAAAATGACCATTTCATTACAGCATGTATTGATGTGTGGATATGCATACGAATTTAACATAATATGCTTATATATTATTACAATGTTGCTTATGTATTATAGAAAAATTGCATGCGTCTGAACTTGAATGAAATTTCTTATCTTGTGAAAAATGAGACTGACTTGTCACAACAAACCTAGGTACAAAATGGTTTTCGCGCGTTCACTTTGGTGTGGACAATCATCGAAGATGTGTTACGTTCGCGTCTGGGTTACTTCTAAAGGAAGATGAAGAATCGTATGTCTGGCTATTCGAAAATTTCTTAAAGGCAATGGGGCATGAGCCAACATACATAGTTACTGATCAAGATCCGGCAATGAAAAATGCTATTAAAAGGGTTTTCAAAAGTATTCACCGACTATGTATGTGGCATATCATGGAAAAGGTTGGTGCGAAAGTGGGGCATACTTTACTTAAGGACGAGGAATTCATGGAAAGATTGAATCGCATTGTTTGGAGTAACTACATTGAACCTCCAGAATTTGAGGAGAGATGGGCACAGTTGATGAATGATTACTAGCTGACTTCGCATTCATGGTTCAAACATATGTTTGAAATCAGAAAATCGTGGATACCCACTTATTTTAAAAATGTGCAATTGAGTGGATTGCTCAGAACCACGTTAAGATCGGAAAGTGCTAACAGCTGGTTCGGGAGTTTCACCAACCCACATGTTAGTCTAGTGGAATTTTTCATGCACTACGATAGCGCTATAGAAGCTCAGCGACATGCCGTAGACAAACTGAACAACGAGATGGAATCCAGCTTGCCCAAATGCAAAACACAATTAGAAATTGCGAAACATGCATCAGTTGTGTATACGGGAACAGTGTTTTCTGCTGTGAGCGCCGAAATCGAATCATCTTGTTACAAGTGCGTGACGATGGAAATCATAAACGGGGCTGACACCTGCACTTATAAAATCAAGGACGTGGAAATAGGAGTCTTTACAGTGGTTTCATATATAAATGAAGATGCGATGGAATGCAGTTGCAAAATGTTTCAGCGTATCGGGCTTGTATGTCGTCATTTTTTTTCGCTACTAAAAGAGGCCGATAAAATCCCAGCCAAATATATTCACAAAAGATGCACTAAAAATGCATCCATGCTACGGTGTCCAAACAATGATTCGTTGAACAATTTCGGATCAGATTTGCAGTGTGATACAACGATCCATGATTTGTCCGACATTCACTATTGTTTGATTCTATCAAATGACGACAAATCCAAGATTGAATACCTGTCAAGCATCATAAAAGAACATAAAGAACAATTGCTGAAGGATCAACAAACTGATTCCCGTGCGGTGAACAGAAAAACATTGATCGAAGGATTCGTTGGAGATAAAACCCATCTAGGCGTCGTAGTGTTGCTTTTGCCAACACAGGCCAAAAATAAGGAGCGGCAATCGAGTCAAAAGCCGACTTGAGTCGAAGGAAAAGGATAAAGGCTGGACGAGAAAATGAAGAGACGTTGTGGGAAATGCGGAGAAATAGGTTCGCACAATAGCGGAGGACATGCGACAAGTAGTTGATGTTTTTATTTTTGCGGTGCATGTTTGAGACTCGCTTATTAAAGCATTTGATAACGCTTATTTATTCATATTTTATCGCTTATTTTTAAGTTAATTTTTTTATCTTGCACTTTGATTATTTTCGACAATATAAAATAACATGATATACGTACCTACAAAAACATTAAAATCTGCTTGGACATCATTTAACTCATGCTAAAACACATTTGATTACAACTATATAGTATGACAAACTTGATAAGTTATAATTTTTGAAATAATGCTAACAAGACAAATGATTTATGCTTGTGCATCGTTTGAATTCTCGCTACGAAACATTTGTATACTTGAAGAAGTTAAAACATTTGAATATTGCTTGCGATGCAAGAGATTTACGCTAAAGTGAAGAAGAACACCGCTTAAAAAATATTTGAAGTAATGCTAGAAATATTTTATCATATCATGAAAATGATTGCTTGCAAAATAGAGTAAACCTGGCGATTAACCACTTGAATTACGCTTACATAGGCACTAATCAAAAAAACATTCAAAAGACCACTAAAAAGTACTTCAAAGACCAAGCAGGTTAACCGTGTCTGGAAGATCGCTAAAGAGTACTTCAAATATCAATAAAAAGTACAAAACAAATAAAATGTTCCGGGTTGATCTTAATTCTTTTTGGCAAACACCTTCACTCGTCCCATTACCGCCTCCCTAAGATCATTCAGTGAGTCCAAGCATATTGCAGCTGCGTACTTTCTACGCATCATCAAAAGTTGCGCCTCGTCGTTCTTCCGGAGCCCGCTATCCCAATTTCTGATCCCACCTCCCATATAGGTCTCCATATGGCGCATTGCGAAGATACCACAATCAACTTTGTTATCCTTGTCCCTCCAGGGCATGCACAAACGAGATGCGATCGTTTTTGGATCGGATCACACGAGCAATTGACGGAAACCCTTAGTCGATAGGTATTGCGAAAATACTTGTCATTTGTCCATTAAAAAATATATATTTGAATCGAAAAACAATAAAGAATGAAAATATATTTTCAATCATCTATAGAGACGAATGACCAATTTATCAGGAATGCCGTCGTATTTGAGGGTTTTGTTGCCGCCAACCGAAGAGTTGTCTAATACGTGGCAGAACTTTTTTTTAACGTCGAAGCATACCACGAAAAAATGTTCACTCTTGAATTTTGGGAAGAAGAACTACACAATGGGTAACAAAAATGTTAGGTTCACGGACAAAAAAAAAAAAAAAAAGCCTCACCATATCATACATACCAACTGGATCTCCTCCATCCTGCTCGCGCTGGAATCGCTAAACTCGACGTCGAAGCTTTCGCTGAATGTCTTAACCGTTTCACTGAATGCGGCGCATTTTTGGGCATTGCAATTGTGAATGTCGCAATAAAAATATGATTAAATTAGAAGTAATTAACTACTGGCAAGCAACATTTAATGCATACATAAGCATTGTTCATAACAGACACAAGCAATCTATTATACATAAAGACATAATGGGGCGAATAACAATAAGCATTATGCATAACATTAATAAGCATAACTCAAACCCAACTTAAGCAAATTTATAATCCATGAATTCACAGAAACACTAGCATAATGGAAAGCATCCAGAAGCATATTTTGATATATCCATAAGCATAATATACAAAAACAGAGCATAATAATGGATACTACTAACAAAAAGCATATAAACCAGTCAAAACTCATGCATCACAAAATTATCTACCAAGAAATGCGGGTGAAACATATAGTGGGATATGTCGTGGCAAAGAATCTACGCGGAGAACTATCAGCCCTCAACGATTCCTTGCGATTCAGGATAAAAGAGTAGGTATCCACAATAGCCCCGCTGACGTACTGTCCGCCCTTCAAAGTCTCCATATCTTGTCTTGTTATATTAAATTTACCACTACCAAATATGACTTCCTCCCTGCATGTTCATACAATTGCTCAAACTAAAAACATCATAAAAAAGTCATTTTTTAAAATAAACAAAATAAAAAGAGACTTACGATTCACCGGCCGGATTTTCAAAAATCCAGTTCGATACCATCATTTCAAGTTTTGAACATTCAGACAACACGTCAATCTGTAATGCATTCTCAATTTGCCCTCCCTCCATCTCATCGGCACTGTTAACCTCATCTTCTTCGTTCCCACTGTCACCGCCGTCTTGTTCCAACTCGGCGTCAACAGGATCCCCTTCATCATAGTCACTACTACCATCATCATCCTCATTTTCGTCGCTCTTACCCTCATCCTCCTCGTCATCCTCGCTGTCATCCTCCTCGTCATCCTCGCACGCCATCCTTTCCCCCGACACCGTCTCAGTATCCACACCATCTTCGCCAACATCACATGCCCCGCTAACCCCACCTGTTAATAAAACAAAAAAAAAGCAACAACACACATCGAAGACAATCTGAGAAAACTAACATTCTATTCATACAAAGCGGCGTATCCGGATGTTAAAAAATAATGAGAAAAAAAGATCAAAAAATCTTACATCCCCACCCACAATTTTAATGAGCTCTTGGGTAACACCCAGATCGAAACTTAGCAAATCTTCCCCACCCTTTTTCGTACTCCTCCCTACGACCAAGTGCAATCTCAACTTTTCGATTGCGGCTATCGTCTGGGATTATTCCAAAAAGCTTCATTGATTGCGTCTCGCTCATATCGTTCGACATGGGGTCCGCCGGCGTCCAATGTGTGCTTACTAGCTGATCATATAAGCATCATCGCCGAATCTTGTAATTTGCAAAAGTGCGTCGCACTTTGTCATCTCTTTTGGAGCATTTTCAAGCAACGCGATTATGCCGAAACCACATATGTAGCAAGGCGACAACTTCTTGACAATCTCGATTTATACTCCTTTCCAAAAGTTATCAAACCAAAAATGTCAGTTACAGGAGAAATATTTAAATGACTACATATCATGATTTACACTTCATCATTACTTGTAAGCATAATAAGCAGCATATATAAGCATAATTTGCAAATCCATAAGCAGTCCAAAGACATTAGACAATAATACCAAAAATAAAAATAATTAATACTTCATTATTCTGTAAGCATTATTAGCAACACATATAAGCATAATTGGAAACTATCATAAGCAAACCAAACATTAGACAAAAAAATAGAAAAGTGCAAATAATTAAATACTTCATCGTTATGTAAGCATTATATGCAACACATATTAGCAGAATTGGCAAAACTCATAAGCAAGACAAAAAATATTCTGTGAGCAATATTAGCACACCATATAAGATGAACTGTCATATGTCATAAAAAATATTCCAGCACATTTGAGGGAACCAAAAATTACAATAACAATTTGTAAGCATTTGAGCAACATATATAAGCACATTTGGGAAACATAATAAGCATTATTAACTATAAATGAATACAACGATTACAACAATCAAATTCTCCATCATTTATCTAATAAAAGCAAAATTAACTACATGTATAAGCATATGTTTTATCTACCACAAGCATTAATCAAAATGGATTCAAATCCACCAATAAAAATACTACATAAGAAATGCAAAAAAATAAAAAAAAATTACGAAAATAAAATGAGAAAAAAAAGTTGCCCTAACCTACAATGTTGCGGGGACGCAATAGAAATTCACACAATTTGTTGTGTTCTTCAGCGAAAACTAAGGGTTCCAATGGGCTTCTTCTCGAAAAAACAACAATGTCTGATTTTGCCCTCGCCGGATTTTGATTCTCGACTGGAGATTTGGTAATTTTTCGACTGAAGAGATGGTGTTGTGATTTTTGTTTCGCGAAGGAAGACGGGTTCGGAATTGCAGGGAAATATGGTGGACGACGGAGCGAGAGAAATCTTGTGTGGAAGACTTGTCAATGGAGGAAGACGGTTTCGGACTTGCAGAGACTTTGAGTGTGGAAGACGGTGGATTGGATGAACTGACTTTTCAGTTACCAAATACTGAAAAGATATGGAAGATATTGGATTTACACGTCCATAACCGGTCCCTAAAATTTAGCCCACTACCAAAAATAAATTCCCTCCCAAAAATTGATTTAAAATAAAATTACTAATAAGCCCTTATTTAAATTAAGTTATATATTAAATAATATTAAAACCTGATTAATCTTAACCGTTTAAAAATTGAATCAATGACTCAGATTTGGTCTCGTGTACTCACCTAAGATATGTGGACTCACCTGATCTAAATCCTATATATATACAAACTAAATTGTTTCATAGTTACATATGTAACAACTATATAGGAAGATATCAAAATTCTAGAAAAATGCTTCCTCAAAAAAAAAAAAAAAAAAATTCTAGAAAAATGTAATTATGTTGATAAGTATCATGCATTAGAATTATATATATATATATATATATATATATACACGTGGGTGTAGGTAACTAGCTAGAATATTCTATGTTTATGTTAATATACTAAGTTAACCGCCTCAAATATTGAGGATAAGGCTTGCAAGTATACAAATTAGGCACTTTTGAGCAAAAACCATAGATGCACCAGTAGGTTGAACAAAACGAGGCAATTGAGGAAAAAAAAAAAAGAAAATTTGGCCGAACAAAAGGAAAAGGAAAAAGGTAAATGTCCTTTATTCAAAATTTGAGCTTGGGTTTCTGATAGAAACTTCGAGAGTTAGCTATTAAGTGTGGCTTTGTAACTTATGATGGGAAGTTAACTTTACCAAACTTAAGACACAATTAATAAATGCCCGATTATATTTTCTCGGGATAAATGGTGGATAGAGATTAAGGAAAGAAGTTTCAGGTTTGGTTTCATGAGATGAAATCACTTAATATAGAAAGATAATGCTTGAAATAGTTATAGTATATGAACTGATGTCATTGAAATTACACAATAAGATATTAGAGATTAGGTTATACCTTTAATTAGGTAAAGTACTGTGTGTAAATCCTATGGAGTATAATCAATATCCTTTAGACATCTAAAGATTTAATTCAGAAGTTTGATTATGCAAATTAAGGGACGGTAGAATATTATCTATGAGGACATGAATTGCTAGAAGTCTGGTTTATTTATAAATTTTATGTTTTAGAGTCTTTTGTAAAATTCAGAATAGTAAGTTTAATTATGAATATATATATAGATATTATATATATATATATATAAGAAAGTTTGATAGCTTATATGTTACAGGTTTTAGATAAATAAGAATCATCTTAAAATTCTTATTATTTGGATTTCATACAAGGGACAAATGAGGTTGGTCAAGTTTGGCTTACAAGATCCAATAATTATAATATATGTTTATTAACATATATATATATATATATATATAGGTTTGGTTCCCTCATGAGATTAGGCTAATAAACTCATTGATTAAATTAATATTATGAAATAATACCTTGCATCATTACAGATTGCTCATATACGGTTAGTGGGAAATATATTTGGCCAACTTTCAATAGCCTATCATCTGTGAAAGGTAAGTAAAAATCCATCTGCAACTGTAATGCATGAACATAGTATTGTCTAAATTGATTGTATTATATGTGACTGTGGTACCTTGTTGAATATACGTGGATATTATATGTTGCATAATTGGCTTGTACGTTGTTGCAATATGGTACTTGGTGAGCCATTGAATATATCATTCACAGCATTTGCATGTGCATGCATATTACCAGAGGATGTTTGCATGCACGAAAATATTTTCTGGAATAAAAGGAATGTTTATTGACCACTGCTAGTGCACCGAGGCACGCTGGGCGTGCTTATGATATATATATATTTAGGTATA
This sequence comes from Rehmannia glutinosa, assembly GCA_016081115.2. Lineage (NCBI taxonomy): Eukaryota > Viridiplantae > Streptophyta > Magnoliopsida > Lamiales > Orobanchaceae > Rehmannia > Rehmannia glutinosa. The sequence continues at coordinate 39,135,106 of CM071928.1, read as the reverse complement.
GCAAGTGGGGTACTTCCTGGTGAACACAGAGTTAGATGGGAGATTGGCTCTCGGTGGGTCACAGGAGGATGGACCATTTGTGGGTACCTATATTATGATCCTGCGGGGTGGGATACTTCTTGGCGGACACAAGGGACGCAAGCAGGGGACCCTTGGCTGGGCCGGGGGAGGATGGTCCACACGTAACATCATAACGATCTTATTGGCCATTTGATTATTGCTGTGTGCAGACCTCTTTTTCGGTGCATAGTAGTTGGGTCAAGGGCCCAAATGAAAGAAAATGATTTGAGAAAAGTATTTTGATTCATGGATTTTACATGTTAGCATTCCATGTTGGAAAAACATCGTTATTCTTTGGACATACATGATTTTTACTTGCTGAGCTTTAGCTCATGTAGTTCATGCATTGCAGGTGAGCATGACAATACCCGAATTTGTTAACTTCTTGGGCAATCTTTGGAGCGCCGAGCTCGGGTTTTGAGGATTATGAATATGGATGACGACCTGTCGGGCTTGTTTTTGGGTTCATGTTGATTTTGCTTCTGTTGTGTTTTATGAAGGAACTCGTACTGTTTATAACTTTTGAAACTGTATTGTAAATATATGTAAATAGTGTAATGGTCTGAGTTTTGGGTTTGTATATCTAGTCATCGTGGTTACGTACAGACAGGGTTGACTAGCATTTTGCCTCTAAATGATAAAATCGTTGTTGCAGTGTACAGGGTTTTCGTTGATCGTCTGTTATTAAATTTAAACACAGGAAAAGAAAACAAATTACACGTTTTAAAAAGTGTTTGTAGTCGAGTTGTGCTATTTAAATATTTCCCACTAGTAGAAATAGGGGTGGGCGTCACAATCTGATCCCAGATCACTTGAGGAGTTTCAAGCTCTAGAAGCAGAAGGTTATTTTCAAGACATGACTCTGCCACAAGCCTAGATTTGTATTGGGAGAAGGGACTAGATTTGTGTAAATCAGCTGATAAGCAGCAAACTTCCAGCAGTCACTCAGCTGGAAAGTCAAAGGCTCCAATACAATATATTCCCGGAGGAAGGGGAGCTGAGTCAGGAAGGAGAAGACATGGTGGCAGTGGGAGAGGTTCTCAACCGCGGCCAAGACCAAAGGATGTTAAGTTTGTGGATCCAGAAAAGAAGGGTCCCATATACTGGCCGATACAATCACCGTGCTAACCTTGAGGTTGCACGCAAGAATGCGAAAGCAATTAGAAGGAAAGAAGCTGAGAACAAAAGATCTACTCGCGAATGGGAGGAAAGGCAGCAAAGGGATGACCCTGCTGCTAGGCGAGCTTATGAGAAGAAGAAGCGACATGAAGAGAAAAGGAAGAGGAGAAGGTCAGAGGATAATAAGAAGAGAGCTGAAGATGAAGAGAGAAGAAGGAAGCAGCAAAGGCGTTGAAGTGTGTTGCGAACCCCTTCATGTACTTTACATTGTTGTAAATACATAGATGTAAGTCTTCTATAATAGCTTTGTGTATTTCCCTTTAATTTTCATTCTCTATGTAACTTAGCTGAGATACATGCTGAATAGTTGTATTTATGTATAACTCTGTTACCTGTTGTAAACACTGTTGTAAACAATTTTGTAAAGTACAAGAATGTTATGATCAATAAAATGATTATTCAAAAGCATACATTCTTTGTTACTGCATTGCTTGTATTTGCTGTTTACTTATTTTTGTTTGTTTTAAGTTTTGGCATCATCAAAAAGGGAAAAATTGTTAAGAAATTTATTTGTTAGATTTTGATGATACCATGTAAAACTTAGACTAGGAAGTTGGCACCCCATTTTCCTTGTAATTCTGTATTGTAATAGATATGACTGAAAGAGCTGAGTGAAGTCAGCCAAGTCAAGATTACAAGAAGTCAACTGCGAATTGGAATGAAGAATCTGTTGTGTGTCAGTTGAGTATGACCATGAAATAAGTAAAGGAATCGACTGAAGGGGAGTCATTTGAGGAACAACTGTGAGAAGTGTCAGTCAAGTCAACTTTAGAAGCCAAGTCTATCAGTTGAAGTTATAGTTAAGTCAATCTTATGATTGGAGCAGACTCAATTGACCTGGGGTAAAGGCAGCAGTCAAGTCAAGACAACTGACTTAAATCCATTGGAATAAAGTCAGGAGTATTACTCGATATTGTAATATGTCAAGCTTCCAGGTCTTAAAGTGTTTGGCCCAGAAATATGCAAAAGGAATAAGCCAATGGGAATCACTGCAACTTGTGTCAGAACCTGGAAAGCTGCGATGCCATTAATACGAGGAAGGGTCAATATCACAAGTCTTTCATGAGACTAAGAAAAGACAAGCCAACGAACACAAAGTGACATTTGAAACTTTATCTCTTCAACGAGCAAATTTCAAATGTGCACTATAAAAGGCTGAGGAAGCATCTGAGAAAGGGTTACCTAAACCTAGCAAGAGCAAGCAATATTCAAGCAATTGACCTGCAATATTCTAAAAGCATTTCAAGATATTCCTCAAGCATAAAACTCAAAGAAACTCGATCCAACACAAGCTTTGAAGGAGAGACAACTTCAACCAGTTGAAGAGGAAAGAGGGAACAATTTGAAGATAAAAAAGGGGTCTACTTTCCAAGTTGAAGGATTTGTAGAAAGGTTCAAGGTCGAACCAAGTTTCAAGTTTGTTGGAGGGCTTCGTGATCAAATCCAAGGACTTGAAAGTGAGCTGAAGTAGCAAGGCAGCTGCCTCGTGAAGAAGCTGAGTCGCAGGAGAAGCCAGTTGTGTGATCAAGACTGTCTCTAGACTGTTCATTGCTTTGTAACTTGATCTGTTACTTAGTGGATTCCTCTAGGAGTTGGAGAAGAATGGATTAGAAGAATTATCCCATCTTCGAACCACTATAAAATTACTTGTGTCGATTTACTTTAAGCATTTAAATTCATGCATATTTACTTTATATCTTCTGTTAGTTAAATCTGCTATCCAACTAATAATTAACTAAGTGCTAAAACAAGTGTTAAATAAAAACAAACATTCAAATCAATCAAAGAGTGTTAAGTCTTCCACTGTTAAAACCAAATCAACTAAGTTAAGTATTTGGCTTAAGCAACCGAGTTATACTATCAACAACTCTATCGGGTCTGTTGAGTGGGTAACTTAGCTGAATAAGCAAACTTAGCTGTCCCCCAAGGACACATCTGATTTGAGTCAACTCTGTTGAAAATCTTAAAAGGACTAAAATCAAAAATTTGGTAAGGTTTATTCAACCCCCCTTCTAAACCATACACCACACCCCATGGGACCTACAATTATCAATTGCAAATTAGGCACAATCAATACTCGTTCAGGTATTCGACATCGTGACTCACTAGATAAAGTTATCACTCAACTCTCAAAATAAATAGGATGTGACTATCAAATCAATTTAATGAAGTAGAACTACCATATGCTTGCAAATCATCTAATATCTCTAACACTCAAGTGTGCACAATCAAGAATCAAAAAGGACTTTTTCTTTGGTTGTAATGTACGCTCTTCGGTGACGGTAGAAAAAATATAGATTAAGTGACTTAAACTTGAGCAAATAGAACTTAAGTACTAACACTTTCAACTCACCAATCCAATTTCATCTAAAGATGCATTCACTTATTGCATTTTTCTTTTGCCTTAAGCTCAATTTTCTCGATTTTCAAGAATTTTCTCCTTTTAAATGCTCGATATTTTTCTTTTCTTTTAATTCAATTTTTCCGAGCTCCATCTTTCATTCAATTTTTCCAAGCTCCATCCTGGGATCTTTAAGCTTTTGGGGTAACTTTCTTTTGAATAATCGCACTACACTTCACTGTTAGTTTTATCGTTTCATCTTTCAAAAATTTAGCATAATTTGGCATTTGTTCTATAGTATGCGCAAAAGGTATATTAATTTGATTTTTCTTAAAAATTCAAGAAATTTAACAAATCGATCATCTAATTTCTTTTTCTGAAACCTTTGCAAGAAAGGGATAGGTACCTCAGTTTTCGGGATTGTTGGAATAGAAATTACCTTTGGTTTTTCCACTGGTTTTGGCTCAGCTTCTACTGTCACGTCCTGTTCCTCAATTGTTTCCTCTTTAATCTCTGTTCAACCAACATCTTGGGACTCTCATATCCTGTTCCACTCCTCAAACGAATGGATTTGCAATGTTCTCCCAGATTTACCTCTATATTATTCAGGAGTTTACCTTTCTGGTGTCGGCTGCCTACTGCTGTTGTGGCTATCTGCCCCACCTATTTTTCTAAAGATTTAAGTCTTGAATTCATATTGGTGTTTAACTGAGCAACCTGATCCTCAATTCTGTGTATCTTAACCTCATCCTGATTTAGTCTAGCTCGTGTTTCCTTGATGAATGAGGCTAACATCTCATCTAGAGATGGTTTATATTCCCTTGACTCTGTCTCGCCTTGATTACCCATATTAAAATCCGAGCTGGCTACAAAATGTTTCTGTTGTTATCATAATAAAAATATTTGTGGTTTCGCAACCCTGAATTATAATATGCAAGTGCCTGATTATTTATGTAGTTGCTGTTGTAATTTTGCTATCCCACAAAATTGCCTCTTCTACAACATATGCCGACTCTCTTGATGTCACTTGCTCCATCTCATCCAACTTCATACTTAGCATGGATATTTGCTCGGTGAGCATGTCAATTTTATCCTCATCATGGATCTCTGCGATACATCTATCATCGAATCTCTCAGATGGCCACAGGTGATATTGTTTGCCATCTCCTCCAAAAATTCTAGTGCCTCATCCGGATATTTCCCTAGAAGTGCACCTCCAGATGCAACATCTATAATAGTTCTCGTGTTTTCACTTAAACCATTATAAAAATATTGACCTGTTGGCAATTAGGATATTCATGTTGAGGGAAATTCCTCAACAATTCTCTAAATCTATCCCGTGCTTTATATAGCGGCTCTGCATCTAACTGCCTAAACTGGGAAAATTCACTTTTAAATTGCAGCGTTTTACTTGGGGGAAAGTACTTAGCTAGAAACCGTTGACTTAGTTCAACCTAATATGCTGCGGGTGGTGTCAAAGAGCATAATCATCCCTTAGCCTTATCGCATAGAGAGAGAAAAGACGACATCAAATGATAACATTAGAAACACCATTCATCTTAACAATATCGTCAAATTTCAAAAAGTTGCGCCAAATGTGTAAGGAAATTTATTTGTTAGATTTTTATGATACCATGTAAAACTTAGACTAGGATGTTGGCAACCCATTTTCCTTGTAATTCTGTATTGTAATAGATATGACTGAAAGAGCTGAGTGAAGTCAACCAAGTCAAGATTACAAGAAGTCAACTGCGAATTGGAATGAAGACTCTGTTGTGTGTCAGCTGAGTATGGCCATGAAGGAAGTCAAGGACTCGACTGAAGAAGAGTTAGCTGAGGAACAACTGTGTGAAGTGTTAGTCAAGTCAACTCAAGAAGCCAAGTCTATCAGTTGAAGTGATAGTTGAGTCAATCCTATGATTGGAGAAGACTCAAGTCACTTGGGGTAAAGGCAGCAGTCAAGTGAAGACAACTGACTTAGATATGTTGGAATAAAGTGAAGAATATTACACGCTATAGTAATATGTCAAGCTGCTAGGTCTTAAAGTGTTTGGCCCAGAATTGTGCAAAAGGAATAAGCCAATGGGAAACACTGCACCTTGTGTCAGAAACTTGCAAATCTGGAATGCCACTTAATACGAGGAAAGGTCAACATCACAAAGGCTGTAGACCAAGACAAGACAAGCCAACGAACACAAAGTGACATTTGAAACTAGCCTATCTCTTCAATGGACATTTTTCAAATGTGCACTATAAAAGACTGAGAAAGCTATTAAGAAAAGGTTATGAATGACACGGACTCTTTAAGCAATATTCAAGCAATTAACCTGCAAGTTCTCAAAGCTTATCAAGATATTCATCAAGCCTGAAACTCGAAGAAACTCGATCTAACACAAGCAGTGAAGGAGAGATAACTTTAATCTGTTGAAGAGGAAAACATTTGAAAACAAAATGGGTCTACTTTCCAAGTCGAAGGATTGTAGAAAGGTTCAAGTTTGTTGGATGGCTTCGTGATCAAATCCAAGAACTTGAGAAGCGAGCTGTAGTAGCTAGGCAGCTGCCTCGTGAAGAAGCTGAGTTGCATGATAAGCCAGCTGTGTGATCAAGGCTTTCTCCAGACTGATAACCTCTTTGTAAACTGATATGTCACATAGTGGATTCCTCCTGGAGTTAAATAAGAGAGGATTAGAAGAACTACCCCATCTTTGAACCTCTACAAAAATACTTGTGTAAATTTAATTTCAGCATTTACTTTCCTGCATATCTATTTAATATCTGCTGTTAGTTTATATTTGCTATCCTACCGAAAATTAACCAAGTGTTAAAAATCAAGTGTTTAAAATAAGGTTAAAACCAATCAAAGGGTGTTAAGTCTTCCGCTGTTAAAAACCAAATCAGCCAAGTTAAGTATTTGGCTTAAGCAGTCGAGTTATACTATCAACATCTCTATCGAGTCTGTTGAGTGGGTAACTTAGTTGAATAGGCAACTTAGCTGTCGCCCAAGGACACAACTGATTTGAGTGATCTATTTTGAATTATTTAAAAGGACTAAAATCGACCATTTCAAAACCTTACACCACACCCCTTGGGACCTTCAAGTGGTATCAGAGCGGTTGGTTCATTGAGCCTTCCGCACTGGTTACTGAACTAGATCTATATCTTTTAAAAAGGTTTTAACACTTGTGTTTTTCAAAGTCTTTCATTTTTAAAGCAAAGTTATTATCATGGAAGCAAATCTAAATCGCATTCCAATGTTCCTTTGTGGAAGAGTTTGATGGTAGAAAAATTCACATGCGAGGCTCATCTATCGCATTACATGATGAAATGTGGCTTGTGATATAGGATGGGCCACGCAAATAGTCAAGTGAATATGATCAGAAGAAGAGCATTTGGAGTGAAGGAAAAAAAGCTAGCTGCTTTGAACTAGACCGACCATGGTTGTAAAACCACGCACTTAATGGACTAATGAAGATAGAAATACATATAACCTGGAGAATGTGGCCAAGGATATACTCTACAAAACATTGGACAAAGCCATGTTCAACAAAGTCAAATCTTGCAAATCTGCAAAAGAAATTTGGGAAAAGCTGAGTTTAATTTGTGAAGGATCAGAACAAATTAAAGGGAACAAATTAACCGTTGTTGTACAAAAATTTGAAAATTTTAAAATGCTTGCAGGTGAAACTTGGATCAGTTGGATGCCAGATTTACTGAGATAACAAATGAGCTTTCATCTACAAAGAAGGAGATGTGTATGAAGATTCTAAGAGCCCTCCCAGCTAAATGGGAAATGAAGGTTATGGCCCTGAGACATTCAATGGACCTCTCAAGAACATCTAACCATGAGCTATTCTCAGACCTCAAAGCCTATGCGTTTGAGCTGAGGAGAAAAGAGCAGGAGGAAACAATTGTGCCCAAGACAACTGCTTTGTTGGCTAGTGATTGGAAAAGAGCTGGGCCAAAGAAAGCCATAGACCAGGAGGAGATTGCCCTAATGGTTAAGAGATTCAACAAGTTCTTCAATAAGAACTATAAAAGAAACAAGGGTGAGACCTCCAGAAGACATTCAACACCTTCCAAGGCAAGGAAAGACAGGCATCCCAATAGAGCTGAGCATCAAAGAGCTGATTATCAGAGAGCTGATAACCAAAGAACAGATAGAGCTGATCAAAGAGCTGAGAACCTGTGTTGGAATTGCAGACAACCAGGACATTTTGCAGTTGACTGTTCCTATCTACCACTCAACAAGTATATGAATGAAGAAGAAAGAAAAGTCTTCAGGAAAGAAGACAAGAAAAGAAGAAAGCCATGTTGGTCTTTCGGACTATTGAGCTTGACCAAGTGCAAAGAGACAACAGACTCAGATAGTAGTGAAGCAGACTACTCAAGTGATTCTGAGGAATAGGCTTTGATATGCCTCATGGCCAAAGAACAAGATCAAGAGGATGAGGTACACTCTAACTTATCTCATTCTGATTCAAGTGATAGTGACTGTGATACACACATTTCATCACCCACTGATATTTATGATTCATTAGGCAAAATGATGAAAGATTTTGAGCACATTAAAACCTTTCACACACTCTTAAATGAGGAAAATAGCCAGTTTAAAAGCCAAAACTCACAACTGACAAAAGAGCTGAGTTCTCTGATTCACATAGCTGATGAGAACACTAAGCTAAAGACTGAGATAGCCAAGATCACATCAGAGTTAGCTGCTACAGAATAGAGGGAAAAAGATCTTAAAAATGTGATTGCCTTATTTGTAAAAGCATCCAAATCATTTGATGAACTTATTATGAGTCAAAGGGAATGTGGTGACAAGACAAACATATGATTTAAATCCTTTGTGCATAGTCAAACTCCAAGAGTGATTTTGGAAAAGGGATCTTCAAGCAATGAAACATTCAAAAAACCCAAAACACCAAATGATGCACCCACATTCACTCCAAAGCACAATCACAATCATATTGGCCTTGGTTATAAAAGGAAAGGAAAGAAACCAGTTGAGTATCTTTGAAGGACAAGCGAGAAGAAATCGACAGTCCTCAAAGCCAAACTCCAAATAGAAAATACTCTGTGAGAACCAAACAGAGCTACCAAAAACCCCAGAAATTTCATCAGAGAATACATATGATGGGAATGGTAGAAACTATCCAAACCAAGCTGATTGGAATAATGTGAAATACCAGCAAAGACCTATGGAATACAAGCCAAAATGGCAATGACCTAAACCTCAGCAAAGGTCATTCCAAAGGCAACAAAGCTATTATCAGCACACATATTCACCCAAGTACGACACTCAAAAATACCACAACTACCCCAAGAAAGCAATTGATAAAACACACACATAGGCATACAGACAAAAGAGACAGCTGTATGATCCTAAAAGCCCCAAGCAATTTTCTAATGTGCACTATGATTATGGCACTAATAGATGGCAACCTCTTGGAGTCAGATCATCTGGCTATAGGTTGGTTGGAACATCTTACATCACTAACCCCCAGGACCCAGACAAGTATAGGTACCTAAAAACTGATTTCCTTGATTGCAGGTTCAAGGAACAGCTGAGTGCCAAGGAACCTGGTACATGGATAGTGGCTGTTCCAGACATATGATAGGAACACAAGAAAAACCTATCAAGATTCAAGGAGATTAGAGGTGCTAAAGTCATATTCGGAGGTAATGAAGCTCTAGGGGAGATCAAAGGCACAAGATCCATCAAGAAGAATGGACTGGAGATCACATATGTTTGTTATGTTGAGGGACTCAACTTCAACCTATTAAGCATCAGCCAACTCTGTGACAAAGTCTACAATGTAGGATTCAACATGGGAGTATGCCAGATCAAAGATGCTGAGTCCAATGAAATAGTGCTGCAAGGATCAAGGTAAAAGAATATATATGTGGTAGATTGGTCTACTGATACACCTAGCACTTGTCTGTTAGCAAGAATCACAGCCGAATCAAGTTGGCCGTGGCACAAGCAGCTGAGTCATCTGAACTTCCAGACAATCAACAAGCTTGCAAGAAGTCATCTTGTAGAAGAATTTCTAGAGTCAGTGTACAAGAAAGAAGGTGTATGTGATGCATGTCAGATGGGAAAGCAAATCAAATCATCATTCAAGGATAAGCCAAGTCTTCTTCAACAAGGATATTACATCTTTGCATATGGATTTATTTGGTCCAGTGGAGCAATCTAGCATCAGTGGAAAGAAATACACCTTAGTAGTGGTGGATGATTATTCAAGATATCCATGGACAATTTTCATATGTAAAAAGAAGGAAACACTGCAGAAGTTACCTCAGCTGATGAGAAGAGTTCAAAACGAGAAGAGTCAAACCATTATAAAAATAAGATCAGACAGGGAAACTGAGTTTGTCAATGGAATTATAACTCAGTATTGTGTAGAAAATGATATTGCTCATGAATTATCAGCAACAAGGACTCCACATCAGCATGAAGTAGTTGAAAGAAGAAATAGAACTCTCAAGGAAGCTGCAAGGACCATGTTAGCTGAAGCTGGATTGCCTAAGAGATTTTGGGCTGAAGCTATAATTACAACATGCTACGCTTAGAATAGATGCATGATTAACAGGCAATGGACAAGGAGAAAGACAAATGTTGGATATTTCAAGATATTTGGATGTAAATGTTTCATCCATAATAATGGCAAGGGTAATTTGAAGGCTTTTGATGTTTAAGCTGTTGAAGGCATCTTTTTGGGATACTCAGCTGAGAGTAACACATATAGAGTGCTAAACAAGAGGACTATGGTCACAGAAGAGTCTATCCGTGTAGTTTTTGATGAACCTAATGTGAATGGGAAGACATTGATGATTTAGCTGATAAGCTGAATCAGCCAACTATGCAGAAGAGTCCTTATGTTGAAGCTAAAGTGAGAGCACTCAACCCTGATGATGAGATAGCTGAATCTCAAAGACAGCTGGAAGGTCTACAGCTGAACTAAGAAGAAAGAGTTGTTCAAGACAACTTAGCTGCGAGACGGCTGAATCCAGCAGACTTACTCTAACCTGATCTGATATGGCTGAGAGACCATCCACCAGACTTAGTTATTGGAGATGTTAGAGATGGCATAAGAACCAGATCCAGACAGAGCATGAAGCCATGTTCACTTGTTTTATTTCCCAAATAGAGCCTAAAGATGTGTCTCAAGTATTAGAAGACACACATTGGATCCAGGTTATGCAAGAAGAGCTGAATCAGTTTGAAAGGAACAAATTATGGGAATTAGTTCAAAGGCCAACCCACCAAAATGTTATTGGTACTAGGTGGGTTTTCAGAAACAAGATGAATGAGGAAGGATCTGTTGTAAGAAACAAAGAAAGATTGGTAGCCCAAGGGTATTGTGAAGAAAAAGGAATAGATTTTGATGAAACCTTTGCTCCTGTTGCCAAATTGGAAGCAATAAGGATGTTTCTTGCTTATGATACACACAAGAACTTCACTGTGTATCAAATGGATGTGAAGAGTGCATTTCTAAATGGATTGTTAGGGGAAGAAGTCTATGTTGAACAACCTCCAGGTTTTGAGCAGAAAACTATTGGAGATAAGGTCTACAAGCTCAAGAAAGCATTGTATGGATTGAAACAAGCACCAAGAGCCTTCATAAGCCAAACCAAATATACCAGAGATCTGATGAAGAAATTTGGTATGGAAGAGAAGTCCTCTGTGAAGATTCCTATGAATACATCAGTCAAGATAGACTTGGATGCAGATGGCAAAACTGTTGATCAAACCATATTTAGAGATCTCATTGGATCATTGCTCTATTTAACAGCAAGCAGGCCATACATCACCTTTGCAGTAGGTGTATGTGCTAGATTTCAATCTACATCAAAAGAGACCCACATGACTACAGCTGAACTATGATGAAAGAGTTGTTCAAGACAACTTAGCTGCGAGACGGCTGAATCCAGCAGACTTACTCCAACCTGATCTGATATGGCTGAGAGACCATCCACCAAAATTAGTTATTGGAGATGTTAGAGATGGCATAAGAACTAGATCCAGAGCAGAGCATGAAGCCATGTTCACTTGTTTTATTTCCCAAATAGAGCCTAAAGATGTGTCTCAAGTATTAGAAGACACACATTGGATCCAGGTTATGCAAGAAGAGCTGAATCAGTTTGAAAGGAACAAATTATGGGAATTAGTTCAAAGGCCAACCCACCAAAATGTTATTGGTACTAGGTGGGTTTTCAGAAACAAGACGAATGAGGAAGGATCTGTTGTAAGAAACAAAGCAAGATTGGTAGCCCAAGGGTATTGCCAAGAAGAAGGTATAGATTTTGATGAAACCTTTGCTCCTATTGCCAAATCGGAAGCAATAAGGATGTTTCTTGCTTATGCTACACACAAGAACTTCATTGTATATCAAATGGATGTGAAGAGTGCATTTCTAAATGGATTGTTAGTGGAAGAAGTCTATGTTGAACAACCTCCAGGTTTTGAGCAGAAAACTATTGGAGATAAGGTCTACAAGCTCAAGAAAGCATTGTATGGATTACATTGCCTCAATTTATAACTGACAATTGATTCACCAAAGGAAAGATTGATAGAACACTCTTCAGGATTCAAGATGGAGAGAGTATACTGCTTGTTCAAATATTTGTGGATGACATCATTTTTGGTTCCACAAACATAGAGCTATGTGACAAGTTCTCAAACCTCATGCAAGGCAACTTTGAGATGAGCATGATGGGAGAGCTGACTTTCTTCCTAGGACTTCATGTCAAGAAATTGAAGGATGGAACCTTCATAAGCCAAACCAAATATACCAGAGATCTGATGAAGAATTTTGGTATGGAAGAGAAGTCCTCTGTGAAGATTCCTATGAATACATCAGTCAAGATAGACTTGGATGCAGATGGCAAAACTGTTGATCAAACCATATTTAGAGCTCTCATTGGATCATTGCTCTATTTAACAGCAAGCAGGCCAGATATCACATTTGCAGTAGGTGTATGTGCTAGATTTCAATCTACATCAAAAGAGACCCACATGACTACAACTGAACTAAGATGAAAGAGTTGTTCAAGACAACTTAGCTGCGAGACGGCTGAATCTAGCAGACTTACTCCAACCTGATCTGATATGGTTGAGAGACCATCCACCAGAATTAGTTATTGGAGATGTTAGAGATGGCATAAGAACCAGATCCATAGCAGAGCATGAAGCCATGTTCACTTGTTTTATTTCTCAAATAGAGCCTAAAGATGTGTCTCAAGTGTTAGAAGACACACATTTGATCCAGGTTATGCAAGTAGAGCTGAATCAGTTTGAAAGGAATAAATTATGAGAATTAGATCAAAGGCCAACCCACCAAAATGTTTTTGGTACTAGGTGGGTTTTTAGAAACAAGATGAATGAGGAAGGATCCGTTGTAAAAAACAAAGCAAGATTGGTAGCCCAAGGGTATTGCCAAGAAGAAGGTATAGATTTTGATGAAACCTTTGCTCCTGTTGCCAAATTGGAAGCAATAAGAATGTTTCTTGCTTATGCTACACACAAGAACTTCACTGTATATCAAATGGATGTGAAGAGTGCATTTCTAAATGGATTGTTAGTGGAAGAAGTCTATGTTGAACAACCTCCAGGTTTTGAGCAGAAAACTATTGGAGATAAGGTCTACAAGCTCAAGAAAGCATTGTATGGATTACATTGTCTCAATTTATAACTGACAATGGATTCACCAAAGGAAAGATTGATAGAACACTCTTCAGGATTCAAGATGGAGAGAGTATACTGCTTGTTCAAATATATGTGGATGACATCATTTTTGGTTCCACAAACATAGAGCTATGTGACAAGTTCTCAAACCTCATGCAAGGCAACTTTGAGACGAGCATGATGGGAGAGCTGACTTTCTTCCTAGGACTTCATGTCAAGAAATTGAACGATGGAACCTTCATAAGCCAAACCAAATATACCAGAGATCTGCTGAAGAATTTTGGTATGGAAGAGAAGTCCTCTGTAAAGATTCCTATGAATACATCAGTCAAGATAGACTTGGATGCAGATGGCAAAACTGTTGATCAAACCATATTTAGAGCTCTCATTGGATCATTGCTCTATTTAACAGCAAGCAGGCCAGATATCACCTTTGCAGTAGGTGTATGTGCTAGATTTCAATCTACATCAAAAGAGACCCACATGACTACAGCTGAACTAAGATGAAAGAGTTGTTCAAGACAACTTAGGCGCGAGGGTGAATCTAGCGAGACTTACTCCAAACGATCGATATGGTTGAGAGACCATCCACCAGAATTAGTTATTGGAGATGTTAGAGATGGCATAAGAACCAGATCCAGAGCAGAGCATGAAGCCATGTTCACTTGTTTTATTTCTCAAATAGAGCCTAAAGATGTGTCTCAAGTGTTAGAATACACACATTGGATCCAGGTTATGCAAGTAGAGCTGAATCAGTTTGAAAGGAATAAATTATGAGAATTAGTTCAAAGGCCAACCCACCAAAATGTTATTGGTACTAGGTGGGTTTTTAGAAACAAGATGAATGAGGAAGGATCCGTTGTAAAAAACAAAGCAAGATTGGTAGCCCAAGGGTATTGCCAAGAAGAAGGTATAGATTTTGATGAAACCTTTGCTCCTGTTGCCAAATTGGAAGCAATAAGGATGTTTCTTGCTTATGCTACACACAAGAACTTCACTGTATATCAAATGGATGTGAAGAGTGCATTTCTAAATGGATTGTTAGTGGAAGAAGTCTATGTTGAACAACCTCCAGGTTTTGAGCAGAAAACTATTGGAGATAAGGTCTACAAGCTCAAGAAAGCATTGTATGGATTTAAACAAGCACCAATAGCTTGGTATGATACATTGTCTCAATTTATAACTGACAATGGATTCACCAAAGGCAAGATTGATAAAACACTCTTCAGGATTCAAGATGGAGAGAGTATACTGCTTGTTCAAATATATGTGGATGACATCATTTTTGGTTCCACAAACAAAGAGCTATGTGACAAGTTCTCAAACCTCATGCAAGGCAAATTTGAGATGAGCATGATGGGAGAGCTGACTTTCTTCCTAGGACTTCAAGTCAAGAAATTGAAGGATGGAACCTTCATTAGCCAAACCAAATATACCAGAGATCTGATGAAGAAATTTGGTATGGAAGAGAAGTCATCTGTGAAGATTCCTATGAATACATCAGTCAAGATGGACTTGGATGCAGATGGCAAAACTGTTGATCAAACCATATTTAGAGCTCTCATTGGATCATTGCTCTATTTAACAGCAAGCAGGCCAGACATCACCTTTGCAGTAGGTGTATGTGCTAGATTTCAATCTGCACCAAAAGAGACCCACATGACTGCAACTAAGAGAATCCTAAGGTATTTGAAGGGATGCCAGAAAGTCGGCTTATGGTATCCAAAGGAATGAGGATTCAAGCTGGTAGGATACTCAGACTATGCTGGATGTAGAGTTGAAAGGAAGTGTACTTCAGGTACATGTCAAATGCTTGGAAATAGATTGGTTTCTTGGTGTAGGAAGAAACAAAATTCAATAGTTACATCCACAATTTAAGCAGAGTACATAGCTGCGGGAACTGTTGTGCCCAAGTCTTATGGATGAGACTGCAGCTAAGAGATTATGACATTGAAGAAAAAGAGATTCCAATTATGTGTGATAACAGTAGTGCTATTGCAATCACTCAGAATCCAGTATTGCATTGAAGAACAAAGCACATTGATGTCAAATATCATTTTATAAGAGATCATGTTGAAAAGAAAGACATCGCATTGGAATACATCTTAATTGATAAGCAGTTAGCTGATATATTCACAAAGCCATTATGTGAATCAAGGTTTGAAAAGCTCAAGAATGAGTTAGGGTTAATTGAGCTGAGTTAGATTGCTCGGAAGACTCAATCAGCAGAGAAACAAGATGAGAAAATGGAAAATGAGCAAGTTTCACATTTCAGTCAAGTGAAACAGCCTAGTCGGGAAGTCAGCTGCATCGAGTCTGCTGACAGCTGAGTTACATCATGAGAAGAGAGAAGTAGAGTTGAGTCACTTTGGAAGAAAGCTGAATCTTTTATGAGCTAAGTGTCAAAAACACAATCTTTTTAAATGAGCAGGAATGTTTTTAAGGATGACATCAGCGTAATTTATGATTACAAAAGTCGCTGCCGCGAAGAAACCATATGATTGGATATAAATGCTGCTGCATTTAATGTGGGGAAATTAATGTGGTTTTGAAGGCTTAATCTTGACCGTTGATTTTGATCAAATTTTCCAAATTCCAAAAACTGTCCTTTCACATCCCATATATATGAAATTTCTTTTTTCTCTCTCCTCACGCAAACTTACTCATCTTCAGCATGAAAGCCTATTCTCTCTACAACTAAGTTTGAAACCATAGTTCTCGAAGTTCAAGTTTCTCAAGGTTTAATCGGTTAAAAGTTCAAAAAATGGCAGCAAATCACGATTTCACATTATTATCTGAGAAGATCCACATCGCAGCATTTGTGGACTTCACTGGTAGGATCAAGCAGGGATTTGATGGTGCCCTTGTGAAGAAGATAGCTGAAAAACTGGAAAAGTCGGTCGGAAGGACCTTTTGTCGATGCAGTTCACGCTCACTTACCTGTAAGAAGTGACTATGTTTTACGTGAATGCAAAGGTGTACGACAATGAAATCCGTTCATCTGTTCACAACAAGGACATCAAGATTACTACAAAAGACCTTGCTGAGCATTGTTTCCTGCCCACTGAAGGAATGAAAGACATCGCTGAGAAGGATGTCAACTTGGCTGCAGCTTGGAAGGAAATTGCCAAGCCTGAGTACGCTGCTAAAGCTTTGTATACAACTCAAAAGGACTTCCTGAAGGAAGATTACCATAAATTTACGGACATCGTGTCCAAGTGCATTGACATGAAATTCAGAAGTTTCAATAAGTTGTCCAAGACTAAGCTGATTGTGATGGCTGCAATTATGGAAGAGAAGAAGGTGAATTGGGCTGAGTTCATCTCCAACAGAGTATGCCACAACGTGATGAACATGTCCTACAAGGAGGATGGGACCTTCGGTTGCTCGCTAGGATATGGCCTTGTCATTGGACATTTGATGGAGGTGAAGGGTATTGCACTCCGCCATGGCAAGCCCTTCCATGCAAACAAATGGAGGTTCAAGGCGAACCTCCCCGGAGCCCAGAAGAAGGCACATGCAAGAAGGGTTGATACAAGTGAGGGGGAATCAGCTGACCCTACTGAAGACACAATTGAGACCTCCCTAGCTCTCTCCCCAAAGCAGATATCCAAGAAGAGAGCTGCTACATCTAAGCCTGCCCTTGCCCCAGCAGCCAAGTCAAAGAAGACACCTACCCCCGCAACTAAACCTAAGGCTCCTACTCCCCAAGAAGCCCAACCCACTGCCCCCGCAGCCGAGATATAGGAGGAACCCCGAATTCCTTCTCCTATCGTGAAGAAGAAGGGGACTGCCAAGTCCAGAAAGGCAGCTGCTTCTAAGAAAACTTCTATTGAAAAAGAAACCTTCCACGAGGAAGTGTCTGAAGAGTGGGAACCTGAGATTCTATTGGTTGCCACCAAATGAGACTGTTGATGCTCAAGAAGAGTAGTCTCAAGAAAAAATTATTAAGCTTCGAGAAGATGATTGATCAATGAGTTTGACCAATGTCCGAGATTTTTGCGGAGAAAGGCAGACAATAGAGCCAAGCTCGAGGATGAACAGGTTGTCTCATCCCCTCAGATAGATTCAACTAAGTCTAAGGAGGAGCAAGCTCCATTAGCCCCCATTCAGGAGACCGGAAAGGATGATGATGATGATCTCATAATGTATTCTTCAGTCTACCCAGACATTCAGCGTAGATTAAGAGAATGGAGGGCGTGGAAACTGGATTATTCAAGGCAACAATTTGCTCGCTGCCTAGCTGAGTACATTGAGGAGGAGGAAGAGTTACTAAGATTTCTTGGACATGCAACTGCTTAATTTGCTCTGAACGAAGAGAGTTGTAAGGAAACCCTTCGACTCATTAAGGAGGAAGAGAAGGAGAAAGTTGAGGAGCAAGACAAAGCCTTGGAAAATCAAAGATGTGTATACATACAGGGACACATGAGCATATTTATGAGTCCACAGATAGTGATGATGAAGAAATGAATCCAGCTGATGCAGTAGAGAAGTCCGAGTGCAGCAGGCTATCAAAGAATCAAGATCCATGCACAAGATGAATCTCCAAGAAGGACCAGGAGAGTCCTCCAAAGTCTCTCCTAGGACTGATCCTTTGGGAATGGCGCAATAGATTGCAATAGTTATTGCAGCGACCACGTCCCCTGTGCACTCAACTGATGGCTCTCAAGGACATGTCAATGAAGCTGGGATTTTGGGCCCCCAAGCCAAGCCTAACCTTGAAGAAGGTGTTAAGATGCCAACTTATGGTGATCACTCGGAGGAACAAAGTAGTGTCTCGGAGAAGAGTGACCCATCATCATTCACTCGGTGGTGCGCCCGGTGAGGGGAAAATCTCTCCACCACAACAAGGTCGGAGGATGCTGTGGGAGACCAAACATTGCAGTTTCGAGGCGAATGAGAGAAGATCACAGAGTAGCAGAGTGACGTTAACAACGCTCGGAGAGTTGAGTGCATTTTGTGAGATGTCAAGCGCCATGCAGGCCGATGAAAATTTCTTTGCATTGCGGCTAAGGCAAAGGATGGAGAGACCCTGGGAGTTGAGACTCTGGGTCATGAAAGTGCAATCCAAGGAGTTGAGACTCCGAAGGATGCCACGGTAGAAGACCCTAAGACAGTTGTGTCTGTCGAAGGGATTGTAGAAGACCCTAAGACAACTAAGACTATCGAAGGGATTGTTGAAGGCCCTACAATGGTTGAGACTGCTGGGGGTAAAGAAGGCCTAAGGGAGGTTGAGACTTCCCTAGGTAAAGAGCAAGGTGAATAGAACATTCCTCAACTTGAAGGTGTTGATGTATAAAGAGGAGAGCAACGCCCTTCAGGATTCCCAAGAGAATATAAACACATCATTTTTGGGATCGAGATGATGAAGTCGAGTCCACACATCTTGAAAGATCTTTCAATGGAAAAGGTTGAGGATGTTCTACAATCTCGAGATCCAAGTTTGATACGACGGCTCGAATGAGATTCAATTTTGATGATGAGCCATCTACAAAGGCCTCATCATCTTTTGATGATGCTGATGAGACAGTTGAGGGCCAGGTAACTCAATAGGACAAACCTACTAAGACCGAAGAAGCTATTAAGACAATTGATGGTTACTCAGCTGAGCAAACACAATCAACTGCTCGAATGGAGCAGTCATGCGCGAGCTTCCACAAGCATACGAAATGACTTCAACGACTCCGTCGCAAGCTTTCACCATGTGTGATATCATGCCTATGATCTTTGCGAAATGAGGCACTGAGAGCTGGTTCTATGCATCAAGAACAAGGTAAGTCTCCCCAGGAAGTAGACTCATAGATTCCATTCGTTTGAGATGATGCTTTTGAGGACATGTTTCCCTTCACAATCATATTGCCAAATTTGGGAGCTGAATCTGCCAGAGATTTAAAGAAGTATTATGTGCGTGAAGAGCCCGTCATTCCCACTCCTACGATTGTGCCAATAGACTTTGATTTCGATGCAGAGTGGCCAGCAGCCAAGTTAACCTTAGCAGTAGAGTTCCTAAAGCTTTCAAGACTATATGTGAAGATATTGAGAAGATGGAACGCCACCAGGCATCTTTGGATCTTAGATTGGACAATAGGGATGCAATCCTCACAGATGACTTGAGAGGGATCGTTGTTAGAATAAGGGAATGGGCTGCACAACATACAACCATGAGATCTGAGCAAGTCCGTCACTTTAAGGCTCTATTTGCAAAGATGTTATTGTGGAGTGGGGACACTTCGATGTATCAGAAGAGGATGAAAGAATACATGGTGAGGATGGAAACCTCTCACAAGTCGGATATGGAGCTGCTTCAGCACATTCACAAGACTAAGATCACTCAACTCGAGAATAGCATGAATGGTAAGATCAGTCTCCTTATGGCTGAAATGAAATTAGTATTAGCTGAGTCGAAGGCTACTCGGTCTGAGTTTCGGAAAGCTCACTCTACAGCAGACTCAAAGAAGGACTCCACCATCAGCCAACTGGATTTCTTCCTAAATGGATTATTCCCAGGATACCTCTCTCCTTTGGTGATGATGCCAAAAAGGGGAAGAAAGAGGACCTTAAGGGATTGAAGCAAGAAATGAAGAAAAGAGGAGGTGACAAAGTGAAGGGAAGGAAGTTCCAAATATCTTCCTGTGAAATTGATGTATGCTGAAACCCCAAAGCTAGGTCAAGTCACATCTTCTATTCTCAACAAGCTACCCAAGAACCTACCCATTGAAAGAACTGAGGTGGCCATGAAAGATAAGAGAAAGCCATCAAGTGCATTTGAAAATGGCGAAGCGATCGGCTCGCGTTGAGGAGATCATGAAGCAATATGGTGGTCCTCGGTCGAAAAGGACTATCTTTTGCAATCAAGCCCCGAAGGACATAACTATGCCTGATACTCGATCTGAGACCAGATCTCTAGAGGAGTTTCATACTCTAGAACCAGAAGGTTACTTTCAAGGGATGACTCTGCCTCAAGCCTGGGACTTGTATTGGGATAAGGGATTGGATTTGTGTTAATCAGCTGATAAGCAGCAGACTTCTAGCAATCACTCGGCTGGAAAGTCAAAGGCTCCAGTACAATATACTCCCAGAGGAAGGGGAGCTGAGTCAGGAAGGGGACAACATGGTGGCAGTGGAAGAGGTTTTAAACCACGGCCAAGACCAAAAGATGTTATGTATGTTGATCCACAGAAGAAAGGGATCACATATTGGGCTGGACATGACCATCTTTCTAATCTTGAGGTTGCACGCAAGTACGCTGAAGCTCTTAGAAGGCAAAAAGCTGAGAATGACAGAATTGCTCGAGAATGGGAAGAGAGGCAGCGAAGGGATGACCCTGCTGCTAGGCGAGCATATGAGAAAAAAAAGAGAGAGGAATAAGAAAAGAAGAGGAGGAGATCAGAGGATGACAAGAAGAGAGCTGAAGAAGAAGAGAGAAGAAGGAAGCAGCAAAGGCGATGAAGTGTGCTGCGAACCGCTTCATGTATTTTGTTGTAAATACATAGATGTAAGTCTTCTGTAATAGCTCCGTGAATTCTCTTGTAACTTAGCTTAGATACATGATGTATTGATGTACTTGTATAAAAGCTCTTATACTTATTGTAAACAACTTTGTAAAAGACAAGAATGTTATGATCAATAAAATGATTATTCAAAAGCATACATTCTTTGTTACTACACTGCTTGTATTTCTTTTTGATGTTTACTTATGTTGCATGTTTTAAGTTTTGGCATAATCAAGAAGGGGGAAATTGTAAGGAAATTTATTTGTTAGATTTTGATGATACCATGTAAATTTAGACTAGGAAGTTGGCACCCTATTTTCCTTGTTAATATGTATTGTAATAGATAGGACTGGAAGAGCAGAGTTAAGTCAACGCAGGTTTTAGTTCGAAATTGTTTGCGTTAATCAACAGACATACCACACCCCAAGTCTTTGACTAACTTCTGGCTGGAAGTAGTCCCTAACTGCCCTTCTCACAGGCCTATCATCAATCTGGTTCCATCCACTCGCCCCAGGTGGAGCTTCTTGCTATTTTTTTTATTCAAAACGTCATGATTGTTCCCTTCTGCCATCACTTTAGATTTTTTTCTTAATTGTTTTGTTGTCTTTTCGATCTCTAGGTCAATGGAAATTGGTTGGGTAGATCTGGAGCGCATGATCATGCACTACTTGCACTTAACAAAAACAACGCTAGAACCAAACAAAATCAAAAATAATATTTACAAAAAAATTGAATAAATAAAATAAAAAATAAAAGAATAAAAGAATATTGCTTCAATTAAGATTGAACTCCGTATTACTATATCTAAGTTGAATCTTCCAATCCCCGACAACGGCGCCAAAAAATTGATCGTGAAAGGTCGTAGCTAGCAGATAGTAGCGAGCAAGGTCGTATTCCTCATGGATTTAATACTAAACACTTAGGCTATAGTAAATATTGTATTCCAATTTTATTGAAGCGTTCGAAAATCACAATTTTATTTATTTATCTAACTAATCCTAAATTATCAAGTAAAATATTTGTAAATTTAAAAACCCGAACTTCACAAGGTTTCAACAAATATGAAAGCAATCCTAGGCACATAATCTCAACATGCTTCTTCAATATTAAATCTCATTAATGTTTCATCAAAACCAATTTATGTGTTACTATAGGTTCAATTCCTAAATTAGTTTATTCTGCCTCCCGGTGGGCCATAAACCATTGATAAATAATAATTGCTAGTATCCCTACTCAACAATTACTATTAACTTCTAAAAGATATTAGAATTGAAGTACTCCTCACAAACAGTTGTAGGTCTCCTAACACGTTACACCCGTTCATGTCCGAATTTGATTTTCATTCATTAGAACTCATCTCCCGAATTAGGAACTAACAACTATGGCATGTAAATTATTGGCCAAATAATCTAAAAGAAACAAACACTCGAATGCGTAGCACCCGAGTCTTTCACTATTCACCTGGCCAATATAATTCATGCATCACATGTTGTTTATGTGGTACTACATGGGTATAAGCAATTGCATAATTTATTTCATTTTATATGGCACTGTTAATTTCTTAGAATTCTGATATAATACTAAATATTGGTTGTATAATTTATATATACATATAATAATAATAATAATAATAATAATAATAATAATAATAAAAACTAACATGCATACATGTGGAGACCGCCTTAAGCAAAAGATGGATAAATATGCTTATATTAATAACACACATCACACCATATATATCTGTATCATTAATCCTAAAGCATAACATATGTACATGTGTACATTTAATATGCATGTCATAATATGTATTTGCAAATGCATGCCCACCACCACATCTCTTAGATAAGGAATGGGTCTATCATATTAAGAATTAACTTATTTATATTATAGTGGTATCCACTCATCCACCGCCATAACACAATAATATGACTCAATATGTGTAACAGTGATAAACACACACACGGGTAAAGAATAGAAAGTGTAGGTCCCAAGGGGTGATAAAGTAAAGTCTAGAAGGGGTGGAGAGGTGATAAACACACAAGTCAGCTGGGTCCTTGGTGGAAAGCTTAGTTTACTTACACAGCAGAGTTAGCCACTCAACAGAGTCAACTGAGCTGTTGATAAGATAACTCAGCTGATTCAGTTAACTCTTTAAATATTCAGTAGACTTGGTTTTTACAGCGGAGGACTTTCACCCTTGTTTGAAATTTGTTTTTAAACACTTGTTTTAAGCTTAATTATTATCAGTTGACTTAGCAAATTAAACAAACAACAATATATATATGTAAGAATATAATTGTGATGAATGTAAATGACACAAGCAATTTTATAGTGGTTCGAGGATGGGGTAATTCCTCTAATTAACTATTGTTCGCCAAAAATATTTTGATCGTACAACTGCAAGTGTACAATGTAATTTATAGGAATATGGCAAGCAAGGTCGTATTCCTTTGGGATTGATATGTGAAACACTTAGGCTATAATAACATTGTATTCCAATGTTATTGAAGCGACTGAATATCCAATTTTATTAAAATAAAAAATAACAAGAAATAAATAAATAAATTTGCGAACCCCAAAAGTATTTTTAACAACTATAGGAGTAGCCTTAGGCACATAATCTCAACATGTTTCTTCAATATTAAATATAATTAAAGTTCCAAAACCAATTCATGCAATTCTAAGGGTTCAATTCCTAAGTTAGTCTATTCCCCCTCCCGAGTGATAAATAAATAGTAGATTAATAACAATTGGAGATCTCTCGATACGTTATAAATATTATTAACTCCCAAAAGATTTATGAATTGAATGACTCTCCACTAACATTTGTAGGTCTCCCGACTCGTTACACCCGTTTATGTCTGATTTTGATTTCTGTCTTTGTTAGAACTCTTCTCCCGAATCTCGCACTAACAAATATGACATGCAAATTATTCCCGGCCAAATAATAAGCAATTAAGAAAAAGCACTCGAATTCATAAAATAGAAAACATGAATTAATTAAGAAAACAATTAATTAATATTTACTCTAAATCACATAGCTGATGAAAACAAAGAGTTGAAGGCTGAGATAAAAAGGTAAAAGTAGACCTTGCTGCAAGGGAAAAGAGAGAACAAGAGCTCAAAAATGCTATTGCATCACTCAACAAATCATCTAAAACATTGGATGAATTGGTGATGATTGAAAAAGAGATTGGATACAAATCAGTCTTAGGATTCAATTCTTTTTGTGAATGCTCAAACTCCAAGAGTGATTTTAGAGAAAGGGTAATCAAGAAATGGGGGAGTTCAAGAATCTAAAACATCATATGTTACACCCACATATCACCACAAGCACGCACACATTAGCCTTGGATACAAAGGAAAAGGAAAGAAGCTTGCTGAGTATGTTTAAAGAACAACTGAAGCTAAATTTAGAAGTGTTCATCAGCAGAATCCTAACAGGAAGTATTCTATCAAGACTAAACAGAACTATCAAAATCCCCAAAAATTTCAATATAAGAAATCATATGATGGGAATGGTAGGAATTATCCAACTCAAGCTGATTGGAATCCACCAATGAAATATCAGTAGAGTTGCAGGTCCCAAGGGGTGATGGGTAAAGTTCAGAAGGGGGTTTGAATAAACTTTACCAACTTTTCAATTTTCGTCCTTTAAATAATTTCAGAGTTAACTCAAGTTAGCTAAGTCCTTGAGGGACAGCTGGGTTGGCTTACACAACAAAGTTACTCACTCAACAGACACGACTGAGCTGTGGATAGTATAACTTAGTTGTTTTCAGCTAACACTTTTAAAGACAATTGACTTGGTTTTACCAGCGGAAGACTTTCACCCTTGTTTAACCAGAGTTATTAGCGGTAGACTTCAAAAATTTAACTTATCAGCAGATATGAAAAATAGTGCGAGAAATAAAGTGCGCTGAAAGTAAATGACACAAGCAGTTTACAGTTGTTCGAGGATGGGGTAATTCTTCTAATCCACTCTTCTCCAACCCCGTGAGGAATCCACTAGGAAACTTGACTTGGCTACAAAGTAGTTAACAGTTTGAGTCAACTTTAATCCCACAGCCTGCTGCTCCTGGGACTCAACTTCTGCACAAGACGGTTGTCCTGCTACTTCCGCTTCTTTCAAACCTTTGAATTTCATCACTTAGCCCTCCAGTAGGTTCAAAAGTCTGGTTCAATGAAACCTTACTACAACTCCTTCAAACCTTGGAGAGTAGACCCCTTGTTCTTGAAAACAAATTTTCCTCTTCAACTGATGAAGTTGTCTCTCCATCACTGAGTGTGTTGAACCGATTTCCTTCAAGTTTAGTCTTGAGGATTTCTTTGTAAGATTGAGAGATATTTTGCAGGTTATTGCTTGAATGATTGTGCTCGTTCGTAGATTGGGTAACCTTCTCTCAAATGACTGCTCAGCCTTTTATAGTGCATGTTTGAAAATATGTCCGTGGAAGAGATAGACACATTTTCAAACAGCACTTCGTAGGTTATTGGCTTGTCTTATCTTGTAGAATTGATGGAGATCGTACCTTAAATTTAATGATCTGCAACCTTTCCATAGCCTATGCAGAATTTAAAGTACATCTCACTGGTTACTTGCTTTTTTCACTCTTTCAGCAAAATAGCTTTATGGTTGGCAGCCTGACACATGCCTATTTTTAGCAAAACCTTGACTTTGCTTGACAACGGATCTCTTTCAGCTTTCTCGAGACATGTCTGCTGCATACCCCTTGACATTCGATTCCAAACATTTTGGAATGACTTTGCTATCAGTTTGCTGACTGAGACAACTTTTCTATCACTTGACTCAACCTTCACTTCACTTCACTTCACTCAGCTGCCATACAACTGGGTCTTCATCTTCAATCTTCAGTCGAGTCTTGTATATCTTCAACTTGGTTGCTTTCAACTCAACTCATAGAACCTATCCATTACAAGTTGAATTACATTTGAATTTGGGTGCCAACTTTCTAATCTAAGTTTTACTTCAAAAAAAAAGTTTTACATGGAATCATCAAAATCTATACATAAATTTTCCTAATAATAGTCCTAAGGGAAACAAGCCCAAATGGCAAAGGCCCCAAAATCAATATAGGTCTTCCCAAGGCAGAGAAATCAACACACTTATATACCTAGATACAATGCATTCAATGCACAACAATTTCCATATTTTTCCAAGAAAGCAAATACACAAATGCATACATAGACATACAGACAAAAGAAACATATGTATGTACCAAAAGCACCCAAACAATTTGCTAGGGTACACTATGATTATGGAACTAAAAGGTGGCAACTTCTTAGACTAAGATCATTTGGCTATAAGTTGGTTGGAACTCCTTATAGTGTTAATTCCTCAAGACCCACACACGTATGGGTACCTAAAGTTTAATTTCCTTGGTTGCCGGTTCAAGGAACAACTGAGTGCCAAGGAACCTGGTACATGGATAATGGTTGTTAAAGACATATAACAGGGAATAAAAGCAATTTATCAAACCTCAAGGAATCAAGAGGAGCCAAATTTATATTTGGAGAAAATGAAGCTCTAGTGGAGATCAAATGCACTGGATCCATCAAGAAATATGGATTAGAAACCACTGATGTGGCATATGTTAAAGGGTTAAACTTGAATTTGTTGAGTATCAATCAACTCTTGGATAAGGGATACAATGTTGGATTCAATATGGGTATTTGACAGATCAAAGATGATGAAACAAATGAGATTTTACTATCAGGAATTAGAAGGAATAATGTGTATGTAGTAGATTGGTCTACTGCTACATCTAGAACATGCTTATTGGCAAAGAGCACATCTGAAGCAAGTTGGTTGTGGTACAAGAAGTTGAGTCATCTAAATTTCAAGATTATCAACAAGCTAGCAAGGAGTCATATGGTTGAAGGATTGCAAGATTCAGTGTAGAAGAATAAAATCATATGTGATGTATTTCAGAAAGGAAAGCAAATCATATCATCTTTCTAGGAAAATTTGAGTCCATCAACAAGGATTTTGCACCTGTTGCATATGGATTTGTTTTGACAAGTGGAACCAGCTAGTATCAGTGGAAAGCAATACATCTTTGTGGTGGTGGATGATTTCTCAAGATACACATTGACCATCTTTATATGTAAAAAGATGGAAACATTGCAAAAGCTTCCTCAACTAATGAAAAGTCTAATATGAGAAGATCCAATCCATTATCAAGATAAGATCTGACAAAGGAACTGCGTTTGTCAATGGGATTATAGCTCAGTGTTGTGTAGAAAATAGAATTGCACCTGAGTTGTTAGCTGCAAGAACTCCACAACAAAATAGAGTAGCTGAAATGAGGAATAGAACACTCAACGAAGCTGCAAGGACCATGTTAGCTGAAGCTGGTTTGCTAAAGAGATTTTTGGCTGAAGCAATCAACACAACCTGTTATACTCAAAATAGATGCATGATCAACAGAGAATTGTCCAAAACCCTTATGAAATTTGGACAAGAAAGAGCCAAATGTGGGATATTTTCATATTTTTGGAAGTAAATGCTTCATTCATAACAATGGCAAGGGTAATTTGAAGGCATTTGATGCAAAAGCTGATGAAAGAATCGTTCTTGGATACTCAACTGAAAGCAAAGCCTTTAGAGTGCTAAATAAAAGGACAATGGTCACAGAAGAGTCAATCCATGTGGTTATTGATGAATCAAATCTCAATGCAGAAGACATTGATGTGTTAGCTGAGAAGATGAATCAACCAATTATTCGGAAGAGTCCTGTTTGGAAATTTATTTGTATATAATTTGATGATGCATAGAAAACATAGATTAGAAAGTTGGCACCCTATTTTTTTTATTTAAACTATGTAATAAATAAGATATAAGTTGAGTTAAGAGGCAGCAAAGTTGAAGGTTGCAGAAGCTGACTGAAGAATTGCAGTGAAGATTTAGCTGAGTATCGAAGAAGAATTTCAGTCAAGTGAAGAAGTTGTGTCTTTAAGTAGACTAACAACTGAGCCATCCATGATTCATGGAGAAGACTCAAGAATCAAGAGACACGGAGTTCTCTGCTCGTAAGATGAAAGTCCTTAACCATCTCGCTCAAGCCGTAAGTTTCATTACTGGCCCAAGGGGTAAAGCAACTTAAGGACACGAAGAAAGCTGAAGAAGTCTGTTGCAAAGAAAAGTCAAAGACTTAGCCAAAATGGTAAGGGGACAGACCTGCAACCTTAAAGTTGTCTTGCTGAAAGACTTCAAGTAACTGTGAACCAATGTGATGTTCGCAGAGACCTGCTATGTTTCAGGCAACCTGCAGAGCATTATTTGAAGAAAAGGTCAACATCAATAGCTGCATATCAACACAAACCAACGATCAGGAAGTGAATCTTGAAAAATATTTATCTCTTCAACGTACATTTTTTTCAAACTATCACTATAAAAGGCTGAGGAAAAATCTGACAGAAATATGAGCAACAAGTGACACATTCAACTGAAATTTGAGGAAAGCAAGCCACTGCAAAAATACTCTCAAGCTATTATGCAAATCCTCAAGCCTACTTTTGAAGTGACTATAACCAACACATTCAGTGAAGGAAGGAAGAAAGCTCCAACCTGTTGAAGAGGAATATTTTTTTTCAAGAACAAGGGGTTTGCACTTTCATGTGGTGAAGGACGTGCAACAAGGTTCGAGTTAGGTCCTACTTTGAATCCAACGGAGACTTAAGTGATCGATTCCGAAGGGTTTGAAGGAGCTGAAGGAGTGAGGTAGCTGCCTTACGAAGAAGCTGAGTCCCAGGAGTAGAGATGTCTATGTGATCAAAGGCTACGTGGAATGTTGTATCCGTTTTGTAACAGTTGTTGTATTAGTGGATTACCTCAAGGAGTTTGAGAAGAGTGGAGTAGAGGAATTACCTCATCCTCGAACCACTATAAAATTGGTCAATGTTATTTACTTTAAGCATTTAGTTTTCATATATCTTTATCATGTGTTGACATATATTTGCTCACTTAACTGATAATAACTTAACCTAAAACAAGTGTTGAAAATCATTCTAAAAAGTGTGTAAGACTTCCGTGGTAAAACCAAGTAAACTGGATTTTTAAAAGACCTCACTTGACATAGCTGAGTTACTTTATCAACAGCTCAGTCGAGTCTGTTGAGTGGTTAACTCTCCTGTTGAGATTGAACCTAACTGCCTTTCAAAAGACTAAGTTGTTTACTTGCATAAAACTCTGATTTAAGTTAGAATTAAAAAATTTGTTAAGTCTATTCCATCCCCTCCCTTGAAAGACCAACACTGGTTACTGAACTAAATCTCAATTTTTCAAAAAGACCAACACTTGAAAGTTTTTCTCAAATTTTCTTTCAAAAAGTCGATATCATGGAAGAAAATCTATCTCGCATTCCTATATTTACAGTAGAAGAGTTTGATGACTGGAAAATTCGCATGCAGGCACATCTCTTAGCACTGTGTGATGAAATGTGGTTGTCATCGAAGATGGACCCATAAAGCTCACCAAAGTGAACACAATAGTAAGAGTTGTTGAGGATGATGCTGCTGAAAGACCATCCATATTTGAAAAACCCAGGAGCGAATGGACGAATGCAAATCAAAAAAGATATAACTTGGACAATGTGGTCAAGGACATTTTATACAAAACTTTTGATAACACAATGTTTAACAAAGTTAAATCTTTCAGGACTGCTCTAGAAATATTGAAAAACTGACTCTAATCTGCGAAGACTCAGAGTTGATTAAAGAAAACAAGTTGACAGTTGATTTATAGAAGTTTAAAAACTTCAAAATGCTAGCTGGTGAAACACTGGATCAGCTAGATGTTAGATTCACAGAGATCACAAATGATATTTTAGCTCTTGGAAAAGAATATACATAGAAGAAAATGTGTAGGAAAATTCTCCAATCTCTCCCAGCTGAGTGGGAAATGAAGGTGACGGCCCTTCGGCATTCTATGGACTTAACAAGGATTTACAGCCATGTGTTATTATCAGATTTAAAAGCTTATGAATTCAAGCTTAGAAGAAAGGAGCAAGATGAGATAGATGTGCCCAAGATAGCTACTCTGGAGGCTGGAGAATCAAAAAGTACAGAACCCAAGGACATTATTGTTAGGAAATTTATTTTATAGATTTTGATGAATGCCATGTCAAACATAAACTAGAAAGTTGGCACCCCATTTTTCTTGTAATGTGCATTGTAATAGATAGGGCTGGAAAAGCTGAGTCAAGTCAGCTATGCCTGGAAATACAATAAGTCAATCAAGATCAAGTGAAGACTCATTTGCGGGAACAACTGAGTATGGTTAAGATAGAAGATCAAGAACTCGACTGAAGATGTATGAACTAAGGAACAGCTGTGTGAAAAGTCAATCAAAGTCAACTCATGAAGCTGAGTTGAAACACCTGTCGAATTATTCGAGGTTAAAGAAGATTCAAGTCAACTGTGCTGAAAAGAAGAAGCAGTTGAGTGAAGCCAACTGACATTCAACCGCTGCACAAAGATCATGGAGATTACTTATTTAAGTAATATCCCCATATTGTCAGGCACTAAGAATAAACAAGTGCAAAAGCGTGTACTTTAATAAGCAAGAGGAGCGGCTCGAGTGGGTGTCAAACTCCAAAAAGTTGGACATTCAAGAATACGAGGTAGTGGATGCTTCACACGCCTAGAAAGCAAAGAAGAACAAATCGATGTCCAACAAAAATATTGTTTGAATAATTATCCATCTCTTCAACGGATAATTATTCAAAATATATTATAAAAGGGCTGAGGAATCAAATATAGAAACATACATTCGAATAACAAAAGAACAACTAGGAGAATTTGAAAACGCATACAAAATCTGAATGAAAGATTATAATATCTTCAAGCCTATTCCATTTGTATTACATATCCAACACAATTTGTGAAGGATAACGAAATCATCAAGTTGAAGAGAAAACCAAAGTAATTTCAGGGGTCTACATTCCAAGTGATGGACTGTAGGAAAGGTTCAAGTTGTTTGGAGGGCTGAGTGATCAAATCCAACAACTTGACAAAGTGAGTTGTAGTCGTGAAGAAGCTGAGTTGCAAAGAGAAGCCAGCAAGGTGATCA
Organism: Rehmannia glutinosa; assembly: GCA_016081115.2. Taxonomy (NCBI): domain Eukaryota; kingdom Viridiplantae; phylum Streptophyta; class Magnoliopsida; order Lamiales; family Orobanchaceae; genus Rehmannia; species Rehmannia glutinosa. The sequence continues at coordinate 39,104,246 of CM071928.1, read as the reverse complement.
AGGCATCTCGAGATTGAGTCAAAGGAGAAAGTCAGCTACGTGATCAAGACTTGTCTCTAGACTGAGAACCAATCTGTAAACTGATCATTACTTAGTGGATTCCTCCAAGAGTTGGAGAAGAGAGGAGTAGAAGAATTACCCCATCTTCGAACCTCTATAAAAATATTGTGTCGATTTACTTTCAAAGATTAATTTTCGCTCTATTATCTTATATATTTGAACTAAGTTAAATCGCTACTCTAAGAGATAATAAGCTAAGTTTCCAAAAACAAGTTTTAAAAACTCATACTTCCATTTTTAAAGGGCGTTAAGACTTCCGCTTTGAAAAACCAAGTCAACCAAGTTAACTGCTTAAAATAGGCAGCCGAGTTACCTTACACACAGCTCTCGTGAGTCTGCTATATAGGAACTCAGCTGACTAATTGACACAGCTGACTTGTGATAACTCTGTTGCAATTTTTCGAAAGGATCTTGATTGTAATTTTTTTTAGTAAGGTTTATTCAACCCCCCCTTCTTACAACACCCCCCTTGGGACCTACAAGTGGTATCAGAGCGGTTGGTTCATTAAACCTTCCGTACTGTTACTGAACTAGATCTTCATATTTCAAAAGTTTAACACTTGCTATTTTCAAAGTTTTTTTTTTTGCAAAATTATCACTATGGAAGCAAATCTAACTCGCATTCCTATGTTCTCCATTGAGGAATTTGATGATTGGAAAATTTGTATGCAGGCTCACCTATTTGCCTTATATGATGAAATATGGTTTGTAATAGAAGATGGGCCATTGCAAATACTCAAAATCACCACAGCTGTTAGAAGAACACAAGCAACTGAAGGAGAAAAAGCTGTTGAACCTAGATCAACCATGGTTGAATAACCAAGGGCTGAATGGACAAATGATGACAGAAAAAGATATAACTTGGATAATGTTGCCAAGAACATCTTGTACAAAACCTTGGACAAAGCCATGTTCAAGAAAGTAAAATCCTGCAAATCAACAAAAGAAATCTAGGATAAGCTGACAATTATATGTGAAGGATCAAACCAAATAAAGGAAAACAAGATGTCAGCTGCTGTTCAGAAATTTGAAAACTTCAAGATGGCTCAAGTAGAAAACCTGGATCAGCTGGATGCCAGATTCACTGAAATAACAAATGAACTTTCAGCACTTGGAAAAGAATATACCCAAAAAGAAATGTGCATGAAAATACTGAGGGCACTCCCAGCTGAGTGGGAAATGAAAGTTATGGCACTAAGACACTCCATGGATCTCTCAAAGACATCCAACCATAAAATCTTCTCAGGTCTCAAAGCCTATGAATTTGAACTGAGAAGAAAAGATCAAGAAGAAACAGTTGTACCCAAGACAGCTGCTCTTCTAGTCAAAGAAGGTAAAAGAGCTGAGAAGAATGAAAACCTTGATCAAGAAGAAGTTGCTCTACTAATAAAGAGATTCAATAAGTTCTTCAATAAGAACTACAAAAGAAACAAAGGAGAGACCTCAAGAAGACATTCAACACCTTCCCAAACAAGGGAAGAAAGGCCATCCAAAAGAACAGAGAATCTAAGACATGACTACCAAAAGGGTGATAGTCAAAGAGAAGAAAGGACTGATCAAAGAGCAGAATTCCTTTGTTGGAATTGCAGACAACCAGGACACTTTGCCATTGACTGTAAATACCCACCTGTCAGCAAATACAAAAATGAGGAGGAAAAGAGAGTCTTCAGAGAAAGAAGACAAGAAAAGAAAAGAGCAATGGTAGCTTCAGACACAGCTGAGCCAGCCAAGAGCAAGGAACCAGCTGACTACTCAAGTGACTCTGAAGAAGATGCTCTTATTTGCCTCATGGCAAAAGAACAAGATGATGAGGTACAATCTAATCTTCTTGCTCAGACACTAGTGATAGTGACTGTGACACAAACACCTTTTCACCTACAAGTCTTTATGATTCATTAGGCAAAATGATGAAAGATTTTGAGCACATCAAAGCCTCTCACACACTTCTTAATGAGGAAAACATCCAACTTACAAGCCAAAACTCACAGCTGACTAAGGAGCTGAATGCCCTAAATCACATAGCTGATGAGAATATAAAGTTAAAGGCTGAAATCACTAGAATCAATGCTAAATCACAGTAAAAGAGAGAGAATGATCTCAAAAATGTGAGAATTAGTGCAGGACTCTTGATGAAGAAAATTGATGGAATGATCTCAAAAATGTGAAAGAAAATCGAGGAAACCCGTGTCCTAGAAAAGGCCAAGATGTGTGAATTCACAAACTCTCCATCTCACACTCATACACATCTATACATATACTCAGAGAGTGATGAGGAACCCATTGCTGCAACAGAGAAGTTAGACATGTAGAACCAATGACAGAATCCAGGCGTTGCATGAGCAACAATTATTTGAAAGACCAGGAGAGTCGTCTCAATCTCTCCTACAAATCCACCCTTTGGGAGTAGTGCAATAGATTGCCACAGACATCGTTGTCGCTACGTCCCCGGTACTTTTGGAGGATGGGTCCAAGGGAATTGACAATGAAACTGGGACTTTGGGCACCCAAGTTGAGCCAATCCATGAAAAAGGTGTTTTACCACCTGCCCCAGCGGCTGAGCATTCAAAATAAAAAGCCGCAAGTCAGGAGCAGAGTGACCCCATCATCGATCACTCGGTTGTTTGTTGTGCCGGTGAGGGTAAACTCTCTCCACTACAAACAGGTCGGAGGATGCTACAGAAGACTCTAACTTGAAGCAAGGAGGCGAAGTGGAAACTGAGAAACAACCACAACAGAGTGCCATTGACGAAGCTCGGACAGTTGAGTCTGTCCCAGCTAAAATGTCAACTGCTTTGAAGGCGGATGACACTATTCTTACAGTCGAGGCACAAGATGGAGATGCCTCGAGAGTTAACACTCTGGGCGATGAAAGTGCAATCCTAGGGGTTGAGACTCCTATGGATGCCATGGTGCAAGACACTAAGACAATTGTGTTTGTCGAAGGGAATATTGAAGGCCTCGCAACAGTTGAGTCTGCTGGAGGTATTGAAGGCCTAAGGGAGGTTGGAGACTTCCCTAGGTAAGGGTGCAGAACCACAGAACATTCCTCCCGTTCAAAGTGCTGAAACTGAGAAAGAGATAAGCGCACTTCATGACTCCCCGGAGAACCTTGATACATTATTTCTGGGGTCTGAAGATGAAGTTGAGTCCACTCCTGTTGCATATCCAAAGCACTCAGCTGAGGATGTTCTCAAAACAATGAGCCAGCTAAGTGACAAAGCTGCTCGTCCGAAATTTCACTTTGATGATGAGCCAACTATGCAAATCTCATCATCATCCGATGACGATGATGATGCAGCAGAGGATTAGGTAATTCATTTAGAGAAATCTACTGAGACTGAAGAAGCTATTAAAACAGCTGAGGCTCAGTCAGCTGGGCAACACATTCTAGAAGCCCTAGCTGAAACCGAGTCATCTGCACTAGTTCCCCAGCTGCAGCAGTAACGACTCAACCAGCACCATCACAGGCTCCCACATCTGTGATAGGATCTGGAGAAACCACTACAGCTGAGATCAATCAAGCTGAGACATCACAGACACAAACCGCACAGATCATCCCATATGTGGGCGATAATGCCTTTGAACAAGTGTTTCCTTTTTCTATAAACTTGCCTGAGCTAGAGGAAGAGACCACTAAAGAGCAACAACGATGATATTGAGAAGATCGAATGACACCAAGCCTCCCTAGACTTAAGGCTTGACAATAGAGATGCCACCCTCACAGCAGATTTAAAAGGGATTGTGGTACGAATCAGGGAGGGGTCTCAACAGCAAAGTGGCATCCGACTCAAGCAAGTTCGCTATTTCAAGGCACTCTACAATAAAATGCTTGTATGGAACGCTGACAACACTTTGATCAGGCACAAAATGCAGGAATACATAAAAAGATTGCACGAATCCCACAAGACTGAAATGGAGATGCTGAGACAATTTCAATCAAAAGAAATTATGCGCCTTGAGAGCTCTATGAATGACAAATTCAGCCTTCTCATGGCTGAAATGAAGTTGGTGGTAGCCTAGTCCAAGGCCACTTGCTCAGAATTTCGAACCGCTTATGCCGCAGCAGACTCCAAACAGAATTCCGCTCTCAGTAGACTCGACTTTATGCTCGTAGGAATGTTCCCTGGGGTCCCTCTTTCCTTTGATGATACCAAAAAGGGGGAAGAGGACTCCCTAAGGAAGTTGAAAGAAGAGGAGTCCAAGGAAGCTGAAGATGAGAGGAAAGGAAAAACATCTGAGGGGGAACGCTTGACAGATTTTACCTTGATGCTAGCTGAAACCCCCCAGCAAGGTCAAGTCACATCCTCCATCATGAGCAAACTCCCTGTAACCCTACCAATGGGACACTATGATGTGCCAATAGCAGAAAGAAGGAAGATCATTGAAGCGAGAGATAGAGGAGTTCTCTGAAAAATAGGAAGCTCAAGTTCAAAAGATCTTACAACAACATGGTGGACTCCCAGCTGAATTAAGCAAAGGTCTAATTGACCATCCCATTGAATTAATGCAGCAAGTTGGATCGTGAGCCTAGATCCATGGAAGAATTCAAAACACGAGAAGCTGAAGGCTACTTCAAGGGACTGTCTCTAACCAAAGCATGGGATCTCTACTGGGAAAAAGGACTGGACGCGTGCAAGACAATTGAGAAACAGCAAAGCTCTAGTAAACACTCAGCCGGAAAATCCAAAGCTCCTATACAGTACACTCTAAGACAAAAAGGAGCCGAGTCTGGAAAAGTGCGAAAAATGGATATCGTGTATTGGACTGGACACGACCACTTGGTGAATCTAGAAGATCAGCGCAAAATTGAAGAAGCCAAAAGAAGAATGGCAGCAGAAAATGCCAAAGCCACGCACGAATGGGAAGAAAGGCAGAGAAGGGATGAACCTGCTGCCAAGAGAGCTTACGAGAAGAAGAAGAAGGAAGAACAAAGGAAAAAGAGAGAAAGAGTTGATGACTTCGACAGAGCTAAAGAGGTAAGAAGGAGGCAGCGAAGGCGATGAAATGTTGCTGCGAATCCTTCATGTATTTTACTTGTGTAAATACACTTTTGTAAGTCATTTGTATACATAGTGAATTTTTTTTTAAAATTTTTCACTTTGTATTAGTATCCTAGCATATATGTCTGTATTGTTGCCTTGATATATAATGCCCTGATACCAAATGTAAACAGTTGTGTAAAGGACAAGAATGCTATGATCAATAAAACGATCGATTCTACGCATACATTCTTTGTTACTACAACATTTTTATGTATCTTTGTTGTTTACATGTTGTTTAATGTTTTTAAGTTTTGGCATCATCAAGGAAATTGTTGGGAAATTTATTTTATAGATTTTGATGAATGCTATGTAAAACTTAAACTAGAAAGTTGACACCCCATTTTTCTTGTAATGTGCATTGTAATAGATAGGGCTGGAAAAACTGAGTCAAGTCAACTACGCCTGGAAATACAAGAAGTCAACTGAAGACTGAAGTGAAGACTCCGCTGTGGAACAGTTGAGTATGGTCAAGATAGAAGATCAAGAACTCGACTAAAGATGTATCAGCTGAGGAATAGCTGTGTGAAAAGTCAGTCAAAGTCAACCCATGAAGCTGAGTTGAAACACCTGTCGAATTATTCGAGGTTAAAGAAGATTCAAGTCAACTGTGCTGAAAAGAAGAAACAGTTGAGTGAAGCCAACTGACATTCAACCGTTGCACAAACAATTGAGTGAAGCCAACTGGCATTCAACAGTTTAGTGAAGCCAACTGACATTCAACTGACATTTAAGTAATATCCCCATAATGTCAGGCACTAAGAATAAACAAGTTGAAAAGTGTGTACTTTAATAAGCAAGAGGAGCGGCTCGAGTGGGTGTCAGACTCCAAAAAGTTGGACATTCAAGAATACGAGGTAGTAGATGCTTCACAAGCCTGGAAAGCAAAGAAGAACAGATCGATGTCCAACAAAAATATTGTTTTAATAATTATCCATCTCTTCAACGAATAATTATTCAAACAATACTATAAAAGGGCTGAGGATTCAAATATAGACACATACATGCGAATAACAAAAGAACAACAAGGAGAATTTGAAAACGCATACAAAATCTGAACGAAAGATTATAATATCTTCAAGCCTATTCCATCTGTATTTCATATCCAACACAATTTGTCAAGGACAACGAAATCATCAAGTTGAAGAGAAAACCAAAGTAATTTCAGGGATCTACATTCCAAGTGCAAGGAGACTAATGAATCAAACAGCAGTCAAGCTGACTAGTCCTCAGACATAGAAGAAGTGGAATTGATATGTCTCATGGCTAAAGAACATGAAGATGAGGTAAATTCTAACTCATTTAGGTCAAATTCTAATGATAGTGATAATGACACACACACACTTCATCATCCACAAATCTTTATGATTCATTAGGCAAATGCTGAAAGATTTTGAGCACATGAAATCCTCACACGCACTCTTGTATGAGGAGAACAACCAACTCCAGAGCCAAAACTTACAGCTGACTGAAGAGTGGAGTACTCTTAGTCACGTAGCTGATGAGAATAAAAAGTTGAAGGTTGAGATAGCTAAGATCAAACCAGACTTAGCTGAAAGAGGAAATAGGGAAAAAGAACTGAAAAATGTGATTGCATAACTCAACAAAACATCTAAAACATTGGATGAGTTGATGATGATTCAAGAGGAAATTGGAACAAAGCAGGCTTAGGTTTTAATTCCTTTGTCATTACACAAACTCCAAGAGTGGTATTGGAAAAAGGATCATCAAGCAATGGGGGATTCCAAAAGTCAAAAACACTATCTGTTGCACCCACACACAATCAGAAGCACACACATGCTAGTCTATGTTATAAAGGTAAGGGTAAGAAGCCAGCAAAGTTTGTTGAGAGGGATGCTAAAACAAAAATTTAGAAAAGCCCAATAACAAATTCCAAACAGAAATTATTCTGTGAAATCCAAGCAGAACTATCAAAAGCCCCAGAAGTTTCACCTAAAGAAACCATATCAAGGGAATGGGAGAAACTACCCAACACAGGCTGAGTGGAACCATCAAATGAAATATCAGCCAAGTCTTGTGGGATTCAAGCCCAAGTGGCAAAGACCTCAGACTCACTATAGGTCATGCTCAAGGCAGAGAAATCAGAACGCATATGCACCCAAGAACAATTCCTATAATGCACAAAAGTTTCCATATTATCCAAGAAAAGCAAATGCACAAGCACAAACATAGGCATACAGACAAAAGAGACAATTATATGTTCCTAAAGCTCCAAAGCAATCTGCTAAAATTCCTTATGATTTTGGAACTGATAGGTGGCAACATCTTAAAGTCAGATCATTTGTCTATAGGTTGGTCGAATCACCTTATAGTGTTAACCCCTCAGGACACGTACAAGTTTGGGTATCTAAAACTTGATATCCTTGATTGCGGGTTTAGGGAACAACAGAGTGCCAATGAACTTGGTACATGAATAGTGGTTGTTCCAGACATATGACAGGGAATAAAAAGAATTTATCTAACTTCAAGGAGTCAAGGGGAGCAAAAGTTATATATGGAGGAAATGAAGCTCCAGGAGAAATCAGAGGCATTGGATCCATAAAGAATAATGGACTAGAAATCTTAGTGGTGGTGGATAACTATTCGAGATACACATCGACCAATGGGTAAGAAAAATGAAACATTGCAAAAGCTTCCACAGGTAATGAAGAGAGTTCAAAATGAGAAGAGTCAAACCATTATCAGCTACAAGAACTCCACAACAAAATTCAGTAGTTGAAAGAAGGAACAAAACCCTCAAGGAAGCTACAAATACTCGAACTCATCATCGGAACAAAACCCTATGAGTTTTGAGTTTTTTTGAGTTGGCTATTTTCCTCATTCAAAAGTGTGTGTGAGGATTTGATGTACTCAAAATATTTCATCATTTTGCCTAGTAAATCATAAAGATCAATGGGTGATGATGATGTGAGTGTGTGTGTCATGATCACTATCATCAGAATTTGAATAAGATGAGTTAGAGATTACCTCTTCTTCCTGCTCTTTTGCCATAAGACAAATCAATGCCTCTTCTTTAGTATCTGAGGAGTAGTCAGCTTCACTGTTGTCTGACTCAACTATCTCTTGGCACTTGGATGTCTAAGACTCAGCAACCATCACAACTTTATTTCTTTCTTGTCTTTTTCAGAAGACTTTCTTTTCCTAATCACTCTAGTATTTTTTGACTAGTGGATAGGGGCAGTCAACTGCAAAGTTACTTCACTGTCTGTAATTCCATCACAAGTTTTCCACTTTCTTCTCAGCTCTCTTGGGGGTTCTCTCCACTTTTCCTTTAGAAGGAGCTGAATGCCTTCCAAAGGACTCTCCTTTCTTCCCCTAATAGTTCTTGTTAAAGAACTTGTTAATTCTCTTGACCATCAATGCAATTTTCTCCTTATCAATGATGTCAGAATCTACCGACTTGGATTCTCCAGCTATCAATGCAACCATCCCATTTCGATCTTTACTATTGAGATTGAACTCATAGGCCTTCAAATCTGAGAATAACTTATGGTTTGATATCTTTGTTAATTCCATTGAATGCCTTAGAGCCATCACTTTCATTTCCCACTCAGCTGGGAGTTCCTCTAAATCTTCATATACGTTTTCTTATGTGTATATTCTTTGCCTAAAGCAGATAACTCATTTGTTATCTTTGAAACCGTCGTCAAAATGAAATGACTCTCCATCATCATTTTGAAATTCTCTAATTTCTGAACAGCAACTATAAGCTTGTTTTGCTTTATATGCTATGAACCTTCACAAATTAAAGTCAGCTTTTCCCAAATTTCTTTTATTGTCCTGTTGTATTTAAATTTGTTTAACATGGATTTATCCAATGTTTTGTATAATATATCCTTAGCCACATTATCCATGTTATATCTCCTTCTATCCTCGTTGGTCCATTCACTCCTGGGTTAATCAACCTCAACAACTCTCTCAGCATCATCTCCTACTACTCTTATAGTTGTATTTACTTTTGTTATTCTAATGATTTCATCTTCGATTACAAACCCCATTTCATCATGAAGTACAGAGGGAGGTTACTGCATATGAATTTTCCACTCATCAAATTCTTCAATGTTAAACACAGGAATACAGGATAGATTTACTTCCATGATAATAACTTAGATAAAACTTAAAAAAAGAAAACTCAAGTGTTGATGTTTTTGGAAGAATGAGATCTAATTCAGTAACCAATGTGGAAGGTTATTTGAACCAACCACTCTGATACCACTTGTAGGTACCAAGGGATGAAGACTAAAGTCTAAAAGAGGGGGTTGAATAGACTTTACCCAATTTTGCGATACTCTTAGAATTAGAGTTTTCAAGAAAACATTTCAGTCTTTTAAGACAGATGTGTTAAACTTCAGTAGGAAAGTTAACCACTCAACAGTTCCTTGCGAGAGTTGTTGATAGAGTAACTCAGTTGAATGAAGTTAACTTTTGAAAACCAGTTTTCTTGTTTTACAGCGGAATTCTTTCACCCTTTTTAAGCTTGGTTTATCAACACTTATGATTTTTGAATAGTTATTATCTTGATGGATAACAAATATAACAATTGAATAAAGTGCATAATTTAGAGTGCAGAAATTTGAAGAACACAAAAATTGACAGTGGTTCGAGGATGGGGTAATTCCTCCACTTCATTTTTCTCATACTCCAGGAGGAAACCACTAATGCAACAATAACTTTGTTACAAAAGTGCAGTTCAAGATTAACCTTGATCGCACATCAAGGTAATCTTCTGGGACTTAGCTCTTCACAAGGCAGCTGCCTCACTACTTCAGCTCTTCAAATCTTCAGGAATTCACAACCCAACCCTCCTTCAGATCGTGAACCTTACTATTTTTCCTTCAATACATGGAAATATAGAATGCATCTTCATTCACAAAAGTTTTCCTCTTCAGCTTGATGACCAACTTCAATCTTTTCACGTAAAGGTGTTAGATGAAGTGTCATCAATTTAGGCTTGAGGATTTTTTAATTTATCTTGAGAGAGAGTATTTGTAGTACTTGCTTGAATGTTTTCTTCTCAGTTTATGTGTCTTGTTCTCTCTGAAAAATTCCTCATCCTTTTATAGTAGGATTTTGATTTTGACCATTGAAGAAATAGACAAAAATTCAAAACACTAATGGTACTTGTAGGCTTTTGAAAAGGTGTCAGCATTCTACAAGTAGCATATTCAATTATTCCTCTTGCACTCATTCAACATGAATACTTTAAGGTTGCATGTCTGTCTCCATTACCAAAATCGGTATGTTCTTTGAATTTAACATAACAGACTCTTTTCAGTTGTCTCTGACTCCTTCAACTGCTTTACCCCTTTGACTTGAGTCATCTCAATGATTCCATAGGTTGACTCTGATGTAAGTCTTCTGAAAGACTTAACGGATGTACTTGACTGAAAGTCACCTTGATCAGCTCAGCTGATTCATCTCTGCATCCTTCAGCAAGTTATATGAAAATCTACTTAGCTGCTATTTGACTTAGCTAATATTCTATCTATTACAAAGTAGAATTTTCCATCAACCATGAACCAACAAATTCCACTATATGTGCCGCTACTGAATCCCCCGATCTTCTTCATTGTCGTTTGGGTCACCTGAGTTAACCTAAGTTTTTTTAAAAAAAAAACTAAGTTAAAAACAATGTTACCTGGTCTTTCACAATTAGAATCTTTAAATTGTGAGTCTTGTCAATTAGGAAATGATGCCTGAGTCTCTTTTTCTAATCGTATTTATAATAGAGATAAATCTCTCTTTGATAATATTCATTTTGATGTTTCGGGTTCGAGTCTTGTTCCTTCAATCATAGGTTATCAATATTATGCAAATTTCATTGATGATTTCTCAAGGTGTAATTGGGTATTCCCAATGAAAATCATTCTGAGTTGTTTGCGATTTTTAAAATTTTTTTCTTAGAAATTAAGACCCAATTTGGTAAAATGATTTGTGTCTTGCATAGTGATAATGCAAAAGAATTGTTCTCTGGCTATTTTATTTTCTTTGCACGTTCCAATAGAATTATACATCAATACAGTTGTCCCTATACACCTCAAAAAAATGGGGTAAATGAACGAAAACATAGACACACTGTTGACACAACTTGCACCTTGTTGATATATGCTAATGCACCTTTAAAGTTTTTGGGGTGATGATGTCCTAACTGCCCTTTATTTGATAAATCAAATGTCATCTTTTGTGTTGAATGGTCAGGTTCCCTACTCTATTTTGCACTGTACAACCCCTTTATATGTTGTTTCCCGTTTTATTTTTGGTTGTACTTATTTTATTCATGATCTATCTCCTGGTCCAGATAAACTGTTTGCCCAGTCTATGAAGTGTATTTTCCTTGTTTACTTTCATTCTCCGAAGAGTTACCACTGCTACTCTCGTCCTACAAACCACTTCTATGTTTCTGCCAATGTCACTTTCTTCGACAACATATTATACTTTGCCGCAACTATTATACATTCTCACGATTTGGATCAGGTTTTACGCATACCTTACTTAGAGTTTCTTTGACTAGCTCATGAACCTTCTGTTCCCAAACATTTTGAGATGTTCCATTATCTTCACCATGGTCTTTTCCATATACCAATTGATTTGGCATTACTTAGGAATGGTTGTCCGAGCCACAAGCTTCGGCTCATGTTCCAAATGTCTCTCTACCTGCACCAGATCGACCTATTTCACCTAATTTTCCTATCATCATCTGTAAAGGTATAAGATCTATCCGTAACCCTTATCCTATCTACAATTTTCCATCCTACCATTGTTTGTCTCCCGCATATTGTGCTCTTGTTTCTACACTCTCATCTATTTATATCCCTAAGACAAATTCCGAAGAAATATCCCATCCACGATAGAAACAGACTATGATTGATGAAATGCCAGCTTTGAATTACAACAATACATGGCAGCTTGTTCCCCTTTCCTTTGGAAAATCTGTTGTTGGTTGTCGTTAGGTGTTTAATGTTAAGATTTGCCCTGATGGACAAGTACATCGCTTGAAAGCTCGCCTAGCAACAAAGGGATATACACAAGTTTATGGTCAGGGTTACAATGATACTTTTTCTCCGGTTGCAAAGATGTCCTCAATTCATTTATTCCTCGCTATGGCTGCCAGGAAACATGGGCCCCTACTTCAGTTAGATATCGAGAATACCTTTTTGCATGGTGACTTGGAAGAGGATACTTATATGGAGCAGCCTCCAGGGTTTGTTGCTCGGGTGAGTATGGTTTGGTATGCAGGTTACAGAAGTTTTTATATGGTTTGAAACAATCTCGGGCTAGTTTGGCAGATTCCGCAAAGCTCTTAAACAATTTGGGATAATCCGCTAAGAAGGAGATCATTTTGTCTTCTTTCGATGCTCCTCAGCAAATAGATATATCTACCTTATGGTCTAACATTGTAATTACTAGCGATGATTGTGAAGGTATCAAGGCATTAAAACAACACTTATTTCACCATGTTCAAACTAAGGATCTAGGTCCTCGTCGTTATTTTCTTGATATTGAATTAGTTTAATCAAAGTCAACTGTTACTTTCTCTCGAAAGAAATATGCTCTTGATATCTGGAAGAAACAAGTCTTACAGAATGTAAACCAATTGCTACTCCAATGGACCCTAATGGAAAGTCATTAACTAATCAGGGGGGGCCCTATCCTGATCCAGGAATATACCGAAGGCTAGTTGGGAAGCTAATTTATCTCACCATGACTAGACCAAAAATATCTTTCCCAATAAGTATAATAAGTCAGTTTTTCAACTCTCATTGTGATAATCATTGGAATGCAGTTATTCGAATTGTCAAATACATTAAAGGGTCACCTAGGAAAGTACTTGTTTTCCCTGATAGAGAACACACTAATATCATTGGGTATTCAGATGTTGATTGGGCAAGAGATGATAATAATCTAAGATCTACTTTTTGTTACTATATATTCATAGGAGAAAACATGATTTCATGAAGAAGCAAGAAACATACCGTTGTTGCTCAATAAAGTGAGTAAGAAATATGCCAACTATCGGGATATGACTCATGCAACATGTGAGCTTTTGTGGCTCAAACATTTATTGCAAGAATTACATTTCTATGATGTTGGTCCTATGGAGATCGTGTGTGTTAATCAGTCAGCTCTTCATCTCACCACCAATCCAGTTTTTCACGTGAGGACGAAACATATAGAAGTTGATTGCCATTTCCTTAGAGAAAAGATTCTCTTTGGTATCATCAAAACATCTGTTGGGAAATTTATTTGTATAGATTCTGATGATGCATGTAAAACATAGATTAGAAAGTTGGCACCTCATTTTTTGTTGTAATTCAACTACATAATAAATAGGAAATACAATCTAAGTATAGAAGCGGCCAAGTTGAAGACCACAAAAGTTGACTAAATGATGTAGTGAAGAATCAGCTGAGTATCGAAGAAAAGCATCAGTCAAGTGAAGAAGTTGTGTCTCTCAGCAAACTAATAGTTGAGTCATCCCAGATGAATGGATAAGACTCAATAAAGGAGTAAAGCATCTTAAGGACTCGAAAAATGCTGAATAAGTCCGTTGGAATGAAAAGTCAAAGACTTACCCAAAAGCGGTAAGGGGACAAACCTGCAACCTTAAAGTTGTCTTGCTGAAATAGTGCAAGTAGCTGGGAACCAACGAGATTTTCGCAGAAAACTTGCGGAGTTTCAGGCAGCCCGCAGAACAATAAATTATGGAAGGGTCAACATCAAATGCTGCACAACGGGACAAGCCAACGATCAAGAAGTGAAGTTTGAAAAATGTCGATCTCTTCAATGTACAGTTTTTCAAACTGTCACTATAAAAGGCTGAGGAACTATAAAAGTGCATACGAATGACACAAGTGACAATCTAAGAAAAATAAGCAAGAAAAAGATTCTCAAGATATTCATTCTAATCCTCAAGCCAAATCTCGAAGTGAATCTATCCAATCCACTCAGTGAAGGAAGAAAAACTTCAAGAACAAAGGGGTCTGAACATCTACGAAGTGAAGGAAGTGCAGTGAGGTTCAAGTTAGAACCTGCTTTGAATCCATCGGAGGGGTAGGTGATCAAGTCCGAATGGTTTAAAGGAGCTGAAGTAGTGAGACTGCCGTCTTACGAAAAAGTTGAGTCCCAGGAGTAGAGCCAGCTGTGTGATCAAGTCATACTTGGACTATTGTATCCATTTTGTAACAGTCGTTGCATTAGTGGATTACCTCCAGGAGTTGGAGAAGAGTGGAGTAGAGGAATTACCCCATCCTCGAACCACTATAAAATTGCCTTGTGTCTTTTTTATCTTCAACACTTTAAATTTTGCATACTTTATTCTGCTGATTTATATTTGCTTGACTAAACTGATTATAACTTAAATTAAAACAAGTGTTTAAAACCATTTCACAAACAGGGTGAAAGACTTCCGCTGTAAAAACCATGAAAGTTGTATTTTTAAAAGAGCTCACTTCACTCAGCTGAGTTACCCTATCAATAGCTCAGTCTAGTCTGTTGAGTGGTTAACTCTTTTATTGAGGTTGAACCTAGCTTTATTTAAGGACTAAGTTTTTTACTTGTGTAAAACTCTAATTTAAGATCAAAATATAAAAAAATGGTTAAGTCTATTCAACCCTCCCCCCTTCTAGACTTAACACTCACACCCCTTGGGACCTACAAGTGGTATCAGTGCGGTTGGTTCAAAGAACCTTCCGCACTAGTTACTGAACTAGATCTCAATCTTCTTAAAGATCAACACTTGACTGCTTTTAAACTTTCCTTCAAAAGTTATTATCATGGAAGAAAATCTATATCACATTTCCATGTTTACCGTAGAAGAGTTTGATGACTGGAAAATTCCCATGCAGGCACATCTCTCAGCACTACATGATTAAATATGGTTTGTCATTGAAGATGGACCCACGAAGATCACCAAAGTGAACACACGGTGCAAGAGTCACGAGGATCTTTTGGAAAGACCTACTTATGTTGAAAAACCCAGAAGCGAATGATCCATTTAAGATCAAAAGAGATATAACCTAGAAAATGTGGCTAAGGATATTTTATACAAAAATCTTGATAAAGCAATGTTTAATAAAATTAAATCTTGCAGGACTTCTAAGGAAATATGGGAAAAGCTGACTATAATATGCGGAGGCTCAGAGCAAAATAAGGAGAAAAAGTTGACTGTTTTGTACATAAGTTTGAGAACTTCAAAATGCTTGCAGGTGAAACATTCGATAAGATGGATGCTAGATTCACTGAGATCAAAAATGAGATTTCAGCTCTGGGAAAAAATATACACAGAAGGATGGAATCTTTATAAGTCAAACCAAATATACCAGAGATTTAATGAAGAAATTTGGTATGAAAGAAAAATCATTTGTGGAGATTCCCATGAACACTTCTGTGAAGATATAGAACACTTATTGGATCATTGCTCTACTTGACTGCAAGCAGACCAGGCATCAACTTTTTGGTAGGTGTATATGTTATATTTCAGTCTGCTCCAAAAGAAAGTCATATGATTGCAGCTAAGAGAATTCTAAGATTTTGAAAGGTATCCAAGAGGTTGGCTTATGGTATCCAAAAGAAGATGGATTTAAGCTGATTGGATATACATACTCAGATTATATGGGATGTAGAGTTGACAGGAAAAGTACATCTGGTACTGGTCAAATGGTTGGAAATAGAGGTTTCTTGGTTCAACAAGAAACAAAACTCAATAGCTACATTCAATGCTGAAGCAAAGTATATTGATGCAGGCAGCTGTTGTGCCTAAGTTTTATGGATGAGGCAACAACAGATGGATTGTAACATAGAAGAGAAAGAAATTCCAATTATGTATGATAACACAAGTGCCATTACAATAACTCATAATCCAGTATTGCACTCACGAACAAAGCACATTGATGTCAGATATCATTTCATAAGAGATCATGTTGAAAAGAAAGATATCACTTTGGAATAAATATCAACTGAGAAGCAATTAGCTGATATATTCACAAAGCCCTAATGTAAATCAAGATTTGAAGAACTTAAGAATGAGCTTGGATTGAATGAGCTATATTAAAATACTCAGAAGACTCATTCAGCCGATAGACAGGATTAGAGAAACGTCTCTAAAGGTTTAGGTTTTGAGACAAAATAATAATCACATATTATCATCTAGCTGGTAGCATCTTACATTTTGTGACAATTTTTTTTTGTCTCTAATAAAGAGATAATTAGGGACGTTTCATTATTCGTCTCAAAAGATATGTAATATAATGGCATCAATATTTTCGTCACTAAAACAATTTTATTTTCCTTTTTTTTCAGCCCCACCAACATAAATCTATAGTTTACAGAAAACATTGTAAGATATATGAAATAAAATGTCACTAAGAATAAGACAAAAACATCAATATATGTTCATTCATCCACAAAAATAATTTCATTTGTGTATACATTCAAAATAATAGCATCTTAATTGTAATAGTACTTAAAAATAAAATAACATTGTTGCTACAAGGCAGAACAAATACAAGACAACCATAAAAGAGTAACAAAGCTGCTGCTTGTCAAAAACATTAATACTTTCCACCTAGGAGACACCAAAAGAGTCTAAAATCTTTTTGTATGAGACTTGATAACAACAATAATTTCCCTTCTCAAGGACTTGTTTCTTGGTGGCTAGTAATGTCATACAAGTTACAATAAATCCAACAGGTTGTTAGCAAAGACCAACACTTTGTTATATTATAGCAATACGATATCCTGAAGATTTTTTTTGGATAACAAAAAAAATAAGGAGAAAGACAAATACACACAACGAGTATTTAGAAAGTATCCATTATATTGCATAAGTTAACTAGAACCCTGATTTATCTTGTTTATTGTAAATTTATTTACATTACTAATACAAACTTCACCATCAACAATAAATGAGAGGATGTTATCAACCATTGATTTTTTAGAGGGCTAAACAAGCTTTCTTCTAGTTAGCATGGTGAATTGACAATAACTGGAATTGAGAAAATAAAGAGGGCATTCTTGAGGGAATATTTAGGTGTAAATTGACCTTCTAGGCTCTATCAGACTCATTGTTCATGAAAAAATAATGTATTGATAAAACATTAGTGCATAGGAATTGCATTACCTCTTTTCATATCATTTCGTATTCCAGAGAAAATATAGGAAATGAATTTGAGTAAAGTACTTGACATTAAAACATGATATATAATATACTTCTTTTCCAATTAATTTTGAAACACACTGAGTGAGTACGAGAAAGTGGATATGTCTTGTACTTTCATAAATAATGATTAAAATGACCAATTAACCACACATCTAGAAAAATATCATATTAGAGAAACTTGGGGCCTTCTCTGAGTTGCTTTAGAAAGTGCATCTCTTCAGTTAACATGCAATCAACCTTACTTGAGCTATAACTTCAGGTTTGGATTAAAATAGGTTTGTCAATATTCATCTTGTAAATGCAATGTGTGAACTCTGAAAAAGCTGAATCACACCATTTTTTGACAATCAAAAAGCTGAATATATACAAACTTAAAACAAAAGAGAAAATTCAGAGCAAGAATATACTTACAAACCTACAACTATCCTTCTGAGCACTCAACTCAAGGAGTCCCTATATTGTCCTGTAGGCCTTCACAATAAACCTGCGTGGTTCAACATAAAATCAAAGTTAGATAAATATATTGGGTGGTATGGATGTAAAGTTAGAAATAACCAACACCTAAGAAATCTTGACGCAAATGTAGGCTTTATTTTTCACATATTGAAACAGTATAGAGAACCAAGAGTGCCACCTGAGGTAGAAGACATCATATAAAAATCACAAGAAAATGCAGTGAACCTCAAATTTCACTTGTTGCAAACAAAAGTTTCATCAAGAGCTACCTTTTTTTCCCTTTTTTTTTGTTTCTTTTAGGTTTCACAATACTAAAATCACACTAGATATCTCACAGCTCTTTAAAAAGATTAAGATTCTAAAATGACAAGAAATCTATCATCACTTCCCATGTCATAAGTTTGATCAACAATTTTATCTTATACCTGTTTAGAAAGAGCAAGATTCTGATGAAACACCTATTATCATTTTGTATGTTATAACTTTGATCAATACTTTAAAGGAGATAGTGAAGCAGTAGGAGTATACCCCCATATTAACCTTTATACGCATGCATAAAAATCAAAAGCAAGCACCCTTAGACCAATAGGATTTTGTTAAAGTTAAAAGTAGCATCTTCTTATTTTCAGTAACATAGTCTAAACACTATTACCACCATGTAAAGATTAATGAACTCAACAATTAACAATAAAAAAGAACCAATTTTCTGCTTAATATAGTGACCAAGAAGCATCAAGATTTCAGTCTCATAGAAGATGTAGCAGGAAAAAGTAAGCCTGAGAAAAATCCCCATCATAACTGGACATCATAATGAATCTAAACTTTTATACTTTAAAGATAGAAATCTCAACCAAGTAAAAACTAAGTAGTAAGCAATAAACTATCAAAATAATAAATTAATTAGACAAAAAGTTTACATGGTTCAAATTATATCCTGGATTTTGCAATAACAAGACATCAGGTAAGCCAGTTGTCACAACGTCCAGCGAATAAATTTGCAAAATTAAATATCTAAGCACCCAATGTTCTGCAAACCAAACAATAAAGCCTAATCCACTCCAAGTAACATAAAAATCTCAATTTATTTCACATTATTTAAAGGACAAATGTTGCAACATAAAAGGGTTGTTAGGAAATTTATCTTGTAGATTTTGATGGATGCCATGTAAAACTTAAACTAGGAAGTTGGCACCTCATTTTCCTTGTAATTTACATTGTAATAGATAGGGCTGGAAAAGCTGAGTCAAGTCAGCTATGCCTGGAAATACAAGAAGTCAACTGAAGACTGAAGTGAAGACTCCGCTGCGAGACAACTGAGTATGGCAGAGAAGAAAAGTCAAGAACTCGATGAAGGTGTATCAGTTGTGAATCACCTGTACGAAGAGTCAGTCAAGTCAACTCAAGAAGCCAAGTCTCAAGTTGAAGTGACAGATGAGTCATCCAAGGATTGGAAGCTAACTCAAGTCACCTGGGGAATAAAAGACTGCAGTCAAGTCAAGACAATTGAATGAGATCCGTTGATGAAAGTCAAGAATGTTACTCAGAATGGTAACATATTAAAGTTGTCAGAGATAAAGTGTTAGTTCCAGTTGTGTGCAAAAGGAACAAACCAATGGGAAGCATTGCACCAAGTGTCAGAAACGCTGCAATGTTGCAAGACATTAAATACGAGGAAATGTCAACATCAAGGACTGCAACAAGACAAGCCAACGAATACATGTGACTTTTGAAATCAGCCTATCTCTTCAACGGGCAAAATTTCAAAAGTTCAATATAAAAGGCTGAGCAAATTCATTGAGAAAAGGTTACCTGAACCTTGCATACCTGATAAATCAAGCATTATTCAAGCTATTAACCTGCAAATACTCTCAAGAATATTCAAGCTAATCCTCATGCCTAAAACTCGAAGGAAATCGATCCAACACAAGCTGTGAAGGAAAGACAACTTCAAATTTGTTGAAGAGGAAATTTTTGAAGAATCAAAAGGGGTCTAATATCCAAGGAGGATTGTAGGAAGGTTCAAGGTCGAACCAGTATCAAGTTATTGGAGGGATTCGTGATCAAATCCAAGAGCTTGAGAAAGTGAGCCGAAGTAGCAAGGTAGCTGCCCTGTGAAGAAGCTGAGTCCGAAGAGAAGCTAGTTGTGTGACCAAGGCTGTCTCTCTAGGCTGTTGACCACTTTGTAAATAGATCTATTACATAGTAGATTCCTCCAGGAGTTGGAGAAGAGAGTATTACAACAATTACCCCATCTTCGAACCTCTATAAAAATTAACTGTGTCATTTATTTTTCAGCACTGTGTCATATTTTCTATCCAACTAATTAATAACCAAGTGCTAAAATCAAGTGTTAAAACAAGTTTTAAACAATTCAAAGGGTGTTAAGTCTTCCGCTGATAAAACCAACACAACCAAGTTAAAGTTCATGTTAACTGAGTTATTCTATCAACAGCTCTATCGAGTCTGTTGAGTGGCTAACTCTGTTGAATAATCAACTTAGTTGTCCATCAAGGACACAACTATTTGAGTTAACTCTGTAATAATCTTAAAAAGGACTAAAATCAAAAAGTTGGTAAGGTTTATTCAACCCCCCCTGAACCTTACTCAAACCCCTTGGGACCTACAAGTGGTATCAGAACGGTTGGTTCATTGAGCCTTCAACACTGGTTACTGAACTAGATCTTTATCTTTTCAAAAAGGTTTTAAACACTTGCATTTTCAAAATCTTTCATTTTTAGCAAAGTTATTATCATGGAAGCAAATTTGACACGCATTCCTATGTTCACTGTTGAAGAATTTGATGATTGGAAAATTTGTATCCAGGCTCATCTATCTGCTCTACACGATGAAATATGGCTTGTGATAGATGATGGGCCACTGCAAATATTGAAAGTGAACACCACTGTGAGAAGATCAGCTGCAGCTGAAGGAGAGGAAGTTGTTGCTGAAGAAAGACCAGCCATGGTTGAAAAACCAAGGATTGAGTGGACAAATGATGATAGGAAGAGATACAACTTGGACAATGTGGCCAAGGACATACTTTACAAGACTTTGGACAAAGCAATGTTCAATAAAGTCAAATCATGCAAAACAACAAAAGAAATCTGGAATAAGCTAACTTTAATATCTAAAGGATCAGAGCAAATTAAAGAAAATAAATTGTCTGTCGTTGTTCAAAAATTTGAAAATTTTAAAATGTTTGCAGGAGAATCTATGGATCAGCTGGATGCCAGATTCACTGAAATCACAAATGAGGTTTCAGCTCTTGGGAAGGAATACACACAAAAGGAGATGTGTATGAAGATCTTGAAGAGCCTTCCAGCTAAATGGGTAATGAAGCCTATGGCCCTGAGACACTCCATGGACCTCTCAAAAACATCTAACCATGAGCTATTCTCAGACCTCAAAGCCTATGAGTTTTAGCTGAGAAGAAAAGAGCAAGAGGAGACAGATGTACCCAAGACAGTTGCACTGGTAGTCAAGGATGGAAAGAGAGCTGAACCAAAGGAAGCTATAGACTAGGATGAGATTTCTCTAATGGTCAAAAGATTCAACAAGTTCTTCAATAAGAACTATAAAAGAAACAAGGGAGAAACCTCCAGGAGACATTCAGCTCCCTCTAAGTCAAGGGAGGACAAGCCACCCAAGAGAGTTGAGCATCAAAGGGTAGAATATCAGAGAGCTGATAACCCAAGGACAGAAAGAGATGATCAAAGAGCTGAGAACATGTGTTGGAACTGCAGACAACCAGGACATTTTGCAGTTGATTGTTCTTATCCACCAGTCAACACATATAGGAATGAAGGAGAAAGAAAAGTCTTCAGAGAAAGAAGACAGGAAAAGAAGAAAGCCATATTGGTTCTTTGTATTGATCGCCGAGACAACTAAGTCTAAAGAAGCAAAGAGACTCAAAAGAGTAGTGAAGCTGACTACTCAAGTGATTCTGAAGAAGAAGCCATGATATGTCTTTTGGCTAAAGAACAAGATCAACCAGACCAAGAAGATGAGGTACACTCTAACTCATCTCATTCAGGTTCAAGTGATAGTGATTGTAATACACACACTTCATCACCAACTGATCTTTATGATTCATTATGAAAAACGATGAAAGATTTTGAGCACATTAAATCCTCACACACACTTCTAAATGAGGAAAATAGCCAACTCAAAAACCAAAACTCACAGCTGACAAAGGAGTTGAGTACTCTAAATCACATAGCTGTTGAGAACACAGAGCTGAAGGCTGAGAATGCCAAAATGATAGCAGAGATGGCTGCCATAAAAAAGAGGGAAAAAGATCTCAAAAATGTGATTGCCTCATTTACAAAGGCATCCAAATCATTGGATGAGCTTATCATGAGTCAAAAGGAATGTGGAGATAAGACAGGCATAGGATTCAATTCCTTTGTGCACAGTCAAACTCCAAGAGTGATTTTGGAAAAAAGGGATCTTCAAGCAATGAAACATCTCAAAAATCCAAAACACCAAATGTTGCACTCACATTCACTCCTAAACACAATAACAAACAAACGGCCTTGGATATAAAGGATAAGGAAAACAACTTGATTGAGTATCTTTGAAAAGGACGGTGAGAAGAAATCGGCCGAGTTCTCAAAGAAACTCCAAAAGAAAATACTCTGTGAAGAGCGCATGAGCTACCGTAAACCCCAGAAATTTCATCAGAAAAATACATACAATGGGAATGGTAGAAACTATCCAAACCAAGCTGATTGGTACAATATAAAATATCAGCAAAGACCAATGGAATACAAGCCTAAACGGCAAAGACCTAAACCTCAGCAGAGGTCATTCCAAAGGGAAAAGAGCTATTATCAGCACACATATGCACCCAGGCACTACACTCAAAAACATCACAAATATCCCAAGAAAGCAGTTGCTAAAACAAACACACAAGGATACAGACAAAAGAGACAGTTGTA
This sequence comes from Rehmannia glutinosa, assembly GCA_016081115.2. Taxonomy (NCBI): domain Eukaryota; kingdom Viridiplantae; phylum Streptophyta; class Magnoliopsida; order Lamiales; family Orobanchaceae; genus Rehmannia; species Rehmannia glutinosa. The sequence continues at coordinate 39,081,573 of CM071928.1, read as the reverse complement.
TGAACCTAAAACCCCCAAGAAATTTGCTAATGTGCACTATGATTATGGCAATGATAGATGCCAACCTCTTAGAGTCAAGTCCTTTGGCTATAGGTTGGTTGGATCATCTTATAGCACTAACCCCTCAGGACCCAGGCAAGTATGGGTACCTAAAAACTAATTTCCTTGATTGCAGGTTCAAGGAACAGATGAGTGCCAAGGAACCTGGTACATGGATAGCGGTTGTTCCATACATATGACAGGAAACAAGAAAAACCTGTCAAGGTTCAAGGAGATTAGAGGTGCAAAAGTCATATTTGGAGGAAATGAAGCTCCAGGGGAAATCAAAGGCACATGATCCATCAAGAAGAATGGATTGGAAATCACAGATGTTGCTTATGTTGAAGGCCTCAACTTCAACCTATTAAACATCAGCTAACTCTGTGACAAGGGCTATAATGTTGTATTCAATATGGGAGTGTGCCAGATCAAAGATGCTGAATCAAATGAAATAGTGCTGCAAGGATCAAGATAGAAGAATATGTATGTGGTAGATTGGTCTACTTGCACACCAAGCACTTGTCTGTTAGCAAAGAGCACATCCGAATTAAGTTGGTTGTAGCACAAGAAGCTGAGTCATCTGAACTTCAAGACAATCAACAAGCTTGCAAGGACTCATCTTGTAGAAGGATTGCCAGACTCAGTGTACAAGACAAAAAGTGTATGTGATGCTTGCCAGATGGGAAAGCAAATAAAATCTTCATTCAAGGATAAGTTGTGTCCTTCTTCAACAAGGATATTACATCTGTTGCATATGGATCTATTTGGTCCAGTTGAACCAGCCAACATAAGTGGAAAGAAATACACCTTAGTGGTGGTAGATGATTATTCAAGATATACATGGACAATCTTCATGTGCAAAAAGAAGGAAACTTTGCAGAAGTTACCTCAGCTGATGAAAAGAGTTCAAAATGAAAAGAGCCAAACCATCATAAAGATAAGGTCTGATAGAGGAACTGAGTTTGTCAATGGGATAATTACTCAGTATTGTGTTGAAATGGTATTGCTCATGAGTTATCTGCAGCAAGAACTCCACAGCAGAATGGAGAGCAGAAAGAAGGAAGCAGAACTCTCAAGGAAGCTACAAGGACCATGTTAGCTGAAGCTGGATTGCCTAAGAGATTTTGGGCTGAATCCATTAACACAACATACTATACTCAAAATAGATGCATGATTAACAGGCAATTAACCAAGACTCCCTATGAAATTTGGACAGGGAGAAAGCCAAATGTTGGGTACTTTAGGATATTTGGATGTAAATGCTTCATCCACAACAATGGAAAGGATAATTTGAAGGCTTTAGATGCTAAAGCTGATGAAGGTATCTTTTTGGGATACTCAGTTGAGAGCAAAGCCTATAGAGTGCTAAACAAGAGGATTATGGTAGAAGAGTCTATCCATGTGGTTTTTGATGAACCCAATGTAAATGGAGAAGACATTGAATGAAGAGTCCTTATTTTGAAGCTGAAGTAAGAGCAATCAACACAGAAGAAGATGAGATAGCTGAATCTCAAAGACAGCTGGAAAGTCTACAACTGAATGAAGATGAAAGAGTTGGTTGAATCCAGCTGACTTGCTCCAACCTGATGTGAGATGGCTGAGAGACCATCCACTAGAGCTAGTAATTGGAGATGTAAGAGATGGCATAAGAACCAGATCCAGAGCACATCATGAAGCAATGTTCACTTGTTTTATTTCCCAAATAGAGCCAAAAGATGTGTCTCAAGCATTGGATGACACACATTGGATTCAAGCCATGCAAGAAGAGCTGAATCAATTTGAAAGAGACAAGGTATGGGAATTGGTGCAGAGACCAACCCATCAAAATGTAATTGGCACAAAATGGATTTTCAGAAACAAGATGAATGAGGAAGGATCTATGGTGAGAAACAAAGCAATATTGGTAGCAAAAGGGTATTGCCAAGAAGAGAGAGCAGATTTTGATGAAACCTTTGCTCCTGTTGCAAGATTGGAAGCAATAAGTATGTTTCTTGCCTATGTTGCACATAAGAACTTCACTGTGTATCAAATGGATGTGAAGAGTGCAATTCTAAATGGATTGCTAGAGGAAGAAGTCTATGTTGAACAACCTCCAGGTTTTGAGCAGAAGACTATTGGAGATAAAGTGTACAAGCTCAAGAAAGCATTATATGGATTGAAACAGGCACCCAGAGCATGGTATACATTGACTCAATTTCTAACTAACAATGGATTCACCAAAGGCAAAGTGGACAGAACACTCTTCAGAATTCAAGATGGAGAGAGTATACTGCTTGTTCAAATATATGTGGATGACATCATTTTTTGATCCACAAATAAAGAGCTGTGTGATAAATTCTCAAACCTCATGCAAGGTAAATTTGAGATGAGCATGATGGGAGAGCTGACTTTCTTCCTAGGACTTCAAGTCAAGCAATTGAAAGATGGAACCTTCATAAATCAAACAAAATACACCAGAGATTTAATGAAGAAATTTGGTATGGAAGAGAAGTCTTCTGTGAAAATACCAATGAACACATCAGTTAAGATGGACATGGATGCAGAAGGCAAGGCTGTAGATCAAACAAGATATAGAGCACTCATTGGATCTTTGCTCTACTTAAAAGGCAGCAGGCCAGACATCACCTTTGTAGTAGGTGTATGTGCAAGATTTCAATTTGCACCAAAGGAGAGCTAGATGACTGCAACTAATAGAATCCTAAGGTATTTGAAGGGATGCCAGGAAGTTGGCTTATGGTATCCAAAGGAAGGTGGATTCAAGCTTATTGGTTACGCAGACTCAGACATATGTTGCATGAGAGTTGACAGGAAGAGTACTTTAGGGACATGTCAAATGCTTGGAAATAGATTGGTTTCCTGGTTTAGCAAGAAGCAAAACTCAATAGCCACATCCATAGCTAAAGTAGAGTACATAGCTGCGGGCAGCTGTTATGCCCAAGTCTTATGGCTGAGACAACAACTGAGAGATTATGAGATTGAAGAAAAAGAAATTTCAATTATGTGTGATAACACTAGTGCTATTACAATCACTCAAAACTCTTTGTTGCATTCAAGAACAAAGCACATTGATGTCAGATATCATTTTATAAGAGATCATGTTTAAAAGAAAGACATCACTTTGGAATATATCTCAACTGATAAGCAGTTAGCTGACATATTCACTAAGCCCCTATGTGAATCAAGATTTGAAGAGCTTAAGAATGAGATAGGGTTAATTGAGCTAAGTTAACACCCAGAAGACTCAATCAACAAAGATAGTCAATGAGAAAATGAGAAAAGAACAAGTTTCACAATTCAGACAAGTGAAATAGCCATGTCGAAAAGTCAGTTGTATCGAGTTAGCTGACAGCTGAGTCGCTTAATGAAAAGAGAGAAGCAGAGTTAAGTCACATTTGATATAAGCTGAGTCATTTATGAACTAAGAGACAAAAACGCAGTCGTTTTAAATGAGTGGGAATGTTTTTAAGGATGACGTCAGCGTAATAATGACGGGTAGAGTAAAAAGTTACACAATAAGCATATGATTGGATATAAATGTTGTTGCATTAAATGCGAGGAATTAAATGCGGTTTTGACGTTCTAATATGAAGCCGTTGATCTCGATCAAAATTCAAAATCTGAAGACATGTGCTTTCATAACCCTTATATATACGTTTTTCAACCTTCTCTCTCACTTACAGAAACTGTTCATCTTCAAGCAAGGCAAAAACAAGCTATAATTTTCTCTCGGAAACCCTAAGTACTCTAAAGAAAGTTCGTCAGTTTTAATCGGTAAAATTTTCTGAAAAATGGCACCAAAGTTTGATTATGTCAACATCTCAAAGCATATCCACTCAGAAGCGTCAGTGGATTTCGAAGAAATGGTGAAGCAGGGTTCTAATGAAACCCTTGTTAAGAAGATAGCTGAGATGCTAGAAAAGTCAGGTCTTAAGGGTTTTCTGACCATGGAGTACTCACATACCTACCTCGAGGAGTTTGCGATGTTCTACATAAACGCGGAGGTGCAGGACGAAGGAATCAAGTCTTCTGTCCACCGCAAGGACATAATAATAAATGTTAAAGACCTTGCGGAGCACTACTTTTTGCTGTCGGAAGGCATAAAGGAGATTCATGAAGCTGATGTAGACTTGGCTGCTGCGTGGAAAGAGATAGCCAAACCGGAGTGTGCTGCCAACGTGGTCTACACAGCTGACAAGAAACTGCTGAAGAACGACTATCATAAGTTGATGGATGTCGTCTCCAAGTATATAGATATGAAGTTTGGCAGCTTCAACCAGCTGTCAAATACTAAGCTGATCGTCATGGCTGCGATCATTAAGGGCAAAAAGGTTAATTGGGCTGAGTACGTATACAGTAGACTCTGCCTGAATGTGATGAATAAGATGTTTAAGGAAGATGGATCCTTTGGAGGATCTCTTGGATATAGCCTTGTGATTGGCCACCTGCTGGAAGTGAAGGGTATTGCCCTTCGACATGGCAAACCCTTCCATGTCAACAAAAGGATGTTCCGGGCCAACCTCTAAGGTGCCCAGAAGAGAGCTCATACGAAGAGAGCTGACATAAGTGAGGGGGAATCAGCTGACCACGAGGACACAGCTGCTACCCCTCCTCCCAAGAAGAAAGTTGCCCCTACAGCTAAGAAAAAGGATGCACCTGCCCTTGCAACTGAGTCGCCTGCCTGTGCAGCCGATACTCATGCCCCTGCAGCCAGATTACCTGCCCCTGCAGCCGAGGGAGAGGAGGAACACCATACTTCTTCTCCTACTGTCAAAAAGAAGAAGTGCACTACCAAGATAAGGAAGGCAGCTGCGAAAGCTATCTCCTTCCAGGAACCAGAAAACATTGAGGAAGAGGTTCCCCTGCTACCCAAAAGGAGACGACTGGTTACACAATCTGAATTGGAGAAGACAGCTGAATCTGCAACTCAGCTGGAGAAAGCATCCGAGACTGCTGACAATCAGGAAGTGCAGTCTCCTGAAGTGATTGATGAATCCACTAAGACTGCTAAGGGCAATCAGCAGAGTCCCGATGAAGACTCAGCTGGGCGTCAGACAACTGAGGGAAGTAAAGCAGCAGAGATAACTGAACATCCAGTTGAAAGAGTTGTCTCTCCACCTGCTACAGATGTTGCTGAAGGCGAGGAAGAGCAGAGTGTCTTACCTTCAATTCCAGAAAAAAGAGGAGAAAAAGAAGAGAATGAAGATGATGATGATGATGATAATGTCATCATGTACTCTCCACTTTACCCAGACATCCAGAGACGCCTACGAGAGTGGAGGGCATGGAAACTTGATCACTCAAGGATGCAGTTCGCACATCCTGAGTACATTGAAGAGGAAGAAGAGTTGCTTCGTATTCTTGGGGTCTCAACTGTTCGACAGGCCCTTGACGAAGACAACTGTATGGAACTCATCCGCATCATTAAAGCTGATGAGAAAGATAAGGTTGAGGAGGAAGCCCGTGCACTAGAAAAGTCCTAGATGTGCATGTTCATTGGTACTCACGAGCATACTCATGAAACTCTTGTTGAGTACACAGACAGTGATGAGGATATGGATCCCATCGCAGCATCAAAGAAGCCAGACATGCGGCAGGCTCTAAGGGAATCAAGAAAAATGCATGAGCAACAATTGGTTGAAGGACTGGGAGAGTCGTCTCAATCTCTCTTGCAGACCGATCCTCTAGGAGTGGCACAACACATTGCCTTAGTCGTTGCTGCAGCCACGTCCCCTATACAATCGGACGATGGATCTAAGGGCACTGGCAATGAAACTGGGATTTTGGGCACCCAAGTTGAGCCCACCCCTGAAGAAGGTGTTTTACCACCTGCCCCAGCGGCTGAGCACTCAATGGAAGAAGCCACGAGACTGGAGAAGGGTGACCCCACTATTCGTCACTCAGCTGGTGCGGCAGCTGAGGGGTAAACTCACTCCACCACAGCAGGGTTGGAGGTTGCTGTAGATGACTCAAATTTGGAGAAAGGAGGTGAAGTGGAAATTGAGAAAGAACTATAGCAGAGTGACATTGACAAAGCTCGGACAGTTGAGTCTGTCCCAGCTGAAATGTCTACTGCTTTGAAGGCTGATGACGCGTTTCTTACAGTCTACGCATAGGATGGAGATGCCCCGGAGTTAACACTCTTGCCAGTGAAAGTGAAATCCAAGGGGTTGAGACTCTTATGGATGCCATGGTCGAAGACCGTAAGACAGCTGTGACTGTCGAAGGGAATGTAGAAGACCCTAAGACGGTTGAAACTGTCGAAGGGAACGTTGAAGGCCTCACAGCAGTTGAGCCTGCTGGAGGTATTGAAGGCCTTAGGGAGGTTGAGACTTCCCTAGGTAAGGGTGAAGGTACACAGAGCATTCCTCCAGTTTAATGCACTGAAATAGAAGAGGAAATAAGTGCACTTCATGACTCCCAGGAGAACTTAGGCACATCATTCTTGGGGTCTGAAGATGAAGCTGAGTCCACTCCAGTTGCAGATCCAAAGGACCCATCTGAGGATGTTCTCAAAACTATGAGGCAGGTAAGTGACAAAGCTGCTCGTCAAAAATTTAACTTCGATGATGAGCCAAGTCCACAGGTCTCATCATCATCCGATGATGCTGATGATGCAGCAGAGGAACCGATTATTCATTTAGAAAAATCCACTGAGACCGAAGACGCTATTAAGACACCTGAGGCTCAGTCAGCTAGGCAAAATCTCTCAATCGCCCGATTGCGACCACGATCCATAGCGCAGAGCTTCCACAATGGAACAAGAACGACTACACGGCTCGTCACACAGCTCCCCCAGTTGTTGTGACCACTGCCGATGAAGCTATCGTGGTTGAGGCAAATAGAGCTGCGTCATCACAGGTACAAACCTCACAAACCATTCCATATGTGAGTGATGATGCCTTTCCAAAGATATTTCCTTTCACGCTGATCCTACCAGATTTGGAAGAAGAGACCGCTGCTGAACAACGAAGATTCTATATAAGAGAAGATCCAATCATCCCCACTGACACCATTGATCAAGCCAATTTCAACTTAGCCAAAGAGTGGCCTGTAGCTGAATCAAGTGAGACAACTGAGTTTCGTGAGATCTTCAAGAAAATTTATGAAGAGATTGATGAGATTGAACGACATTAGGCCTCCCTCGACTTAAGACTGGACAACAGGGATGTACCCTCACAACAGTGGTGTGGATCCAAGAATGGTCTCAACATCAATCTGCCATGCGACTCGAGCAAGTTCGTTATTTCAAAGCACTATATGGCAGAATGCTCGTCTGGATGGCTGGCAACGCTGATCTAAAGCAAAGTATGCAGGCGTATATCGAAAGTTTACATGAGTCTCACAAAATAGAAATGGAGCTGCTGCAAGAATTCCAAAGAAAAGAAATTTTGCGCCTTGAGAACGCAATGAATGAGAAATTCAGCCGACTCATGGCTGAAATGAAGTTGGTGGTAGCCGAGTCCAAGGCAACTCGCTCAGAATTTCGGACAGCTTATGCTGCAGCAGACTCCAAACAAACTTCCGCTCTCAGAAGACTCAATTTCATGCTTGAAGGCTTGTTCCTAGGGGTCCCTCTTTCCTTTGATGATGCAAAAAAGGGGGAAGAGGAGTCCCTAAGGAGATTAAAAGAAGAAAAATTGAAAGAATATGCAGTTGAGAAGAATGCAACTTAGAAGAAGGAAAAAGCAGCTGAGGGGGAACGTTCGAAGGATTTGACGTTAATGGTAGCTGAAACCCCTCAGCATGGTCAAATTACTGCCTCCATCTTGAGCAAGCTCCCATAACCCTACCCATTGGGCACTCTGCTGTGCGAATGTTGGAGAAAGACGAATTATCGAAGCAAGGATTGAGGAGTTCGACAAAAAGATGGATGCTCGCATCGAAGAAGTGATGAAAAAGTATGGTGGCATTCCGGCAGGAAAGATCAAGATGATGCAACTGATAATGGATCCGAGCCTAGATCAGGTGAAGAATTCAAAACGCTCGAATCCGAAGGCTATTTTCAGGGAATGTCACTAGCCTAAGCCTGGGATTTGTACTGGGAGTAGGGTCTTGTGTTGTGCGAAGAAGCAGAAAAACAAGCAGAGACTACCAAAGAAGCCCACTCACCGGTAAGCGAAGAGACTCTGACAAATATACACCCAGAGGAGGAGGAAGAAGTGGTGGTGGAAGAGGTTTTCGACCTCTACCACAACCCAAAAATATTGAATATGTGGATCCCGGAAAGAATGGGAGGATCTACTCGCCTGGATATGATGAAGTGGCAATCCTGGAAGTGGCAAAGAAGAGGAGAACATGAGACAAACAGAGCAATGGCTCGAGAGGAAGCGAAGGGATGAAACTTCCAAACGAGCTTATGAAAATAAGTAGAAAGTTGAAGAAGAAGAAAGAAAAAGGAAGAGAGCTGATGACTTTGACAGAGCTGAAGAAGAAAGAAGGAGGCAGCGAAGGCGTTGAAGTATTGCTGCGAACCCTTCATGTATATTACTTATGTAAATACATTTTTGTAAGTCATCTGTAATACTTAGTGATTTCCCTATAATTTTTCACTTTGTATTTTCTCTTGTATCTTAGCATAGATATGTGTTTTGTTTTGACAAGAAAGTTATGATACTATTTGTAAACAACTATGTAAAGGACAAGAATGCTATGATCAATAAACGATCTTTTTAAGCATACATTCTTTGTTAATGCATTGTCTGTATATATCATTGTTGTTAACATTTTGTTGAATGTTTTTAAGTTTTGGCATCATCAAAAAGGGAACATTGTGAGGAAATTTATCTTGTATATTTTGATGGATGCCATGTAAAACTTAAACTAGGAAGTTGGCACATAATTTTTCTTGTAATTTACATTGTAATAGATAGGGCTAGAAAAGCAGAGTCAAGTCAACTACGCCTGGAAATACAAGAAGTCAACTGATGACTGAAGTGAAGACTCCACTGCGAGACAACTGAGTATGGCAAAGAAGAAAAGTCAAGAACTCGACTGAAGGTGTATCAGCTGTGAATCAACTGTATGAAGAGTCAGTCAAGTCAACTCAAGAAGCCAAGTCTCAAGTTGAAGTGACAGATGAGTCATCCAAGGAATGGAAGCTAACTCAAGTCACCTGGGTAATAAAAAAGATCAGTCAAGACAATCGAAAGTCAAGACAAGTCAAGAATGTTACTCATAATGGTAACATATTAAAGTTGTCAGAGATAAAGTGTTAGTTCCAGTTGTGTGCAAAAGGAACAAACCAATGGGAAGCACTGCACCAAGTGTCAGAAACGATGCAATGCTGCAAGACATTAAATACAAGGAAATATCAACATCAGGACTTTTGCAAGAAGACAAGCCAACGAACACAAGTGACTTTTTGAAATCAACCTATCTATTCAACGGGCAAAATTTCAAAAGTTAACTATAAAAGGCTGAGGAAATTCATTGAGAAAAGGTTACTTGAACCTTGCATACCTGAGAAATCAAGCATTATTCAGGCTATTAACCTGAAAATACTCTCAAGAATATTCAAGCTAATCCTCAAGCCTGAAACTCGAAGGAAATCGATCCAACACTGGATGTGAAGGAAAGACAACTTCAAATTTGTTGAAGAGGAAATTTTTGAAGAATCAAAAGGGGTCTACTTTCCAATGAGGATTGTAGGAAGGTTCAAGGTCGAACTAGTATCAAGTTATTGGAGGGCTTCGTGATCAAATCCAAGAGCTTGAGAAAGTGAGCTGAAGTAGGAAGGAAGCTACCCTGTGAAGAAGCTGAGTGGGAAGAGAAGCCAGCTGTGTGACCAAGGCTGTCTCTAGACTGTTGACCACTTTGTAAACAGATCTATTACATAGTGGATTCCTCCAGGAGTTGGAGAAGAGAGGATTACAAGAATTACCCCATCTTCGAACCTCTATAAAAATTAACAGTGTCATTTATTTTTCAAAGACTTTTTCATTTTCGCATACTTACATCATATCTCACGATAATCTCATATTTGCTATCCAAATGATTAATAACCAAATTGCTAAAATCAAGTGTTAAAACAAGTTTAAAACAATTGAAAGTGTGTTAAGTCTTCATTGATAAAACCAACATAGTTAAGTTAAAGTTCGGGTTAAGCAATTTGAGTTATTCTATCAACAACTCTATCGAGTCTGTTGAGTGGCTAACTCTGCTGAATAACCAACTTAGCTGTCCATCAAGGACAAAGTTGTTTGAGTTAACTCTGTAATAATCTTAAAAGGACCAAAATCGAAAAGTTGGTAAAGTTTATTCAACCTTCCCCCCCTTTCTAAACCTTACTTACACGCCTTGGGACCTATAAGGATGAAGCATAATTGAATTACTCTATTGATAAAAATGGTTAGAATGAAACCACTTCTAAAACTGTTTTATATGATCAGTTCATATATAGTTAATTTTTGAACATTATTAACCACATTCATATATATCAATCAATCAAAAGCTCATCAACAATCAAACAAATAATGATACATTTCTGTGGGCTTCATTAATTCATGGATTTATTGTATATTGCTACTATTAGTAATAATACACTTATGATAAAGATTCAGTTGTTTGACCGGGTAAAGAACCCTACACAAAAACAGCCGCCGAGTAGCACAGTGAATTAAAACTACAGTCAGAGCCCAAAGATGCATTCTGAAGGAAATACACTCACATATACTCTTCTTTTTCATTATCAAACCACATCAAATTCGTGCTTCTTACTTCTCTATCTTAATTAGTCACAACAACTAAAAAAATTAGAGCCATGAATTCAAAGGTAGTGAGAGAGACAAACCTCATAAACGATGAGAGCTAGCGGCGAATTAGCTAGAGATTCGAAAAACCTTGAAGGGGCGTGGAATCGTGAGTTGAGATGAGATGGGAGAAGAGAGAGAGAGAGAGAGAGAGAGAGAGAGAATCGAGTTGAGACATTGTGATTTTGTGAGAGAAAAAAATAACTGGCTAAGAGGTGGCCCCGATGAAAATAGAAAAGGCGGGGTTCCAAAAAGTTTTTATGACGTTCCCAATAACGTCTCAAATTGTCATAGGTAGTGACGATTTTTACTGAAATGTCACATATATTTTACTTAATTACTTAATATATTTCAAGAAATATATAAAGAAGTTTTCTATTTTCAAAATATTTGTTTGAATTATAGAAAAGGTTAAATTTAACAAAGGTGAATGTTATAAAATATTACTTTAAAATAGCACCTTTTGGGACTTTTATGGAATGTCAAAAGAAAATAAAATGCTAATGTTTTGAAACAAAATAGAAAATGTCACAAAATAGTATATTTAGACCTTCGTAGACACATGTTATACGTCCCTAATCAGTAACCTTTTTCAGACATACAAAATCGCCTTTAATTGTCAATTTTTTTGTCACCTAAAAAATTGCGGGAAAGGGGGGTTGGGTGTGGGAATATTATACTTTATCTAAAACAATATCGAAATAACGTCGCTAAAAGAAAGCTATTGGAGACGATTTCAATTGCGTCCCAAAAAAAAACATCTCAAATTCCCTAATTTGTTGTAGTGAGCAAACTTTGATAATTTAGCAAACTCGGTCTCATATAGTGCCACATTACGATTCCCTTGCTCTAGTCGTACGAACTCTCTTTCTTTCTGTTGGCGGACACTCTTTGGAAACTACTTATCATTAAATACTTTCGTAAACCTCCCCAAGTAAAAGGGTGTATGTCACCCTCGATCTGACATTGCCCCATCCTCCACCAGTCATGTGCATCACCTCGCAGTACGAACGTCTCATAGTTAACTCGTTCCTCGTCAAAGCAATCAATAACAGAAACTATCTTTCATATCTCCGTAAGCCACCCTTTCACTGAAATAGGATCAATGGTGCCTGCAAAGGACGGCGGGGATAACCTAAGGAAGTCCTATAGCCAGTTCCTTTCTCGAGCCTAAGCTCGTCTTGGCTGAATAATTTGACCATAATTAGCCATTGCTTGCACAAGGGCCTCGACTGTCAGAAGGATCCCTTGAGCGTTGTTGTTGTTGGCACCATTGCCATCATTGGGGGCAGCGCAAGTATTGTGACTCATGATTGGTTAGTTGTTATAGGTTAATAAGGTTCGTTGACTTATCGCAATAATAAAAAAAATTCTATTTTAGTATTGATCCATTGAAGCATAACAAAATACATTATAGTATAAAATGACATCTTTATAAAAATTACATTGGAATTTAAAGGAATTAACATAATTTTTTATAATATGTAAAAGAGAATCTTTTGTTATAACAATGTAAATCATTAAAAGAAAAATAAATTAACTTCTACTGTCAACTACTAGCATGCACATCTATACTAGAACATGTGTTGGGAAATTTATTTTATAGATTTTGATGAATGTCATGTAAAACTTAAACTAGAAAGTTGGCACCCTATTTTCATTGTAATTTACATTGTAATAGATAGGGCTGGAAAAGCTGAGTCAAGTCAGCTACGCCTAGAAATACAAGAAGTCAACTGAAGACTGAAGTCAAAACTTTGCTGTGGAACAACTGAGTATGGCCAAGATAGAAGATCAAGAACTCGACTGAAGATGTATCAGCTGAGGAACAACTATGTGAAGAGTCAGTCAACTCAACTCAAGAAGCCAAGTCTCAAGTTGAAAGTGACATATGAGTCATCCAATAATTGGAGCAGACTCAAGTCACCTGGGAAAAAAACAGCAGCCAAGAGGAGTTAACTGAAATGAATCCATTGCACAGAAGTCAAGAACATTACTTAAATAAGTAACACTTCCATGTTGCCAGGTCTTAAAGTGCTCATCCCAAAAGCATGCAAAAGGAATAAACCAATGGAAAGCACTGCACCTCGTGTCAGAACCTGAAAAGTTGCAAATTCATTTAATACGAGGAAGGGTCTACATCTCATGATTGAGGACCAAGAAAAGACAAGCCAACGAACACAAGTGACTTTTGAAATCTTCTTATCTCTTCAACAGGCAGATTTTCGAAAGTTCACTATAAAAGGCTGAGGAAATTCATTGAGAAAAGGTTACCTTGCACACCTGAGAAATCAAGCATTATTCAAGCTATTAACCTGCAAATACTTCCAAGAATATTCAAGCAAATCCTCAAGCCTGAAACTCGAAGGAAATCGATCCAAAAGGGGTCTGCTTTCCAAGGAGGATTGTAGGAAGGTTCAAGGCCGAACCAGTATCAAGTTATTAGAGGGCTTCGTGATCAAATCCAAGAGCTTGAGAAAGTGAGCTGTAGTAGCAAGGCAACTGCCCTGTGAAGAAGCTGAGTCAGAAGAGAAGCCAGCTGTGTGACCAATGCTGTCTCTAGACTGTTCACCACTTTGTAAACAGATCTTTTACATAGTGGATTCCTCCAGGAGTTAGAGAAGAGAGGATTAGAACAATTACCCCATCTTCGAACCTCTATAAAAATCAACTGTGTCATTTTTTTTCCAGCACATTTACATTTATGGATACTTACATTATATCTGCTGATAAACTTATTTGATATCCAACTGATTAATAACCAAGTGTTAAAACAAGTTTAAAACATTTCAAAGGGTGTTAAGTCTTCCGCTGATAAAATCTACACAGCCAAGTTAAGGTTCTGGTTAAACAGCTGTGTTATTCTATCAACAGCTCTATCGAGTTTGTTGAGTGACTAACTCTGCTGAATAACCAACTTAGTTGTCCCTTAAGGACTCAGTTGTTTGTGTTAACTCTGTAATATTTTAAAAGGACTAAAATTGAATAAGTTGGTAAGGTTTATTCAACCCCTCCTTCTAAACCTTACTCACACACCTTGGGACCTACAAGTGGTATCAGAGCGGTTGGTTTATTGAGCCTTCCGCACTGGTTACTGAACTAGATATCTATCTTTTCAAAAAGGTTTCAAACACTTGTATTTTCAAAATCTTTCATTCTTAGCATATTTATTATCATGGAAGCAAATTTGACACGCATTCCTATGTTTACTGTTCAAGAATTTGATGATTAGAAAATTCGTATGCAGGCTCGTCTATTTGCTCTACACGATGAAATGTGGCTTGTGATAGAGGATGGTCCACTGCAAATATTGAAAGTAAACACGGCTGTAAGAAGAGCAGCTGCAGCTGAAGGAGAAGAAGTTGTTGCTGAAGAAAGACCAGCCATGGTTGAAAAACCAATGACTGAGTGGACAAATGATGACAGAAAGAGATACAAGTTGGACAATGTGGCCAAGGACATACTCTACAAGACTTTGAACAAAGCAATGTTCAATAAAGTCAAAACCTGCAAAACAACAAAAGAAATCTGGAACAAACTAACTTTAATTTGCGAAGGATCAGAACAAAATAAAGAAAACAAATTATCTGTTGCTGTTCAAAAATTTGAAAATTTTAAAATGTTTGCAGGAGAATCTATGGATCAGCTGGACGCAAGATTCACTGAGATAACAAACGAGCTTTCAGCCCTTGGGAAGGAATACACACAGAAGGAAATGTGTATGAAGATTTTGAGGAGCCTTCCAGTTGAATGGGAAATGAAGACTATGGCTCTAAGACATTCAATGGACCTCTCAAAAACATCCAATCATGAGTTATTCTCAGACCTCAAAGCCTATGAGTTTGAGCTGAGAAGAAAAGATCAAGAGGAGACAGTTGTACCCAAGACAGTTGCACTGATAGTCAAGGATGGAAAGAGAGTTGAACCAAAGGAAGCCATAGACCAGGAGGAAATTACCCTAATGGTTAAAAGATTCAACAAGTTCTTCAATAAGAACTATAAAAGAAACAAGGGTGAAACCTCCAGGAGACATTCAGCTCCCTCTAAGTCAAGGAAAGATAGGCCACCCAAGAGAACTGAGCATCAAAGGGTTGAACATCAGAGAGCTGATAACCCAAGAACAGAGAGAGTTGACCAAAGAGCTGAGAACCTGTGTTGGAAATGTAGACAACCAGGACAATTTGCAATTGATTGCTCATATCCACCAGTCAACAAATATAGGAATGAAGAAGAAAGAAAAGTTTCAGAGAAAGAAGACGGGAAAAGAAGAAAGCCATGTTGGCTGCTGAAACTGCTCAAACAACTAAGTCTAAAGAAGCAGCAGACTCAAAGATTAGTGAAGCTGACTACTCAAGTGATTCTGAAGAAGAAGCCATGATCTGTCTTTTGGCTAAAGAAAAAGATCAACCAGACCAGGAAGATGAGGTACACTCTAACTAATCTCATTCAGATTCAGGTGATAGTGATTGTGATACACACACTTCATCACCCACTGATTTTTATGACTCATTAGGCAAAATGATGAAAGATTTTGAGCACATTAAATCCTCACACACACTTCTAAATGAGGAAAACATCCAGCTCAAAAGCCAAAACTCACAGCTGACTAAGGAGCTGAGTACTCTAAGTCACATAGCTGATGAGAACACGGAGCTGAAGGCTGAGAATGCTAAACTATTAGCCGAAATAGCTGCTGTGGAAAAGAGGGAAAATGAACTTAAAAATATGATTGCCTCATTTATGAAGGCATCCAAATCATTGGATGACCTTATCATGAGTCAAAAAGAATGTGGAGATAAGACAGGCATAGGATTCAATTCCTTTGTGCATAGTCAAACTCCTAGAGTGATTTTGGAAAAAGGATCTTCGAGCAATGAAGCATCTCAAAAACCTAAAACACCAAATGTTGCACCCACATTCATCCCAAAACACAATCACAAGCAAATTGGTCTTGGTTATAAAGGGAAAGGAAAACAGCCAGTCGAGTATGCTGAGAGGACAACTGAGAAGTAATCCAGCAGAGTTCCTCGGCAAACTCCAAATAGAAAGTACTCTGTGAAGAACAAACAGAGCTACCAAAAACCCCAGAAGTTTCATCAGAGAAACACATATGATGGGAATTGTAGAAACTACCCAAGCCAAGTTGATTGGAACAATGTGAAATATCAGCAAAGACCAATGGAATACAAGCCAAGATGGAAAAGATCTAAACCTCAGCAAAGGTCATTCCAAAGGCAAAAGAGCTATTATCAGCACACATATGCACCCAGGCACTACACTCAGAAATATCACAACTACCCAAAGAAGGCAATTGCTAAAACACACACTCATGCATACAAACAAAAGAGACAATTGTATGAACCTAAAGCCCCCAAGCAATTTTCCAAAGTGCATTATAATTATGGCACAGATAGATGGCAACCTCTTAGAGTCAAGTCATTTGGCTATAGGTTGGTTGGATCATCTTACAACACTAACCCCTCACGACCAGGCAAGTATGGGCACCTAAAAACTAATTTCCTTGATTGCAAGTTCAAGGAACAGTTGAGTGCCAAGGAACCTGGTATATGGATAGTGGTTGTTCGGACACATGACAGGAACAAGAAAAACTGTCAAGATTCAAGGACATTAGAGGTGCAAAAGTCATATTTGGAGGAAATGAAGCTCCATGGGAAATCAAAGGCTTTGGATCTATCAAGAAAAATGGATTGCAAATTTAGATGTTGCTTATGTTAAAGGCCTCAACTTCAACTTTGTTAAGCGTCGGCCCAACTCGTGACAAGGGCTACAATGTTGGATTAATATGGGAGTGTGCGGATCAAAGATTTCGAATCAAATGAAATAGTCTTTGCAAGGTTCAAGACAAGAGAAGAATATGTATGTGGTAGATTGGTCCACTACCACACCAAGCACTTGTCGTTAGCAAAAGCACGATCGAATCAAGTTGGTTGTGGCACAAGAAGTGAGTCATCTGAATTTCAAGACAATCAACAAGCTGCAAGGAGTCATCTTGTGGAAGGAATTTGCGGACTCGGTGTACAAGAAAGAAAGTGTATGTGATGCATTGCGGATGGGAAAACAAATAAAATCTTCATTCAAGAATAAGCCTAGTCTTTCTTCAACAAGGATATTGCATCTGTTGCATATGGATCTATTTGGTCCAGTTGAACCAGCCAGCATAAGTGGAAAGAAATACACCCTGGTAGTGGTGGATGATTATTCAAGATGTACATGGACAATCTTCATGTGCAAAAAGAAGGAAACTTTGCAGAAGTTACCACAATTGATGAAAAGAGTTGAAAATGAAAAGAGCCAAACCATTATAAAGATAAGGTCTGACAGAGGAACTGAGTTTGTCAATGGGATAATAACTCAGTATTGTGTTGAAAATGGTATTGCTCATGAGTTATCAACAGCAAGAACTCCACAGCAGAATGGAGTAGCTGAAAGAAGGAACAAAACTCTCGAGGAAGCTGCAAGGACTATGTTAGAAAATTTGGATTGCCTAAGAGATTTTAGGCTGAAGCCATCAATACAGCATGCTATACTTAAAATAGATGCATGATAAACAGGCAATTAACTAAGACTCCCTATGAAATCTGGATAGGGAGAAAGCCAAACGGTGGGTACTTCAGGATATTTGGATGTAAATGCTTCATCCACAACAATGGCAAAGACAATTTGAAGGCTTTAGATGCTAAAGCTGATGAAGGTATCTTTTTGGGATATTCAGCTAAGAGAAAAGCCTATAGAGTGCTAAACAAGAGGACTATGGTCACAGAAGAGTCTATCCATGTGGTTTTTGATGAACCTAATGTGAGTGGAGAAGATATTGAAGAGTTAGCTGATAAGCTGAATTAGCCAACTATGCAAAAGAGTCCTTATGTTGAAGCTGAAGATGAAGATGAGATAGCTGAATCTCAAAGACAGTTGGAATGTCTACAGCTGAATGACGATGAAAGAGTTGTTCAAGACAACATAGCTGCGAGACGGCTGAATCTAGTTGACTTGCTCCAACCTGATGTGAGATGGCTGAGAGACCATCCACCAGAGTTAGTTATTGGAGATGTTAGAGATGGTATAAGAACAAGATCCAGAGCACAACAAGAAGCAATGTTCATTTGTTTTATTTACCAAATAGAGCCAGAAGATGTGTCTCAAGCATTGGATGACACACATTGGATTCAGGCCATGCAAGAAGAGCTAAATCAATTTGAAAGAAACAAGGTATAGGAATTGGTGCAGAGGCCAACCCATCAAAATGTTATTGGCACATAATGGGTTTTCAGAAACAAGATGAATGAGGAAGGATATGTGGTAAGAAACAAAGCAAGATTGATAGCCAAAGGGTATTGCCAAGAAGAGTGAACAGATTTTGATGAAACATTTGCTCATATTCCAAGATTAGAAGCAATAAGGATGTTTCTTACCTATGTCGCACATAAGAACTTCACTATGTATCAAATGGATGTGAAGAGGGCATTTCTAAATGGACTGCTAGAGGAAGAAGTCTATGTTGAACAACCTCCAGGCATTGAGCAAAAGACTATTGGAGATAAGGTGTACAAGCTCTAGAAAGCATTATATGGATTGAAAAGGCACCAAGAGCATGGTATGATACATTGTCTCAATTTCTGACTGACAATGGATTCACTAAAGGCAAGGTGGACAGAACACTCTTCATAATTCAAGATGGAGAGAGTATACTGCTTGTTCAAATATATGTGGATGATATCATTTTTGGATCCACAAATAAAGAGCTGTGTGATAAGTTCTCAAACCTCATGCAAGGCAAATTTTAAATGAGCATGATGGGAGAGCTGGCTTTCTTCCTAGGACTTCAAGTCAAGCAATTGAAGGATGGAACCTTCATAAGTCAAACAAAGTACACCAGAGATTTAATGAAGAAATTTGGTATGGAAGAAAAGTCTTTTGCGAAAATACCAATGAACACATCAGTCAAGATGGACATGGATGCAGATGGCAAGGTTGTATTGTAGATCAAACCAGATATAGAGCTCTAATTGGATCATTGCTATATTTAACAGCAAGCAGGCCAGACATCACCTTTGCAGTAGGTGTATGTGAAAGATTTCAATCTGCACCAAAAGAGAGCCACATGACTGCAGCTAAGAGAATCCTAAGGTATTTGAAGGGATGCCAGGAAGTTGGCTTATGGTATCCAAAGGAAGGTGGATTTAAGCTTATTGGTTATTCAGACTATGACTATGCTAGATGTAAAGTTGCCAGGAAAAGTACTTTAGGTACATGTCAAATGCTTGGAAACAGATTGGTTTCCTGGTTTAGGAAGAAGCAAAACTCAATAGCCACATCCACAGCTAAAGCATAGTACATAGCTGCGGGCAGCTGTTGTGCCCAAGTCTTATGGATGAGACAACAACTGAGAGATTATGAGATTGAAGAAAAAGAGATTTCAATTATGTGTGATAACACAAGTGCTATTGCAATCACTCAGAATCCTGTGTTGCATTCAAGAACAAAGCACATTGATGTCAGATATCACTTTATAAGAGATCATGTTGAAAAAAAAAAAGACATCACTTTGGAATATATCTCAACTGATAAGCAGTTAGCTGACATATTCACTAAACCTCTATGTGAATCAAGATTTGAAGAGCTTAAGCATGAACTAAGGTTAATTGAGCTGAGTTAACACTCAAAAGACTCAATCAGCAGAGATGGAAGATGAGAAGATGAAAATTGAACAAGTTTCATGAATCAGCCAAGTGAAATAGCTATGTCGAAAAGTCAATTGTATCGAGTTAGCTGACAACTTAGTCACTTAATGAAATGAGAGAAGCAGAGTTAAGTCATATTTGATATAAGTTGAGTCATTTATGAGCTAAGTGACAAATTCACAGTTGTTTTTAATGAGCGGGAATGTTTTTAAGGATGACGTCACCATAATAATGACGAGTACAGTAAAAAGCTACACAGTAAGCATATGATTGGATATAAATGCTGCTGCGTTAAATGTGAGGAATTAAATGCAGTTCGACAACCTAAATCTGAACCGTTGATCTCGATCAAAATTTTAAAAACCGAAGACATGTCCTTTCATAACCCTTATATATTCATTTTCCAACTTTCTTTCTCTCATACGGAAACTGTTCATCTTCCAGCAAAAAGAAAGCAAGCCATTTCTCTCTCGAAAACCCTAAGTGTCCTCAAGCAAGTTCATCAAGTTTTAATCGGTGAAAATCTCTGAAAATGGCACCGAAGTTTGATTTCGTTAAACTCTCTAAGAAAATCCACTCAAGATCGTCAGTGGATTTCGAAGGTATGGTGAAGCAGGGTTCTGATGAAACCCTAGTCAAGAAGATAGCTGAGATGCTAGAAAAGTCAGGTCTTAAGGCTTTTCTACCTGAATTTTCTGACCATGGAGTACTCTCATACCTACCTAGAAGAGGTGGCGCAGTTCTATGTCAACGCTGAGGTGCAGGACGAAGGGATCAAGTCTTCTGTCCACCGGAAGGACATAATGATAAATGCTAAGGACCTTAAGGAGCACTTCTTGTTGCCATCTGAAGGCATGAAGGAGGTTAATGAAGCTGATGTTGATTTGGATGCTGCGTGGAAAGAGGTAGCCAAAGTAGAGTGCGCTGCTAAGGTAGTCTACACAGCTGATAAGAATCTGCTGAAGGACAACTATCATAAGTTGATGGATGTCATCTTCAAGTGTGTAGACATGAAGTTTGGAAGCTTTAATCAGCTGTCCAAGAAAAAGCTGATCGTCATTGTTGCGATCATGCAGGGCAAGAAAGTAAACTGGGCTGAGCTCGTGTAGAGCAGACTCTGCCTGAATGTAATGTACAAGCCCTTTTAAGGAAGATGGATCCTTTGGAGGATCTCTTGGATATGGCCTCGTGATTGGCCACTGGATGGAAGTGAAGGGTATTCCCCTTCGACATGGAAAACCCTTCCATGTCAATAAGAAAATGTTCAGGGCTAACCTTTCTGGAGCCCAGAAGAGAGTCCACGCGAAGAAGGTGGAAACAAGTGAGGGGGAATCAGCTGAACCCGAGGACACAGTTGCTACCCCTCCCTCCCCAAGAAGAAAGCGCCCTGCCCTAAGTGCGAAGAAGAAAAAGTTGCCCCCTGTAGCTAAGAAAAAGGATGCACTGCGCGTGCGGCCGAAGTCGCCGCCTGCCCGTGCGGCCGAGTTCGCTGCCCCTGCATCCCGAGGGAGAGGAGGAAGAAGGTTAGTTAGGCGGTCTAAATTGGATAAGACAATTGAACCTACCACTCAATTGGAGAAAGCATCTCAAACATATCCGGAACTCGGGAAGTGCGGTCTCTGAAGTAATTGATGAATCGACGAAAAGACTATTGAAGGTCATCAGAGTCCCGATGAAGACTCATCCGGGCGTCGA
This sequence comes from Rehmannia glutinosa, assembly GCA_016081115.2. Classification (NCBI taxonomy): domain Eukaryota; kingdom Viridiplantae; phylum Streptophyta; class Magnoliopsida; order Lamiales; family Orobanchaceae; genus Rehmannia; species Rehmannia glutinosa. Next base: position 39,060,392 of record CM071928.1, on the reverse strand, counting down.
GGCAGTGAGGAAAAAGCGGTGAGACAACCGAACATCCCGTTGAAAAAGTTGTCTCTCCACTGCTATTGATCTTCCAAGGCGAGGCGAGGAAGCAGAGTATCTTGCCTTCAATCCCTCAACGGGAAGGACAAGAAGAAGAAGATGGCGATGATATAGTCATATACTCTCCAGTATATCCAGACATTCAGCGCTGTCTTAGAGAATGGAGATCATGGAAGCTAGATCACTCAAGGGCGCGGCTTTGCTCCCCGAGTACATTAAGGAAGAGGAGGAATTGCTGCGATTTCTTGGAGTCAATCTTGTGCTTGAGGCCCTGGATGAAGATAAGCGCATGGATATTCTCCCCATCTTCAAGGAGAAGGAAAAAGCCATAGCGACCAAGGAAGCACAAGCTCTTGAGAAAGAAAAAGATGTGCACGTTCACCGGAACTCACGAGCATACTCATAAAAATCTAGTTGAGTACACAGACAAAGTGGCGAGGATATATATCCCGATCTTTGAGAGAGAAGTCGAAATGCGGCGAGGCTCGAGGGAATCAAGCTAATGCACGAGCAACAACTTTTTGAAGGACCAGGAGAGTCATCTCAATCTCTCCCGCAAATCAACACTTTGGGAGTGGTGCAACAGATTGCCTCGGATATCGCGGGAGCCACATCCCGGTGCAATCGGAGGATGGGTCCAAGGAATTGGCAATGAAACTAGGACTTTGGGCACCCAAGTTGGGCCAACCCCTAAAGAAGGTGTTTTACCACACCGCCCCAACGGCCGAGCATTCAAAAGAAAAAAGGGGGAAAACTCTCTCCATTGCGGCGGCAGGTCGGACGATGTTGTAGAAGACTCCAACTTGAAGCAAGGAGGCGAAGTAGAAACTGAGATAGAACCACAACAGATTGATTTTGTGAAGCTTCGGACGATTAGTGTGTCCCAGCTGAAATGTCAGCTACTTTGAAGGTTGATGACACTGTTTTTACAGTCGAGGCACATGATGGAGATGCCTTGAAGTTAACACTCTAGGCAGTGAAAATGCAATCCTAGGGGTTGAGACTCCTCTGGATTCCATGGTCCAAGACCCTAAGACAGCTGCGACTGTGGAAGGGAATATTGAAGGCCTCGCTGCAGTTGAGACTGCTGGAGGTAGTGAAGGCCCAAGGGAGGTTGAGACATCCCTGGATAAAGCTTAAGAAACTCAGAACATTCCTCTCGTTCAAAGTCGCTGAAGTTGAGAAGGAAATAAGCGAACTTCATGACTCCCAGGAAAATCTCGACATATCATTCTTGGGGTCTGAAGATGAAGTTGAGTACACCCCCGGTTGCAGATCAAAGGGACCCAGCTAAGGATGTTCTCAAAGCCATGGGTCAGCTAAGTGATAAAGATGCTCGTCAAAAATTTAATTTCGATGATGAAACAAGCCCCCAAGTCTCATCATCATTCGATGATGCTGATGATGCAACAGAGGAAACGGTTATTCACTTAGAAAAATCTATTGAGACCAAAGACGTTATTAAGACAGCTGAGGCTCAGTCAGCTGGGCAAAATCTCTTAATCGCGCCCTAATGAGACACATACCATCACTGCGAGCTTCCCACAACAGCAAAGAAGAACGACTACACGAGCTTCGTCATAGGCTCCCACAGCTGTAACCACTGCTGATGAAGCTATCATAGCTGAGGTACGAAGAGCTGAACATCTCAGGCACAACCCTCACAAACAATCCTATATGTGAGTGATGATGCCTTTCCAAAGATATTCCCTTTCACGTCGATCCTACCAGATCTGGAAGAATGGACTGTTGTTGAACAACAAAGACTCATCGTGAGAGAAGATCCAATAATCCCTACTGACATAATTGTACCAGCCGAGTTCCACTTTGTTGAATAGTGGCCTGCAGCTGAATCAAGTGGGACAGCTAAGTTTCGTGAGATCTTCAAGAAGATCTGTGAAGAGATTGAGAAGATCGAAAGACATCAGGCCTCACTCGACCTACGACTGGACAACAGGGATGCTACCCTCATAGCAGATTTGAGAGGGATAGTGGTGCAGATCCGAGAATGGTCTCAACTGCAATCTGCCATGAGAATCAAGCAAGTTTGTTATTTAAAAGCACTCTATGGCAGAATGCCTGTGTGGATGGCTGACAATGCTGATATCAAACAAAGGATGCAGGCGTATATTGAAAGGTTGCATGCATCTCACAAAACAGAAATGGAGCTACTGCGTGAATTTCAGAGAAAAGAAGTTTTGCGTCTTGAGGAGACCAGGAATGCGAAATTCAGCCTCCTCATGGCTGAATTGAAATTGGTGGCAGCCAAGTCCAAAGCCACTCGCTCAGAATTCCGGACAGCTTACGCAGCAGCAGACTCCAAACAGAATTCCGCACTCAGCAGACTCGACTTTATGCTCTCAGGCATGTTCCCTAGGGTCCCTCTTTCCTTTGATGGTGCCAAAAAGGGGGAAGAGGATGCCCTAAAGAAGTTGAAAGAAGAAAAGTTGAGGGAATCTGAAGCTGAGAAGAAAGGAAAAGCAGCTGAGGGGGAATGTTCAAATGATTTGACGTTAATGATTGCTGAAACCCCTCAGCAGGGTCAAGTTATAGCCTCGATCTTGAGTAAACTCCCCATATCTCTACCCATTGAGCACTCTGTTGTGCCAATGTCGGAGAAAAGAAAAATCATCGAAGCAGTGATGGTGGAGTTTGACAAGAAGACGGATGCCCGCATCAAAGAAGTGTTGAAACAATACGGTGGCATTCCGGTAGGGAAGGATCAAGATCCCATTCCTGACAATGGATCTAAGCCAAGATCAGTTGAAGAATTTAAGACGCTCGAATCTGAGGGATATTTCCAAAGGATGTCACTAGCAGAAAGGTCTTACATTGTGCGAAGAAGCTGATAAGCAACAGACTACCAGCAACCATTCTGCCGGTAAGCAGAAGACTCCCGTGAAGTACACACCCAGAGGGGGAGGAAGAAGTGGTGGAGGAAGAGGTTCTCGACCTCGTCCAAGACCCAAGAATATCAAATATGTAGATCCCAGAAAGAAGGGGAGGATCTACTGCACTGGGTATGATGAAGTGGCAAACCTGGAAGTGGCAAGGAAGAATGTTGAGGTAAAAAAAAAAAAGACAAGAAGAGGAAAATGAAAGACAAACTCAGCTATGGCTCGAAAGGAAGAGAAAGGATGATGCTGCAAAGAGAGCCTATGAGAAGAAGAAGAGAGTTGAGGAAGAAGAAATAAAAAGGAAAAGAGTTGATGACTTTGACAGAACTGAAGAGGAAAGACGGAGACAGTGAAGGCAATGAAGTGTTGCTGCGAACCCTTCATGTACTTTACTTATGTAAATACATTCATGTAAGTTATCTGTATACTTAGTGAAGTGTTCTGTAATTTTTCACTTAGTATTTATTCTAGTATCCTATCATAGATGTCTGTATTTTGCTTTGATATTTTGCTTTGATATAGAATGCTATGATCAATAAAACGATCTATTCTACGCATACATTCTTTGTTACTGCATTGTCTGTATGTATCTTTGTTGTTTATATGTTACTTAATGTTTTTAAGTTTTGGCATCATCAAAAAGGGGGAAATTTTTGGGAAATTTATTTTATAGATTTTGATGAATGCCATGTAAAACTTAAACTAGAAAGTTGGCACCCCATTTTCATTGTAATTTACATTGTAATAGATAGGGCTAGAAAAGCTGAGTCAAGTCAGCTACGCCTGGAAATACAAGAAGTCAATCAAGATCAAGTGAAAACTCTGTTGTGGAACAGCTGAGTATGGCCAAGATAGAAGATCAAGAACTCGACTGAAGACGTATCAGCTGAGGAACAGCTGTGTGAAGAGTCAGTCAAGTCAACTCAAGAAGCCAAGTCTCAAGTTGAAAGTGATAGATGACTCATCAAATGATTGGAGCAGACTCAAGTCACCTGGGGTAAAAGCGTGACCAAGAGGAGTTAAGCGAAATGAATTCGTTGTACGAAGTCAAGAACATTACTTAAATAAGTAATACTTCCATCTTTGCCAGTCTTAAAGTGCTCATCCCAGAAGCGTGCAAAAGGAATAAACCAATGGGAAGCACTGCACCTCGTGTTAGAACCTGAAAAGATGCAAATTCATTTAATACGAGGAAGGGTCTACATCTCAAGATGGAGGACCAATAAAAGACAAGCCAACGAACACAAGTGACTTTTGAAATCAGCATATCTCTTCAACGGGCAGATTTTCGAAGGTTCACTATAAAAAGCTAAGGAAATTCATTGAGAAAAGATTACCTTGCACACCTGATAAATCAAGCATTATTCAAGCTATTAACCTGCAAATACTCCCAAGAATATTCAAGCAAATCCTCAAGCCTGAAACTCAAAGGAAATCGATCCAACACAAGCTGTGAAGGAAAGACAACATCAAACCTGTTGAAGAGGAAACTTTTGAAGAATCAAAAGGGGTCTACTTTCCAAGGAGGATTATAGGAAAGTTCAAGGTTGAACCAGTATTAAGGTATTGGAGGGCTTCGTGATCAAATCCAAGAGCTTGAGAAAGTGAGCTGAAGTGGCAAGGCAGTTGCCCTGTGAAGAAGCTGAGTCGGAAGTGAAGCCAGTTGTGTGACCAAGGCTGTCTCTAGACTGTTGACCACTTTGTAAACAGATCTTTTACATAGTTGGATTCCACTAGGTTGTCTCTATAAAAATTAACTATGTCATTTATTTTTCAGCACATTTACATTTCTGCATACTTACATTATATTTGCTGATAAACTTACTTGCTATCCAACTGATTAATAACCAAGTGCTAAAATCAAGTGTTAAAACAAGTTTAAAACAATTCAAAGGGTGTTAAGTCTTCCGCTGATAAAACCTACATAGCCAAGTTAAGGTTCAGGTTAAACAACTGAGTTATTCTATCAACAGCTCTATCGAGTCTGTTGAGTGACTAACACTGCTGAATAACCAACTTAGCTGCCCTCAAGGACTCAGCTGTTTGTGTTAACTCTTTAATATTTTAAAAGGACTAAAATTGAAAAAGTTGGTAAGGTTTATTCAACCCCCCTCCTTCTAAACCTTACTCACACGCCTTGGGACATACAACATGCTTTAACTATAGCTCTGGACAAATTGTCTCTTGGAACAAACCAATTACTGACTTTGGACTTGCATCCCCTCAATCTAAACCATAGTTATCGTTGGTTAATTTGAACTCGTAGGAATAAAGTCTTCTGACTTTGTCTTCTAGTCTCCTCTTCACATAGCTTTAAAGTGATTTCAACTGTCTTGCGAAGTTTTCGTGTCCCCCCAACTTTACTCCTAGCCTCATCAAGTAGTCTCTGCCATTCTGGGGGTAATGATTCTCTCCATATTTTGATCTCATCTAACATAGGCTTTATATTTCGTCTGATAAAGGCAATGTGATTGCTCATTTGTTCAATTACTCGAAAATGGTGTACAAGCGTGTGATGGGGTTTCATCTTATAGACTTTGAATTCACGTTTTTATCTGTTCTAGTTCTTAATTCACCTTTAGTGGGGGTACGGATAGTGCCAGGCATATCTATATTATGAACATAGGAAAAACTAATCAAACGCAAACAATCTTTATGTTAAAAAAATCTTAGAATAGTGTCTCTTTAACTGTACATGAAATTCAGGCATCACTTATTAAAAGCAAGCTAACAATTAAAATTCACACAAGGCACACATTTCATAGAGACACATACGTAGTCATAATCACAATAAACGTAAAGCTTACCACATTATGGAGGAGATGCTCAAAGCGCGACGTGGAACCCATGACTTGTTGACTTCTAATTTTATCGTAAATCAACCCGCTTTAAAGTCTACAAAATCAATTTTAAAAACCTCGACTCTGATACCACTAAATGTAGAGCCTACCTAGATCACTAGAATTGTAATGCGGAGAAAACAAATCAATAAAAAGAAATACTCTAAAGAATCCTTAAAAATACTGAATAATAAAAATTTTACTTAGTTCAAAAACTTTGCTGCAGAAGTAAATACTAAAAACTATTAGTCCATAACACTCATACAAAAAAATAGAATGACGTTCAACATTAAATATACTAATAACTCAAACTCTTAAAAACATAAGATAAACTGAAGGACATGGGTTCCCGAGTCACTACGCCCCTCCATCTCCTTCCTCCTCATTATTCTCATATGAAAAAAAAACATTCGTGGAATGAGCTTAAAAGAGCTCAACAAGTAATCTCATGCATGAATGCGTGCTTAATGCAATGACTTAACTTAGTTAAATTGTACATTTTCTTTACTTAAAATCCTTTCATGTACATACTTAAAACTTCATATTTCTTTCATTTCGTAAAACATTTTTAGGATGCGAGCTGACTTGGTGACATAATGTTCTAATCAGGGTCGCAGTGGGCCTTGTTATTTGGAACCCGATTAATATTTTACCCGAAGGCCATTTCCTTTTATTTCGCCAGAAGGCCTTTTTTCCTTTAACATTAACATTAGCCACAAGTGGCACATTGCCGGAACGCCAGTCCCCCGTGCCCATTTTCCACTCACTCCAGCACCATAGAACGATGTGCACCCATTTTCTTTAAATAAAAATTATTAAAAACTTAAGACTTGACTTTACTTAATCTTTGTATGCTCGTGAAATGCTATGAACATACGTCAACATGATGCATGAACGTAAGTGATGTAATTTTTTCATTAAATACGAGAATAAATATAAGCGCATTACATAATAATTAATTAACATTAGCTGGAATAAATTAAGAACAAAATCCTATTTCAACTACTTAGGGAAAACCCTATGTTCAGTTAGTTAGGGGAATACCTTACATTATATTAGTTAGGGAAACCCTATATTCAATTATTCAAACTCATCCAGGGAAAATCCCTACGTCCAATAAATTCAGGAAAACTCTACTTTCAATTATTCAAACATATTTATTTACACATATGAATCACACGTACAATTGTACACATAATAATTTCTATTTACAAGCATAATATTTGTAAATCAAAACTAGTTCGCCACTATGGAAATTTTCCCTTTTTATTTCTAAAGCAAGTTAACATGCCCAGTAACACTAATTAATCAAGTTGAATAATGATTTCACCTCTAAATTTGCATGATTTCATAAGCATAAATTTGTAAACTCAAATTAATTAAAATTTATTGGAAAAATTATCTTCTATTACATACAGGGCTGATTGACATCCCCATTACATAAGCCAAATTCCCGAGATCTGTAGGTAAGGACAAATTAACTATTCTATATTATATAATCAACGAGTCCAGGATTAACATGGGTCAAAGAACACACATTAAATAAATAATGAAAATTGAAAATTTATTTATGCCCGTACTAACGGCACAATTAGACAGACATATAATTCGTATACCGCAAGCCTAACAGTTAACATAATAAATTCAGTCATATAAATCTAAACCTTAATTATATATGAAACCTAGCGAGATTACTTGCTTGTTCGATTTAAGGTAGTAAAATCTTTTTTAGACCTCTTTTGAATCAATCTTAAACATAAGATTGCATACTAAGGCTGGTAAAACTAATAAAATTATCAAACTAAAAGATCCATTCTCCGAAATTTAGCAACTTATGCGTTGGGGAAATCACCTCTCCTACTTCTCTCCCTTTGGCCGATTCTCGCTCCCTTAGGCGTCTATTTTGTATGTTCCCAATGTGTGTATTTTACGTGTTTTATATTTGTGTTTAAACCTACTGCTAATGGGCTAGGTTTAGAGTACATGGGATTATAATTACCTTACTAACAATATGGGCCTGGTTAATACGCTAGTCCAATTAAAAGCTAAAGTGTTTTATAAAACCTAATAAAATAAAATAAAGTCATGTAAAAATATCTGGAATATTTTATTATCATAGTTAAATCTTATCATTAAGCAATTAAATAAATCGGGTCGTTACATCTAGTTAAAATCTATTGCCTTTATACTCCACAACAAAATGACATTGCAGAGAGAAAATATAGGCATTTGGTAGAGATGGGTCTATCCTTGTTAACTCATTCAAGTCCCAACTTCCTTCTGGGATAATGCCTTCTCAATAGCTACAGGTGTCCCTTGGAAGCATTGTATGGTCATAAGCCTGATTATAACAGACTATAAATGTTCGTTTGCCTCTGTTTCCATTCAGCTGACCTTTAAAAAACACAAGCTTGAGTTAGCTCCTCACTAAGTACTTTTCTCGAGCTATATTTCACAAAGTACAAAAGTAATAAAGTATTATTTCCTAACAACAAAATCATAATTTCTAGACGTGTTTTTTTATGAATCAACATTTTATTTTAACTTTCGAGTTGATATATTGTCTAATTCCTACAATGAATTTTGTATATTAAGTCATTCTTCCTTGTCAATCCACTTCCTGCCAATCCGAATTGTCCATTACCTCATCATGCTCACACAATCCACTCAGTCACCTAACACAAACCAATAATCCTCCAATCCACTTTCTCCTATTTTTCATTTGCCCTAACACTTCTAATCCGGCCTAACTTAGGTAGAGGCAGTCTACTCGGAGCGGTATGTTTGTGGCGGATCTTAGCAAGGAGAATAAAAGCTCAAGCGATTAGACGTACCATCTTTGGGGACCGAGATTTGTACTGAAGGTCCTTCAAGGATGGGGAGGCCTACATGAGGGGAGACCTGCAACTGCATTTAATGGCCGGTACGATTGAGAATGTCATAAAGGAGAGAGTAACTGTGAAATGATAGATGGATGACACGTGGAGCCCTCTGGGAGGGAGGAAGAGCCCAAATTCAGGTATAAAATAGGCATTCTTATGTCAATAAACGTTTTGACTTCATATCATCTATTCAGTCTATAATTATACACTTTAAATATTGTTCAATATTCCTCTCTTTCATGGCCTGACTTTAGCATCAGAGTGCCGATGCCGGAAAATCCTTCGGTTTAGGCTTTGCAGGTGAACCGAGTTGCAAAAGTTGGAGCCTTGATAGTCCAGCTCATCTAGGATAGATCATGTGGCGCGTCTGTGGGAAGTTCTGAGTTCGAGACATGAGTATGAGTGGATCAGGAACAAAGGGTAAGGAGGCTATGGTGGCACCGGAGGGAGTGGAGTTGACACTTGGTATCCCGGAGGGCACACCAGAGGGGTCGCTGCTTAACACCCCTGGTGTGACCCCGTGGTCTTTCGTGGACCAGTTGCCAAGGGTGAATTTGAATGAAGAATTTGCAGGAGAAACCTTGCATTTCACGAGAGGACAGCTGGCTAGTTTGATTTCTAGCGCGGTATCGAAGGCGAGAGCAGAAGAACACACGCTAGGTCGCCCTTTCGCAGAACCTCTCGATCGTCCGGAGGGGGTGATCCAGTAAGGAAGAGGCCTTGAGGGAAGGTAGGATGTCGGAGAAGTGGGAAGAAATGCTTTGGGAGGTGAGTGAGCTAAAGCAGAGGGTATCGGGAAATGAGGTAGTTAGGAGGGGAATCCCTTTCAGGGCCTCGGTGATGGCAGATGAGTTGCCAGCCAATTTCCACTCTTTAACCTACAAGTATGATGGGACAACGGACCCTTGGGAACACCTGTGTAGGTTTGAAAATTCGGCCTTGCGTCATAGGTGATCAGATGGGGTGAAGTGTCGAGTATTTCTTACCACGCTATCTCAGTCCGCCTAATAGTAGTTCAGTCAGTTGCCAGCGATTCTATTGCATCTTTCGGAGAGTTTAGCTCGACTTTTTCTGCATCAGTTTGCTAGCTCAAGGAATCACCAAAAGAAATCGCTCACACTTTTTAGGGTTAAACAATCAGAAGGCGAGCCTCTAAGATATTATGTCAGAATTACGGCAGTGGCGTTGGAGGTGCCCTCTGCGAACCAGGAGATCCTAACCAGTGCGCCTACTCAAGGACTGAAGGAGGGAGATTTCTTTAGATCTCTGGACAATAGACCAGCAAGGGATTTCGATGACGTATTATCTAGAGCTGAGAAGTACGTTAACTTGGAGAAGGCCCAAAAGGGCAAGAAGGAAGAGCTCAAGAACAAGAGGAAGGAAAGGGTGGAGGTGCACCGTGATGTTGTACACCCCTCTCGTGGCTTCAAGGTCACAAGTTTTGATGGTGATAGCTGGAAATAAAGATCTGAAATGGGCTGTGAACTATTACGCGGTGCCCTCTCGGCCTAAATCAAAGTTCTTTTGTGAGTTCCATAATGATTTTGGGCATACCACGAAAGAGTGCCGACACTTGAAAGACGAGATTGAAAGGATGGTTATGAGATGATGGTTGGCCGGTTGGGTCAAAATGGATCAGGGGCAAGCTAGTAATGCAGGGGCGAACAGGAATCACCACCCCCCAGCAAAAAGGAGGGCAGGGGAAATGCTGGAGCTGGCAAGGAGGATTACCCTCCGAGGGGAACTATAAACATGATAGCTGGAGGGCCTACTGATGGAGAATCCAATAGGGCACGGAAGGCGCATGCGAGAGGAGAGATCCGACCCGTCTTGGAAGTAGGGATAGAGAGGGATCCCGTTGTTTCATTCAGAGCGGAGGATCGGAGGGGTGTATCCCCATTGCATAATGATGCCTTTGTCATGTAAGTCCAAGCGGCTACGATAATCTAGAGGGGGGTGAATAGATTATCTACATTTTCTCGATTATGCCCTTTTTTTCGAATCAAACAAGCCAAGACAATAATAAAGGTGCAGGAAGTAAATAACACGCGTCAATTTATAGTCCATGGTGGGCATGGCAGGGATAAGAATTTAGGCGCCGAGCTAGAGACTCCGAAAAGGAGGACAGGTTGGGGAGGGACCCTGGTGGGGCATATCCATGATCCACTTGGTAGGTACAGGTGCAGCGAGGAGCGGAAGTTGGAGCCTTTATAGTCTAGCTCATCCAGGACAGATCAACTTCTGTTTTTAGTTACTCCACAATCCCTTTAGTTGTTGATCTACTTAATTTTTATGAGTAATCAATCACTTGTTATCTCACATATGAAGTTAAACAACTTGTTCCTTCTAAACACCACATAATCACAAGGTCGAAGGCCAACATTCACAAGCCTAGGACTTTCTTTGTCAGCTCAACTGAAAATGAGCCAACTTCAATTCAAGAGAAGCTCTTGGTGATCAAATAGGTACACTGCCATGAAGACACGATATGTAATATCCACAAAAATTAGGAATAAATATACAATTAGGATTCACAATTAGATTCAATTGGGGATCCAAATTCCTAATTTCATAATTTGGGGCAAAATTATAATTAGGGTTTCTAACCCTTAAATCTTATCTACTCGTATTTTTAATTTAAAAATTAGAAAATATAATTTTAATTAGCTATTTTTAATGAAAATTTCAGTTATGAATTTAGAATGGCTCAAACTTAATAAAAAGAAGATGAAAGGTGAAGGGTTATAGTTTTTAACCTAAGAACTTAAATCTTCATCATCAATTTCAGAGTTCCTATAAATTGTTAGTTCCATTCTATAGATTCTTACACAAATCCCTCAATAAGTTCAAGATATGTAAAACTCTCTTCAAATAAACCAATTTCTATTCCAAAATTTCAACAAATACACAAATAATTTTCGAAAAAATATCCATATATGCAGAAAATATGAGAGAAAGTGGGTAGCATGTAGGTCTTCTCGGCCACCATCGACCGCCGCAGACTGGCAGCCACCGCTGTCCTCCTTCCAATGTTCGTCGTTGCGTCTGTGGTGGTATCTGGTGAAGGTGGCGTGAAGTGTAAGTGGGCAGGGGGCAGAGGGGTTTTGTGTGTATAGAGGAGGGTATTGAGGGAGGTTGGTTGGGAGAGAAAAGAAGGGAGAACGAAAGAGGAAAAAAAATAAGAAGAAGAACTGGAGGATGGGCGTGAGTTCCGGGGGGGAGATAGGGTTTTGTTTTGTTCATTTTGGTATACTAATTTTCTTAAGGAAATCTTTAAATATTTTAAAGGCTTAATTGGAGGATTTTGACACAAAGCTTATTATTAGTTTTTCAATCCCAAAAATCCAAATTCCCTAATTCTTTTCAATATGTAAATTTTCTTTTCTAAACCATCCAAATTTATTACATAACTTTTTTAATTATAATTTTATAATTTATGTAGGAATCGAGAATCATGAGGATTAGAATAATTTTATTCATTTCAAGGAATAACATAATACAGTTGATGTAGGGATTTTTAATTCTTGTCTTTATATAATTCTTCATGTAAGTATTTTTAATTATATATGATATGGCTGAGGAATTATAAATTATTAGCCAGGGAGTGTAAATAGACCCAGGATCGAAGTTGATCTTTGGGTTAAGCAATTTGTGCTAAAATTTATTAACAGGCCAGTCAGAGGAAAAATTACAGAGGAATTACATATTTTATTATTAATGATTATGCTTGTATGATTTATTATACATTGACAAAAGTTGGTCCCTACTGAGCAAGTGGAAGCTCACCCATTCATGTTCATATTTTTTTTTTTTTTTGATTAAAGAGTCGGGCTGGAGATATGTCACTGATGGATGAAAATCAAATTAAACTTTAGATTTTGAATTATTTTATTTTATGTCATGGAACAATTTGATAATATTTCATTAGTAATGTGAATGGTATATATATATATATATATAGTTAAATGTTTAATTTTATTAAATTATTTTGTTAAAATTCGTGTTTTTATAATAACTTTTTCCATAAAAGTAGGAATACTTTTATTTTGTAAAATTGGGGCATTACAACAGTGGTATCAATTTACATATGGAAATATGTATTACAGCTGGCATATAAAAAATTAAATGGCATGAAATAAAATGGCATAATAAATTTGTGTTGAATGATAGTGAAGTATGACGCACAAGTTAACTTTCTTTTCTTCAAAAATAGCACCCATCACCATCAGCTTAGTCCGTGATAGCTGGTTGAAGCTCCTGAATTTCATGTCTACACACTTGGACACAATGTCTATAAGCTTGTGGTAGTCATCTTTAATCAGCTCCTTCTTAGATGTATAGACAGCTTTCGCAGCAAACTCGGACTTAGCAACTTCCTTCCAAGTTGCAGCCATGTTAACGTCTTTCTCGGCTATGTCCTTTAGTCCTTCGGTCGGCAGAAAGCAATGGTCAGCAAGGTCATTCGCAGTGATTTTGATGCCCTTGTCGTGAACAAATGAGCGAATCTCATCGTCATGCACTTCGGCATTCACGTAAAACATAGTTACTTCCTCCAAGTAGGTGTGGGTGAACTCCATGGAAAGAAAGTCCTTCAGACCAGACTTCTCAAGCTTGACTGCAATCTTCTTCACCAAGCCCTCATCAATGCCCTGCTTGATCATCCCTTTGAAGTCGACTGAAGCACCAGAGTGGATCTTCTCTGAAAGCTTAGCAAAATCATGTGTAGCAGCCATATTTAGAAAGATTAAACGGTAAAATATGTGAAAATCTTGATCTTTGAAGGTAGGGTTTAGAATAGTTGCAGCGATAATTTCTTTTGCTTGCTGAAGACGAGAGTATTTGTGTGAGGAGAGAGAAAATGTAAATTTTTGGTTTATGTGAGACTTGAAAGGACGGTTTTTGGAATTTGAATAATTTGATCAAAATCAACGGTATGGATTTAGTCTTCAAAACCGCATTAATTTCCCCACATTAAATGCAACAACATTTATATCCAATCATATGTTTTACTGTGCAGCTTTTGTACTGACAGTCATAATTACGCTGATGTCATCCTTAAAAAACATTCCCGCTTGAATAAAATGATTGTGTTTTTGTCACTTAGCTCATAAATGATTTCACTATCATCCAAAGTGACTCAACTCTACTTCTCTCTTATCATAAGATCACTCATCCTGTCAGCTAACTCGATATAGCTGACTTCCCGAGTAGGCTGTTTCACTTGGCTGAAATGTGAAACTTGCTCATTTTCCATTTTCTCTTCTTTTGACTTAGCTGATTGAGTCTTCTCAGTATCCTAACTCAGCTCAATTAACCCTAACTCTTTCTTGAGCTCTTCAAACATTGATTCACATAATGGCTTTGTGAATAAGTCAGCTAACTGCTTATCAGTTGAGATGTATTCCAAGGTGATGTCTTTCTTTTCAACATGATCTCTTATAGAATTGTATATGACATCAATGTGCTTTGTTCTTGAATGCAACATTGGATTTTGAGTTATTGCAATACCACTAGTGTTATCACGCATAATTGAAATTTCTCTTTATTCAATATCATAGTCTCTCAGTTGTTGTCTCATCCATAAGACTAGGGCACAACAGCTGCCCGCAGCTATGTACTCTGCTTCAGCTGTGGATGTTGCTATTGAATTTTGTTTTTTGTTGAACCAAGAAACTAATCTATTTCCAAGCATTTGACAAATACCTGATGTACTCTTCCTGTCAACTCTACATCCAGTAGAGTTTGAGTCTGAGTATCCTACCAACTTGAATCCTCCTTTCTTTGGATACCATAAGCCAACTTCTTGGCATCCTTTCAAATATTAGGATTCTCTTAGTTGCAGTCATGTGACTCTCTTTTGGTGCAAATTGAAATCTAGCACATACACCTACAACTAAGTTGATGTCTGGTCTGCTTGCTGTTAGATAGAGCAAAGATCCAATGAGGGCTCTATATCAGGTTTGATCAACAGTTTTGCCATCTGCATCCATGTCCATCTTGACTGAAGTATTCATAGGAATCTTCACTGGTGACTTCTCTTCCATACCAAACTTCTTCATTAAATTCTGGTATACTTAGTTTGACTTATGTAGGTTCCATCCTTCAATTGCTCGACTTGAAGTCCTAAGAAGAAAGTCAGGTATCCTATCATGCTCATCTCAAATTTGCCTTGCATGAGGTTTGAGAACTTGTCACATATATATTTGAACAAGCAGTATGTTCTCTCTATTTTGAATCCTGAAGAGTGTTCTATCAACCTTGCCTTTGGAAAATCCATTGTCATTTAGAAACTGGGACAATGTATCATATCATGCTCTCGGTGCTTGTTTCAATCCATACAATGCTTTCTTGAGCTTGTAGACTTTATCTCCAATAGTTTTCTGCTCAAAACCTGGAGGTTGTTCAACATAGATTTCTTCCTCTAACAGTCCATTTAGAAATGCACTCTTCACATCCATTTGATATACAGTGAAGGTCTTGTGTGCATCATAAGCAAGAAACATCCTTATTGCTTCCAATCTAGCAACAAGAGCAAAGATTTCATCCAAATCTATACCTTCTTCTTGGCAATACCCTTTGGCTACCAATCTTGCTTTGTTTCTTACAACAGATCCTTCCTCATTCATCTTGTTTCTGAAGACCCACTTAGTAGCAATAAAATTTTGGTGGGTTGGCTTTTGAACTAATTCCCATACTTTGTTTCTTTCAAACTGATTCAGCTCTTTTTGCATGGCCTGAATCCAATGTGTGTCTTCTAATGCTTGAGACATATCTTTTGGCTCCATTTGGGAAATGAAACAAGTGAACATTGCTTCATGTTGTGCTCTGGATCTGGTTCTTATGCCATCTCTAACATCTCCAATAATTAACTCAGGTGGATGATCTCTCAGCCATCTCACATCAGGTTGGAGTAAGTCTGCTGGATTTAGCCGTCTTGCAGCTAAGTTGTCTTGAACAGCTTCTTCATCATCATTCAGTTGCAGACCTTCCAGCTGTCTTTGAGATTCAACTATCTCATCATCATCAGGGTTGAGTGCTCTCACTTCTGCTTTAACATAAGGACTCTTCTGCATAGTTGACAGATTCTGCATATCATTTAACTCATCAATATCTTCTCCATTTACATTGGGTTCATCAAATACCACATGGATAGACTCTTATGTGACCATAGTCCTGTTGTTTAGCACTATATAGGCTTTACTCTCAGCCGAGTATCCCAACAGTTATTAACAAAGAGTAAGGAAAAATACATTAGTCAATTATTTTCATTAATTATTCTTTATAAGTTAATCCCAATATGACAAAGTAAACTAAATTGACATTAAAAATCAAATGTCTTTACAACTATTAATTACGTTTCATTGGTTATTTGCTCAAATAACTTATTATGTAATACACAGATATCAGCCCATGGCGAAAAACGAAGGGAAAAAATAGAAGGATATGCTTGATCAAAATCCAATTGTGTCAATCACCAAGGTCATTCCAAAATATTACCTAGGTAATTATTTCCTAAATTAATTAATTGTATTTATTAAATGATGTGATTTGTTTCGTTGTCAATATTCTTACTGTTAAAAGAAATGAGATACAAACTTCATATCCATTACAATAAATGGGCCACTTTCTTTAGATTTTTCCAATTATAGATTGAATAAATTCTTAGAAATATTAAAATAATTCACATATTGGTTTCAGGTGAATTGCAGATGCAAACTACAACAACATCAATCCTACAAATAGAACCGATATGTGAAGAAACTGAATATTTGAGCAATTAGCATCAAAAGCCTTCAAATTGTCCTTGCCATTGTTGTGCATGAAGCATTTACATCTAGAAATCTTGAAATATCCAACATTTGGCTTTCTCCCTGTCCAAATCTCATAGGGAGTCTTGGTCAATTGCCTGGTAAGCATGCATCTATTCTGAGTATAGCATGTTGTATTTATGGCTTCAGTCCAAAATCTCTTAGGCAACCCAACTTCAACTAACATTGTCCTTGCAGCTTACTTGAGAGTTATGTTCCTTTTTTCAGCTACACCATTATGATGTGGAGTCCTTGTTGCTGATAAATCATGAGCAATAACACAAAATACTGAGTTATAATCCCATTGACAAACTCAGTTCCTCTGTCAGATCTTATCTTTATAATGGTTTGATTCTTCTCATTTTGAACTCTTCGCATCAGCTGAGGTAACTTCTGCAGTGTTTTCTTCTTTTTACACATGGAAATTGTCCATGTATATCTTGATTAGTCATCCACCACCATTAAGGTGTATTTCTTTCCACTGATGCTAGTTGGCTCAACAGGACCAAATAAATCCATATGCAATAGATACAATATCCTAGTTGAAGAAGGACTTGGCTTATCCTTGAATGATGATTTGATTTGCTTTCCCATCTGGCATGCATCACATATGCTTTCTTTCTTGTACACTGAGTCTGGCAATCCTTACACAAGATGACTCCTTGCAAGCTTGTTGATTGTCGTGAAATTCAGGTGACTCAACTTCTTATGTCACAACCAACTGGATTTGGTTGTACTCCTTGCTAGCAGACATGTGCTTAGTGTAGCAGTAGACCAATCTACTACATACATATTTTTTTGCCTTGTTCCTTGCAACACAATTTCATTAGATTCAGCATCTTTGATCTGGCATATCCCCATGTTGAATCATACATTGTAGCCTTTGTCACAGAGTTGGTTGATGCTTAATAGGTTGAAGTTGAGACCTTCAACATAAGCAATATATGTGATCTATAGTCCATTCTTCTTGATGGATCATGTGCCTTTGATCTCCCATGGAGCTTCATTTCCTCAAAATATGACTTTAGCACCTTTGATCTCCTTGAATCTTGACAGATTTCTTTTATTTTCTGTCATATGTCTGGAACAACCACTATGCATGTACCAGGTTCCTTGGCACTCAGCTGTTCCTTGAACCTGCAATCAAGGAAATCAGTTTTTAGGTACCCATACTTGCCTGGGTCCTGGGGTTAGTGCTATAAGATGCTCCAACCAACCAATAACCAGATGATCTGACTCTAAGAGGTTGTCATCTATCCGTACCACAATCATAATGCACATTAACAAATTGCTTGAGGGTTTTAGGATTATACAACTGTCTCTTTTGTCTGTATGCCCATGTGTTTATTTTAGCAAATACTTTCTTGGGGTAGTTGTGAAATTTCTGAGTGTAGTGCTTGGGTGCATGAGTATGCTGATAATAGCTCTTTTGCCTTGGGAATGACCTTTGCTGAGGTTGAGGTCTTTGCCATTTTGGCTTGTATCCGATAGGTCTTTGCTGATATTTCACATTATTATTCCAATCAGCTTGGTTTGGATAATTTCTACCATTCCCATCATATGTATTTCTTTGATGAAATTTATGGGGTTTTGGTAACTCTGTTTGGCTCTTACAGAGTATTTTCTGTTAGGAGTCTGCTGATGGACCTATCTGAATTTCTTCTCAGTTGTCCTTTCAGCATACTCTACTGGCTTCATTCCTTTTCCTTTATAACCAAGGCCAATATGATTGTGATTGTGTTTTGGTGTGAATGTGGGTGTAACATATGGTGTTTTGGGTTTTTGGATTCCTTCATTGCTTGAAGATCCTTTTTCCAAAATCACTCTTGGAGTTTGACTGTGCACAAAGGAATTGAATCATATGCCTCTCTTGTCTCTACACTCTTTTTGGCTCATAATAAGTTCACCCAATGATTTGGATGCTTTTGTAAATGAGGCAATCACATTTTTAAGATCTTTTTCTCTTTTCTCAGTAGCAGCTAACTCTGCTATGATCTTGTCATTTTCAGACTTCAGCTTAGTATTCTCATCAGCTCTTTTGTCAGTTGTGAGTTTTGGCTTTTAAGTTGGTTGTTCTCTTCATTCAAAAGTATGTGTGAGGTTTTAATGTGCTCAAAAGTTTTCATCATTTTGCCTAATGAATCATAAAGATTTGTGGATGATGAATTGTGTGTATCACAGTCACTATCATTTGAATCAGAATGAGATGAGTTAGAATGTACCTCATCTTCTTGATCTTGTTGATCTTGTTCTTTGGCCATGAGGCAGATCAAAGCCTCTTCCTCTGTATCACTTGAGTAGTCAGCTTCACTACTATCTGAGTCTGCTGCTTCTTTGCACTTGGCTGGCTCAGCAGTCTCAGCAGCCAACATTGTTTTCTTCTTTTCTTGTCTTCTTTCCCTTAAGACTCTTCTTTCTTCCTCATTTTTGTATTTGTTGACTTGTCGATAGGAACAGTCAACAGCAAAGTGTCCTTGTTGTCTGCAATTCCAACATAGGTTTTCAGCTCTCTGATCTGCTCTTTCGGTTCTCTGATTATCAGCTCTCTGATAGTCAGCTCTCTGATGTTCAGCTCTCTTGGGCGGCCTATCCTCCCTTGCCTTGGAAGGTGTTGAATGTCTTCTGAAGCTTTCACCCTTGTTTCTTTTATAGTTTTTGTTAAAGAACTTGTTGAATCTCTTTACTGTGAGGGCAATTTCCTCCTGGGCAATGGTCTCCTTTGGCTCAGCTTTCTTCCCATCACTGGCCAATAATACAGTTGTCTTGGGCACAACTGTTTCCTCTTGCTCTTTCCTTCTCAGCTCAAACTCATAAGCTTTGAGGTCTGAGAATAGCTCATTGTTAGATGTTCTTGAGAGGTCCATTAAATGTCTCAAGGCCATGACCTTCATTTCCCATTCAGCTGGGAGGGATCTTAGTATCTTCATGCACATCTCCTTCTGAGTGTACTCTTTCCCATGAGCTAAAAGCTCATTTGTTATCTCTATGAATCTGGCATCCAGCTGGTCTAGACTCTCACTTGCAAGGATTTTAAAATTTTCAAATTTTTGAACAGCAACAGTTAATTTATTCTCCTTAAACTGTTCTGATCCTTCACAAATCAAGGTCAGCTTATCCCATATTTCTTTGGCTGATTTGCTTGACTTGACTTTGTTCAACATCGCCTTGTCCAACGTCTTGTACACTATATCCTTGGCCATGTTGTCCAGGTTATATCTCTTTCTATCTTCATTTGTCCATTCAATGCGTGGTTTTTCAACCATGGCTGGTCTAACTTAGCAGCGACTTCTTCTCCTTCAGCTGCAGCTGCTCTTCTTACAGCATTATTAACTTTGAGTATTTCCAATGGCTCATCCTCTATCACAAGCCACATTTCATCGTGTAAAGCAGATAGATGAGCCTGCATACGAATATTCCAGTCATCAAACTCTTCCACAATGAACATTGGAATACGAGTTTGATTGGCTTCCATGATAATAACTTTGCTTTTTAAAGATGACAGACTTTGAAAACACAAGTGTTAAATCTTTTGAAAAAGATTGAGATCTAGTTCAGTAACCAGTGCGGAAGGCTCAATGAACCAACCGCTCTGATACCACTTGTAGGTCCCAGGAGGTGTGGTGTAAGGTTTGGGGGGATTTGATTAAACCTTACCAAATTTTAACTTTTTACTGTTTTTAAGAATTTAAACAGAGTTGACTCAAATCAGCTGTGTCCTTGGGGGACAGTTAGGTTGCTATCTTCAGCTAAGTTACCCACTCAACATACTCAACTGAGTTGTTGATAGTATAACTTGGTTGCGTCAACTAACACTAAACTTTAGTTGATTTGGTTTTCAATAGAGGGAGACTTAACACCCTTTGATTGATTAAAGCTTGTTTTTAACACTTGTTTTAGCACTTGTTATTTATCAGTTGGATAGCAGATTAACTTAATAATAGGTATGAAAAATATAAACAAGAAAGTAAATGTTGAAAGTAAAATGACACAAGTAATTTTATAGTGGTTCGAGGATGGGGTAATTCCTCTAATCCACTCTTCTCCACCTCCTAGAGAAATTCACTAGGTAAAAGATCAAGTTACAAAGTAGTTCTCAGTCTAGAGACAACCTTGATCACACAGATGGCTTCTCCTGCGACTCAGCTTCTTCACAAGACATTGTCTTGCTACTTTATCTCCTTCCAAGTATTTGGATTTGTTCACTCAACCCTCCAACAAAATTGAATCTCCTGGTTCGACCTTGAACCTTTCTACAACTCCTTTAACTTGGAGAGTAGACCCTTTTTGTTCTTTAAATGTTTTCTCTTCAACTTGGAGAGTAGACCCTTTTTGTTCTTTAAATGTTTTCTCTTCAACTAGTTGAAGTTATCTTTGCTTCACAGCGTATGGTGGATTGAATTCCTTCGAGTTTTAGGCTTAAGGAATTTTCTAGATAAGCTTGAGAATATTGCAGGTTATACTTGCTCAAAAATAGCTTGCTTTGTTCGTGCTAGGTTCAGGTTACCTTTTCTCAATTGCTTCCTCAGCCTTTTATAGTTCTCATTTGAAAATTTTCCGTTGAATAGATACGCTATTTTCAAATGACACTTCTTGTTCGTTGGCTTGTCTTTTCTTGGTCTGAAGCACTTGTGATGTTGACCCTTCCTCATATTAAATGGCTTCGCAACTTTACAGGATCCGACACAAGCTTCAGTGTTTCCCATTGGCTTATTCCTTTTGTATGTTTCTGGGCCAAACACTTTAAGACCTGCCAGCTTGAACATATTACTACATTGAGTAATATCCTTGACTTTCTTCCAACGGATCAATGTAAGTTGTCTTGACTTGACTGCTGCCTTTACCCCTTGTGACTTGAGTTTGCTACAATCATGAGAATGACTCAACTGTCACTTCAACTCTTAGACTTGGCTCCTTTCATTCACTTGACTGACTCTTCCTCAAACTTCACACAGTTGTTCCTCAGCTGGCTCTCCTTCAGTCGAGTCCTTGTCTTCCTTCTTGGCCATACTCAGCTGACACACAGCAGAGTCTTCACTGTGGTCTGCAGTTGACTTCTTGCATTCTTTAACTTAGCTGACTTCACTCAGCTCTTTCAGTCATATCTATTACAATACAGAATTACAAGGAAAATGGGGTGCCAACTTCCTAGTCTAAGTTTTACATGGTATCATCAAAATCTAACAAATAAATTTCCTAACATTAACGAATGGAGAGCTCCTAAAAATGCGAGTGAAGTTCGCAGTTTTCTGGGAAGAGCAGAGTATTATCAAAGATTTGTCGAATGATTTTTAAAAATAGCTGGACCCATGACCCGACTGACTAGAAAAGGGGAAAACTTTATTTGGACAGAGAAATGCGAGGAAAGTTTCCAAGAATTCAAATAGAGATTGACCTCTGCACTAGTTTTGACAATTCCTGACCCTTCTAAGGAATTTGTCATTTATAGTGACACATCTAAACAATGATTGAGATGCGTGCTGATGCAGCATGGCAAAGTGGTTGCCTACGCCTCAAGGCAACTGAAGCCACATGAATTGAACTACCCTGCACATGATTTGGAGCAAGCTGTTGTGGTTCACGCCCTAAAGATTTGGAGGCATTATTTGAATGGAAGAACGTGTGAAATTTTCACTGACCACAAAAGCTTAATGTATTTGTTTACTCAGAAAGAGTTGAACCTGAGGAATAGGAGGTGGGTAGAATTGGTTAAAGATTACGACTGTACCATCAACTACCAGCATGGGAAAGCTAACGTGGTTGTTGATGCTCTAAGTCATAAAACCAAAGGAGAAATGTCGAGTTGAATAATTGAACAAGAAGAACTAGTGAAGGAGTTTGCCAAAATGACGATTAAGGTAGTCATACCACTAAAGAGTACATAAGCGATATTAACATCTTTAGTGGTGCCACCTACTTTAAAGCTAAGAATTAAGGAAGCTCAATCTCGGGATAAATTTCTGAACAAAATGAAGGAACGAGCCCAAAAAGGGAGTGTTAAGGGGTTTCATTTAATAGATGAAGGTGTTTTAACTTATGAAGGGAGATTGTGTGTTCCTAAACAAGAGGAACTTAGAAAGGAAATTCTTGAAGAAGCTCATTGTACGCCATACATGACTCATCTTAGGGGTACAAAGATGTATCGAGATTTAAAAGAAATATATTGGTGTAGAAGTATGAAGAGGGATATTGGAATTTTTGTAGAGAAATGTTTGACTTGCCAACAAGTGAAGGCCGAGCACCAAAGGCCGTCGGGTTTGCTAAAATCACTTGAAATCCCAGAAGAAAATGAGAACATATAACTATGGATTTTGTGGTAGGACTTCCGAGATCAATTAAAGGAAATAAAGTTGTTTGAGTCATAGTAGATCGGTTGACTAAGTCGGCTCATTTTCAACTGGTCAAAATGGCGTACAGTATTAGAACAATATGCTCTGATCTACATGAGGGAGATAGTGAAATTACATGGAGTGCCGGTATCAGTCAGAGATACGAGATTTACTTCGAAATTCTAGAGAAGTTTACAAAGTGCAATGGGCACAAGATTGAAATTCAGTACAACTTATTATCCACAATCAGATGGATAGTATGAAAAGATGATACCAGCAGTTTTAACATCCCCGTTTGAAATAATATATGTATTTTTCAGTGCAAACTTCCCGACAAATAAATTGATGTCCTCATTGAAGATGATTACTCCAATGTGTACTCCCTACAAAAAAAAGTTAAAATTTTTGTTAAAATATTTAGAAAACTATAATTTTGTAAACATGAAAAATTGGATTTTGTTTTTCTTACCTCATCGTCCGTCATTATCATTTTACGGATTTTCGTAGACAAGTTTTTTCCACATGATGTTTCTAATCCAATCCGTAACACCTTCAATCGTAATTCGAAGGTTTTTTGCTTGATTTTAGGATGTCCTGATCCATTGACATAATTGATTTCTTCCCTGCATTACATCAATGAATTTGGTTGTAATGCATTCTTCACAATTGTGTATTTGTTTAAGATCAGCTCCTTTTCAGGATGTGGATTAGGAAACAGTGAATTAACAGTTATAACATCCCCGTTTGAAATAACATATGTATTTTTCAGTGCAAACTTCCGGCAAATAAATTGATGTCCTCATTGAAGATGATTACTCCAATGTGTACTCCCTACAAAAAAAGCTAAAAATTTTGTTAAAATATTTAGAAAACTGTAATTTTGTAAACATGAAAAATTGGATTTTGTTTTTCTTACCTCATCGTCCGTCATTATCATTTTACGGATTTTCGTAGACAAGTTTTTTTCCGCATGATGTTTCTAATCCAATCCGTAACACCTTCAATCGTAATGCGAAGGTTTTTTGCTTGATTTTGGGATGTCCTGATCCATTGACATAATTGATTTCTTCCCTGCATTACAACCATGAATTTGGTTGTAATGCATTCTTCACAATTGTGTATTTGTTTAAGATCAGCTACTTTTCAGGATGTGCATTAGGAAATAGTGAATTAACAGTTTTAACATCCCCGTTTGAAATAATATATGTATATTTCAGTGCAAACTTCCCGGCAAATAAATTGATGTCCTCATTGAAGATGATTACTCCAATGTCTACTCCCTACAAAAAAAATTAAGATTTTTGTTAAAATATTTAGAAAACTGTAATTTTGTAAACATGAAAATTTTGATTTTGTTTTTCTTACCTCATCGTCCGTCATTATCATTTTATGGATTTTCGTAGACAAATATTTTCCACATGATGTTTCTAATCCAATCCGTAACACCTTCAATCGTAATTCGAAGATTTTTTGCTTAATTTTAGGATGCCCTGATCCATTGACATAATTGATTTCTTTCCTGCATTACAATGCATGTTAAAAAAAAATTAGATTGTTATGTTGTATAGGTAAACATAATTAAATAAAAAATTATTAAAAATGGTTTAGTCTAATAACTTTATTAGGAAATCATATCAATATTTTATTAACTATAATAAACTAATTTAATTATGATTTTATCTTGCTGGCCAAAGTGGAGTACTGGTTGGCTCTCTAGACAACAACACTTCTACTTCTACTTAATGTATTTCACTGTATAATGTCATTTTATGGTTTTGGTGCACCCCAATGCAATCTCGTGATTCTTTGCATATTGAATTATGAAGACTCGTGTAATTCACTGTAGTTGACATGTTGGAAACAAATTAATGTAGTTGACATGTCATTTTGTTCTCGTAATTGGTTTTTCTTGAAAGTTAATGTGAAGAAGAATAGATATCAGGGAAATATTTATGGATTAGACTAAAATGACCATTTTAATGTATTTTTTTAGAAGAACAAAATAGTAATTTTAAAGTAATTATCTATCATATATATGAATATCTCCTTCCTCTCAGTCAATTCTACCTCGTTTGTCTTTCTTTATGTTATTGGTTGTTGGCTGAGCATTGGAGTTGGCCACAATTTACTAAAAAAGACATAAATTCCAAATTTTAAAACTTAGGTCTGGTACAGTTTCAAAATTTGCAAAGTAGCCCTTAAACTTTCAAAATTTTACAATCTAGTCATTGGGCTTTTAAAGGTTGATTTTATTTATCTTAAAACTCTTAAAACTTTATTAAAATGTCCAAAAGTCATTTTTGAACCTGAGTACAGTCCCAAAATTCGAAATTTGCAGAGGGGTCCTTTAACTTTCATTTTCTTGCAATTTAGTCCACCAACTTTCCATTTTTACATTTTAAGTCCAAAATTGAAATTTAATCAATTATGCTCGACTTTTCTAGGTTATAAGTCATCCAAAATATGGATTTCAAAGCTCATACACATGCATGTCCAATACATACAAGAATTCATCAAATAGAACATTAAATTGTACATGCATGCACCTAAAATTCAATAAATAGCAATTTTGAGCAATTCTTGAGAATTTTCATGATTTGATACATAAAATTGACATGCAATACATAGATTATATATCTCAAGGGCTCATGATCAAAATTCTACATGCATTTTAATAAAAACACCTAGAAGTTGGAAAGTATTTTTCCACCCACCTTAAAATTGGATAGTTGTGAAATAAAAGGATAAATTTCACAACTTTGAATGAAAATCACTTAGGACAGCCCCTAAGTCAAGAAATACCAAAAAAAAAAAGAGTTAGAAAAATGGAGAATTAAGACAAGAAGAAAGAAGAGGAAGAAGAAGGGTCAAATACTACACTTACCTTGTGTAGTGAAAATTGTGTGTTAAGTAGGAGGTCTCAAAAAATATAACTTGATCACCCTTAGCCAAGGTTTCCAAGGTCAGCCCCTAATCCTCAAAAATGAAAATCTTGAAGTCAAAATTTCGAAATTTAGGGGAAGGAGAAAAAGGTGCTAATAACCTCAAATTCTTACCTTGTAGTTTAATATCTTTACTTAAATCTTGAAGCCCTTTCAAGATGGTCTCAATCTCTTAATATCCTTCAAGTTGAGAGCCTCTAAGTACCTCAAGGATGAAAAAAAAGGAAAAATTAGAAAATGAAAGAAGGTGTGAAGATTATAAGAGGTGATTGAACAAGAAGTAAATTTCTTACCTTTGCTTTGAATAATTTCGAATTTTATGAAGAAGTAGAAGGGGAATTCTTGTAATTTTTGTTAAGTGTTTAAGAAGAAAATAAGAAGAAGATGGAGAAATGAAGAAGATAGGAAATGAGAGTATGTTGGGGTTCTTGATAGGGATGTGTAGGAGAAGAATGAATTTTTCTCTATTTTTCTTAGTGTTGACCGATTTGGTGAAGTGAGGGAGGGAGGATGATTTGTTTTGTCTTGTGTGATGTTGTTGCATGGGGGACATTTAGGTGGTCAAAGCATGGGTTTAATTGAAAGGTGTAAGAGTGTGGGAAATATTGAGGGAATTGTTTGGTTAGTGGGAATATTGTTGGGAGAAAATAATATTAAAAATTAAGGTATAAGATAATGTGTAGAAGACTTGTAATATGGTATAATTATACACAAGATGCATAATATAAGGTGTATGTGTACAAGAATTGAGAGTTATTTCTACACCAAAAATCACCACTTGCCGTCCACCTCTAGTATATATGTGGTATCCATATATATATATATGGTATCCATATATATATTTATATATTGTCCCAAAATAGATGAATGATATCAATCTCCAAAATAAATAGTGATTTCCTTGATCACTTATAAGTCTCATGATCACTTATTATAAATCAAATTCTTATTTCTATAAGATATAAGTCTCTAAAATAAATAGTCTCTTAAAATTCTAAGGTGACTAATAAATACACAAATAGTAATAATGATCAATCAAGTGATTATTAATGTAAAGTAGAATTACTAAAGGATCATGATCACAAGTAATAATAAATGAAATTAAATACGAAATATATTTATTATTTATATTTACCCGTCAAAGTGACGCGGTAAAATAGTCAAAATAGTACAAGTCAAAAATATCAATCAAGCAATTAATTAAATTATAAAATTATTTTGAAATATATAAATTTTAAATTTTGAAATTTTTAAAATAAAAATAAATATATTATGCTAAAAGAGTTTTATTAGCTAGTCGTTCAAGAACAGGTTGAACCGATTGAAATCCCGTGTTAAAAGTCGAAAGAAATCGACAATGATTAAAGAAGTGAAAATAAGTGTCATTAACAAACACCCTAAAATATAAACAATTTCAAGTATAAATTAGTTAAATCAAGTAATAAGTAAGTTGACAAAATCAAGTATGAGACACTTGCTATTTCAATATAAAAGTTGTATTTTTGTATAAGGTAAATCTCAAGTACTATTGTTTCGAAAATATAATGTTTACTAAATGATCTTTCAAGACAAAGGTATTGTATTTTTAAAATACTAATTTAGTAGTAGATAGTTTTCAAAGATCATTAAGATGAAATAGATAACCGATGCTAAATCCATTATCATATACGAATCGCAAAATAAATAGTAAATATAAAAATAAATTATCAGAATATTTAATATTGTATCGGAAAAATAATAATAATAATACCCGCGATCGCGTCGTCTACGATTGAAAATTCTGGGGTCTCACATCCTCCCCTCCTTAAAGGAATTTGGTCCCCAAATTCTCTTATTAAATAATTGCTTTCAAATTCTAGATGAGATTCATACTTATTGTATCTATTCATGAAGGATTTATCCCATCCTCAATATCAAAACTTAGGCGGCCTAGAGGCGCTTATATTGTATCCAAGTTCCCATCAGTCAATTTCCAATAATCATTCTGCAAAAATATCTCTAACAACCTTAGTGGTACTCAAAATTTCTTGTCATCACCTTGTAATAGACATTATTCATAGTACCCTATTCATGTGATCCGTAACATTTGCACCACTATTCGATTATCACTTAACCAATCATTTCTACTCCACATATCATTCTAATGTACTATTCCCATAATTATTATCTCAAAACATACTTCTCATAATCCAATCCCGAATATATCCTTGCTTGTCACAGCTAGTCAATATTTCATTTACCTAAGAAAGTGATACTCATTATAATAGAGTCGATTTAACTAAATAGTCGGCACCTATTCATATCGTCGTATATTTTCTCGAGCAATTGGTAGTAGATTTCATCGCTAAAAGTGCAAGATCAACCCAAAATCTCCACCCATCAACATATAATAGTCGAGACCTCATCAATCTTTAATAAGTCATTTCCAAAGGTAATCATAGGAGTTGCTCATACTAAAATCCTGACAGCAATTTAAATTTCTCATATCCATAAAGACTTTCATTATTTCAGATAAAGTCATGTTTCTTAAATACCTCCTATAAAGTACGAGTGTCCATTCCATCATTAGTTAATCAATACTTAAATAATTGTCAACTAAGTCACAGTCAACCAACTTAATTAATCAACCAATTCAAATATCAGTTAAGTGTCTGAATCACAATAATAGTCACAATAATCCTAGATAATCATCATCCAAAAATAGTTCGTAACTCAGACATTATAACTTACAAAATACTATGTGGTGACATCCATTCGAGGTCTTATAATATTCACATCCTTAACGTATCTTATCCGTGATACCCAAACCACAAGTCAGAGTCCCATACTTAAGCTTGTACAAGTATTTTGGATGTATAACGCAAAGGCATCATCGGTAAATCGTACTTAGTTATTCTCACACTATCATTCTTCAAAGTAATATCATTAGGCATCTAGATCCCATAATATATCATATAACCAAATCATATACTGTCAAGTGATAACCTTATATCCATTAAGTCTCATCATAATAGGGCATTAGCCTTCAAATCAAGGAATTTCTAAATCACCTACGCCCAAACCGAGAAATATATGGATATTTTAACACTATGGAAACCCAAAAGAGTTCAAATAGTCGTCCAAGATTCAACTTAGGCCATCTAGTAGTGGTACCCAATCCAAGACAGAGGAACCTATCCTGGGTCATTTCGGTGTAAGTTTACATCTTACTAACCGAGCTCGATACCACCACTCTAATTGTCATGCCCCAAATGGGACGCGACGACGATCTACAACTTAAATACAAGTAAACCCAAGCAGTCTAGACAAATATCAACAAAACCCAATGGAACAGGGTAAAATAGCAGCGGAAATAAAGAACAAGTATGAATTACATCTTAAGGTCCAATAATATCCAAATACATCTGATATAATTACCTGAATAAGTTTACAAGCCAAACTAAAATGTAAAGTACACAATATGCCAATCTTAAATGTCAAAGGGTCTACGCCCTTAAATTACAGTCAAAGAGAGAAAAGAGCAGCAGGATAAATGGGAGTCCAACATCAGCAGAAGTACATGAAATAAGTACAATCATCAGAAAAAGGATACAAGTTCGGCAGGCGGGGCGATGGTCATCAATCTGCGGTCGGGTCGACATCTTCAACATAGTCCCCATCTAAAGGTTAGAAAACAGGAGGGGATGAGACAGAAATCTCAGTGGATGGGGTGATCGTGTGCAAGTGTGGCGATATATATATAGTTAATGCGAGAAAATCAATTCTATGAAAACGCGTGAGATATGATGCATGATTCCACACACAGTCCACAAGCGTCGTGATAAATATATTTAAGTATCATACTTATACAGTTCAGGAAAACAGTTCGTGGTCACACAGGCACTATGTGATTCAGGCAAGACATGTAGGATTGCGTACGGAATGTAACGCCAATCCTATGCAAGGCAAATAATGGTTGCGTACGGATTTATAGCGCCAACCAATGCAATACAAGTAGCGGTTGCGTACGGATTTGTAGCGCCAACCAAACGGGTCCGATAACTCCGGAATCGTGTGGATCAGACAGCGATTCCTTCGTTCTTCCTTGTAACTCCCCAGACAGGATGGTCCAAGACCGGTCACCTTATCGCTCCATAGGAAAAGACGAAATCCATAGTGGAGCTTGCAAGGCTCGGATCTGTCATAATCATGATTATACCTCAAGTACTACGACCCGCTTCCCTTGGACACTCCGTGCCTCAGTTGCGGGATTAGGACGATGAGGCCGGAAGAGTGGAATAGCAGCCGAGCTGCCCGGTTCCATCCCCGACGTATCCATTCTCGATCGTGAGCTCGACACACCAAGTTGACTCGACAGAAAGTAAATACAATACATGCAACAACCGACAATGAGTCAGTATGATAGATTCAAGAAAGCATTTCAGGAAATTTTTTGAAAATTCACGAGTAGCAATATGGCGTTGGTGGAGTTATTTGGATGAAGATGATTATCGGAAGGATAAGCAATCTTCGATATCATGAAAGATTAGGTGGAACATAAGTCCCGTTATAGATTCAAAACCGCAAGACGAGGAAGTCGCCCCGCCGATCGGTATTAATCGGTCGAATCTGGGATAGGTCAAGGGTTTTGAGAAACTAAAAATATTTTAATTAAATCTCCAAGTCAGAGGGTCCAGGGCTATTTTAGTAAAAGTAAAAATATTTTGAGTTAGGTCCTTTATAAAAGAAAAATTACAATTTAGCCCCATTTTGTAAAAACCAAAACTTTTGGGGTTAAAATTGAATAAATAAATATCCCGACCTTGAAAAATTATGAGGTCAGTTCCTAAATTCTCCAAATTTTCCATAGATTCAGGTTTTTAAAGTTTTGATGTTGAGTTTTTATAAAATTCTCACATTGGCCCAAAATTTGTAAAAATTGCCAATTCGGACCTTAAGTTTAAAATAATCGGAACTCACAAACCGGAAGGGCTTTTAATGTGATTCCAGTTGGAAAATGTCACTAAGGTTAGTAGGATATTGGGACAAAAGAAGTTTTTAAAAGAAATAAGTGTAGGTCCTTTAACTTTTGAAAATCTCATTTTTGTCCCATTTTGAAATAATTGCCTTTAAGGCTTTTAGGGGTCCAAGTGTTATGAAATTTGAACCTTGGGTCCAAAATATAATTCAATTATAGTTAAGTTAGTATTTCTAGGTGCATGGGCTGCATAAGTCCTGGAAATTTCATTTGGGTCCTCAAGTTTAGTATTTTACACTTTAGTCCCTCAATTTTAGAAAAATTACTTTCTAAGCCCTAAACACTTGGATTTTGGAATATATTTAAAATATGTCATTCCCAGTATCTTAAGAGTAAAAATTTTGAATTTTAAAACTTAGGTCTGGTACAGTTTCAAAATTTGCAAAGTAGCCCTTAAACTTTCAAAATTTTACAATCTAGTCCTTGGGCTTTTAAAGGTTGATTTTATTTATCTTAAAACTCTTAAAACTTTATTAAAATGTTCAAAAGTCATTTTTGAACCTGAGTACAGTCCCAAAATTCGAAATTTGCAGAGGGGTCCTTTAACTTTCATTTTCTTGCAATTTAGTCCACCAACTTTCCATTTTTACATTTTAAGTCCAAAATTGAAATTTAATCAATTATGCTCGACTTTTCTAGGTTATAAGTCATCCAAAATATGGATTTCAAAGCTCATACACATGCATGTCCAATACATACAAGATTTCATCAAGTAGAACATTAAATTGTACATGCATGCACCTAAAATTCAATAAATAGCAATTTTGAGCAATTCTTGAGAATTTTCATGATTTGATACATAAAATTGACATGCAATACATAATTATATATCTCAAGGGCTCATGATCAAAATTCTACATGCATTTTAATAAAAACACCTAGGAGTTGGAAAGTATTTTTCCACCCACCTTAAAATTGGATAGTTGTGAAATAAAAGGATAAATTTCACAACTTTGAATGAAAATCAATTAGGACAGCCCCTAAGTCAAGAAATACCAAAAAAAAAGAGTTAGAAAAATGGAGAATTAAGACAAGAAGAAAGAAGAGGAAGAAGAAGGGTCAAATACTACACTTACCTTGTGTAGTGAAAATTGTGTGTTAAGTAGGAGGTCTCAAAAAATATAACTTGATCACCCTTAGCCAAGGTTTCCAAGGTCAGCCCCTAAATCCTCAAAAATGAAAATCTTGAAGTCAAAATTTCGAAATTTAGGGGAAGGAGAAAAAGGTGCTAATAACCAAATTCTTCAAGTTTAATATCTTTACTTAAATCTTGAAGCCCTTTCAAGATGGTCTCAATCTCTTAATATCCTTCAAGTTGAGAGCCTCTAAGTACCTCAAGGATGAAAAAAAAAAAGGAAAAATTAGAAAATGAAAGAAGGTGTGAAGATTATAAGAGGTGATTGAACAAGAAGTAAATTTCTTACCTTTGCTTTGAATAATTTCGAATTTTATGAAGAAGTAGAAGGGGAATTCTTGTAATTTTTGTTAAGTGTTTAAGAAGAAAATAAGAAGAAGATGGAGAAATGAAGAAGATAGGAAATGAGAGTATGTTGGGGTTCTTGATAGGGATGTGTAGGAGAAGAATGAATTTTTCTCTATTTTTCTTGGTGTTGACCGATTTGGTGAAGTGAGGGAGGGAGGATGATTTGTTTTGTCTTGTGTGATGTTGTTGCATGGGGGACATTTAGGTGGTCAAAGCATGGGTTTAATTGAAAGGTGTAAGAGTGTGGGAAATATTGAGGGAATTGTTTGGTTAGTGGGAATATTGTTGGGAGAAAATAATATTAAAAATTAAGGTATAAGATAATGTGTAGAAGACTTGTAATATGGTATAATTATACACAAGATGCATAATATAAGGTGTATGTGTACAAGAATTGAGAGTTATTTCTACACCAAAAATCACCACTTGGCCATCCATATGTGGTATCCATATATATATATATGGTATATATATATATATATATATATATATATATATATATATATATATATATTGTCCCAAAATAGATGAATGATATCAATCTCCAAAATAAATAGTGATTTCCTTGATCACTTATAAGTCTCATGATCACTTATTATAAATCAAATTCTTATTTCTATAAGATATAAGTTTCTAAAATAAATAGTCTCTTAAAATTCTAAGGTGACTAATAAATACACAAATAGTAATAATGATCAATCAAGTGATTATTAATGTAAAGTAGAATTACTAAAGGATCATGATCACAAGTAATAATAAATGAAATTAAATACGAAATATATTTATTATTTATATTTACCCGTCAAAGTGACGCGGTAAAATAGTCAAAATAGTACAAGTCAAAAATATCAATCAAACAATTAATTAAATTATAAAATTATTTTGAAATATATAAATTTTAAATTT